>JAUMJM010000002.1:26904166-27513333 GCA_033558235.1 Neomorphus geoffroyi
CTGTAGGCAGCAGCTGAGTGGGGACAGGAGGTATAAGCATGACAATGATAAGGCTTTATTAGCATTAAAGCAAAAAGAAGTAAGAACCAGCATTACAGATTTATGAATGTTAGTTTCGCCCTATCCAGGGAGTTGATTAATGTCTTAATTATCTCAACACAGCAGGATTCTTCTAGGATTCTCTCTCCTGCAGCTGAATAGCTTTCATAATATTTCAAGGTTTCCTGTTTATTACTAGAATTTAAAATTATATTTTTTTTCCTTCTATCAAGGAGAAGGGGAAAAACCTAAAACTCGTACTGAATACAGAATGTCCCTAAGAGGCTCTCTATATATGTTCTGTAACTCTTCTAATCGTTCTGCCACTGAGGTCTGAGATGGGTAACAGAGGTTTTCTGAAATGCCCACACATTTTTGCTTCCATTAATGAAAAGAGGTTGATTTTCCTTCCAAGACATTTGAACAGTTTCTTAATAGTCCTCAGATTTAAGCGTGAGGATCTGAACCCTCTTTATTTTCCACATCAGTAGCAAAATAATGCACCAAAAGACTTGGCAAACATGGGAAGCAGCATGTCTGGGCTTTCTTTTCCTTCACATGGGCATGCATGGCACTTCATTCTTGTAATTTCTATCTTCAATATTCACATTTTTTTTTTGGCATTACGAAGCATTTTACTAAAGTTTTCATTGCACTTTACTGGTCAGAGTACAGGAAAAAGTCAACTAAAAATACAGTCCTTGAAAAAAAGGAATGGAATATACCAGTTTGTACTAAAGAAGTAATGGAAACAACTGACTTCACTTTTTCAGATGGGCAGATCATTATGATATTTTGTTTGCTTTAAGAAACCCTGCTGTAGGTGTATCTTCAGTGCTTTTATTTTCACTTAGAGAGTGACAAAGGGAGAGTCCAGAGATCAAATTTTCCTCTATTGTAGATGAAAATGTACAATCCTGAGGAGAAATAAATGTGACTGTAAGCATTCCATGTGTCAAGTTTGTTGCTCCACACTACCTTTAACTCCTGAAAATGGCTAAAATTAACATGGAGTTCTTGAAATATTTATTTAATTTATTCAATTGATAATGAGGTGATCACTGAGGGTGTTTTTCTAATTTAAAATGCAATGACAAAGAAAAACCTACAATTTAAAAAAAAAAAAAGATTTTTTCCTGTGTGCAGAATTAGTATTCCTCATCTTGATGTATTTGGCCCATATTTTTTATGGAGTACAATAATCACTTGTTGGATTATTAAAATTTTAAGATTACTAATCACTGATCACCGCTAATCACTAATGCTTATTTTAATGGTGTCTTCAGAATTACAATTTTAAAAGTGTTTGACAATGGTGAACATTGACTCCACACTTGACTCTACCCTTCTGATAGCAAACTGGTCCGTGGAACCCAGGAAAAGTAAAAAGGCAACTTGAGAAGCTGGTAAAGGGATTATTGCAACAATCACTTTCTGAAAAACTGATGTAGATCTTAGGTCCCTGGTTACCTCTGAATTTGATAGTACTTGAGTGCTTGAATTCAGCTACTTCTCTTTCCTGAGATGAAGATTTTTTTTGTTCATAGACATACACTGAGCACTTTCAAAACCAATTCCGTGTTTGAAAAACCCTCTCAATGGGTGGCCCAATAAATCATAAATATCTCCTCTTTCACTAGGACTCCTAGTTTCTTCTAACACAACTCCAGTTTCCCTGAGGTTTCTTCCTTTCTTACTACTTTTTTATTTGCCATTTCCCAAGATGGTTTTATGTTTCTCAATGTGATACTGCTGATTAAGAGCTCCCTTGTGAATCCAATGTATTAACTCCCCGTTTGAACAATCCTAAGATTATTCTAAAAAATAACTGTCTGTATTTGACATTATAACTGGCAATAATGAAAATGTGGAATTCATTCTTCTGTAGTCTGCAATGCTGTAATGCAGTTTGATCCTGAGGTCATTCCTGTCTATCCTTGACCATATCTATGAGCAGTGAAGGCTACGTGCGATTATGTGCAACTATGTACAAAGCAGTAAGAGGATAAAAGATTGCATTTTTAGCTCCAGCAGCATCATGGCCATCATTAGCTATAGTAAGGGTTTACATCCAATCACATTGAAATTTCACTGAAAAGAATACAGTGATGAAATTTAGACAGAGCCAGGACAAATATTGATTCAAGCAGACAGATTCCGGCTATGCCCACTGAAGGCAGCCTGGAAAGGACAAAGGTGTGATAGACAAAGAGCAATTTACTATACAAAACCTTTTCAGAAAGACTGGAAGTGGAAAGCAACCACCCTGAGGGCATCCATAACAGACCATCGCACTACGAATATAAAAGGTTTAGGGAGCTGACACTGACCAAAACACAAAAATCTACAGCCTGCAGGACCGGGAGATGATGAAAAGTGACTTATGTGGCTGTTTAGAACAGCATCAGTGAAAAAATCTTTTTATAAGTTTGTATAAAAACCATTTTATAAGCTCTAAATGTTCTTTCTTTTTTAGCTAGGCTGAATTTATAATCCTCTAAATCTCCATAGCTCCCAGTCGAGTGTCTTTCAGGTTATGGGGAGGAGGTCTTTGTTGATTCTTGGTGCAAATGTGCTGTACCTCACACTGTCACATCAAGAGGCCTCTGTCGTCCTCAGTAATACCCTTTTCTTTACCATGACATCAGGTAATGCAAGTCAGCCTGGAAAGTGATGAAGGGATAACATGGGCATGAAACTGCTGGATTAGTGCTTGAGGACTGGGCCAGAAGAGGTGTTCAGATATATACATTAGTTAAAATGCTGAATATAAATATTCTTTGGCATGTGGCTGGGAATTGTTTTGGAGCATTCAGTTACATCAAACTAGGGAGAGAGATTATTCTAACCATTTGAATTTATAAACAAATGTCTTTCTAATAGCCAGGAGTTGGACCCTGTTTAATTTACTAGTTTAATAAGAGCCAGAGGAGGTTGATTATGTGTGATTCTCTATGAATATTTGGTACTCTTTTTTACTGACACATGACAGTAACTGGTGAGCCAAATAATTTGATATTATGGATTAAATGTCTTCTCACCTGTTAAAAACAAAAACTACTTATCATTTTGAATATAAAATATATTTTTGTGAATATTCATAATGCTAATGAATACCTTGTATATTACTTTTCCTTTCTGTGTAGAAGGCTCATAATGTTTTTATAAACAATTTGTCATTTTGATACCCGATTCGGTACGTAAATCATGTGTTGTACCAGACATGAGAATTCTGCATGGAGATTGCTGCAGAATATCTTCACCGTAACAAAGAAGACACAAAATTTCACACCCAAAATAAGAAGGTGAGAATTCTGCTTTCTTTCAACAATTTGGTTATCAGAAATTAAAACTTAATTCAACAAAACAATGTGTGTAGGTAGATTTTTTACAGTTTAGTAAGACTGCTGACATGTTTAAAGTTTAGGAATGTGCATTAGTGTATTGCTGAACCAGGGCCACAGGGGATGTGATGAGACTTCTTTGCTTATCTGTCATTCTATGTACAAATATAGTAGACTGTTCATGACTTGTTTGCCCTGCTTAACAAGAAAGAGAGGTTAAATTCCCAAACTGCAGATATTTTGTTTTAATGTAAACCAAATTTTATTACCTGAGATCTAGCAATAATTAAAATGTGCAAATAACGTGTTTTTTTTTTACCTTTCCCTCTAAATGCATGAATCGGTTAAACAATGTTTCTGTACTTTAATTAGACAGTAGAAATCTATGAGACTGTCTTCATTTGGCTTTCAGCTGTTTACTTTGCGTCAGTAAAATCCATACACTTTAAAGGAGATCTCAACTATAATTAAAAGTGTTATTGAACTAAACACAATTACAAATGTTTATCTCATTATGTAATGCTGCTGGCACAAGAAGCGGCATTTAAACTTGCTTTCTTTTTGCCATTATTGTTTGCAGAGTTTAAAACAATGTCTGCAGTTCAATCAGGTAACAATGATTACTGCTGCCTTTTCTTGGGAAAGCTTGGTACCCCTGAAGTTCATATATTCCACCTAAAGTCTAGCTGTTATGGCACGTTGAATTCCAAAAATCACAGAACAGGGAAAATGCAGCAAATGGTATTTTTTCCTAGTACATCTTCTACTGGAATTTGACATACTGTGATTTTATTTATTTTTATCAAAAGAAAAAAAAAGCAACCGGGTAATGCTAGAAATGCTTCACTGAATTTTGCAATATAATATTATATATATAATATTGTATGATGGATGAAGTTCTTTTGAGCTCAAAAAAAAGCTTAAAATCCATAAAAATGCTTAAATGATGAATTCTACAGGAATAAAGAGAGAAGGGAAGGTAGGTGCCTGTGCAAGACTTTCCTCTTTCCTCTTTTATTTATAATGTCATGAGTTATAGCAGATATTAGATCTAGGTGAAATACATAAAGTATTCCTCTAAATGTACAATGTTTGCTTTTCAAGCTAATTTAGTTTATCTTCAGTCTCAGGTGACTGAAAGGACTAAAATATGGTAACACAATATCTAGTCAAGAACTTCGGTAGGGATGTCTTTTGGAGAGGACCATCCTGATGAGGACCTTTGAGCTTTTAAATCACCACCAATCTCTTCCAGTACCCAGTGCTGTCCTGCCTCATCTCAACTTTCCCATTCTTTGGTTATACTTCCGCTGTCCAAGTGGGATGTTATAGCAGCACTTTGCAGTCAGCACAGCCTGCATCGGACCCCTTTCCCATGCAACAGGCCCATCGTACAGCAGGCCTAGACACAGGGTAGATTAGGACTTAGGTGGACCAAAGATATTCTCTATAAGCCAGTATTTCAGTTTCTTTTCTGCCTTGTCTTTTGGCAGGTGAACCAAATGCAGTTGTATTCAACTAGGTTGTGAGATCTTGAGTCAGACTTAACACCTGCAGACTTATATCATGAGAACCCTGGACTATCACCACAAATACTGGTAACTAGGAAACTCCGTCCAGACATAAGAAAGCAACAGAAAAACTGTGTCTCCCATATTTCTCAAAGTTTTTACTTTCTATGAAGGAGATATTGATTTTTTTTCCCTGGGGTTCTCAGTCCTGAAGATGTTAGGTATGTCTTCACTACCCTTACAGACCTAGAAGATGCTTCCTGAAGAGCGGCCCTTGTGAAAAAAATGAGAAGTTCTTATCTAGTCGTGCATGGTGCAGTAGGGACTGGGGTGGAAAGATTGCATGTCCTCTAATGATCAATATCAGAATTTCCTTTTCATGAAAGAGACACTTTTAGATACTTGTTATATAAAATGTAAATTCAACTATCATGAATGCAGTCTGCTGCAGCAAAGTAGATTAACCTTATTTTACTGAATGAACAACTAAGCTTAAACCACTGCAAATGAATACTGATGGGAAGAAATAATTTGAGAACAAAGGGTGATTTCTTGAATACTGGCAGTTATATGAACTGTAGAAAACTTCCTCACTATTTACTGACAAACTCCAAAACAAGCAAGTATCTCTGTGCTATATTAATCTTACTAGGTATCATAGTCCAACCACCACATGAGAAAATAACTTTTAAGAGAGAAAACATTCTCAGCTCAAAGTCAGTAGCAGCCTTGAAATAGACAAGCTGTAAGATAAATAGATCATTTTAGTTTTGATGAGTAATACATCCTTAGAGCTGTGCAGACATGGGGAACCTTATTAAAAAGAATGTTTGTTAATATGTCTCAACTGGCTATATTAGTTGCTATATATTGTATAAAGGATGGAGAGAAACCTTGAGCTGACATTCTCCTAAAATGCCCACATCATTTCTGACCAGTATCTTCTCATTTTCTTCATCTTCAAGCAGTACAAAAACCCTGAAGATGAGGAAAACATAAATGTGCATGTCGTGGTGAGGGACAGTTCTGAATGGTAGATCTGAGCTGCAGATCTCTGTGTGAAGCTGCCATATCTTTCTCTGTGCTTCAGCATCATTATCAAACTTGAAGCAATCTCAGCACTTTCTGATGCCATGAATATTCACGCCGGTAGTTTCAAAACCATTTTTATCATGAAATGTTGTAGTGGCAGTCCTTATCCTGGGAGCGTGCAGACATTATCATCATGATTTGTCAAACCATCTTCAAAAACATTGCGTTTTCAGGCCCTTGGAGAAATGTAGAAAGGTTATTTTGAGGGTTACTGTAGATATAGAAACTACATGTCACAACTGGAAATGCTTTTTGCTAGAGTTTCAAAACTATGTATTTACTTTCACGTGTGGCATTGAGAGATGATTTTTTTTGACACAGGATTTCCTAAGCAACCCTTCTGTCCACTTAAACTTTTGCTGTTTTTAATCTCAAACATCTTTATACTATGTAGTGATCATTGAAACCTTCTGCACAGTCAATTTAAGAAATTATATCAAGTATTTAATGTGAGGAACAATCATATTTTTTGGATTTAACTGCACATTAATCATATAAATTTGCAGGTGAATTCTGACCACCTCTTTTTCAGAATCCATTTAGATATAGTAGTATTCTTTTGATATGGGAGGATACACCTAAAGCTGAAAGTTTTATTTTCCTTCAATTGCAAAGTTTGTTGTAATCTCAGAAATTTAACACAGGATACAGAAAACAACAGCCTCGGAATACTGAAGGAAATAATATTTGAAACCTTTCTCTCACAATATTTCTGCGGATTTCGTAGCCTAATTGTTTTATAATTTGTCTTTTGGACTTTATTTTTTGTAATATATACTGCAGATTTATGTACTTGAAGAGCTGAAATGAAACACTTCACTGTGAATATCTTCATATTGATATCTGAAAGGAAGAATAGTCCCTCTTTGTTTAATGATTATTTATTTTTAATTTATAAAAATAATAAGAAGAAAGGGAAATGTATGGATTTTGTCAGGTTTTTTCCTTTCTCTACAACTTTTTTTTCAATCACAGAATAAATACAAAAATATATCACTTGTTACATCAGTATGCACCTTTATTATTTTACTTCTTTTTGTTTTAAATATTTTAACCTTATAAAACAAAGGTATTGTTCTAAGTTTGAGCTAAGGAAAGAAATTGGTTTTGGGTTTCTATATCAAGTTTCTCAGAAGTGAAACAGGCATTGATGGATTGAGAACTGGTTGGGTGGCAAAGCTCAGAGTGTTGTCATCGGCAGTGCAGAGTCTAGTTGGAAGTTTGAGGCCAGTAGTGTTTCCCAGGGGTCAGTACTCGGCTGGAAAACAGTTCTGCAGAGAAGGATCTGGAAGTCCTGGTAGATAAGTTCACAATGAGCCAGCAATGTAGCCTCATGGCCAAGAAGAGCAGTGGCATTCTAAGGTGAGGCAAGAAGACTGTAGCAAGCAGGTCAAGGGAGGTTCTCCTTCTCCTCTATTCTCTTGCCCCTAGTGAGGCTGCATCTGGAGTATTGCGTCCGGTTGTGGGCTCCCCACTCAAGAAAGACAAGGAACTACTGGAGAGAGTCCAGAGGAGACTCATAAAGATAACTGGGGGACTGGAGCATTCCACTCATGAGAAAAGCCTGAGTGAGCTCTGTCTGTTTAGCCTGGAGCAGAATAGACTGAGACAGGATCTTATCAATGTTTATAAATACCTTAGGTGCAGATGTCAAGAAGATGGAGCCAGACTCAGTGCTCAGCAAAAGGGTCAACAGATACAAAGTGAAACACAGGAAGCTGCACCTGAACACGAGATATTAAAAACCTGTTTGGACATGTTCCTGTGCCACCTGCTCCACGCAAATCTGCTTTAACAGGGGTATCGGACTAGCTGATCTCCAGAGGTCCCTTCCAACCCCTAACATTCTGTGATTCTTTGATTCTCTGACTCTGATTCTGTGAATCTTTATTGCTTTCAAAAAGAGAAATAAATGTGGGGTTTTTCTTTCCTTCTGCTTTGTAAAAAATAATTGCTTAAAATAAATAATTTTAATTTTATAATAATATAGAAAGGTGACTTTTCATATTTTTTCCTTTTGCCATCACAACTTATTATTTTGTTGCTATTCATTTTTCTTATTTCTTGTGGGTTTTGTTGGTTTGGGGGTTTTTTTGAATACTCTATTCCTTTCTGAGTCTTTCTGAGCAACTCTGAAATCATTGCACGAATTAATGTATTGATTAAAAACTTCTTGCTGGAAAATGAAGGCTTATTTGAGGTATGCTGTACAATTTGGGACTGCTTAGGGGGACTGAAATCTTCATTAAGAAAGAACTGTATAAGCTCTGCCTCATGGAGGAAAAGCATCAAAATATAAGAAAAAACATTCATCTTTTCCAATAAGTCTGGGACTTGAAGACACAATATATAATCACACATCCATAAACCTAACAATTTTGAGACATGAGACTGAAAAATTTGATTAATTTTTGGAAGTTTTGAAATAGACTCTAACAATATTGCCTGAATTTCTTGTACAAAAAATCTTTGCCACTTATGTTAGATTTCCTAGATCTTTTCACTTGTGCTGATTTGGGTTTGGTTTTTTTACTACTCCCATTTGTTCATTTTATACTGTTAGTGACATTTCTTCTTTGGGGGGCAGTAGCTGGAAGTGATAAGGGATTATACGCATTAAGATAAGAGGGCAGCTTGTCGAGATGGCCATATGCAGATGCCATTAAACCACGGAGATCAGGTAGAAGATGAAGAAAATAAAGTAATAAATAAAAGCAGCAAAACCTATTTAAAATATTTTTATTTTACAAGCAAAGAAGTCCTTACAGATAAGATTATTGTAATAACGTAGATCTAGGCTTTATGCGCTGACTGCAAATGAAACTCAGAATTTGTGTTTTAAAGCATATGGGCCAGCCCGATTGTATTTGTTGTTTTTCCTTGAAAGAAAGACTTTTCTTCCTCTATTAGAGTTGAAGGGTGGAAGTTATGCCTGTGAGGCCACAGATGGGGATTAAGAAGGACATGAAGATTCATAGTATATGGTGGTAGGGAAGCAATAGCTGAGGATATGGAGATGGATGAGCAGCTTGTGGCTCACACGTGTTGTGTTCCTTCAGAGGTGAGATTCTTCCTCACCCCTACACTCTGAAGTTGCACCATCTAAGAGGTTTAAAGAAGGCAGACCCCGGCTTCAGTGTCACAATGTAACCAAGTCCTGCAAGGGCAGGATTTTGAGCAGTAAGAGTATGGAAATGCTTTAATGGCTGAGAGAGGAAAAAGGCCTGTGCCGTTGTTGTTAGGAGGAAATTGTTCCTGAAATGACATCACGGAATGGGCTCATTCCCTCCATAATTTGCTAATTGCTTTCAGCTTTCACACAGCAGTGGCAGTAAAACATGAGTGGTTTTCAAATACAGGTTCAGAATAGGACCACAGTACTTCTTTCAGGACTAGGATTAGCAGAAAGGCAATAAAAGATTTGGATAAGCACCCTTAATATCCCTGGGTGGATCACATAGACTTGTGAATGTCTAATTGGCTGAGCAGGTCTCTAACCATTTCCTCTTGGATCATTGGCTCCCTCTCCCTGTCTTCCAGGTCAGGAGGCTGAGTACCCAGAAAACATCTTACTTTACTATTGAAGACTGAGGAAAGAAAGGCATCAAGTACTTCAACTTTATGCTTGTTCTTTGTCACTATTGTTCCCCCTCCATCCAGTATAGGATGGAGATTCTCCTTGGGCCACCTTTTGTTGTTAATATACTTGTAGAAATTTTATTTCTTACTTTTCACAGAATTGGCCAATTTAAGTTCTAGCTGGGCTTTAGCCCTTCTGATTTTCTCTCTGCATTACCTCATTTCATCCTTGTAGTCCTCCTGAGATGCTTGCCCCTTCTTCCAAAGCTCATATATTTTCCTCTGTTTTTCCAAGATCCACCCAAATCTCTCTGTTCAGCCAAGCTTGTTTTCTTCCCCAGCAGCTCAGTTGTTGGGGAATGGCCTGCTCTCTCTCCACCAGGACTTCCTTCTTGAAGAGCATCCAGCCCTCTTGGGCTCTTTTGCCCTTTAGGACTGCCTCCTTCCCACTGCTCCTTTATCAAGCAGCCTTCTGAACAGTCCAAAGTCTGCCCTCCAGAATTCAAAGGTGGCAGTTTTGCTAACTCCTTACTTGTCCAAGAATTGATAATTCTATCATCTCATGATCACTGTTCCCCAGGTATCCTCCAGTCTTCACATCTCTCACAAGGCTTTCTCTGTTCACAAACAACAGGTCCAGTGGGGCACCTTCCCTAGTCAGTTCACTTGCCAGTTGTGTCAGGAAGTTGTCTTCCACACTCTCCAGGAACCTCTTAGACTGTTTTCTTTCTGAAGTATTATGCTTCCAGCAGACATCTGGTAAGTTGAAGTCTCCCACAAGAATAAGGGTTAGCAATTTTGAAACTTTTCCCAGTTGCTTGTAGAATACCTGATGGTTCTGTTCTTCCTGGCTGGGTGGCCTATAGCAGACACTCACCACAATACCTGCCTTATCGGGCTTCCCACTGATTTTTACCTATAGATAGTCAACCCAATCAGCACCATCATTGAGCTTAAAACAATCAAAACATTCTCTAGCATAGAGGTCTACCCCACCATCTCTCCTTCCTTGCCTATCCCCCCTGAAGAGTTGATAGCCAACTGTGGCAGCACTCCTGTTATGCCAGCTATTCCACCACATTTCCGTAATGGCAATTGTATTATAGTTTTCTTGATGCACTATGACTTCTAGTTCCTCGTTTGTTGCCCATGCCTGCTTGCATTTGTGTAGATGCACTTCAGTAGGGCTGTTGATCTTGCCTCGCTCCTGAGAATAATATTAATTCCTAAGTGACTGCTCACTGTAGTTTCTAATCCATCAATAGCCTTTGCATCTTTGCTGCCACTTGGAATGCTGTGCCCCACTTCCTCTGAGGTTGCAGACCAAAGGACCTCACTAGCACACCATCCCTCAGACTGTGGAGTGTCATTCCCAGGCTTTTTTCTATCAAGCCTGGTTTTGTCACCCTCCGCTTTCATATCAAATTTAAAGCTCTGTTGATGACCTCTACTAACTTCTTGGTAAGCATCCTTTTGCTCCTTGGGGACAAGTGTATCCCATCATTTGTGAACAAGCCTGGTGTTCTGTAGGTTAACCCATGGCCAAAACCCCTGAAGTTTTGCTCCTCACATCAGGTTCAGAGCCAGGTATTTATTTCCTGGCTCTTCCTACTCCTCCCTTCTTCATTCCCTGTAATAGGAATCCAGAGGAGCATACTACCTGTGAACCTGATCACTTCACAATTCATCCCAACACCCTGAAGTCCCTTTTAATTGTACTCAGGTTTCTTGTTCAGTTTTATTTCCGCATATCTAACCAAGGCCTTAAGCAGGCAGCAGATTTCCCTATGTGGTAGGTCTGGTCTGCATATCGGGCCAAAACAACCCATCTTTTTTTCTTCACAAAGGCGTTTTGATGGATGGCTTAGAGTGTCTTAACCTTAGGAACGTTTCTAGGCTGAGAGATCCATCATCCACATTAAGATTCAGTTATACTTGCAGAGTTTCCTATCTATTGGGCAAGAGAACATGGGGAGACCTGCTTGTTGCACCGGGCAGTAACCTGCTGTCTTTAAATTCTTCTGTTATAATACATTCCTAAGTCTCTGTGGCCAGAGTGAAAAAGGCCAAAAGCATTAAGTTCTTTCAGGAATAAGTGATAGCAATGATGAGGCTATAGCTCTGAACTCTTCAGTTGATGCTTTCTGATGCTTACTCTAAACCAAATCCAAAATTAACTATCGGAGCTTGGACAGGACATCTACACCATCTTCTGCTGGACTGGAGGTGCCGTGGCCAGGCATGGCAGAGAGGTGTGGAGCTGGAGATTGGCCCTGTTGCAGTACCACTGGTGCAGGAACTGATGGCTCCAGGGGGCTGAAATGCAATCCTGAGTTACGGGAAGGGTAGGGATGTCCTAGAGAAAGAGGACAGGGTCAGAAGGGCCTGCAATGCTCTCAGAGACCTACTAATATTTTCTGTTATGGCTTATGTAACTCTGTGTTTAAAGCTACCATTGTATCTTTATGGACTAAACTTGAGTTTAGTCTTGAAAATTTGCAGAGGCTGAATAATTATGAAGAGGCTGAATAATAATGAAGAGTATGAATAATTTTGGTTATTTACCTCTTCTCCGTTAAAAAAACTCAAACGGGTGTCGTGTTGCGTGCCTAATGTCAATAAGGAGGATTGATCTAGAAGCCAATGACCTTTTTTTTTTTTTGCACTCTTTTGGAGTGCTTGTCGCAGGAAGAGTGAGTGGCCATTGACCCCTGGGTGAGACTCTCAGTTGAGGATGTCAGCAGCCGTGTCTTTAAGTAAGGAAAGCAGAACAGACACCACAATCTGCCTCCTTAGACAGTGAAGTTCATCAGCCCATAGCTGGAAATGACATGGCAGAGGGGCATGGCAGCTCTAGACTATAGATGGCAGTGAAGCCTTCATTGTCCCAGTGGCCCCATAATGCCACAGTTACAGGAAGCTCTTCTGCAGCCACTCTGCAAGGGACGTCCATGGTTTATGGCTGATGTAACAAACAAGCAGTTGCTGGAGAGCTCTTTGCTCTTTGTTATGTGGCAGGACCACAGTGCTGAAAGGCAACAGATAATTTTGGAAGAGTAAAAGGATGTTTAGGTGGGTGTGTAGAAAAAGAATGAAGTAGATTATTCCCTGCTATAGGCTTTTTTTATGCTCGTTAGAAAACATTAGACACTGATTAACAGCTGTAACAGCCTAACACGTTAAAACACCAAAATCTGAGGTTTAAGTAAAGATAAGTAAATGCTATTAATTCATCTCATTATTTTTGCATTTTTTTAAAATATATTTTCATTTTATTTTAGAGAAGGTTCTTGGGATTTTTACTCTAGAGAGAAATAATCCTGTCACTATGTGGAAATTATTGAAATATTTTCATAGACCAGGAAACATAATTTTCAATGTCTATATGAAAAAAACTGGTTGACGTACTCCAAGTATTCAGCATTTCTGAGTCAGATCCATTAAAGAAGAGAGAAAGGAGTTAACTAAATGAGAGTAATACTTTTTTTTACAGTTTGGTTGTATTTGCCTTCTTGCTTTTCAATCTTTAGTGCAAATTGATTCATATTTGCAAAATCTTCTCTAAAACTAGGCTTAGAGAGGGCTGAGTATTTGTTTTATTTTAAATAAACCAAACTTCTTGGGTATGAAATTATTCTTAAGGACTCTGTCTATTCAATTGAATGATCTGCTGTCTTATCTGACCTGAGGAGGCAATTGCTGTACTCGACGTGAATCGAGCTTCTTAATGTAAGCTAGAGTTTGTCCTTATTCATATTGCAGTACCTACTAGAAATGTAACAGATATTGCACAACCAGAAAAAAAGAACCATTGTAGAATTTAAAATATTAGGGTATGGTTAATTTTCTTGAAACAGAAAATTTTCTTGAACAAATATGAAATTCATGAATTTTTGTTATTAATTCTTAATTAATGGTATTTAGAATCTGTTCATTTTTTTCAATTATATTTAATGCAAATACTAATAAGAAAGTCAAGAACAAATATAAGACATTTCCCACTTGTAAATGTGATAAGTAGAACCACTTAAAGTGTTTCATTAGAAAACTGTGGCTATTTTTTTTTTTAATAAATGAGCATATTTTGGCCAAACTGACTGCACTTGCCCTTGGAATGTTACTACTGTTGGTTTGAAATTATGGTTTTGAAACAGTCACTGGCTAGCAGCTTTCAGTTTTTTCAGTGAGTTATAGAGAGCATTCCCCAGTCATACAAATCTCCCCTTCTTTTGAAGTTCTGATTCTTTCTAAATAATTATGAACTCGCTCAAAATTGTGTTATAAATTTATGTAGTAAAGTTTGCCTAATGAAATATATTTGAAATTAGATAAAAACTCTGGACTTTATAGACAAAAAGTAGCCTCATCAATTTAAAAACTTTTATGTTAAATCCCAACAATTCCTAGAGAACTTTAAGGTGAATATTCTATTACGAGATCCCCTTTCTATTAGGTTATGCTGCACTAACCATGTTCTTGATTAAAAATCATGGCAGAGGAAGAATGGACATAATATGCAAAGAAAAACAAAACATCTCTTTATTAGATGTTCCTAGGGGGAATAAGAATTACACTTTTTATTTTTTTAGCTGTTACATGAATTAAGCCTCTTCTGTAAGAATTAAAAGTTCTTCTGTAATAATTTTAATTAATCTTGATCCAATATGATTACTAAAGTAATTTACCAACCATCAAAGTGTTTTGTTCCAAGTGCCCAAATCCAGTTATAATTTGAGGTTGGCTGACTGTCAGTAAATCCTATGCTCAGCTTTTTTACACCAATTAAAAAATGAGATGCTGATCTCAAGAAAGGCTTCATACTGGTGACAAAGTTTGGAAGATGAGTCAACACAAAATCCTCACTCTGTAAGAGTTTTATCAATAACAGTTTGAAGAGACAGTAAGTAAAATGACTGGGAGTACAAATTTTCTAGCCAATTATCTTTATTGACTAAGCAGTAGGACAACAACATTTTCAGTAAACATGAGAGCTTTGAAGTCTGCTGTTTGCAAAGCTTTTTCTATCTTCTTTTTTAATTGCCTTTTTCCCCCCCTTACTTTTTTTTTTTTCCCGATGAATAATGCTCATAAAACCTGATAAATTAGATCAAATATTCAAAGCATTTTTTTACATGGGGAATATAACTATGTTTCCATCAGAATTCCTACTTCAAGAGAACTATATCAATATCAGAGGTGGAGATAAAGACAATGGCATGGAACAATTTCAGTTTATTTAAATTTTCTGTTTAACACATTTAAAGAACTTAGTCAACAGAATGATGGAAAAATGATGCACTTACACACTGCAGCCAGTGATTAACAGATTGTCTTCCCTAGTTAAGGGAAAAGGGTAGAAGTAGGCATGTCAGAAGTCACCTATCACTGTATGTCTCTACTATTACCTTTCCCCTTTGGGCTGTAGGTGATAAAAGGCAGATGAAATAACATTTAAGTGAATTTTGAGTGTAGATTTTTTTTTTTTAAATGGAAAACTGTAAGGGTTAAAAAAACCCCAGATGAGTCTTTATATCCTGAAAGATGCAGGGACATAAAGGACAGAAAGACATGATCAAGGCTCTAGGAGCTGGGATATTAATGGCAAAATGAAGAAATATCTCTGAAGAAGCAGAGGGAGCAGCCATAAGTCCTTTGGGCCAGGGTAACCGTGTACAGTATTCATTGTTTGGTGTAACCTCTGTAGGAGGTCTGAGAAAAGCAGAATTGTGCCATTAACTGAAGGTACCATGGCTGTCTAGAAGTTTTCAACTGTCCTTCTGGACAGGCCAGGGCTGGTGAGCAGGGAAAAAAGTGAGGGAAAGCAGCCTATCTGACACTTCTGTGCAACAACTGAGGGCAAGTACAATATCACAGGACTGACCTCAAAAAATTGAGTGGCTTTTATAAGGAAGAGATACCAGAAGAGCTTCTAGCTGGTGAGAAGAATTTGTGCTATGATGGCTTTACTGGACAATGACATTCCAGGACAGAAAGGAAGAAATAGCTTGGACAGGAAAACTATAAGTGATTAGTGCTTGCTAGAACATAAATAAAAGTCATATCCAAAATAACTTGCATTTATCCCAGGTAAATAGTTCTTCCAGTTTATTAGGGATGGCAGCTGTATCATGTTAAAAGAAACTCAATGATGGAATTTTATTTTTTTTTTTTTTACTTTGGACTCATAAATTCATTGCCTCAAACTCTGCTTGTTTTAATGTCCAAACACAAGATTTAGAGGATATTATTACCATCCTCAAAAGTCACTAAAAGTTTCACAGAGTAGGATTCATGATGACATATATCCACTACCCCTATGATGTCTGTGAGTCAGGCACCTTGAGTGTAGCAATAAAAATATATCATTCAGAAGCCTGTCTTCTGTTGTATTTATCTGGCTGGTTTTTGTGAGTAAAAAAAAAAAAGCCTCATGATCAGCCTCCTACCACAAAAACTCTGATGGCACATTTTACATAACAATTTGTCTTCATTGCTCTTCAAGAATCTAGAGTGGGAATCTTTGATTGTCTGCAATGGCCTGGAAACTTGAATTTGACTTCCCTCCCTTACGTGAAGAAATTAATTATATATTTTGAATTGACCTTTATAGTTTCCCACTGAGAAAAGAACTGCACTAATTAATGGTTTGGTGTCTGCAGATAATTTAGATTGTTGTTTTAAATATATTTTAGGAGCTGGCAGAGAGAACAAATCTCCTCTTGCCTTTCTCTTCTCAAAAGCCTTCACAAGAGAAATGAAAGAATGACATGAAATGTCATTGTTATTAGTTCACATTTTACCATTAAGAGTAAAGATACCCGTTCCTGAGCATGAGCGGTGGAATGCAAAAAATTAAATGTTAAATTAATACCGTATATATGAAGAGCTGGCATCAAACTTCTTATCCTCATATACTTCTGGGAGGTTGCATATGACTAAGACGTTCCTGTAGGTTGTAGATGAAGTTCTCATTCGAAACTGTAGTTTTGCTCAAATGTGATAATTGTATCTTTGAAATTCTAATAAAAATGCAGATAAACATATTTATGAATTTCGTCATACTCTGCTAGCATAGAGTTGGGATTATATATGTTTTATGTCTGATACATAATATCACTTCTTCTATGTATGATTTTATATGTTAAGATTATTTATTCTCAAGAAAAAAGGGAGCCTAGATCTTCAGTGGAAGTTGAGTGAAAACAGTCTGTAGAAATTTGGGGAGGTAACCTAACTTCTCAGGCAACTTTTAGAGCCTCTAGTAAGCTTGATCAAAATGAGAGCACAGCAGTTATTTTCATTTCCCTAATATTAAAAGTGCTTCCTTTCTTCTGGAGTTTTCATCCCGTGTAGCAAGTCCCATGGATTAAAACTTTGTACTCTTGGTCTTTCTGGTTTGCTTTGGGAAGTTCTTAATACATATTCTTATTCTGTAGCCCTCATTGTTTTGGGGTTTTTTTGAGTTTATGTGCTTTATTTATGATAACTGTAAAAGAAAAAAAAGTAATTCTCCTTTCAAATGACTATTTCTTATACAACATGGGCCCATTTCTTAAATAATTATTTTGACTCTTAGTTTTGATATTTCTTACTTAAGAAATATCTGTATTTTTTTTATATTAAAAGAGATTCTGTATATCTACCTCCTATAAACCAGGCCTGCTTACATAAATTCAGTTTGCATGCCAAAGAACCAGCAATTGAAACATTTAGCTTACATGCGGAAATTCAAACCCCATCAATTTTTAAAGCTTTCTCTCACCTAGCACATTTCTACCCTACAGAAATACTGCTGTTTACCTACTAGGTCAGAAACAATCATGGATGAGAATATCAAAGAAGATTGTCACATAACATGATATAAGTTTTCCTTGCCAGACATTATGAATGCAGCATGCAAATTTTACTGTGTACAAACTGAAGAAAAGCCATCAACACTATAATGTTTTCCAGCTAAGTAATCAGACCATGATGGAAGTGAAATGAACCTGCTGATGCCTAAACGTACAAATTAGGATCCGTGGCCTCTGGCAAACTGGAAATCTTCCAGAATGCATGCCTGGTGTTCTGCTTCTCGTCGAGTAGACTCCAACATCTAGTGCTCAGCTGCTTCACACCACCAGCTGTCTTCCTCACTTTTTCTCTCTCCTTCTCCCACCTCTCTCCCTCTGCTCGCCTCTCCTTCTCCCCTGCCTCTTCTTCCTCTCTTTATCTTTCATTCTTTTTTTCCTTAGGAACACCTAATGCATTCAGGTCTTGCACATGTAAATTGTAAATATGCTTCTAATTAGGAATGAGAGGGCTAGAAATTACTTGTAGGGATTTGAGTAAAAGAGTATTCAAATAATTGGGTAATTTAGTACAAGAAAGTGACATTAAGAAGAGTGATACCTACAGACAGCTGCACTTACCGCATAGAATCATAGAATAATTTGGGCTGGAAAAGACAGAGATCATCTAGAACCAACCTCCTGCTATGGGTAAGGATACCTGCCACTAGATCAGGTTGCTCAAAGCCTCATACAGACTGGCCTTGAACAACTCTAGGCACGAGGCACCCATGACTTCTCTGCACAACTTGTTCTAGTGCCTTACCACTCACACACAGTAAAAAACTTCTTCCCTATAGCTAATCTAAATCTACTCTCAGTTTAAAAACATTACCCCTTGTCCTATCACTGCACTCCCTGATAAAGAGTCCATCCTCAGATTTCCTATAGACCCCTTTTAGACACTGGAAGGCTGCTACATGGTCTCCCCATCGCCTTCTCTTCTCCAGGCTAAACAAATGCAATTCCCTCTCCCTGTCCTTGTATGGGAGGTGCTCCAGCCCTCTGATCATCTTCTTGACCCTCCTCTGGACGCACTCTAATAGATCCATGTCCTCCAGAACTGAATGCAGTACTCCAGGTGAAGTCTGACAAGAACAGGGTAGAGGAGGAGAATCATGTCCCTGAACCTGCTGACCACACTTCTTCTGATGCAGCCTAGGATACTGTTGGCTTTCTGGGCTACAAGCATACTTTGGTGGCTCATATTGAGCTTGTTACCCATCAGCACTCCCCAAGTCCTTTGGTGCTATTCTCAATCCATGCTCTGCACGATCTGTATTCCTGGTTGGGAATACCCAAACCCAGGCGGAGATCCTTACACTTGGCCACGTTGAAATTCATGAAGTTCACACAGGCGGATCTTTCAAACCAGGCTCCCTCTGGATGGCATCACTTCCCTCCAGCCTACTGACCATCCCATACAGCTTGGTGTCATAGACAAACTTACCGAGGGTACACTCAATCCCACTGTCCATTCCTCCGACAAAGATGTTAAACAATACCGGTCCCAATACGGACCCCTGAGGAACGCCACTCATCACAGGTCTCCATTTGGACATTGAGCTGTTGACCACAACTCTTTGAGTGCAGCTATACAGCCCAGTCCTCATCTACTGAGTGGTCTATCCATCAAATACATGTTTCCCCCATTTAGAGACAAGAATGCCATGTGGGACAAGTGTTGAATGCTTTGCAAAAATCCAGGTAGATGATGACAATTACTCTTCCTTTATCCACCAGTGCTGTGGCCTCATCATAGACCAACAAATTTGTTAGGCACGATTTGCCCTTAGTGAAGCCCTGTTGACTGTCACTAGTCATCTCCTTATTTTCCACCTTCCTCAGCAGAATTTCCAGGAAGGTCTGCTCTATGATCTTGCTGGGCACAGAGGTGAGACTGACCTGCCTGCAGTTCCCTGGATCTTTCTTTTTCCTTTTTTAAAAAATGAGGGTTATGTTTCCCCCTTTTCAGTCAGTGGGAACTTCACTGGACTGCCGTGACTTCTAAAATATGATGGATAGTTCCTTGAAATAATTTATTATGGCAGTAATTCATATTGCTTGCCTTAAACTACTTTGATCGGTATGTTATACTGCTGTTATGACAGAAAGTGAGAGAGAGTGAAGGAGATATTTTCCTCCAGAGGGCAAATGAGCACTACATTCAGATGTCTACCCTGAGCTGGTTTCTGGAGCGCTCAGCCTCTTTCCAGTGGCTCCACAGAGCCTCATCAATTGCATTCAATATCTGATTTTGATGCTTAAATTGGTGTCTAAAGTTGCATGTTGCAAATACTTCTTCACCTGGAACCCACCAAGAATTCAGAAGATACGACAACAATTGAAGATTAGAACTATTCTTGAAAAATTTGATTAAAGACATGTAGTTGGTACCCTTCACCAGTATTTTTGTATATATCATTTTCTAAACGAAGATTAATTTCACACTCCTACCACAGAAGATGAATCCCACAAGCACAATATATGAATTAAATAAGATTATTATCATTTTGCCAGTAAGTATTCGATATGAATAACTAGCTTTTAGCAACAAAACACGTTACTGTCCTTGGTCTGCTGCATTGCTAACTGGGCAACTATAACATTGTTGGAGTCATTGCCAAATGCTTCTGTAAACATAAAGTCTGCTAAGATTCTTAATTGTATGAATAGATGGTAATGTCATTATATAGGCTTTTAGAGTGCTATATGCATGTTCCTGCAAGACAGTGTGCAAATGATGTTGCAGACAGTACCATTCAAAAGGAAAGGTGCTGGTCAGCCTTGCAGTATGGCACAAGGGAAAAGAAGGCTGGAGAACTGAGCAAACAGTTCACCCACAAAGCAGCACATTTTGAACCAAGCAAGTTCTTCAATAAAGCTATATGAATTTTGCCATTCATCAGAAATCACATGGAGGTTCCTTTTAAGAATTTTTTCATCTCCATGGATTTTTTTATTTCTTTCAACTTTCTTACAGCATTCTGGGCAGGGCTCACTTTCTCCTTAGAAACATACAGTGTGCTTTCTGTGAGAACTACTGGAAACAGATTTTATTTCCTATTGTAGCTTAGGTCAAGTTTGCAAAAATGGTATTTTCATTTGCTTTAAATTAGTTTAACATTTATTTTATAATTTGTGCATAAAAGGATAAGTGTTATTTCTTTCTTCATTTCATAGAGATTACATAGTAATTATGTCTTGTATCAGTCACCAGTGTCTGTGTTTTTCCATCACTGGCTGTTTCATGTTTTTAAACTGATAAAATGGAAACACACTGTACATCTCTCTTGAGAGGTTGGGCTGGGATCCTTTCAGGACATTGATCCCCAATTTAAAAAGATGTTTCTTTCCACTGTAATAAAACTGGAATTCCTCTGCACTGTTGGTAGCAGTAAGGCAGTAAGACCATAACCCAAAGTACATGGAACTGCAACTGTTATGTGACTGTATCTGCAGTCAGTCACTTTTCCTTGTTTCTTTTTTTTTCCAAACCTCTAATAGAGGAAAAAAAAAGGAGAAAAAGATGAAAGAAAATAGAACTCTGTGCCTACATACATATAGATCTGTGTATATACATACCCTTATGCACATAATACTCTAAAAAATAAGAGCTGTCAGTCAAGGAACAAGATTTGGTGTTGGACTTGGAAGCGTTATGTTTATGGTTGGACTTCATGATCCTAAAGGTCTTTTCCAACTGAAAGCATTCTGTGATTCTGTAATAGGTATCTCATCCACCAGATCCACTAAAATGTCAGCAGCAAGCTAGCTATCAGGAGCTCTACCCATATTAACTTTTTCAGTAATCTCAAACACCACCCATCTGGTGCTACTCTGGTTCTAGTCCCTGCCCAACAAAATACTTCTGTGCACATCTGGAACAGTTTCCTCACAGAAAAGAGTAGCTTGGTATATCTTTGGTAAACATTAAGTTGTAGCATGGATTTGGACCCTGCTAATCAGTTTAAGGGTCTGCTACACGTGGTCAAGGAAACATAAGCTCTCTTTTACTTTAGCTGTCTTCTCAATCTAAATGGTCTTCACTTTATGTGAGCCATCTATATCACTTACAGACTGGGTTAGATCAAGTTAGAGTAATCGACTCTTTTGGTTAGGCTGTCACAAGTCTAGGATAGCCTCTGATAACTTTGGTAGAGAATACTGAGAAGAAAAGTACTGTTTCAATATATTTCTTATTTTCCTGTGATTAAATTTTCCTCTTAGGCCAACGTAGGATACTAAAATGTAAAATCCATCCTGAGTGCTGTTATCTGTAACCCAAGAACTATTTCTGAGACCCTAAGCTGTTCCATATATAAACATTCACCGTCATGCATTAATTTCAAGTGAGGACCATTCTTAATCAAACATATCAGAAATACGCTAATAAAGATGTCAAAACTTATTTGAAATGAGAGGATGCCTTATTTTTCCAATAGAAGACTCCTTAGGCTTACAATAAATACTAAATGTTCCTGCAAAGGAACACAAATCATGGGTTTTGTTTCCAGCTCCACTGAAATGTATGCTTGTGAATAAGTTACGGTAAGAAACTCTCTCATTCAAAAAGTACGAAATAAATTCCCCAACTGTGACTATATATAAACGTTATTTTTCAAGTCCATTGAGCTATTCATATATGCATATTCTCCATACTCCTTTAATGGTACAAATATGTGTTTACCACTTTAATTATCTTTCAATACTTCAGAACAGCAGGAGAATAAAATATGTTCTTCAATAATTAACATATTGCCAGCATTTGTTAATTTAATTCCTTCATTCTTGGTGTGTTGAATTAGCTAACAATAAACTATTTTGAATCAAAAGTCTAGGCTCAGATTTTGGAACAGGATTTAAAAAATTATTTTTCATGTATATACAAAACATAAAGTAAGGATTTGATGTTATTGAAACACAACTAACATATAACTCCACATTAACATTTTAATCAACATTGTAAAAGCAAAACATTTATTTCAAATTTCCATTTCCTATACAGTTCAGTAGTCTTCCCTCATTGTAATACTTTTGTACAAAAGCCTTCTACAACTTCAATTAGGATGAGCTGTAGAAATTTTTTTTTCTTTCTGCCCCCTTCCTTTCTATCACTCTCTTTCAGTGGCTACCATGGAATCAGACTCATTTGTAGACATTCTGACTTCTCTGTGGTTGATTTTTTTCTTTGTTTGACATTGTTCATATCAAATTTCCTACTCATGTTTCTCTGAAATACATATTTTGTTCATCTTTTGAAAGGACTCTTGGGATTTTTAGAGGGAGAAAGTCAGTACTAAGTTCTGATTAAACAGCTTACTTGTTCAACTTCTTTTTCAAAACAAATACGAGAATTAGGTCTCATTTAACACAAAGCTCTGCAAGATAAAGAAGAAAGAAGTCTTTTGTGTGTATGTGTGATGTGAAGTTGGAAAAGTAAGTTTCTTATTCCTTATGTATGTGTACACCCACAAAGACCTTATACGTTTTGGTGGGGAGCATACAAGAACCAGTGATACTAAAAATTAAAATACATAAAATTTTTTCCAATACATAAATTTTTTACAATACATGCACATCTTTCCAGCTCTATAAACCTTGTTATTAGCCAAGACTTTGAATGCATTCTATCATGATCTAGATGTCTTCAGACATCAATATGTAACATTGTTCACCAGCCTCTTTCTTTTTTATTTATTTTTTTTGAGAGTGAGAACTATCAAGTGTAACTTTTCCACTTGCACAATTAAATAAATCTGCTGTTTAAAGTTTTTATGCCCAAGTGTTTGCATGTTTAGACACAAATCCGAACTGATTCAAAAATTTTTATTTTAAAGGTGGTTTATAAAGCAATCATGATTTCATGTAAGTTAATTAATTTCCACTGACATATTAAATTAAGATAAATCTTGTTGTATTCACCTTCTGAATAATTACAAATTTTCAAATTCTATGAAATTATCTTTACAACATTAAAATTAATTATGATAACAAGAATGACCTAGTTTTATTTGTTGGGTATAAGTGAATATAATTAGTAGATAATGAAACAACGGCTTACAATGCATAACAGATAAAGCCTGTTCATAGTCAGACCACATGTCTAAATTCAAATAATTCTATAAAATCAAGATTAAATGACGTGAGCAAATCCACTCTGTAAACCAACCTATATCAGCAGAGACACACACCTGTGTCTAGAGTGTCATCCGCTGCTTTACTGGAGGAGGCTGATGTACAAAGTATGTATCCAGCGTTGTACACGGTGATACAACTGGAATGTAATAATGTTAAATACAAGTTGTATTCTGTACATTAATAAAATGTTGGATTTCATTCTATTCTCATCTTCCCTCCCCCCTAAAAGATATCAATAAGTTGTTTTCATTTCCTTCAAGGTCCTGCCTAAATGATGCCAAGTCTCAGCCTGCCAAGCCATTTGTCCCTATGGATGGTGGCTGCTGGAGCAATATTAGACTTGTTCAGTCATTGAAAGGGAGGAAAAAATGAAAAAGATCTGGTGGTCCCAGGCTCTTTGACACTGAAATTGCCCTTGATTATCCATATGCAGAGACAGAAGCATAGCTAGGTCCTCCACAGAAGTGGCTGTCACAGAGGCTAAGAGGAGGAGGCTCAAGGATCTGTCAATGGGACTGTCTTGTATTTTTTGCCACCTATAACACTTTTTCCACTGTGGCAGCTCAACTACTACATGGTCCTCCAGATGCAGGTATTAATAACTTCCACACCTAGTAACTTGGAACACTTATTCTGGACAAGTGCATAGGCTGTCAGGTATTTTGTTGTCCTCATCTTCCTGAACTGCTCTCTCTGTCTGCTGGAGCAGTCTCTTGAAGAACAGTTCCCTCAAGAACGGGTCTCTTGAGGCCCTTCTTTATCTTTCTCTTGCCAGCATAGAGGTACTCAGTGTGGGGCTGGCAAATAAAGAAGTTCTGTCACTACCAGAGTAATGTCTAAAATAAAGGGCATCTAAATCTTCTGATCCCTGAGATCTTCTGGATGTTTTCTTGCCCTACAATTTCCTTGCCGTTAGCCATCACTCTCACAATGCCTGAATCTCAAGGGCACATTTTAGTTCAGAGAAGTGGGAGCTGTTGAAATATATGTATACAAATGCCAGTTTATCTCAGCTAGGACATCAAATATTGTTGAGAAAGGAGTGTTTAGAAACCTGGTGAATCAGACAGTCTTCAAACTTTAAAATAAAACTTTATCAGGCTGACACTCATTTACAGTACCTTCATGATAATAGTAGTTATTATTGCTACTTATAACTACATATACAAAACTGTTAGTCCTTAATGGTTATATCCTGCATCAGTCTGAATATACAACATCAGAAAGCTGATACTGTATAGTTAGCACTGGTAGCTGTGGTCTGTGATGGTCTTCATTGCTGAGGTAAAGTTGATCAGACCAGACTGATCTTCAGTGAGAAACGTCAGAATAGAACCAAGCTTGTCTTCTTTCTCCTCCAGTGTAGTGAGTTGACCCTGGTTGGATCCTATATGTCTCCTAAAGCCACTTTATCACTCCCCTCCTCATCTGGATGGGGAAGAGAAAAAAAAAACCCAAATCCAAAAATCTTACGAGTTGAGATAAGAATAGGGAGAGATCACTGAACGATTACCGTCACAGGCAAACCAGACTTGACTTGGGGAAAATTAATTTAATCTATTGACAATAAAATCAGATAGTGAGAACCTTCCTCCCATCCCTCTCTTCTTCCCAGGCTTAACTTTATTCCCAATTTTCTCTACCTTTTCCCTTCAAGCAGCACAGAGAGATGGGGAAGAGGGGTTGCAATCAATTCATCACGTGTTGTCTCTGCCTCTTCTTCCTCCTCATGGGGAGGACTCCTCGCACGTTTCCCCTGCTCCAGCATGGGATCCTTCCCATGGGAGACAGTCCTCCACTCCATCCTTTATAACTTTTCCAATATGAGTCCTTCTCATGGGCTACAGTTCTTCACGAACTGCTTCAGAAGGAGTCTCTCCCACAGGGTGGGGTCCTTCAGGAACAGACTGCTCCAGCGTGGGTCTCCCATGGGGACACAAGTCCTGCCAGCAAATCTGCTCCAGCATGGGCTCCTCTCTCCATGTGCCCTGTCAGGAGCCTACTCCATCACAGACATTCCATGGCGTCACAGCCTCCTTTGGGTCCATACAGTTTGCCCTGGGGCCCTCCATGGACTGCAGGTGGATATCTGTTCTACCGTCAAACTCCATGGGCTGCAGGGAAAAGCTTGTCTCACCACAGTCTTCACCATGGGCTCCAGAACTCTGGAACTCTTCCTACCTCTCCTTCTTCACTGATGTTGGTATCTGAAAAGTTGTTTCTCTCACATATTCTCACTTGACTCTTTGGCTGAAGTTTCTTTTATGAAGTTTTGGAGTTTTTTTCTCTCTTCTTAATCATGTTATCCCAGATGCACTACATCCATATTTGCTCAGCCTTGGTCAGCAGGGAGTCCATCCTGGAGCCAGCTGGGATTGGTTCTATCGAACAT
The DNA here is from genome assembly GCA_033558235.1 of Neomorphus geoffroyi. Classification (NCBI taxonomy): domain Eukaryota; kingdom Metazoa; phylum Chordata; class Aves; order Cuculiformes; family Neomorphidae; genus Neomorphus; species Neomorphus geoffroyi. The sequence continues at coordinate 26,930,094 of JAUMJM010000002.1, forward strand.
CAGGGAAGTTTCTAGCAGTTTCTCACAGAAGCCGCCCCTGTGGCTGTCCTGCTACCAAAATCTTGCCACACTAAATAAAAATGCCCGGTTTTAGTCATTCATTTCTGGTTTATCTTACTTGTCTCCTTCCTATAAGGTGAATGTACTTTCAGTGCTGCTTATTTTTAGTTTGATTTTGCCATTTATTCATGTTATTCAACAAGATGTCATGTGTATTTGCAGCCCCTTGTGCTCCTCCTGTTTTTTATTCCTTACCTTGCCCATTCCATTACTTAGGTCACTTTTAACATGTTTTCCTGTGCCCCTTGCATACACCTACAGAAATCGTTATTTTTCCTGTTGCTGATCATATTCCTCACATACTTGTGATAACGCTTAAACACTGTGTTCACCTTTTCCATCACGTCCATCATTATGTACTGTTGTTTACTACAACATTCTAGTATGCTTATGTTTGAGTTCAAAGTCAGCTAATATTATTGGCATCCTAATTAGCTCATTGTAGATATCACAAACCTCTGCTTTGACGATAATATAGTGGAGTAAGCCCACTCTAAAATCACCTGCTAGGAAGTCTTACTTAGGTAGTTTGCCAGTTTCTGATAAACACTCCTCATGCCCTGTGCACTGTTGCAGTACCGAGGACTCCTTCTTGCAACACAAGCACGAGAAGACTGAACAGGAAAAAAAGTAAAGAAAGGGAAGTGGGCCTTCCTATGTGAACAGAAAGAACAACTCCGAGACACAATACGTGCCTTCATAGACTTCTTTTTTAGCCAACAATTTAATGAGAATGGGTAAAAATCTACCATAGCAGGTGACTCCAGAATAAGGAAAAAACATTTCAGCACAGCAGGTGGGTTTCATTCGTGTTTGTTATAAATCTGCTCTGTTATGCATGGCAGAAACCTCCCTGCATCTTCCACACTGCCTGATGGGCCCTGTCCGATATTTTTCTCTACAATCTTCTTCTTCCCTTTCTCCCCTACCGGACTGGGCCTTGCAGTGGTTCATAGAAGCTCAGGGGCCTGCTGGTGACTTGAGAGTCACCACGTCAGGGTTGTGCAACTGGTGCACCTCTCTTATGGAAGACTGAGAGGGGATGGTTAAGCACTAAGACTAGCGTTATGATCTGTGGCTAAAGATGTAGATGTTAGTTAAGGCAGATGCACTAGTAATCTGCAAGGATTTCTTGACCGTTTTCTCCCAGGAACTGAGTTGCAGCAGAATTTACATTCTATTTCTTATGTGAAACATAAGGTCTCAGACCTGCACTAACACTATTCAAAAAGAGCAAGCGGTTAATGGAGATAAAGAGATCAGATACTCAAATTATTTCTTATTCAAACTGTTAAAGTGAGATTTTAAAGCAGAAAGCACCTTAGTAAAAATAAATTTAAATATTTGGCTGAATGAGTTATTTAAATTTTATCTTATGCACACAGATTTTCCACTTTCTAGGCTCACCCAAAAACATGAAGACATGATGGATTTAAAAAAAAAAGTTATTAAATTTTATAGGCTTAGTGCAAGATGTTTAGGATTTCCTAATACAAGCCCATTAATCAACTGTATGAATTAGACATCAGTTAAATACAAGCACCTCCATACACTTTACTTATTCAAAATCTATGCCTTTTGCCAATACAGTTACCACAAAAAAGTTGTTAACTGACAATTGTGTGTAATGCCCTTCTCTGGTGACTGAAAGAACTTGTCCCTAAGAATTGACTTGCACTATAATCACAGCATATGGAATGTTACACTTTGCTTCACCCTAAAGAATACTTGATCCCTTTCTACAGCTTATAACTCTGCTAGAGGGTGATTTTTAGAGACAATGGATTGAGTTCAGACTACAAATTAATAGTAGCAAAGCAATATCCTGACCAGTTAAAACACAGACCTGATTCTTTGAAAATGGTGATTTCACACAGTTGAAAACAGTCATGGGCAAAATCAAGTGGGAGGAAATACTGAACCATAAAACAATGGATTATAATTGGGAATTATTTAAAAATACTTTATGAAATGTACTCCCCCCCAGTTCTAATGAAAGACTAATTCAGTAAAATAATCACCATAGTTAAAAGAAGATGTGAAAAATGGCAATAAAAAGAATTTTTCAAAACTCTAATATACAATACACAGAAAATGGAGAAGCAAACAGAAGAAAACAAAAATTCCAGAAACAGACAACTTATTAGGAACATTGTAGTAACACCACAGCCTGTGTCATCTGGGGTTAAGAATATTAAGAAGGAATTTTACAAATTTACTCAGATGTGAAATGTAAAATCTGTTATAGTGAAGTCTGATACTATAATTGATAAAAGTACTAACTAATCAAAAAGTAGAAAAACTATATGTACATAAATATTTTATTTTGGTATTTAAAAATTATACAGAAAAGGAAAAGTTAATGTGTCAGTGCTGAAAATATTACAATACTTACAGGTTTATAAAGTTGTCACTCTGCAATATCAAGGAAATGGGACATAGGTCTATATCATTAAATATACAGACACCTTGGTCGCAACATGACTCTGGTTGCTCTAAATAAGGTAATTGAGCTCTCTATTTAAAGCAAAAGCACAGGTCAGCCACCTCAGAACGGAAATTGGGAATACTCAGAATGATTAGCTGCCTAAAATTAGCCAATAGGAACTGTGTATCTCAGCATTGTGTTTTAAATCCTCTGGCACACCAAATTTCTACCCAATACCATCATAAAATATCTCATAATTCACTAAAACAGTGTGTGTGAAATTTGGTGTATTTTTTACATACTTTTCCTGTCCAGGAAAGCAGGGTTCCATCTTGCACGATGGTTACTTGGGAAGACAAACACCATAATGCTAAACATCCCTCTATCCTTCTTCTTCCCCTAGCTTTATACATTGACCATGACATCTATGAAATGGAACATCCCTTTGGTCAGCTGGAGTCAGTTTTCCCAACTGTGTCCCCTCCCCAAAAAAATCTACTCCTACAAGTGCATCTTTTGTTCCAGCAATGCAACAAGAGAGTGTTTCTCCTCTGTGCAGCAGCTTATGTGTCCTTCAAAGCATCTAGGGAGGATCGTATACCTCTTTGCAGCCATGTATGGCAGAAATATGCTTGACTGGGGGGAAGTCGGTGCAATTTGATATGTTGATTGTCATTGCAATATGTTCTGAAGGAATAGTGACTTGTTGCATTAATTACTAGGGTGGGTACTATTAAAAAGTAAATTATTTCTGCTGCTCTGTGGAAAGCTTTTGTTGTAGGTAGGACTGGTAACTTAGTACCTATTCATTATTCCAGGGTATGCAACACATTGTAGATGCGGTTTTAAGATATGTATTTAATTTTTCTTCCATTTGTCAAGGATGTGACAGGAGGTGGAGAGGGGAAGTTATAAGGTGTGCTGCAATAGTACTACAAGACAAGTCAGCCAAAAAAAAAAAAAAGGATTGAGTCATCCATAATATCTGAATAGTTCCCTGAGCAGAATTCCTTCAAATCATGCATGGGATAATTCTTGGAGAAAGCTAGTGGAGGGTCCTCAGACAGAGTCAGCGTGTGATATAGTCTTTCAAAAATTCAGCCCTGGAATTCATTAATTGGACTTGTCTGTTTTAGTAGTATACAAATGCATATTCTAAATATAGTTTTATAGTTGTACTTGCTAGCAGTTAAATTAATAGATAGAGTTGGAATGATATGACTGGATCTTTCACCACCTCTCTTTTTGTTTTCAAGAGAAATGTCAAATCTGTAAGCAGTTCTTAGCATGTTCTGGCAGTATCAAATCCCTGCTGTATAAAAAGAATGCACAGTGAGGGAATATCCAGAAGGCTTAGACATATGATAGTAACTAGTGGCTAATCACTGTCAAACCTAGTATTTTTCTCAGCAAGCCAAAGAGGAGAATTGCAAGTGTCTCGGGATGCTGGCATTAAAAAACCTGAGGTGTTCATGAACTTCAGGACTCTCAAGTGTTTGGGCATGGGAAGGATACATAACAGGCTATAATGCAAGATTTAGATCCTAATTCCCTAAGATGATTTTGGATTGGTAATGAATTGAAAGGTGGTAGCAGAACAATCTGTCATGAAGGAATGCAAGTCTTATTGTACAAAATTCATACAAATGGAAAGTTTGAATGAAAGCTATAGTATTAATGAAATACTCTCATACTTCTGTAAACTATTTGACTTATTAATATAACTTGTATTGGAGGCAGTACCACAAAGCACTTTAACTGATGAATCACATCCTTTTAGGATTTCAGTGTAATTTCACTTAGGAATGTATTGTTTGTATTTTATGTCTCTCTCAGTCATCTAGAAGAAAACAGAGGGTCGTGACTGTTAAAAATAACAGAATTGTAACAGAGATCAGTTTCTGAGATAGCTTAAAATATTTAATTAGTTAGACACACTTCAATAAGAGTTTTAGCACTTGAGAAGATCTAAATACAATGCCATACTTGTAGACATAAATAGTTACCTGCTTTGATGTCATGAAAAACGATGATCAGTTCCAAGTATTTTGAATCAACAGAGGAACATCAAGTAAGACCAGCAGAATTGTACTACTTATGCATAAGCATGAGTAAGGCTCTTATTGTAATGTTGTTACTGGTATCCACTCTGCAGACAGGGTGCCAAATAATACAGGGAAACCTGTGTGTAAATGAGAGAATAAAGGAACCCAACTGCTTATTTTTATATCCAATAATATCACTGTCACAGCTAGCTTGATCATGGTCCCTAGAAATATACTGGGAAAAAGTTTCTGATAGTAGAGAACTCTTTAGAGAAAAGGCTCTGTGACCTTGACAGATTGGCAATGAAAGTAAGATGCCATATAAATAGGCATGAAGTGAAGATTTTTGTCAGACAGGAAAATTAATCATGGGAACAATTGCCCTAGAACACACTGTAGATATTTTTGAAAGACTATTTCATGAACTACAGCTTAAAACAATAATGAGCGGCACAGAAAAATTTCTAGATAAGATGCTGCAGCATGTAATAGGCAATTAAGCTGACTAGATGATCCTAAAGGTGCATTTTGGTTGTAAAAGCTGCAAAAGTGTCTTTTAAAGTTCCTTACTTGCTTCCAATGGTCATTTTTTATGTAATTTGTCTCAGTCAATGAAAGTGGAAATTTCAAAGGAAAAAAATAAATAGTTCCAAGCAGCTGAGATACTCATACAGTACTTTCTATACTCCCTAAAGTGTCTGTACCAATTAACAGCTGTGACCCAAAATTGACACATTTTATACGCTGTTCATAAGTGTAAAATCAAGATATTAAACCAAAAATTACACCCTTTGAATATTTATTTGAGCTTAGTGCATATTTAAATGCCCTTTTCATATTTCATTGTATCTCCTTTGCAATGCCTTATAAAAAAAATTAATATACTTTCTTTTGCAAAAAGCACCATATAGGAACCCAAATCAAACTGAATTACAGGGGGTTTTGAGGCATATTGGGTAAATAAAAGAGTGTTAGAGTCTCACATGGTTCAGAGAGGTCATACAGTAGTTTAAGTTTGGAGGAAATGATGGATGTGGTCTGCTCCAACACCAAGAGTGGTCAGTTTAGATCAAGTTTCTGAGGACTATGTTCAGTTGAGTTTAGAATATCCCCAGGGATGGAGATTCCATATAGTCTCTGGACTACTTTCCACAGTGCCTGAACACCATCATTACGAATGCTTTCCTAATATCTTATCAGAATTTTACACGCTGCTGCAGCTGGTTTCTCCACAGTCTTCTTGTTCTCTTTTTTTATACAAGAGGTTGATCCAACATCAGTTAATGCTTCTCCATCTCTCTGTGATGTCGTTATCATAGGCCTATGATCATTTGCACCTCCTTCCAATCTAAGCAGTTACAAGTGGTCAGCCTTGCCAAGGTTCACAACTGTTGAAGCAGCACACACTTCATTTCCTCCCAGTGTTATTCCATAAAGCCTCTCACTTGTCTTTTCAACGATGTTAATTTGATTCAAAGCTATTGAAGCTGATAGTTTCTTCCACTTGATTCATGTAAAAACTGAGTTGATCTCAAGAATCAAAATGTTATTCCATGTGTTTCAGTATCAACTTTTATTCAGAGTTTGTACTCAAGCATGATAACTCCTGGCAGGTTGCTAAATACCTTTTCTCTGAGCAGATCAAGTGATTCTAGAGAGTTTCAGATGTTTGGAGCACATAATTCTTCTAAGTTGTGCTTATCTGTTTTCATAGTGATATAAAACAGAAACTTTTTTCTGAGGTTCAAACAAGCGTTCTCTATATGTAATAGAACAAAAGCTTCTTAGTCTTCTGACTATAATTTCATGGGTTTGCACATATGGAAAGCAAGATTATGTCTCTTTCTAAAATGAAAATCAGCGGCAGGTATGCTTAGCAGCATGACAGCTTTCTCCAGGAGGAATGCAAGCAAACGCCTTGTTGAGTAACAAATCCCAATATAGAGCTCCTCATGTATCAACTCTCCAGCTGAAGGCTTTAGACCACTTAATGGTTGCTTCACTCTACATCTTCTTCAGTCAGCCACCATAGTTTGGATGAGATCCGGGGAGCAGCTAAGTGAGGAGAAAATATCAGAACATGAGATTTCCAGAAATAAAGCAAGTTATTGCAACAACTTGCTTTCTTTCTCTGCTCTGTCTATCTACGTGAAACAGGTGGCTGAAAGCCATTTTCTAGTGTGGTAACAGTGAAAAAAATGCATAGCAACAGCTTTAGTTCTTCAGACTTACAGTTCTGTAAATGAAACATTGTTTAGCATGTTTTCTGGCAGTGTAACAAGGTTTTCTACCTCAAGGTGTCTGGTGTCCTCTAGTGATGCTGGCTAAATCATAATGAAGTTCTTCTGTCATTATCTTTTTACATTAATGGAAGCTAATTCTCCAGGCAGTTCTCAGTTATATGCACAGCTAAGTTTTACTGCAGACTAAATCTAAGGATATAGATAGTGCAGCCTTGAAAATGAACTTAATAGATTCCTTATTAGAGCAGTTGTCAGAAATACTAATCATCAGAGTCTCTATCTTGTCCACAACCTCTGAGTTCAAAGAAGACTATTGGCTTCCAGGGAATACTCGGTCATTGCGTTGGATTCATTGTATAGGAAGAGTTTCTTATTCTTCTGGGTGTAATAATACTGCTGATGCAAATTTATTAAAGCATTCAAGGATAAAGTGAAAATACCCTATTTACCTTCAGAAGTTATATTTTGGTACCTTCTTAAAAACTGACGTTAGAGAGTTGGGTCTGAAGTCAAATCATGTTGCCATGCAGAACTTCCTATACTCTGATCTATTTTTGTAGATATATTCTTCATAAAGGTGAGGGAAAGAGAATATTTGAAATTGCATTATCGGAAACTTTTCCAAAGGTCTGATATATAAGCAACTGCATTTCTCCCACTCTGGAGTAAGGCTTGCATTGGTTTTGCAATGAATCCTCTGACTATGATCTAATATCATGCAGATTTGATAGGTTGAAAGAAATATGGAGAAAAATCACAGACATATGGGAAGAAAATAGTTTTCCTTCTTTTACATACTACTCCATACTATGAAGCATTACACTCCTTGGTTTTTTTAATATGAATTCTGTTGATGTTTTATTAATTACTGTTGCTAGTTTTTTCTCTATTCTTTTCATAACAAAAGATATTCGTAATTTAGTCCATTGATCATTCTGAGTATCTGTTATCCTGGTTTACTACTGTTCTCATTTCTCTCTGCAAACATCTTCAAACCATGCCACACTTCTGTCTTCTGCTGTGAGAATGCAGTAAAAGTGAGCAAAAGAATAAGTTATGTTTGCTATGTATTACTGAGTTTTGAACTATTTTTCAAAGAAGAATAAATTGAAAAATGAAATGACACTTGTATATTATAAAAACTGTAATTTATTAATTTTCAAGTTCTGATTGTTAATAACTTACTAAACACTTGCTAAGATATCTAGTGGTCCTTAGGGACTTAGTAGTCATGATACCTTACTCCATGTTGCTAGCAAAAATTGTTTTACTTTTAAAAAGTAAGATTTTTTCCAGTTATTTGTGTGTTTAAGTGCAAAATTAATGTTAAAATTATATATTTGGTATATTTTATCTACCTACTTGAATTGCACAGACAGAAACTTGAAGGTTAATTAACCACATAGAACAGTTAGAAACCAATAAAAATTTTAAGGTATTATATATGCAGCCATACTGTTCCTCCTAATATGTTTGGGGTTTTTTCTCTCAAGTGAGGTATTTTTCCATTAAGCTGACTGTAAATGAGATGTGTATACATATACTTTAAAATAGGCATTTTCAAGTAAAGTAATTAAATAGGGTTAATGTAGCTAGGTGTTTTAAACATACAGAGGTGAATTTAGAAGCAACTGAAAAGGACTTTATTGATATATGGCACAGAAGCATCTTTTATTTCTGTCGTTTCTTTCTGCCTGTCTGAATCAAATATCCAACAGTGAGCTATGTTGAGCAATATGTCTCAAAACAAGTACATCTTACTGAGTGACAAGAAAGGATGGGATAAAACTGCACTACAAGTAGCTGGTGACAACTGTAAGAGGTTTACCTGTGGTTTATCAAATCCCTGAGTGCATTTTTCTTGGTGTCTGCTTCAAAACCTACAAGGCCTTCAGAGCCAAGAGAACAGCATCAATGGGACTATCAGGACTTCAAAAAAAAGCAGTTCTGGCACACAAAGCAGACTGAAATATTATTTCAGGGGGAAAAAAAGCCTTACTTTTTGAAATTTTACTGAAATTTTGGAAAAAAACCTGTTTTAATAAAAAAAAATCCTGAGCCCGAGAAGTTTTGAATGATCACAGAGTTTTTAGTTATTTCAGTTAAGCAAATACAATTTGAAATACTTAACAAATCCTGTGGTATGTCTTTAATTATATGTGAGCTTAGTCAGAAAGATACTATAAAATGGAGTTAATGCCCAGAATAAATAACTGGTCTGAGAACAGAAAGATTTTAAAACTTCTTAAGGGAAAAAATTCCAATTATAACTGAAATGACAAAAACAGAGAACAAGTATGAGAACTTTATAAGTCAAGATATTTATATCCTTAGACAATAGAGATTTAAGAGACTTCTTATAGAGCTATCAAGATGACAGTTAATTACAGTATAATAACACAAACATCACCATATATAAAGGAAGCAGAAAGAAACGTAATCACTTCACAACAGATCTTTAAAACAAATAAAAAATCTACGTATTGAATACAAGCATGTTTTAGCCACAAGACTGTTGAACCAATACAGAGGTAGAAAAACTGAAAATAACTTTAAGAATCTAGAAAACGATAGTTTATATCTTGAGAAAATTTACTATGAAACACTGATTTAATCCGAGGAGAATACTGAAAATAACAGTGAAATAGGAGACCCTGAGATGCCTACAAGAAGGCTGGAAGCTTATAGTGCTTTGTAGCTTCACATATTAGTTTCAATTTTCAAAACATAATTTGCATCTGCAAGATTGACAAGTACATGGGTTGCATTTGGTATTCAGATTTGTGTGATGACTTCTTACTTAGCCTACACATGAGTTACTGCAGATTGGGCTAAAGAACGAAGCTACCAAATTAACAGTTGTCCTAACATACAGTGGAGGATGTGGGAAATCAAAACACACTGATAAGTCAGTCACATCTGTGCACATATAGAAGCACAAACATTTGTAGATATCGAATGGGTAATCACACAAATAATGGCCCATTATTCTGTCCCATTATTTTTTCTAATTATTATTATTGCAGTACCTTCTGCTAAAACACAAGACCTTCAACTGCAATTTAAACAAGATTTCAAGTTTGTTTATTTTTCTAAATGGCTTTGTCTTTATCTTGTTTTCTAAAAGGAAATATGATATAATGTGGCCAAGTATCCACAACAGTTTTGAAAGAAAGAGGAGAGTTTATTTTACCATTATAGAAAATGCATATGGGTGAACTATTTCAGTGGTTTTACTATTGAGAAGAGTTTACCTATTATATAAATGTTTTTGTTGCATAGCTGTCTAATTGAGCCATGGAATGGGAGAGGAATGACTGATCTAAAAAGGACTAGAGCGCTTATGGGTAATGCTTATTTTGTTATGTCAGGTAAGAAAATAAAATGGAAAGGTTTTCTTTCAAATATTTAGCAAGATAATAAAAAACGAGGTTTTTTTTCTTTGCCAAAAAACAAGGTAGATTTAGTTTTTATCTGTGAGTAAAGAAAGTGAGCAATTTGAAAATTAATTGGTTTGTTTTTCTTTGTTTTGTTGCGTGGTTTTTATCTTTTGAACACTTCTATTTCATTCCAGCTGAGTTCTAAGTAGTTTTTTGCTTGATAATTTAGAGTTAAAAGACACATGTGATCTAGGTGTATTTAAGAAAATTAATATCCAGACAATTAAGGTTTTTCAGATTGCTATTCAGCTGAATACTAGGGTGGTTTCTCTGCTGTTCTGGTTTTTTTCTTTCCCATCAGAAAAGCTGTTGAAAGCACTGAAGGGCGAAGAAAAGAGAAACAATCTCGAATAAGAGTTCAGCTTTGAAAAGTAATGTCATTGTACTTGATAATACTGAGTCAAGTCCAACCATAAGCCTAACACTGCCAAGTTCACCACTAAATCATGTCCCTAAGCACACTACATATATGTGTGTAAACATCTGAATAATCTATATATGCATACGTGATAACTAAGACTTATCTTCCATCTTCATAAACTAAATATTCTGCATGGCAATACAGTTGACCCTACAGAGACTAGGTCATTGCCAAGGAAGAATGGAAAAAACATATGCTTGGAATTAACCAAATCTATGCAATTATTTACTTTCTGGTTTTTTTCAGAATGTCCAGCTGGCTATGAAAGTTGTACCGCAGGTCTAAAACATTCCCAAAAATGAAAGAGAACAAAGGGACTGCATTTCTGGCATTCCTGGTTTTGGTGTTTTGGTTTATTTTTTCCTGTACTTACTCATTGTTCACCAAATTTGTCAGTTTTGCTCTGAGAGTGGAGTACATGGCAGAGCTAACATTGTGTTGGCATGCTGATAATAGACAAAGGGTTATGTGGATGTAAGTTCACACAGTATCATAAGGTTGGAAAAGACCTCTGTGATCATCGAGTCCAACCTATGACCCAACACCTACACCTACTCCTACTTGTCAACTACACCACGTCACTAAGTGCCTCATCCAATCTCTCCTTAAACACCTCCAGGGACGGTGACTCCACCACCTCCCCAGGCAGCGCATTCCAATGGCCAATCACCCTCTCAGTAAAGTTCTTTGAGATATTGACCATCTGTCATTGCATGGTGCCATATGACTACCACTGACATTTCATTACTTACTACACGACATTTCTATGCGTGGAGTACTTCCATGTTTGAGATGAAAAGGTATTTGTAGACTGATATGAGAAAAAATTGGTGTGCGGTTTTATTTCCCCTTCTTGTAAATGTAATCATGCAGGACATCCTTTTGCAGGGACGGACTCTGGGATTAATGCTACCAATCTATACATTATTATATGTAAATTATCCTCAAAGCTCTATCTCAAATGCAAAATGTTCATCAGCACTTCTCATAGAAAGAAATGGCTGCTGAAACAAAATTTAAATGTTAATCTTAATGTGAACCTTTCTTCACTGAAATTTCTGTTAGCCTTTAGAGGATCCAGACATGTGTTAATTCAAAGAAAAACCTCATATTCACATAACTCTTTAAGATCCTTGGGCATGTATTATTGAACCTATTGGATTTTTCTCTATTTCCTACATATGCCTCAATCTTGAAGTGCAGTGGCATTACCTGAAAAGCAAAAGACTGTTGACAGAAATAAATTACTTGAATTAATTTTGTTCTTTGTCAACAATGCAAATCCAAAATACCTCCACTATTATGAAAATCCTGAAGCCAGTGAAGAGTTTCTTGTCTCTGATAATGTTGAAATTAAATATAACTCTTGGTTGTACATTCAGAGAAGTTCTGTACAAATCCTTATTCTTATCCTTGCTTGCTGGGAGTATTTATTTCTGAGTATGCTAAACTCTTTATGCCATATCAGGGATATTTCATTTCCTTATTTTTTTAATAAAAGAAAAAAAAAAGAGTATTAGAAAACATGGAAAGAAGAGGATTCTGGAAAAACATCTCTAAATATTCCGTCACACAAGTAAATTGATAGATCTGATATTAATTCTTCCTTGTGGGTGTTTTTAAAAATCCTAGTAGTGAGGCAGTTGATTTTTAGGAAAGATTATGTTTCACATTACAAATAACTTGTATACAGAAGTATAATCAAAAGAAATTGCTGTTTTACTTTATAAATTAGATAATTCTCAGAGTAAAGGAAGACACCACATTATTTTAGTAGCATTTTCATTTCAGGGATTTTTTTAATTCACAATTTAGATACCATCACTACATTCACTAGTTTTATCCTTAATTTAAATCCTGTTGAGTTGCTGGGAGAAAACTTTAACCATGACATCAAGTGAGAGTCACAGATTTACCACTACTGTATGTAGTTTCAATTAGTACTTACCAAATAACAAGACAGTCCCAAAATCTATTCCTTTTCTTACTTGTTATCATCATAAAATGAGTGCAAGCTGCAAGTCAAGCTTACTTTCTAGCATCGGACAGATGTGAAATAATAAGAAAACAAGTTGTTCTGCAAGTGTAGAACTACTTTGCAAGGGCTATTCAGAGAAGATGAAGGAGGAGAACTAAGCACATGGGTAACTCTTCTTGTTTTTATATAACGTAAAATAAAAGATATACAGAGACAGCAAGAAAACAAAGTGAGAACAATTTTCTACTGAAAGTCAACACTATAATTGTCATGTTAAAGTGGTCTTCTGCACTCCTCTTGGTGGCAGCTGTTTTTTAAATTAAAACCCAAGATCCAATAGCCAAAAGAGCAGTTCTCGTTGAATGGATGAAAGCAGCAAGATCACAAACAACTGTAGAGTTCAACCTGATCTCAACATTGTGATGAAGCAAGAGCGAGACTGAAATAAGACTCTTTTGAAAAGAAATGGGAAAGAACACTCTGTTCAATTAAAGCAGCCCTTAATGTTACCATTAATGGTTTTGGTATTGTGCCACACCCAATTCTGCTGCACACCTGGAAAAAGAAGGAAAGTATGACTGATATGTATTTAATTTTAAAATAGTGTAACTATTATTGCTTTGAACAGTTACATATCAGTTTTTCCTGTCCAGAAAAAGGACAGCATTTTTATAGTCTGACCTAATTACAAAACGAGTTCCAACTGCTCTATTTGTTTTTATTTTCATTTTAGGAAAACATAAGCAACTTAAATTCTCATTCCCTCTGTCTCTCAGCTATTTTACATTTCAAAATAAACCCAGGTGAATTTAGTGCAACAAGTCTCAAGCATAAATTCATGGATCCTCATGGCAGTAGTCTGAGTGAAAAAAATGTATTATTATCTACATTTTATTTTTGATGTACAGAGAGATTCAACTACCTGACAGTAGTACCAAATAGCCATAGCACAGTCTGAATTCAAATCTGATTTCCAGCATAAAGACTGTTTTTAGCAGAAGGTGCTTTTGAAGAAATGCCTTACATAAAATATTTTTATGACTTAAAGATTACCTACTACTTTTAGGAGCAGAATCAAAAGTGGACACTGAAATGGTCTGTGGAGACTTTCAAAGAGAAAACCAAGAGTTGGTAAATTAAAGTGATGCTTCTATAGTTTAGGAATCCATTACAATTCTGATTTTAGTTCTGAGTTTGCAGTTAAGAGCATGAGTGTAGTTTTCACAAAAATATTGAACTATGAAAATGGTGCTGCAACCATTTTCAGGTGTTCCTCTGTTTATTTGCTGCTCCACTGCAGAGACAAGCATTTCACTTACAAAAAGTCAGGGAGAACAGGAAGAAGTAAAATGTAGCTGCTTTAAATTTAAGTGTATACCACAGATGTCCTTCAACTTACTCAACACAAATATACTCAGTCCACTTAGAAACTTAGAGGACAGAATTTGCTTACTTCTGGAAGGATTAGGTGAGTCAAATCTAGAGAAAAAAAAAAAAAATAAAAACAGATAAAAATTCCTGTTGCTACATAGCTGATACCACTACATAGTTTGTGACTTAAAATCTATTTGTTGAAGAGGTTAGCCTGTAACTGCAAGCATTGAGACCCTCTAACTAGGATGTCCCTTTCAGTCCTTTATGACATTTGGTGTACTTAAGTCAATGCATCAGGTATCTTCTTGTTCTTCAAGTGAGGCCAACAATTCCTTCTGATCTTTACCAACCTGGCAGCAGTCAGAAACAAGAAGGGTAAAGCATTAACCATACTTCAATGAGGCAGGTAAACTTTCTGCCAGTGCATACCTCATTGTTGACTTTTGAATTTAACAGTCTGAATGAGAGGATTTAAAAATTACATCTCTGGGGGTAACTTAAAATATTATATGGAAGAGTTTACATGGAATTAGTAAATATAAAAAGAATTGGAAATGTTCTGAAAGTAATGGTTTTTTAGGAACTATAATTTCTACGTCCTTCTCTCAAGCTTTTTAGTAGTGACTTTGAAATATTTTTCTTCAGTAACTACTTTTTAAGATAAATCTATTTCTGATTTTCAGTTTTATAACTAAAAACTTGAGGAAATGCTGCAGAACAGGAAAATACAGAAAAAAAACCCCACAAACAAATAAAAGCAAAGCATTGGCTAATTTTCCCAGCACTTTTCATAATATTACAATCCCTACCTGACTGTGTCAAAAAGAAAAAAAATTCCACTTACTTTATGAGAGTAAATAGAAGATATCATTATAATCAAAGTTAAGAGAATGGACTTCTTTGGACTGTCTTGAAATACAAAGTCTATACAATAATATGAAAAGATGGTAGATAAGCCAAGATATTTGACTTACATGGAGGATTTGTGTGTATGTGTGAATTATATGACAGATTTGTATTATTATTCTATCCCAGGGAATGGAAATCTATTTTACTTATTGCATATATTCACAGCATTATAATTTTGATGGCTTCAGACCTAGAAGACATCATTTTTGTTCTTAGCATAAAATTCTACCTACATAGAAATCTTTAAGAAAGTTGTCATTGATTTAAACTCTTTGAATATATATACATTACATAATTAATAAAATGTTGTCTGGAAAACATCACAGGAGTTTCATGAGCGGTGGGTTGGTTTTTTTCTAGTGGTAGCAGACCCTTGAGATAAGTGGTAGAGGTGGTGCTGTTTGTTTGATTTTTATTTTCTTTGTATACAATTTTGCCTAGAGAAATATTTTTATATTTTCAGAATCCATTTCAATGAATGGCTTATCTGTCAGACTCATCCACCAAACAAACTATAACTATGCCAGTTATAGTTGTTCAGATTGTTCTTCTATAGGAATAATGTAAATAGCACGTCCTATTTAGGCAATTGTGGAAATACGTGGCCGTATGTTTGAAAGTTCAGAGCTAATTTCTGTGTTGTTTGTCAGTTTATCTTTTCCTTAGAGAGATAGTGTATACATATGTAATAAATATTTACAGTTGAACAGAAAATATATTTTAATGTTTCCTGCTTAAGTCTGATTTCTCTGTGTAGCAGTGTAGACCAACACTATACTTTGCAAATAGAGTAAAAACCTACAATGTTGGCTTTTTTCTTTGAAGATCCTATCAAATTATAACAAATCTAAAAAAAGAACATTCACCATCAACTTGAACATATTCTTTTTTGGTTTTAGATCAGCTGAAGTGGTGTTCAGTTACACAAGAATTTAAATTTCAACTGATTAAAACCTATTCAGTCAGGCTGCACTGTGACCAAATTTGGTCTGAAAGGTCAGGCTAAAAGAGCTTCCTATTCCTCCACCCAATGTTTATAATCTCTTACATTAAGTCCATCTGAGAGAGATTTTTGCTTAGACAGAATGACGTGTGTATGGAATGAAGAGGGTGGTAGGTCTGTTGTTATGAGAGAATGCAAAGAAAAGGCATTGTGAGAAGCAGAAAACAGCTTGGAGGATGATGGTCATCTTCAAGATGTCCAGAGAGATACTAGGGGTGTGGGGGTGAAAGAAAGAAAAAACTAACAGAATTAAACACACCTGGTCAGACCAGTTAGCTGCAAATGCCAGAATTCTAATTTTGTGGTTTGCTCCTTTCCTTTTTCTTCAAAATAATCAGTTTTCCTTTATGACTGTCTTAAAAAATATTCCACAATTTGATCCTCTGCCTTTCCTCTACCTCTGTATATTTCATGCCTTTAGGTCTAAATCTTTATCATTTTGAAAGGAAAAAATTTGAGCCATGTACCATATTCTCTCTGCCTAAAAAAAAACTCTTGGAAATTTAATTCTTCAGGGAAATATTGAAAAATATTTTGATTTAGCAACAAACATTACCCTAGCAGTTTAGCCATTAAGGACAGGAAAGGCATCTTTCTTCTCCTTTTGTTCTTTGTAAACTTCAATATTTTTCCATGGTTTTATCTATATTTCTAATTTCTTTATGTAATGATTAATTTTTATACCCAAATCAACTATTAGCTTTTCCTAGAGAAATCTTTTATTTTCTGGGTTTATTCATTTGAAAGTAGGAAAAAACATCGTCACAGATTACACAGATAATTCTTAACTAATGGATATTTCCTATACTGTCACACCTGTGGCTGTCTGAAGTAAACATTTCAGCTTGCTCCACCAGTATCATTTCATTCACTAGCCTGCATTGATCAGAAACTACAGGTAGCATGATGATGATAAGTTTGTGCTTTGTGTTTGCATGTCAGTTTGTAATTAAGCATTTGTAAATCCACATGCAATAACTTTAGAATTAAGATCAGAAGTGCTTTCCATAGGCTATATGGATCAGTTAGCCTCTACACCCACCTTGGAGGCACTGTTAAATGTCAGAGAAGTATGTTAGTAACTGCTAAGTTGATCCACAGGATTCCTCTGTTTTGCCAGTATCTTAATCCCCTGCGCAAAGTCTTTATCTGGATTTGTGTGGGAGACCAGTATTAGAATTCAGGAAGTAGGCAAGGCTGTTCTCCTACAGTGATGACCTCCCTGACCCACTAGAGCATACCAAAAGTTACACTGATCCATTAGAAAGATTAAGAAAAAGACAATAATAGCTACTGTGATTTATCTTTCTGTTTTTATGAAAAGTTCAAAAGATTGCCAAAAATGACAGACAGGAATAGATAATCTCAGTTTTTTATCACCCCGATTGGACAGACTTAATGTTACCAATGAAAAGACAAATGCTGTGCTTCTATTTGTGGAGGCTGAACAAAGTATAGATCATTTTTTTCCCCTGGGAAACATCAAGTTGAAATTCTTTACTTTGTGGACCAGAGTAATAATTCAAGTGACCTTTGGCAAGGTGAAATGAGTAGACAATTATTATTACTAATGTACATTTGTTTCAATATTTGACCCAGCCAAGGTCAGAGAGCATTGACCATTTCCTCTACAAAACCATTCTGCCGCCACTCGGGATACGTGACATTCAGTGAAATCTCCAGTCACACAAGGGATTTTGTAGGTGATATTAACAACAAATGTAGATGAAGCTTTATTTTTTACATGAGGTATTTAGCCGTTCTTTTCTTCTGCCAAATCAGTGAAGTCTGATTATAGAATTAACTGCTGCAATCATCACACATTTCAGAAAGGTCATGCCTGGGTAGTTAGAAATAACAAAAGTGTGCAAATAATCTATCAATGAAAGGTGAAATGGCAAAGTTGTGTTTTATACCCTGTTAGCAAAGAGGTTAAAAAAAAAAAAAAGTGAAGATAAGGGTTTGGTATGTTGTTTTGGTTTATTTTGTTTTAATTTGCAGTAGTGCTGTGTATTTGCAAGCAATTGAATCTCATTGCGGCACATCACATTGCATGATACAAGCACAAAAAGAAAAAGTTATTATTTACCTTGAGTTTCATGCAGTTTCAATCTGATTCATGCTAAGAATATATACTAAAAATGAAATACTATTTTATGGTCATTTTCTGATTATTAGGTAAAAAATAATCTTCCAGGTTCTGTCCAAGAACAATGTATAAGTCTATTACTATTTTTTTCAAATGTGGTTACATAGTTACTCAACAAAATAATATGTTTGAGTATATTTCTCTGTTATATTTCAAATATTATCAAATGGGAGACACTGCTCAGATCTCTCTGAGCAGCTGGTTCCAGTGTCTGACCACCAAAAACTGTTTTGTGTTGAGTTTATATGGAATTTCACATGTATTGGTTTGTGCCTACTTCCTTTTGTTTTGTCAGCGGTCAGAGGGGAGTCTAACTCCCTCATCTTTGTTCCTTATAATAAGGTACTTATACACATCAATAAGATCCATACTGAGACTTCTTCAGGTTGAAAACATCCCACCTCTTAACCTTTCCTCGTACGAACAGTGATCCAATCCCTTGCCATCTTTGTTGTCCTTTGCTGGACTTGCTCAAGTAAGCCCGTATCTTTCTTGTCATGGGGAGCCTTGAATTGGACCCAGCACTCCTGGTGTTTCTGACAGGAAGGAACCCATTGCTGGTGATGGTTTTCCTCTTGGACCTCAGGATACTGTTGGACTTATTTGTGACAAGGGCATAGCGCTGACCCAGCTCCTTCTCCGCAAAGCTGCTTTCCAACTGGTTGACCCCAATGCGCACCGGAGCCCAGGGTTACTCCACTGCAGATGCAGGACTTTACCCTTGCCTTTACTGAACTTAAAGAGGTTCCCCTTTGACCTTTTGCCCATTTCTCTGGCCAGTCTGGGATCTCTGAATGTCAGTACATCTGTTTTCAGTGGTTTAGGCCCTAACTGATCAAGATTTATAGTCCTGACAGAGTGATTAAGATGAATCTATGCCTGAATTCTCTTTTTCCAGCTTTATAGTAAAGATCTACTTTAAGAAACACTAGGAACCTCTGGTGAAATACCTTATATCTCAGTTAATAGTGAGAGGACCACAAAAGAAAGGCATATACTAATAGACAAGAAAACTTGAGGACATTCTAAATATTATTTCTGTAAAAGAAAAAAAAAATATCATCACAAGCTGTTTCATGTGCAGATTTCCCTGTAGCAGTGTTTCTTCTTTACCTGCAAAAAAAGCAAAAAATACAGCAGTAGATTGGAGAGGACTAGCTTACGAGGCACTTGCATTTGTTTTTGCAAAAAACTAGATTTAGCTACCAATCATAACTTCAGGCAAGCAGGTCTTAAAATACTATCTGTTTGACTTCTCTTGTCCCAGTTTTCTCATTTTTTTTGGAATGTGGATAATGGGATATGAATAATTGTGTGAAGTATTCTGAAAGGATTGAGTTGAGATTCAAAAAACAACCTCTGGCTAACCTTCAGTCGCCTTTACCCAATTATTCTCTACTGAGTTCATCAAATGCTGTCTTATGCATCGTTGAGCTTGTTTAAAGACGTAGGAATAAGAAATGGTAAGAATGCCAGATTCTGAATATTGGTTTTAAGAGAAAATACAGAGATTAAAATGCTAATGAATTCTCTGATGATTCCACTGTATGCTTTTATTTGTTGAGTTTTACACAGCCAAGAAAACTGACAGAAACAGCAACCCACAGCTACTTTTGTATAAACTAGACCACCTGTATAACACTTCTATTACAAATTTTCAGTCACAGCACCATAAATCACATGAACAGACACTGTATATTACACAGAATTGATTTTCAACCTCTTCTGCTCCTTACTACATCACACATAGGAACAAAACTTCACTGTAGACAACTCACGTAAAACATTTAGCATTGAAAGAAAAGACTGATTTCTCACTTCTGAGGGCAAAATAATTCTGAAGTATTTGTTACCATAGAAATTTGTTTATATTTTATTATGCCAGTACTTTAAAACAAGACAGAGGGAGCAGTAGAGGAACAGACTTGATACCAGACCTATTTGTCATAAATCAGACAAGTTATATATAAATCCTAAGACTGAACATAAAAAAAATCATGAGGTATATGATTTTTTGGTCTTTTTCTGAGTCCTTGATCTTGGAGAAAAGTAATAAGTCTGTGTTTGTCTGGCTTGTTATTCACAGTCAGGAAACCAAGGAGCTAAACCATCTCCCACAAGATACCTTTCATCAGTCTGAGACTGATATAGTGGGTGAATTTGTCTGTATAAAACAAGGAAGAAGAAAAGTCTATTTACAGCAGTAACTGTTCTCATGAACACAGATTTCAATCACTCAATTCACTGTACAGGCACAAGAATTTTTGTATAATAATTCAGAAGAACCTCCTAAGACCTTTTTGTTCAGAGCCTGCTTTCAGATTCACAAGCTCATTCAATCAGAAAGACTTTTTCCTGCCCTATGTCTGAATGTGTTCTTGATCAGAAATGAGCGATCACTGAAAGCATCGTAGAAAATCTTTCAGGGTGGATGTACTTCAATTTGGCCAATGGACCATGCCGGAGCACCACTTTTGTATCTTGAAATCTTTATGACTGCTGCTGGAAAAATCAGAGCTTCAAGGCGTCATTGAATTAAACTAAAACATCTACCCCTACTAAACGACAGGATGGAAGGGAAGCAAGCTCTAGTGAGATCCTTTGCAACTGGAACACCTCTGACACTTACTAATCCTTTCTCCACTTTGATTCCTGGTGTTAGCAGGAGTAGCACAAACATCCCAAGGCTCAAGAGAATGCAGAAAATGGAATATTGTTCTGCCATTCACAACATCATGGCCTTTATTTTTCTGTACATGTGACAGATTATCCAGGGATTTGTGCATTTCTGCCTTTTGGCATAAACGCACACCGTTCTGCAGCATAGACACCCTCAGAGTCTTGCACAGTTGTTGTAACACAGTCACACATGCCATCTGTTTCCTTAAGGGGATTAGTGGACACATGGAACTTGCAGACAGCCTGACTGCAAACTGACTGCCTTTGTAAACGCTGTGGATACATGAGGTGTGCTACAGGATTCTCAAATTCATGCTGAGAAGCTGGTTCAAGAAAAAAGTAAATTCCCTTGCTCATAGTAAAAGTTCAGTATAGAAAGAAAAAAGGTAATAACTCAAATTTCCAAAATAGACACCTGAATTCCATGCACTAAACTTTTAATTTAACGAAGGATATTCCTATAAATATTTAACAAAGTGCAGGAGAATAAGCAGCAATCTCTGCTGAATTTAGAGTGTACAAAATTAACAATTTCGAGAATATTACTTTTTTTCTGATGTTGAAAGTACTCTTCTAATATATATATAGGCCATCAGGAAAACACTAGTCCTAAGCAAGTATTAATTTCTGATTTAAACTGGACCATATTGACTGAGGATAATATATATGCCCAGAAAAGTAAACATGCTCAATATCTCTTTTTAAACTATACTTCAGAATGGAAAATGGAAAAATGGAAAAATGACAAACCATTTCAGTAATTATAAGCATGAAATAACACACAGCTACCGTACTGTTTTTTTAAATTAGGAGCACCATCTTGCTTATTTTCAGAATTTGTACAGTTTAATGTTGGATTTTGTTAAACAACATAATCTCGTCTGGAGAATCTGGATATAGCAATTCAAGGTAGACAGCCTTATTCAGTGGTAAACAGCATGTTCATTTTCTGTTCCTCAACAAGTAGTTTGAGAATCATTATGTTATTCAATTCCCATATGTAAAAATTTTGTGGAATATTGCAACATTGACAATTGTGATTCAGCAGCCTGATATAACTGAATATATTCATCCAGCATTTACACAATTAAACCTGTGATTCTTGCTGATGCTAGTGGAAAAATCAATGGATGATTAATATTATGGAAACGTCAACAACAGACTGAGAGGACTGAAAATGAATTGCTGACAGCAGGGAATACTCCAGGAAGATATAATAGTGAGAAATGGACAAAAATAGCAGTTATTCTTGCTGAATTTTATTGACTATAAGGAAGGAAGGATAACACACTGACTAAGGAAAAAGAAAGCATCTACAATGTGTCATAGAAGAATAACAGCTGTAAGAAAAAAGCTTTTAGAAACACAGGAAATAAGCTTACTTATATAGTATTCATCTGGAATAAGTGCAGCCATAGCTCAGAGAAGAAAGTATGATTTTTATGTAAGAAAATAGCATTCACAGTATCTCATCATACATAGCAAAGTTACAGCTTTTATATATTTTTATGTAAATACTCACTTTAAGACACACGTATTTCAAACATGTCCACATATTGATAAAAGGATTTGAGTGTTATTTTTCTACCCGCAACGCATCTATAAACTGATTCTGGAAAACCTGTTAGTTTTTTGCTTTTACTTGTACTACAACATGCTTGGGTTTACATATTCTCCTCAAAATCACTCTTAGTGGAAGCAGAAAAAAAATCACATAGAGATATAAAAAAAATAAGTCAACGCTTTTAATTTTTTCATATCTGAGTAAAGTCGTTCTTAAATCTTCAAATAATTAGATACCAGGTCTCTATAGTCATCTGGGAACACATCTTCAGGTGATAGAAACTCTCACAGCTTGATTCAAATAAAATGAAATATAAAAGATAATCAAAATATAATAATCGCAAGCACATAGGCCAGTGGTGCACAGGAAACTTGATAAAGTATCCTTATACATTTTTCTCTAAGTAATTACTCATAGCTTTCTAGAGAAGATCCAAAACATTTTACAATAATGTATGTCAATTATAAGTGGTAGGAATTAAATCTGATAAGGAGCATAAATAGTGCGTCAGTATCAAAAGAAGGCCAGGGAAAATATGGTTCCCCCATATTGTTCCCCCACCCCAAATTATCTAATTTCCTTCCCAGTTGACAACTCTTTCCATTGGTTACAAATGTATACTACTGGTTAACATCATACTTAGATCATCTTATTTTGGGGTAAATCTTGTTCAGCATGGTTTACACATGCTGAGTATGTTGGAAGAATCTAGCTTGACTTTACTGATGACTTTACAAAGCACAAGGTGACACTGGTGTTAAACAAGACTTGCCTAGTTTTAAAAGAACTAAAATGAGTACATGAATGTAATAAAAGTTTAATTCTTCAGAATAATCAATTAAATGAATCGATTAAAATTAAACCATACAAGTTTTTGTTTTGTTTTATTTTGTTATTAAGGTCAAAGTCCAACTAGACAATTAGTTATGAAATGCACTAACAAGATCCTTTCTGACTTCTGTTTTCATAATTTCCACAGCAAATAATGCTACAAAATTTAAAATATTCAGGAAATATAGTCAATATGACTAATGTGAAAAGGCAGATAATTGGGAGTCACAGCTGAGCCAACTGCTATATTTCATCAAGGCCAGAGAGAAACTGAGAGATAGCTCTCAGCACTAACACAGGGTACAGATTTTTATGATTAGCAACAATTCACCATGAAGAAAAGACACATAAATTCTCTGTAAATTGAGGTCTACTGAAAAACTGCTTTCATTACAGGAAGAACCAACTCAGTCCTTAAAGACATGCCTTTAAGCTTTAGGCAAACATTAGCAGATGTATTTCTTTAACAGATCCTATTCAACAACTAGTAGAATGCCAGCTAGCATCCCTGCTTTTTCTATAATGTTGTAATATACTGCTTAAAGCCTTCCTCTTGCCTTCAAGTTTTTCATTTACTCCTCCTGGAAAGGATGTCACCAAGGCCTTCTCCTTAAAGCCTTAATAGATTGCCATCTACAAAAAAAATTATGTCGCTACTTGAAACAGAGCCAATGTTCCTATAAGTTCAGAGCAGAAAATAGTTGAGTCTCATAATGCTACGCTACAAAGTCTCGTAAGAGTTTCTGTTTGTTCTAGTGGTTACTGTTTATATAGAATAAAACCAGATAGAACATATGACAACTTTGTTTCCTCACTCCTACTATAAAGCTTAATAGACCTCAAGCTGAATTTTCTCTTCTTCTTACAAGCAATCTCTTCACTTAAGCACTTTAAGCTTCCCTACTTTTATCCACTGAAGATTCTCAAGCAACCTTGGTGGATCAATTTAAGAAAGCTTAAACTACATTGCTTGCACCACCTCTCTGGTGCAGATAAAGAAAGACATTTCTAATAAGAAAGAGTTTTCTGATACTCTCATTCTGAATCCTTTGTAAAGCATGAAAACTTACTTTTTATTTTACAAAGGAAAAAAGAGATTTTAAGTCATAGAAGAAGTACTACAGTTCCAGTGTCCTGTAAGCTGTAG
Source organism: Neomorphus geoffroyi (assembly GCA_033558235.1). Taxonomy (NCBI): domain Eukaryota; kingdom Metazoa; phylum Chordata; class Aves; order Cuculiformes; family Neomorphidae; genus Neomorphus; species Neomorphus geoffroyi. The sequence goes on from JAUMJM010000002.1 coordinate 26,954,365, forward strand.
TTTCTTATCACAGAAAGATTTATATCCCATGATCTATCAAAGATGCATTGTGTTCTACAGATGTCATGGGAGCTGGGAGATGAGAACAGCAAATGGTTCACCATATCTGCAAAAGAGAGATAGTTGTTCGCTAAGTATTTTTTTTGTGCAATGTAGCATATTAATCACTTCCAGGCTCAAGTAGAGATTGAAGGGGGCTTTTATCTAATATGTATCATCACTTGTACTATATTGTATTGTGGTAGGACATACATTGAAAGGATACTGTGTGTGCATGCATCTTGTGTGCGTGCTTGTCACACATGCGTATTCCCACCTGCATTTGGGGGAAAGAGATTAAGGAATAGAGGAAAATAACTTAAACCTTTCTCCAGGAAATCATTCACCTGCTTATTTTTCTCTGAAAACACTGAATCATCTTAAATGGAAAAGAGGTTTGCAATATACTATCTACGTGCTCAGCATCAAGAGTGGTTCAGCCTTGGAAATATTGTAGGGTTATTATGAAATCCTCCATTTCAGCACTGTGAGATCATTCTGTGATTATGTTTTTTCCTGTAAACTGAATTTCTAAATCTAAATGAGTAACATTTCAAAAGTAATAGTATGATAATGCCCTCGTGATTTTGAAGGAGTCAGCATTAACTGGTTGGTACAAAATCTTGCCTTACAGAAGAAAAGGGGTTACCTGTGGATCCTGCACAAAACTCAAATGGGAGAGTGACATACTGACACCGAACTCTTAATTCTGACACTGTCACTTTTCTCAGGGTTTTTTGGTTGGTTGTTTTTTCAGAGTCAGTCCTATTCTTGGGTGTGCTGCAGCACCTTAAATGTTGTAAACAGATAAGATCAAGACTAGGAGGCAAGAAGAGGGCATACTGGAGGTATGCCAGACACAATGAAAAGGGAAAAGTGATTTTAGGTTAATACTAGTATTCAGATGTCCGGGTCAGATAGATAAGGGAATTGAGGCTAGTATGCATGTCCTTATAGGACAGCAATGTTATTCTTGCCAGAACCTCCAGATGTTTTTCTAGTCATCCAAGAAACATGACTGAAGAATAATTTGAGATACTCTATTCTCATTTAGTCACAAAGATTTGGGGCATTTTTGTTGGGTTTTGTGGTTTTGTAGTTAGTTCAGTTTTGCTGGGGTTTTTTTGGTTTTTTGGGTTCTTTTTCTTTGCAATGTTGGAGCAATCAGGGAACAGATTTCTTTATTTCTGTCTTTAAGAGGCTGATTTTGATCATGACAGCTTTTGCAAGCCACTTTGCTTATTCTTTCCCAGATCGTTCCACAAGTGAATATTACTATTAGGAGAGAAAATGAGAATGAAAGAAAAAAGACAGAATGTTGACCTGAGTCTCTGAATGTAAAGCAGAAGTGTCCTCCTGTGACTGTGACTTCCAAGAAGCTTTAAGCATCCAAAGAGATGTGTGATCTTTGGAGAGCGGACATTTCCACTATGAAATCTCAAGTATTTCAATCCTATGACAAAGTAAGTCCCTGCTGTGATGTTAGTAGCAAAAATGCAAATATTTTCATTCATTGAACAATATTTACAGTTAAACAAAAATGCCTCAAACTAGTTTTGGAAACTGAAATTTGTGGCACATAGTTGAAAACCTCATGGGGGACTTAGACTAGAACAATATCTTTCACTGAGTGCCTCTGAAAGGCCAGTAATAAGGAGTCTGAATTTTAGCAGACAGTACTTTACATTACATATTGAGAAATACATCTTATATTAAAATACAAAGGGAGGCTGTAAAAATGGCTCAATTTTAACTTTTGGAAGAACCTATGTATAAATCCTGCTGTTACTACCATTTCCTACTTTTTGTCTTGTCTTCCCTTCACACCCACACTGGAGTTCCATAACTTTGTGCTGGCTATACGAGTTTGGGAATATAGGGATTTGATGTTTTGAATTGAGCTTTCTTGATTATATTTTTTTTCTATTCCTCCATATTCAGTCATTAGATTTGAATTTTAAAAAAGTATAAATAAGTAGACAGCAACTGTGAGCCAGACCTTTGGCTAAGTACAACTGAGAATTAACATTCCAAAAACCTCACTTGAACAGAAGCAGAGAAAATAGGATTACATTAAAAATACTGTCTTTTCAAATAGATCTTCTTTTGGAGCTGGGAGATTGTGATAGAGGGGTAAGGGGGTGTAATTTTTTACTTTATTTCTTTACAGAAGTGTCATTTTTATTTCTATAGAGATGAGACAGGATAGACCTGTGGAAGCTGAGATAGGCAAGTGACATTTGAAAATAAAAAATAAATTTAAATAAAGAAAAAATATTTGGGAAAAAATAAATGGGAAATTAGCCTTTTAAAACAGTTTTTACGTACTTAGAAAAGAATATAAAACACATTAGAATAAATGTCAAAAACCTAGCTGAAGAAGAAATATCTTTTCCAAGCTTGATGCTGAGGCCCTTTCAGCTGTTAAAGTCTCTCATAGGAAAAATATCAGACCTTATTGTACTAATATAATAGAACCAGTGTCTAAAGTTTGTGATTGATTTCTATATAAAGGATTTCAAACCTATGTTCCTGACAGTAACGTTAATGTTGTAAAGGATTACAGCTTTATAAATTGTCTTTGACAAAGATACATGATCAAAAATAACGTTGCGATTTTTGCATCCCTCATACACCATGTCATGTCACAGAAACTTCCCTCTGCTTTCACAGTATTGGTTAAGATTTTGTCCTTGCCCAGCCTGGTTGTTAGCTAGACGTGAACAGTTGTGGTGGTCCCAATTCCCTTGGGGAAAAGGGGAAAGGAGAGAAAGAGGCTTGTGGGTTGGGAACTAAACCAGCTGTAATGAAACAAAAATAATAATAAATAAAATGCTATTAATAAGAAAATAATAAATTATATACAAATATATGAAATTGTTCACAATCCCCAATGACTACATCACCACAAGTGCTGCAAAGCAGACATGAGGAAAAGATTCTAGTCTACACTCAGAAGCAGGAGAGAGCTGGACTCAGGAATGAGATCCAGAAACAGACAGGTCCAGGATCAGGGGCAAAAAGACAGACAAGGTCCGTATGGAAGACTAACCATCAAAGATGAGGAACTGACCCTCACCATCCCCCAGTTCTATACTGAATATGACATATATGGAATGGAATACTCTCTTGGTCAGTTTTGGGTCCCTGTTCTATCTTCTCCTTCCTGCAGGTACAAACCAGATACATTCTCTGCTTTCCTATGATTTATAAGATTGTCAGTGTCTGATCTCCTATACTCTCTTCTGGTGTCATATTTATGATGTTTCTATACGTCTGGTCTTCTGTTCTAAAGGTCTTTAAGTTTGTTGGGGAAAAGGGAGTTTTTCTGTGACTGTAGTGGATGGAGGGACATTTTTATGATCCTAAGGGTGACATTTATCTTGCCTAAATAACTTAAAAGCCTCTGAAGCTTAATGTTTACTCTAAGCCAGTTATTTGGGCTCCTTTTATCATCAGTGGTAAGAGATTTACCTGATTTTAGACAGGGTTCTGAAACCAGTGAGGTGACTTACCTTCTGTAGAGCTCACTTCATCATTGACTTAAGAGAATTGTGACTACATGACTCTTTAGAGTAGACACTTAACTTTTCAGTGTTTGAAGTTATAGCACCATGAATCTAGACTAAAATAATTAAAATCTTACTATGAATGTCTCTGAATAGCTATTTGTGTTTGTAAGGGAATAGACTATACCAATAAGCTAAATATGCCAGGAAACAGATGTGTGCCTGAGGTCTTCTGATACAACAAAATCTATATTCACACAAGGACATTTTCTTAACCACCAAAACATAGGGATCTGATTCTAGAATCTGTTTTTGAAAGCCCGCTAGCCCATATGCTTCTCTGAGACCTCATATAACCCTTAATCCTCTTGTCTGCTCAGCCCATGAGACACCATCACACTGAAACACTACCAGCACAGACGTGGGCAATCTCTGATGACAACTATGTGCACTATCATGCTGCATGTGACTTATGTAGGGTGACACAGGGTGCTCAGACTTACAGTTCTGCACTTTGTTCTCCTGAAAAAAAAAAAAAATTAATGCAATAAGACTCCTGATGATGGAGATATTTTTTTTTTCCTGGCTAAGGCCAATAGTGCCATCATTCAGCAGAAGTTCAGCCTTGGGTCATCAAGCACCTGTTTCTGTCACATAGTACTGCAGAGGAGTCAGAATCAGAGAAAGACTGAAGTTGGCAGGAACCTCTGGAAGTCATCTGGTCCAACCTCTATTCTCAAGCAGGGCCAACTAGAATAAGTTGCCCACAATCATGCCCAGACAGCTTTTGAATATCTATAAAGACAGAGCCTGAACAACCTCTCTGAGCAGCCTATGCCAGTGCTTGGTCACCATTAGAGCCCACATATTCCTTCCAGCCAACGGGGAAAACCCAACATCATGGTGATGAAGATACTATAGAGACTGGTAGTGAGAATCACACTGGTATTGTGATTGAACTGTGTATTGCAATTGCTATATTTTGTTAAGAGTAACTTACATTTCTACTGTGTTTGCATTATATCACTCAAATCAGAAATCCTAGGTTACATGAACTATCGTCAAAAGAGTAAATTTTATATTAAACATTACATCCTCCACGTGTGGAATATCTAAAAGAGCCTGGTCAGAGAGCACCGGACTCTGACACTAGGCTAAATAGTCCCAGCTCTCCTAGTCTTTCCTTTTATGAAAGATGCTCCTGTTCATTAAACAGGAAAGGCAGTAACCTACAGTGGGGATCCGAACTCTCATGTACAGTCCAGACTAACAGCGGTGGGCAAGGCAGAGACCCTAAGCTGTGTCTGTGAAGTCACTTCTTATTACAGAAAAAGATTTGAGATTTATAAGTGTAGTCACTGTTGCTACCATGCTGTGTCACATAGACAGGTTTATAAACAAAGAATGCTTCAGCATTCAAAGGGCCACCTTTGCAGCACTCTGAGAGGAACTAGTACAAAACTACCTCACTATCTGTGTTTCACTCATGTTGGTACAACAGTTTGCATCAGTAATGCTACAGCTGGTTGGATTAAGTTGGAGGTGAGTGGGGCTGCTTGCCAATCTATCTATCCCTGTCTCGCCCACATCACAACTCTGACTATGCAGTGGTAGCTTCCGCTCAGGTCAGTCTTCCTGTCTTCATGTGATGGAATTCACATGCTCTTTTGATGTCCTCCCCTCGGATTCTGCCAGCCACCACCTATACTCTCCTTTTTGCAAGCTCTTAAGGGACAAACCATTTTATAATACAATGATTCCGTGGTGGTTGGCTGTAGCCAACCTATAATTTAGATGATCGTTTGCACAGTGATGAATTTGATAAGAGGGGCTTGATGCCAAAGTAATCAATCAGTTGTATGCACAACTGGGCTGAGGACATTGGCAAACCATTTGATTAGCAGGGGACACAGCAAGTTCTTTTTTGTCCACTCTTGGTTAACTCCCATCCCATAACCTGGTATTAGAGAAGGGGTTGACATGCGTGCACCCATCTGTGGCTACTGAGCTCAGAAATTGTTTGTCCTCAGTCTTCATAAACAATAATGTTGCTCTAAATAACCTGTCATTTTTAAATGATTGTGCAAAAGTCTTTCACTAGATTTTAATGTTTATCTTGATAAAATGTTACTTGTCCTGTTTGTGTGGGAAAGACTTTAGCACCAAAAAATATGTATTCATGGAAGTATTCTGTTGATTGGACTATTGGGGTTTAAAATTAAATTACCATGATATACCAAAAATATGCAACAGTCTTTTATCTTAGATCTCATTTAATTTCTACATTGCACTGAAATCCATTCCAATTTTATATAGTTATTTTCTGTAATTTTATTTATAATTATTTCAATATTAGCTTTATGTATTTCTCTAATTTCTTGTGCTAGAAAAGCAAGATAATTACAACCCATTATAACAAACAGAGCATTCAACATGTTCATATAACATGGGAGTTTGAATACATTTTGATTGGGCAAATGCTATGACTTCTGAAAGTGTATATGTGCAGCTTATTGTATTCACATGTATTGTTTGTTGCACACCCACATTAAGCACAATGAGACATATTATGCTAAAAATTATGCTGTCTTGCTCCATGGGTCTACTTACTATATTGCGAATGCTGTAAGCATGGAAAGACATTTTTACCAGGGAAAGTTGATCATAATGGTAGGTCCACTGCTTCACTTGTGAATCTGGATTATAAGATCCAATACAAAGCATCCTCAAGAACACTGTTTCTTAAAAACAGGTAAGATAGCTGCATTTACCTCATACAGTAGGGAAATATTAGTCCAATATTTCTTACAGAGTAAGAAATGGCATAGCTCTGTAATTAGGTACAGAGTGGAAACTGTGGGTGATCTGAGCCATAGCTGGTGCAGATTCTTGAAAGAAACTTAAGGACACATCTCAGAAGTTATCTACTTTTTCTTTCGTAATAATTATATTTTTGTTAAATTTCACTTTTTTTTTGTCAGTTACATTTAAGAGCTATGAGAGCTCTATAGCAGTGCAATTCAGAAAAGAGTCAAGAAAACTCTGACGATACATTGTTCGAAGAAACTTTCAAATTATAAAAGCTTTGCTAATTTAAAGATGAGTAAAGTTAAAAATGATTAATACCCTTCAAGGATGAAAGAGAAACAATGAAATAGTTATTCTGGTCAGAATGAACACGCAAAGTTCTCTGACTTACCAACTGAAAAAAAAGTAATTGATGATCAATAGTAGCCAGACTAAAATTAGATGACTTGTAGTTATTATTATTTAACATATAACCTCTACTCAGAGATAATCGTGTCATCTTCTATACTTCATCTAACCACATAATAAATAGCAATTATCCAGTCCTTATTGAGAATTATTTTAATCTACATTTTGACCAATAGTAAGTCTCCATCATTGTTTTCTAGCACATTTTGCAGTACATTATTAGAAAAAAATTCAGCCTATTTGACCTAGGAAATTACTACAGCTATTTTGAAAGAAGTTCAGCCTCTAGCTTCTTTACTTCAGTACCTAAGTCAAAACCATCATTTTTTTCTTTCCCTTATGTTGAGAATTGGGTTAGAGAAATTAATTTCCTGTACTATTGATCCATTTCTAATTATTTATCAAGGTGCAATTGACTTACAAGACATGGCTTGGGCTGAAAGCAATCCGGTAAAAGATACAAGAAAAATTATCCAAAATTTAATTCCAAACGGCAATTTAAATCAGTTATTTTTTTTGTTGTTGTTGAAAGAGATTAAAAGAAATGGGATGGTACATCCTTAAATCCTATTTCTGATTGTGTATAATACAGCTGAAACCAGGGAAGGGAAAGTTGGAGGGGAAAAACTAATTTTTCAGCAAGTTTTGGGAGAAAGACATTAACTCAGAAAAGACGAATTAATGAAAAGTATAAATTATTGCAAATTTTATTAACGCAATGAGTTGTGGAAGTTTCTTTTAAATTAAAAATCTTTGTTTCAATTAAGTGAAAAAGCACTAAAATGCTATATTTCCCTGAGAACCTGTTTGTAAAGAAATAAATTTAATAACAATTTTAAATCCAGTTATTGAATTCTTCCTCCACTGAGGTTATGAGTTTATGGTATATGGCTGTTAATTATCAACTCTAAGAAAACTATGCTACCAAACGTCCTTGTTAATAATAGTATATATTTTAGAAACCTTAGGTAAATGTAAAGGTCTCAGGGTAATTATTATGAAAATCTGAATAATGCAGGCACATTTTGCTGAAATGGGAGAGCAGGCAGTTTTGCAATACTTGATCCAGCAATTTGTTACTACCCTGAATATTGGTTCAACTGTAAAGAAGTTATTTTCTGTCCTATAGGTTATTCTGTACAAGAGAGAGAGAACTGCAAGAAGGAGGAGGAAGTAGGATTTTTCTTTTCTTTTTATTGAAGGTTACATTAGAATACCAAGATAAGCATATGAAATTCAGATTTTGGGAAATGAACAAGAATCCTGACTGTAGAGGACTACTTACTTGGAATAAGTGAAATGATGTTCTAAGAGCACAGAGGTGCTAAAAGAGCTATTACGTACAGAACAGAGAAGCGAAGGAACTGGAAGTGCAGAATAGATTGCAAAACAGATGTAAAGTAGGAAGAACACACAATGTCTGTGCTCTAGGAAAAAATGTCAGGACTACCACGTGAAGCAAGGCACCTGTAGTTTTTAAAACAGTCTGTAAGTTGATCCATAGCTTTAAGGAGATATTTTGACCCCTGCGATAGAGAGGAAAGAAAATTTCTGTACACACATACATTTGTAGCTAAGAACTGTTATTTTTCTGTACAACCTCTGATTAAAACCACTTAATTTCTGATAATATCTTGGGGTTTTTTCATCTAAACTAAGACACAGGGGTTCCACAGACAAGTGAAGCATAATGAAACATATGGCACAGAATAATCTCCACGGTTTTGTCTTTGTTTAATTATACTTCAAAAAGAACAAACACAAAAAATCAGCTCCAAGTTTAAATGATACATGTAGCAAAATTACAAATGCAGTATTAAGATTCAGCTTTTTTAGTACTCAGCTGTATGAAATGTTGATGCCTTAGATGCCACTTCAGCTTTCAGCTCTACTTTGTTTTGTCAGTGGTTTTATGTATGAGTACTGACAATTCATCAGATCTAGTGTGTTATGACAAAGCAGTATTCATTTTGGAATAGTGGCAGTCTCTGAACTAAATCTATAGGGAAGAAGAACTCTGCTTTCCAAGTTTACAGTTCTCATTGGAGTACCACTTACATGAAGAGGTTTTGTTTCGTGTTTTGTTGCTGTTATTTTACTATACTATTCTATCTACATGATTATGCAAAAGTCAGATGTGCAACAAAAATACTAATCCATATGAAAAGAAAATAAATGCATAGAAAACACAATTTATTGGTTTTGAGAAGAAAGGTAAACTACAAGCATAAGATAATCAGATTTATTTCCCTAGTGGCTGGAGGCAAGCAAGAAGGTAATCAAAGGAAAAGAACAACTTCCATATTTGTAAGACGTCCTATATGTAAAAATAGGTGGGTTTCCATATATTTATTCTGTAGAGTGGGGGAAAATACTTTTTCTTCCTCAGACAACTTAACTGGAAGTGAAGACTTTCTCAGTACCCTGGTATGAAAGGGAAAAGGTATTTGTATTGCATTTCTGAGCAAATTGCATTACATCTGTGTGCTCTCCTGTTTTTTGCAGAAGAGTCTTCCAAGATTTCTGGATACTACCCAGAAAGATATTTAGTAGATCATAACTTTCACAACTCAGTTTCTAAACTCTTTAAAGTCACATGACATAGTCTGCATTTTCAGTTTTTCTAGCTCAAATTACTTCTACAACTTACATTATATCTACACTATGTAGTCATTACAACCTTGAGAATTTTATTGGTCTTTTCCTGAAATGCTTTTTCTGCTAGAAGGGGCAGGAAAGTCAATAGAGAGAAGGAATTTGGTCTTCTACTTGTTTTATGAAGCAAACCAGAAAAATCGCCAAGAACTAAACATATTGAAGAGCACTACAGCAGGAGTGTCAGACTCACCTTCACCTGGGGCCACATCAGCCTGCTCCTGCAGCGTGACATGTGTTACACATGCTGCACATGTGACCAGCACACAGGCAGAAGTGTAGGGCAAAGAAGGTCGGCGCTGCTGTTGGGTAGAAACAAGGTGTCAGGCCAGATAAAACAAGGTGTCAGGCTGGATTCAGCCTGAGTGCCTTGTGTTTGCCACCAGTGCACTAAAGCATTAGGGAGTGCTCAACATCCTACTATAGTGGTTTTAAGAGCTCAAAGTTCATCACAAAATGAAAATGGAATATTCTGTAATACAGTTGTTACTCAGGAAATATATAATTTTAAAGGGAGATCTCCCTTGGGACTATGTTTATCATTCTTTGGCATGGATATCATAAGAAAATGATTTCTTCCTCATGTCTTCTAAAAATAGTACAAAAACAACCCAGGAGAAATGATTGATTAACCAGATTAAAAGAAACTTCACTGAATGCATTTCCATTAGAAATATATATTGGAAAGAGGAAATGAAGACAGAAAAGAACTGATTTAACTTGCGCTGACCGAGCCTTCTGCTGTCTTTTTCTGCCTGATTACTATCATTTATGAGTGGAACACAAGCTTTCTCTACACCCACAGATGCACCAATACCTTAGGCTAAAAGTGAGGTTAAGAAATAAATGTTGATTTTGGTGATGAATTTCTGGTCCTGTAAGATGCAGGATAAATGTAGGCACTGTCATGGGGGGGGACATTATTTCCTAGGTGCGTCTTTCAACTCCACTTTAAGTCAGGCATGCAGGACCATCACAAGGAGTTCAATGAGTCACTCTGTTAGGTTTTGTAAGAAAATTTTCCTAGAAGACTTCATTGCAATATGTTGTCTGGCCTTTTTTCCTGCCTTATTCTTGACATGCACAGAGCTTATATAAGATATTTATGTTCTAGTGTTGCAATTCTGACAGACGATACCAGTCATTCAGGATGGACCTGTTGTGGCCCTTAAAACTCTTCACTCTTATACCGAAAAATCAATATTGATGATGCTTTACTAGGGATTTCTGGGTGATTTATTCTTACTAATTACCAAAGTTGCAGCCTCTGTTTCCAATTGTTTTCATGGTTTAGATTTAACCTAGTGTTTCAGCGTACAAAGAAACTTGGCCAGTAGGAAAACAACTGAATGAAACCAATGTCTGCTTAATATGCAAAGGATGTGAACAGCAAATGTGGAGAAATGGAATAACTACACACACAAAAAGACAAATCCAAAACTAAATTAAAGATACATTTCAAAAGGATAAAATATTAATATTCAAAACTTCCCTAATTATTAACTGTGAATAACTGTGACTGTGTTCATATGGATGAACACTACTCACTACCAATCAGCTTTACCCAATTTATAGGATGTTAACTAGCCACAACTCGTCAACAACTGTAGACAAAATGCAAAAGAAATCATTATTGCTTGACATTAATGGCAACAAAATTCAAATAATTTAGAGAACACTCATGCCGCTTAGTTTTTACTGATTCAATTTACAGAATATTACATTCAAAATTATGTGCATTTCCAAAATTGTGTTGGAAAGCTGTAATGTAAAATCATAATGTGGTGTGGGTAGAGGGTTTTGGGCTTTTCAGTCTAGAGGCTGAACTCAAACAATTTTATTTATTTAATTAGCATGGTGTGATATGCACTTCCTGGAACAAACAAGTTCACATTGAAATACTTCAACAGAATAACTAAGGTAGAAGACTGTCAGTGCCTGTGATTTAATATTAAATTATATCTTTGAAAGACATCCCCTTTTATTCTAAACACCAATCTGTTAAATACCCAGAATTTTTCATAGTTTTCTGAGAGAGCAATGGTGTCTTCCATTCTATGTTGAACACTGACTTAAAACACTGGACAGGAAAATAAATGATGCAAGGTAGAGTTATTAATACAAAAAAGAAACTGTACTGCAGGAAAAATCTGCTAGTTTCACATGGTTTGTAACAAACAGACAAACTTGACTTAAGGATATTAAACATACTTAAAAGCTCATGAGCCCTGATAGGATAAAGCCACAAGTCCTCAAGGAGCTAGTTGATTTCACTGCAAGTCATTCTTGATAACCTTTAAACTATTATGATGATAGGGAGAGGTGCCTGAGGATAAAGGAAGGCAAACATCTCTCCTGTCTTGGAGAAAGGCAAGAAGGAGAACCCAGGCAACTGCAAGCTAGTCAACCTCACCTCCACCACTGGGTAGGTGGTAGAGCAGCTAATCCTGTAATCTACTTCCAGGCAAGTTAAAGACAAGCAGGTCATGAGGAGTAGTTAGCATGACTTCACCAAGAGGAATTCACGTTGACCAGCTTGGCCTGGTAGATGAGGGAAGAGCAGTAGATACTGTCTATCTGGACAAGGCATTTGACACTAGCTGCTGTAAGATCCTCACAGAGAAGCTTAAAAACTATGAGCTGGATGAACGAACAGTGAGGTTGACTGAAAACTGTCTGAACAGTCAGGCACAAGGGGTGGTGAGCAGTGCCATAAAGTCTAATTGTAGGCCAGTAAACAGCAATGTACCCTAGGGGCCAGTACTGGGTCCAATCTTATTCAACATCTTGATTAATGTTGAGGATGGTGGAACACAGTATGCCCTGAGCAAGTCTGCAGATGACATAAAACTGGGAGATGACATAATGCATTTGTGGGTCATGCTGCCACCTAGAAGGACCTCAACAGGCTAGAGAAATGGGCTGACAGGAACTTCAAACAGCTGAACAACGGGAAGTGTAGATTCCTGCATCCAGGGAAGAACAATTCCATGCAGCAGAACATGTTTGGACCTGACCAGATTGAAAGTAGCTTTGCAGAAATGCTAAGCTGGCAGACACTCAAAATGAACGTGAGCCAGAAAGGGACACTCACAGTAAAGAAGTCTAATAGTTCTGTATTAGGTGGTGGTTGCCAGCAGATTGAGGGAGGAGCTGCTTTTCCTGTACTCAGCACTGGTGAGGCCACATCTGGAGTCCTGAGACCAGGTCTCTAGGCTCCTTAAATACAAAAGAGTCATGAGAGAGTCCAGTGAAGGGCCACAAACATTGTTAAGGGACTGAATCATCTTATATATGAGTGAAGCCTGGGACAGGTGGGACTGGTCAGCCTGAAGAAGAAAAGGCCTGGGGAGGATATGATCAGTGTTTATAAATACTTGAAGGCTGGGAGCAAAGAAGAAGTGGTACACAGTGACAGGACCTGAGGCGATGCAAAGTGAAACACAGGAGGTGCCGTCTGAACATTAGGAAACACTTTTTCACTGTGAAGGTGACTGAGCACCAGCACAGGTTGCCCAGAGAGGTTGTGGAGCCTCCATCCCTGGAATTATTCAGAAGGTATCTGGACGTGGTCCTGGGTAATCTGTTCTAGGTGGCTGTGCTTGAGCAGGAGGATTGGATCGGATGACAACCGGAGGTACCTTCAACCTCAACATTTCTCTGTTTTTGTTATGTTGTGAAAGCAGTTTCTTGAATTATTAGCAGCACATAATTAATTAGCAATCGCTACACTGTTTTGAAGTACAGTATCTACAGTATTTCAGGGTGGAGGTGAATCGGTTAAGGACTATCGGAGTGTGAAAGAGAGATCAACTTCTGGAATAACACTCTATGCTCCCTGTCTCGGCCCCAACAGGCAGGCATGCCTTGTGCATCAGAGGACTGTGCCTCCTTTATCCAATCAGCCAAGGAGAGTAATTTAGGAAACAGAGAAAAATGGCAGCAGGTTCCTGATCATCACAGCTGATGTGTCTCCCCCGTTTCAAACTTGGCCCTGCAGGTTCCCTTGCAGAATGGATACATAGGTCTGCAAGTGGAGCTGAATTCTAATGTTGACAATCCTTACTGCCTGGAAATGTTCCCTAGGTTAAGAAACTCAAAGCCATTAATTAAAACGGCTTCTGTAAAGAAGAAGAGGAGGTCATACTCATTGGGGATTCCATCCTGAAAGGAACCGAAGGATCACTATGCAGACCAGACCCATTACATAGGGAAGTCTGCTGTATACCTGGGGCCTCAGTTGGTGATATGGTAAGAAAACTTTCATATCTCGTTAAACCCATGGATTATTATCCACTGCTCATCTTTCAGTTAGGCAATAATGAAAATTCGACTAGAAACCTTATGACTTCAGGGCTTTAGGATGAACAGTAAAGGATTCAGGTGTGCAGGTAATTTTCTCTTGTCTCATAGGCAATGATGAGGAAAAAAGTGGGAAGAGCCAGGAATTAAATGTCTGGCTCCAAACCTGATGCAAAGAACAAAACTTTGGGTTCTTTGACAACGGGTTGGCCTACATGTCAGGTCTGCTGGCAAACGATGGAATACACTTGCCCCCATAGGGCAGAAGGACACTTTCCAAGAAGCTGGTAGGGCTAACTGAGAAATCTTTAAACTAGATTGGAAGGGGGAGGGGAACAACAGTGGCCTTGATAGAATAAAGCATGGGAATGGCCCTTAGATTCTGAGAAAAGGTGTACTAGTGAAGGGCTCAGGTTGCCACCTGAGTGGAAGCAGGGGATAGCACTTCGGATGATAGTCAGGATTCAGAGGTTATTTGCGGGTTACAAATTACAGCTAGAAGACACTTACAAATTACAGCTAGGAGACACTTAGGACTTACGGCTATTTCACTCAGGGAAAAGGTGAAAACAACAGCCCAACTGAAGTACATTTACAACCAACTAGAGAAGGTGCTCTGTTGGACCTGTTGTTTGTGAACAGAGAAGGCCTTGTGGAAGAGGTGATGGCTGGAGGACACCTGGGGCAGAGTGATCACAAGATGATAGAATTCTTGGTTCTTGGAAGAGTAAGGTGAGTAGAACTGCCACCTTGGACTTCTGGAGGGCAGACTTCCAACTGTTTAGAAGGCTGCTTGATAAAGTTCATTGGGAGGCAGTTCTAAAGGACAAAGGAGCACAAGAGGGCTGGATTCCTCAAGAAGGAAATCCTGGCATCACAAGAACAGGCCATCCCCATGTGCTGTAAAATGAGTTGACAGGGAAGAAAACAAGCTTGGCTGAGTAGAGAGCTCTGTATTGATCTCAGGAAGAAAAGGAAAGTTTATGAGCTTTGGAAGAGGGGTCATACATCCCAGGAGGACTACAAAGGTGAGGTCATGTAGAGAGAAAATTAGAAGGGCTAAAGCCCACCTAGAACTCCAACTGGCCAGTTTGGTGAAAGACAATAGAAATATTTCTTCAAATATTTTAACAACAATAGGAGGACCAAGGAGAATCTCCCTCCTTTACTGGAAACAGGAGGGACAGTAGTGATGAGGGATAAGAACAAGGCAGAGGTACTTAATACCTTCTTTGCCTTGATTTTTAACAGTAAGATGAGGTGTTCTCAGGATAGTCAGCCCCCTGAGCCAGAAGACAGTGTGAATGAAGCTCCAATGATTTGGGGGTATTTAGTTAGAGACCTATTTGGCCAGTTACACATACAGAAGTCTATGGGGCCAGATGGGATCCAGCTGAGGGTATTGAGGGAGCTGGCAGAGGTCCTCTGGTTGGATGAGGTTTCAGCTACCTGACACTCATGTTGGTGAGGTCCAGGATAACAGTGTTCCATCATATTTTCTGAACTGACAGGGAACAGAAAGAAAACAAACTCTCAAAGCCAAGGTGGAATCAAGTTTGACCTTCTGTCTCCCTAATGAGTGTTTTAATGAAATAGCCTCTGAAAAAGATATGCCTGAAAAAAAGCCTGCCCTTACCTGTACATCAAGAACAAGAACCTTGTTTGCTTGTTATCATTAGCTGACTTGTATCAAAGCAATGGAAAATAACAGTTGAACCTCACTGGGTACCTTTGATCAATAAGCTCAAAAAGAATCTGAAAGCAGTGAATTGTGTCAGTGAAAAATTTTGAACCCACTGGAACTCATCAAGGCCAAGACCTTGTAGCTCAGGCTTCAATCCAGTAGGATTGCTTAAGGGACAAGTTGTTTTTCCATGTTGAAAGCCTGAACCATAAAGTTCCATGATCGTTAACTATCTCATTGCCAACCCCTGTCCTGTATGTCCAGAGCTTTCTGCAGTGTGCCTGGGTACACTGTGTCTGTTGAAATTAACTGCCTTCAAAAGGGATCCACAGAGCCAATGCGTTCGGCAGGGGGCCACGCGAGTATTCAGCGCTGACTGCTGAGTGTTTTGAATCTTGCTGTTCTCAAATACGTGAACCTGCCTTGACTGAAATTGCAGCAGGCAAAACTTTCTGAGAAGTCCTGGCAGATTTTTTTTTTCTTTTCTCTTTTTATTTTTATAGAGCTATTGTTTAAAATAGTCTCTCTGAGGAGTGTTGTTCCCCTCCCCACTCCAAATGATTGAGGCAGATATGTTCAAACACTGAACATATGAGACAGACAGATGTAATTACTCCTTGAAGGTCCATTAATGCTTGTAAACCTCCCAAGGCAGGAATAGACACAGACAGGAGTAAAATGTTGCAGGACAGATATGGATTAAAGAAGGGTAGTGCAAGCTGTTGACTTCAGGGCCACTCTGGAGACAAAGCAGCTTGGTCTCCACTGCTATTAACACAGGGAAAATTAAGCATTCAGCAGAAGTAACCTCTGCCTCCTCCCAGGCTTTCCTTTCCCCATCCAAGTCATCAGAGATGATCCCTGGATGAGTAGATCCATGACTGCACAGTTGGCATCTCCCATGCCACCCTTCTTTCACCGAATCTGTCATCTGATGCTTCAAATGCAGATGCAAAGGAAGAGGAAGATGAGAAGTCACCCTGGGCTCCGAAGCAGCTTGCTGTATCTCTGTATGCTCTTTTAAACCGTGTAGCAGATTAAGCAGATTTAGCACTGAACCATTTACTCCTGGTCATAAATCTTCTGAGGGCAAAGACAGACTCAGAAGTTATGCCAGTGAGGGGCATACTCTTATCTGGAGCATTCAAGGTCTTTCATCGTAACTGTGTGCTTCTCACTCCTACGTATCCCGGAGAAACGAAGTTTGTATGGGAAATATGCTTAAACGTGTCTAAAGCTTGGATGCAAAA
Source organism: Neomorphus geoffroyi (assembly GCA_033558235.1). Taxonomy (NCBI): domain Eukaryota; kingdom Metazoa; phylum Chordata; class Aves; order Cuculiformes; family Neomorphidae; genus Neomorphus; species Neomorphus geoffroyi. The sequence goes on from JAUMJM010000002.1 coordinate 26,971,020, forward strand.
GTGCAAAAGTAAAATCCTCCTCCTAGCCAGATATCAGATATGTTCAAAAGGTCTGACAAAACATATACAGATATTAGTTTCAGTCTGAATATCTCCAAAACACCTCACACATAGGCTTATCTTTCAGCATTTACATCTCTTCAAAGTTTATTTTATTGTATAATACCAAACTGAATTATCTAATCACACATATGAGTTTTATTTTAAAAGTTAAATGAAAGGTTGCGTTGCAATAGCCTGCAATTCTGAAAACAATACATGCCACTAGAAGAAAGATAATAGTGTATGGTGAGAAGCATTAGGGTAATCTGATTAAACTTACCTTTATTGGTTTTAAAAAATAACATAAATCCTTCTCAGTATAATAATAGTGATTGACCAAACATTCTTTGTTGATGACTGCCTACTCTATATTTCACAAAAGTAAGTCAATGAAGATGTAAATTTTTTTCAAAAAACCAATATCTCTGCAAATATGTTTTTTAAAATATCTGGAAATGTGATCATCTGAATTCTGGGGAATATTAGGCTAAGACTGATATTTTATTTGCAGCTTAGGTAAATATTTTCGACTTCATAACACTTCTGGTTGACAGTAGTACTGCACTGTAACAATGATGGATGGTAACTATCTATTTATCTGTCCACTGGGAAATATAGACTTACCTGAGATGAGGGAAGGAAGAAAAATGAAAACTCAACAACTTCACCAAAAGTCCAAAATCTAAATTATAAATTGAAAAGTGTGGATTTTTTACAAATCCAAAATAGCATGGGACAAATAGAAAATGTATGAACAATCTAAAAACTTTTACAATTTAAGAGTATCTCTTTTTGTAATAAATAAAAATATCAGTCAAAGTTTCCCCTTACAGAAAACATGCTGAGCACAACAAGATCTGGGAGGTGGCATGACAGCACAAGAGCTTCATGTTCTGCAGTATTACCAATATCCCTGAAATGTTAAAACTTACAGTAGGAAAACAAAAAGAAATAAATCTATCCCTTGACCTTGCCTAAAAACTCTTTGGGACATTACAAGAAATAAACTGTCATCATCGACAAACACAGGAAGAAAGATAATGCTGCTGTCATATGTATGCTCAGAAACGTATGCAAAAAGAAAAACTAATCGGGAAAACTCTGGACAGTCTAGATGTTGCACAGTTATGTTGAGCTGTTTGCATATAATAGAGCAAAAATCTCCAATACATTGCATGAAGAGTTACAATTCAAAACGTCTTGCATGCTATTGGAAATGTTTTTAATTAGTACAAATTCTTATATTTTCGTTAAAATAAGTGAGTAAGCAAAGTGAGAGCTTTTTAAATATTTCCAGTATAGATTTGTTAATCAAGATACATGACAACGACTAAAAATTATAGCAGTACATGTGAGAAATATGAAGGGAAATTGGGGGTTTGATACAATATATGCTGTCTAAAGTTTTCTCTTTTTCCTAACAGAGCTCCACAACTTTGTGCTGAGATTATTGTTCCCTGTATAAATTAATAATAACTGTACCAAAACTAATAATTTTTGCTTCAGCTTTGAGTCCACAGATTGTTGTTAGTGTCACTAGGAAGGGTACATGAAGTTTGTGGGTTCTGGGCTATTCTAATTTCACTGAAAAGACTTATTTGTAGATTCCTCTCCCAAGACTATTTTTTGTCTTACGATTGACTGTCCTTTTTTCTACTCAATGCCAGTCAGAATCCTTAAGCCTTTAGTTTTAATGGGTAAATTATTCTTCAAAGGTTTCTTTCCCACTTATGCAAAGTTTAAAAGAATCCCTGTTATGCATAATGAACCTTTATAATCTCATGTCAGTTTAATTGAGAAATGGTCATTTTTAACATTAAGTGTGCTTTAGGGAAAGTTGTTCTGAAGTATCGCTCTTGAAGACAATATGTTTCAGTCCTCTGCCATCTTCTGATTTAACATGACAATTTATCTCTTGCATTAAGAGTATTGATGTAAAATTAGAAAAAAAAAAGACTAGAGTACGTCAGTTCTTGCACCACTGCTATGTATAATTCAGTTATCCTACATCTTTTTAATATCTGAACTCAAGAAAGAAAATGATACATAAGTTATTTTAACTAAAATTAATTTCATCACTACTTATTACAAAAAAAAAAAGAAAAAGAAAGCCTAAGGAACTAAATCCTTGAAAAGAAAAAAAAAAAAAGAAAGAAAGAATCCTGAACTATGCCTATTATATTTTGTGGCTTTTTGCGTAAAAATGTGTTTTTGTAAAGAACTAACACATTTGAAAAAGATTTGTCAATGGAGTAACTACACACAATAAAGAAGAAAGTTTGATAGTATTTTTTAATTTTATTGGCTTTGGGTTTTTTTTTGAGAAGAATAAGACTTAGAATAAATGTTTTGCCTTTCATCCGGTAAATAACTTTAAAATGTTATTTTTTCATGCTTTCCATTATCCACTGGTGTCTGGCTGGAACTTTAAGATTACCATTGTAACAATGGCAGAAAAATTAGAAAAAAAAGGTGTATTTCTGATAAACAGCATTTTATAGAACTGAAATAATTTTGTTATCTTATCACCATCTGGCTGTAGCTTGCCCTTGCTCTGTTATTGGAAAGTCTAGGTTACGCTCAAAAATTCAGATGTAAAATCTGGTACTGCTAAAAAGGTGAGCAACAGGAGGAAACCAAATACTCTTTGTTGGGCTCAAGATCCATGTTCCCAGAAATACTTTTAACTGCAACCTTATGCATAACTGAATGGTTTTTTTCTGGTTTTATGTCCCCTTATATCTGCTAAATATTTTGATGGATGAATTATGTATCATAGAAATAGTTGAAAACCTGTCTGCAAACAGGCTAATCCTGCTGGTTGCACTCTTCCACCCTCCTTTTTACTTCAGCTTTTTTGCTTTGTAGGCTTTTTAATGAAGACTGATGAGTTGCTCTGAATTGAAACAAACCTGTTTGCATTGGCCATTATGTACCAACATCAAACAAACAGCACCATAGTGTGATTCATATCATTACTGATAAGAGAGGAGCAAACAAAACAATGTGCAATGGTTTTCCTTTGCAGCAAAGTTAGTTTAAAAGGGGGGAATGAATATTTTGGAGGAATAAAGATATCACAAAGATTTTTCAGTTATGCTGGGGGTTTTCACGTGAATACATTTGTTTCTGTTGCTAAAACTCAAAGATCTGTTCTCACACAGATAGCATAAGAAAAATACTTACAACCATGTTAAAGCACATCTAAATACGAGACGATTTTCCAGTCAAATTTTACCCGCACAATCTGTAACTAATGCAATGTAATAACAGTAATTTTCCTCTAAGCTCCTTAGAACACAACCCCTAGCAAGAGCAATCATTCCCCCAAATATATTGCAACTTATTCTTTGAGAAAAAGTTTCTTTGTTTTATCACAAGATAATTTGAGGCAGTAAACTGATACAATGAGCCTCAGATCTGAAATTAAGGCTGCAGATAGACCCCCTGTGAGGACTGTAAATGACTTTCAGATAGCTCTGCATAATAGCTCTGTTACCAGTGGGGTCTCAGAAGTCAGAATAAAACTTACTGTTCCTTTTGCATTGTTCAGTAAGGAAACATGAAATAAATTTTACTTGTTACTGTATGGTTTATTTTTTCTAAGATAGGTTACTGGAGTCTGGAAAAACACTGCAGCTTCAGATATAAGCCTTATTCTTCCAGTTTTGCAATGAGAATAGGTTCTTGACCACAAAAAGTGACCGCTCTATAATTAGAATTTGGCTCTATAATGTAGCACTGGTGTTTAGTACAGTAGCTTTAACATCAAAGACAGAAATCAATGAGATGGCAAAAAATCTCAGAGAAAGGGGAAGAGAGTTTCTCTGGCACATATATGAGTACAAACCAAAATGGAAAATAATTTGAAAATGTAAGTTTTTAACAGGAGATGTCCAGACACTGCTACTCAACAATTCAAGTCACCAAAGCCTAGAACACAGGTAACTACTTGCTGTTGCCTCACTGCCGATAACCACTTCGCAGCTCTTTTTGTGGTCCATTTCATAGCCTTGCCTGTGCATTGCGGAGTGTGACAATAGGTGTTTCACTGAGAAAATTCAGAAGAAATGAAGGAATGGTGGGGATAGGTGGGTGGGAGGGAGCGGGGGGGAGAATTGCTCCTTATGCTGAAAATAAAAGCCAAAAGCCAATCACAAAAATTTTCATTGATGTCTCGTAACTCAAATGTCTCCATTTTCCAGATTCTTATCAATAATATCTTGAAGTAACCAGAATTAACTCAAAGTTTTCTGAATGTAAACCCCTTCACGGTCTTAACAGAGACCACAACACTGTCAACAGTTCTTGCATTATAAATATTGTGACAATTTCTTTTCCATGATATAATTTGCAAAATATTAAAATACATTTCTGGGGGTTTTTTTAATTGGATCTATTGATATAAAAACCTATATTTTTTTACATTTGTAGACAAAGCACTAAAATTGAAAGCAAGCCTTATAGTCTTGTTTTCTTCTATCCAGAATTTAAAACTGGACTGATTAAAAATTAAAAGTTAAAAAAAATAAATATACGTATCCCAAGCAAAATGAAAACATAATTTTTTTTCATGATTCATGATTTATATTAATATCCTTAACATACAATAAAAAATCATTTGCTTCGCTCCAGAGATGAAAGGAATAGAAAGATTTTAAGAAGGTCCATGTAAACACCAATGATTTAATGCCAGAATATATACCTACTCAAAGCAGAAACAATTCAGAAATAATTTGAGGCCCAGTTCATTTTCCTCTTAGGATTTACTCATGCTTCTGAATCTTCTGTAATCAGTGCCAACCATAAAAGCTCATCCAAAGTCATATAACAAAAACAGGAAATAATTACACACTCAGTTCTGTAATGCTTCTAGAGTTTTGATTGGGGTTTCGGATTTTAATTTGGGGGTGTGTTTTTTTCCTTCCAGAATAGCCTCTCTTTGTTATCTTTTCCAGGGTACACCCACCACCACCTTTTTAACCTTCCTGTTCCTTATATGTGTGTTAGTAGCAGAGAGCCGATTTACTGAGACTGCTGAGGTGTTAATCAGATTTATTATGACAGCACCTCCTCTGTGGTAGTCAATGCACACACTAACGTAATGGACACCCAATATCTCACACAGCTTGCTATCAAAATAGTCAGGAGGAAGACAATGTTACGGAAGAAATATTATTTTTTGGGAAGTAATTTCCAAACTTCTGATGAGAGGAGAGTAGCTTAATTAGAGTGTGTCACTGAGAAGGAAGGAAAAGAGTAGGAACAGGAGAGAGATATTGTAGGGGAGGAGATGAAGAAGACAGACAGAGATGAGTATAATGGTAAGGAAGAGAACATGAAGAGAGTGAAGAAGAAGAAACAGGAGACAAGAGAAGCTAACCCATGGGAAAAAAAGTACTAATGAAGTTTCCCTAAAGTACTAGCATGCCTGTTTTAGTTATTTCTCCCACTGAGTGGGGTCTTTATACAGCTTTTCCTTATCATATCCTATACTGCCTAGTCTAGGAGACTGTGAGGGCTTAGGGCCACAAAGAAGGGTATAGCTACCTAAGCCAATGACGTGTTGGCCAGTAATGCTGTTATTAGCATTGCAGTTATGTGGTGGCCTAATTCTGTATAATCTGCTTTTCATGCATTAACACAATGATTATTTCAAATAATTTCTGATAATTATTTTTTTGAAAGAATTCATGCTCTTAAATGCTTTAGTATTCCTAAAGATCACTTGCTGTGCTAAAGCACGTATCTGATTTTTTTTTAACTGGAATGTTATTCACAAGAATAACCTATATAGCTTCTGGCAGGTTAGTATTAGCAATATTTTATCAGCATATCTTTCCTATCTGCACAAACTCATAGGAATAATTGTGGCTCCCCATTTCCTGTTCAAAAAAAGTTGAAAATATGAAGAGAGGAATAAATGACAACACAACATAGGCAAAAGAGTAAACAAAAGAAGGAAAAGCTAACCAAATGATGAAATGGAGGCATAAAATAGCATAACAAAAGGCTTTATTATATGTGACAACACGCATGCTGGATTCCAAGCCTTGTGGAAATAAGACAGCTTACAATAGGACAGTTGGGGCTACTTCTATCATCAGAAATGTTTATAGATTTCAACATTACTTTTCTACATTATTTTTTCTTTCAGTGGTTTTGGGTTTTTTTTTTATCTTGGAGGGGAAGATTGTCAATTGTCAGTAGTATAATATATTTTTATGTTTTGGAGTTAGACAGAGAGAAAAGAACCAGAAAGAGAAGCGAGGAAGTAATGATGAAAGCAAAACTGTATGACACTTCTTTTTCTCTTTATGATCTTGTTGACATATATTACAGTAGAAATTCTAAATTTCTGAATTGGTATGCTTAGGGGTGCTCACAGTGGTAATAGGCTTTGCTCTTCACTTGATACAAAACATCCTTACAAAATATAATTAAAAGTCCTAGTATTTTCCAGCTTCAGATCTCTTGCATAATGACGAGATGAAACATGAAGAGCACAGTTTCTGCTGGAAATAACTGAACAGATTACTTCTATTTCACAATACCAAGAAAATCAGACCACCACAATTTTCAGTAATTGGACAGATATTACAGTAGCAGTATGCATGTTGCTGAGGGCTGGGCTGTAGTGGCATTTTCATTATAAAGAACATTCATCAAGCATTTAATAACTCAGATATCATAAAACTTGAAGATGCAGTTTGATGCTTTTTTACAAGATGAGTTCAGAAATACTCAAAGTTAATAAAACTAGGTAATTATTCTCACTTTGCAACTCAGGAATAGATATTAAAATAAATTAAGTTCGACAAATGTTTTTTATTAATTTTCTTGTTGGATTTAGTCATTGCTTCCTTTCACCTGCTATTTCATCGCACTGACTAAGGACTTGTCTGGTCATTGTAGCATATTTGTGTATCCCCTTAAACGGAAAGGCAGAGTTTAAGACGAGAAGTTTGTCATATGAACATAGAGATGGCACTTCTCCCTGTCTATAGGTGAATGCTTTAGTCTAAATTTCTAATTCTGAGCTTGAATGCCATGACTATGCTGGAGAATCTGACACTGACATAGTCTGGGCAATGAGAACAACTTTTATAGCAGAGAGGAAGCTTCACGTCATTCACCATTTATGGGCCAAAGTGGGTCCTGTCATAAAAGGGGATCATGATTTTCACTTTATCCAGCATGGGCACATAATAAAGTAGCACACTGTGGCTCATACCTGCAATGGATGTATGTTGCTTTTCTCCCATGGAGATTGGGATGCGGGAGATACTCCGCATGCCAGGCTTTTACATCAAGAGAATAATGCATGCACTGAGCTCTATAATCCAGATATAACATGAAGGACTACAGAAAGCACAAAGAATACCCAATAATTCCATAGTGGTTTTGGTTTTTCCCTAAGGCATTTGGTAAAATAACTTCCTCTTTATAGCAGTAGTTCTCTGAGATTGGGAACTCCTGCTGAAGTTTCAAAGCAGGCAAGGTACCTCCATTCATTTTTACTGTTTATGGCCTCTTTCCTCCTCCCAATGGATGACTTTATTTTCATTTGACTTATAGTTGAAGATTTTTTCCCAGTACAGGGAATCCAGCTGCACCATCCAATGGAAAAGCCTTCATTAAGAAGAAAGGGTTTTTCCAGTCAGGTGTTGCACAGTGGGTAATGACACATCTAAGAGCAAGCTGTGGTTATAGCACATTTCTTCATTGCTTCTACTTAGAAACAAGAGAAATCTGGGATTTCTCTTCCCAGTAACACTAAGGATTTCTGTGTGACCCTGAAAAAGGAATCTTCTGTTCAAGCTCATTCACTTGTGTAGGAAGCATAATAAATATTACATACTGTCAATTAAGAATTGAATGGCAAAAAGATATTTTATTTTAATTTCCAATTTTAAAAAAATAATAATTCTGATTTTCTTCCCATGAACTTCCAACTGCTATTGACTGGCTCAAGAGCAATCAACAGCATGCATACTTCTATGATAATTTCACCTTTTATGTTGAATTGTAAATTTAGCAATTTGACACCACGCCAAAGATTAGGTAGCTTCGCATCTTCTGGATTTTAGTTCTCTTGCATTAGCCAATCAAGACTGTGAACTGAGAAAACGGCACTGAAATATAATACAATTTTTTTATAACATACGTAGCATAATTTTAAGTAATATTAATTGCATATGGAGGAGCAGTGACTGCAATTTGATCTTAATTTTTTCTGTAGCAAAAAAGTTTCGTGAAATACTCAGTGACTAGTGTATAAAATATCATTGAACATAACCCAAAGTTTTACATTTATACTTAAAAGTATACAAAATTCAGCAAGTTAATAATTTCTTGTAAATTAGTTCTTCAGCTTATTTTCAGTCTTTCTAAAGATTGAGATTCTGATATTTTGCAATAAAAGTCTTTTTTCAATACTTTTCCTTATTTTACTTTTACAAGGCATAGAAGGACTTCAAGCATATTGCTCACAATCAGTGCTGTAATTAGAAATGTGGAAAGAGAAATAGAAATGGATATGACAATTCTGAATAGACAATAATCTCAGATCATGTCTGTTGAGTAGTAACTTCTCCATCAGTCTCTAGAATAAACCTGGCCTAACAATAAGTGAATGCAAAGGTGAGAAGATTCCTGCTATCCTTATAAATTCCTTTGAAAATACCCTTTCAAGGGATGTGTGATTAAGGCATGTCTAACACTATTTCTTTCCTAATATTGGATTAGAAAACATGTTCAGCAAATTATTTATAAGCAGAATGGAAGAAACATTCGCCATCCTTGTCATGATGGGTGGACTTCTGATTGACACAGCTGCCATTTTAATATGATGCCATTTTAAAAAATGCCATAGTCTGAGAGAGAGAAGAGAGAGCTTCTGGAGAAAGCTCCCGCACAAATCATATTCACAGCTTAAGGATCTGTTAATTCCATTGCATCTCCAGGACTTGACCCCTTTTCAAAGCCAGAGGAAAAAAATGCACATCTAACACTGCCAAATTCAGAGATATATTTTGGCTTGCCATATACGTTTAAAGTGCAATTTATTATTGTTAGTATGACATGTGGAGCAAACTCCTCCTAATTTGCATGACCAGAAGACAGAGAGATAACTATTTATTTTACCTGAGCATACATATTCATTAGATTTCGAAGAATAGGTTGGGTTACTACAATTAGTTCGAAGAAATCAATATCATAAGTTCCCTGCCACTTGCACCTGTGCACTGTTTTGTGATGGTCATGGATAGGGAACTTTGGGATGAAGGCAATAGTCTTCTTCACTGTAAACTTTTCATCTCTGCACCCCATGCAGGTGCAGTTCCATGTTGTCACAGTGCCAAACCATCATACCAGTCAAAACTGGTATTTTGCGGAAGACTGTACCTTCTTATCTCAAAGTCTAGTTCCTTGCTCCTTATCTTGGCCTGGAGAAGCAAGAAGTGACCTTGTACCAGCTGGAGCTAAGAAAAAATAATTAGCTGGTTTGCTTCAAGTGCAAACAAAATGCAAAAGTACTGCAAAGTTTCTTGAAGTTGAAAGAAAATTAAGTAGAAGGGAAAAATAAACAGGCAGTTCAGAAAGAAACTATGGGTGAAAGCACAGTAACACTAAGAGAAAATGTGTTTAACCTCTTCTGCTCAGTATGATGACATAACTCTTTTAACTCAACTTGCTTATTATGCAATACTGTATAAAGCCGTGTGGCTACACTAGAAAGCAGTGAAAATATGTAGAGCAGGGGTGTCAAACTCATTTTCACTGGAGATGACATCAGCCTGCTCCTGCAGTGTAATACACGTCACACACGCTGCACACGTGGACCAGCGTGCTGGCAGGAGCTTAGGGACAAGGAGCTCGGTACTGCTGCCAGGAAGAAACAAGGTGCCAGGCTGGATAAAACAAAGTGGAGGGCTGGATTCAGCCTGAGGACCTTGTGTTTGCCACCCATGATGCAGAGCAAAGCAGTAAGCATAGAGGACACCGCACCACACACAACTGGGTTTTCTTCTAGTGGTGCCACTGAACCAGTGCCAAGGAGTGTCTTCAGACCAGTAAGGGCATTCCAAGATATCCTTTTAATATAAGCTTCTGTTGTCTCAGGTGGAATGCTTTGGAAGAAAATACCCCTCCTTGGGAAGTTGTACTGAGCATATACCACTGGAGGAACTTTGAGTTGGCAGAATGATATTACTGAAGCATCACACAACTGCTAGAAAACTTCTGGAAAGAACAGGCAAACATTCTTATTTCAAGAAAGAGACCTCTAAACAAGCCTTAGAAGTCATGCTGAGGATTAAACTCTGTTGGCACATAGAAGCGACCATTTGAAACAGGAAGAGATTGATAATTACTGTTTTAGAGAGCAATGCAGCAGAAAAGACTGGTATCATCACGTGTATAGTAAGAAAGAAGTAGAATTAAGTCACTTCTTTGCTCTGTTTTACAGAGTACAGAGTTTTGTCTGGTGAAAAAAATAGTTTGTTCTATTAGTTTGTCATCTGACCAAACAGAACTTTAAAGAAAGGAAGCCTTTTCATGGTCTTAAGAGTTCACAGTATCATAAGATTGGGAAAGACCTTTGAGACCATTGAGTCCAACCTATGACCCAACACCTACACCTACTCCTACTCATCAACTACACCATGTCACTAAGTGCCTCATCCAAACTCTCTTTAAACACCTCCAGGAACGGTGACTCCACCACCTCCCCGGGCAGCGCATTCCAACGGCCAATCACCCTTTCAGTGAAGAACATCTTCCTGATGTCGAGCCTAAACCTCCCCTGGTGAAGTTTGAGAAGTTGCTTCTTTTGTGGTCAAAAGTTGGGGCAGATAGTTCAAGGGTCTACCTGTTTCTCCCCCAGCTGAAAATGCATGGGCTGGGAGTGTTACAGCTACTTTTTTATCTCAGCTGCATGCCAAGTAAAATTAAAAAATCCTACTAACAATATATATCGGATATAAGTTCATCCAAAGAATTATGGAATTGGCTGAATTATTTCATGTGCAGTTCTACAGTATTAGACAGAAGGGAACATGGATATTGAAGGGCACCTGCAGCCTTTTAAATTTTATGTAGTTATGCTGAGGTCCTTAGGTAAATATCCCTTGTTTATTATTTTTCAGTGTTTAAATAGACTTTATGCTGGGCTCTTGCAACAGCAACACAGGAAAGCCACACTTTCCAGGAAGAATTTAGAGATTCTTTGTGATTTTCATTTTGAATTGTGGAACAACTGGAAAACGTCTAAATTGTACCACGTATGCAGCTGCAGCAGATCTGGATCCCTTTTAGCACTCCAGAACATTTCTTCTCTGAAGAAAAGAGTTTGCAGAAGGATGGTGCCCAACTCTATCACCTTGATGTGGAGTGGAAGTGAGGCTGATAGAAACATCTGAGTAGGGGAGAAAGGAGAAGGACTTTTATACCCCAAAGAACCCACATAAGTTAAGAAACAGAGGACAAGGACTTCACTTTGAAGAACCAGAGGGCAAAAACCAGGAAGAGTAAAATATAAGGATGGCCATTGACATCAAGATTAATAATATATTTTTAATGTGTAATTTATATAGTTTTTTAAATTATTCAGAAGACATCTATGTATTTGTAACATATGAGGTAGTAGACAGAAACAGCAAACATCCTGTTACTTTGAAACTGTGCACAAGTTATCTGACTTTTTTTGATATTTGATTTCATCGTCATTTCTCTGGTTTGTATTTTTGGATCTTTTTTCAATTAAAAACAGAAGGCTGCCATGAACAGAACAGATAATTATACATGATAGTTTATTTAAACAAAATCAGATGACAAAAATATTAAAATGCTGGATTAAAAAAAATGACACAGATTGTCAGCTGACTTTTTTTGTGGGGGGTGGGAGATGATATTTCCAGGTAGAAAGATATTTTTGTAGAACTGTTTAATAAGGTATGCCATCGAGACAGAATTAACCCTGTCTTGTAATGAATGTGGACAGCTTCTGCATCTTTCTTTTATAGTTCCTGTGACCTAAGATTTTGAAGTAATTGTAAAGTGAGGCTCAGAAAATTCTATATAGCTGTTCCCTCCACCTGCCTGCAGTGTCTAGGATGAAACTGCCAAATCAGAGCATGGTGCCTTTGTAAACCGTGTTTGCTTTGTGACAGTGCACAAGAGTTGGGTTTTAAAGTTTCATAACTTACAGGGTAACTTTAATTAATGTCGCTATAAATTAAGGTAGTCATGCAGTATTGATAATGAGATCATTATTATTCCTTTACTTATTTGTCAGTGATATGTTGATGACATATATCTCTCACCATATGTGCATGGCAAGCATCTACATCCTGTCCCAAAAGCCAGGTTATCAGAGACTGAGCTTCTACCACCTTTATTCACCTCGAACAGTATGACTTAAGAGTCATAAGAGATGTCTCACGGCAAGGATAGGATACAGATGATAATGAAAACCTGTGGCAGGCGAGAAGCCTGCTTGATAAAAGAAAAATAGGAGACTCCTGACTCATGCTTTTCCCTCTATTGTTTTTCCTCTGCTTTGGGAGTGAGCAGTTTCCCTCTCCCTCCAAACGAGCAGCTGTCTGCCATTTTCCCCCTGATCTTTCTCTAATGCCCACAGGCCCCTGATGGCTTTGGAAGCAGCCAGGGGTGCCACACAGCAGCAGGCATTGGACATGACACCGCCACTGGGTGGCAGGGACTGGGGAACCACAGCAGGTATGGCAGGAAGGGGAGGGCAGCCTCTCTGGCTGCAACACCCAGAACTCTCACCAATGGAAGTATTTGCCCCAAAGCTGATAATACTCTAAGAAGCTACCAATGATGGAAGCATATTGAGAAGGCCATCAGCTGATGGCAGTGTGGGGCAGCATGTGGAACCTCCACCCCACAGTGCCTGGGAGGACAGGGGCTCACCAGCTCTTGTATTGATAGGTTCTGGGGAGCAGCAGGGCTACATCAGGGTGGAAAGCCCACACAGACCTTTTAAACGGCTTGAATGGGGGAGCCTGACCTCTCCAGAGAAGGAATGGGCGCCTGTGTCCCATACCCTCTGCAGGGCTGTGTGTGAGTGGAGGGAATGCAAAACTCTGAGTGTGCCTGTGGGATTAGAGTTTATCTGTTGCATTGTAGATATGGATCTTGAAAGTATTATTCACTGATTCCTTGTTAATTATATACTATTCATAAATATAGAAATCAAGTTTTGATGTTGACTGGATTTAAAATATGTGAACCGAACATTTTTTTTCCATGAGGTTCATGGCATCTTTGTAACTTATCATTTTTGTGACTCTTTTCTTTCTCTTCTTCACAAGTTCTTCCTTGCTTTATTGAAGTCATGCTAAAAGTCTTTTTGTCTATATTTCTCTATTTAAAACCATGAGTCAAAGATGCCATCAAAGGAGTTGTCATATGTGCCTTTTGTGCAACTTCTGAGAAAGCATACACAGCTGTACGAGTGGATGTCCATTTCTATATCTTCTAGAAGCAACAAAGATATCCTAAGAAAATGAGAGCTGAATCTCCTCCTAGACATCCTGTTGCTCCAGATGTTGTTTTCTTTCTTTCAAAATGCAGTTCCATCAGGCTTGAGCTGGTGGAAATGAGAACAACGTGGAGGAAGGATTATACGAGCTGACATTTGGTAGTGCCTTTGAGCAAAATCATGAGTATCACACTCTTGCATGACCTGGTCCCTAGTCACAGAAATATCTTATCAGAGACCTGCTTAAAAACAACAAAAAGAAAATACTTTCTTCTTGAGGGTGAGACCAGCACATGGCTACATTGGCAATTTTATGTATAACTTGTCTGCCAGTTAACTTTGCCATTTAGTTCTGCAAAAAGGACATTCATACTTGCTCTGAATACGTGTCTAACATCTAAAAATAAATACTTCTTGCATTAACTCTTGTGAAAATTTCTCACTAGTTGTCATTCCAATTGTACTCCTGGGCTAATGTTGCTTCTGAACCAGTCATTTTCTCTTAAAGCATAGTCAAAAGCCGATATCACATGAATGCATAGATCACAGTTCTCAGATCCCCAGACCCTGGCAAAACTGTTCTCTTCCTAAAACAATACCATGGATTATTCTTCAGTGAGGTTTATGCCTGTGACAAATTTCAGCTGCCAGATGATGGCAGTCCCAGGAAATCATGCGTTGCTTTAAGTACTGCGTTATTTTTTGTATCCAATTTTTTTATGACTCATATATGTTGAAATTTCCAAGGAAAAAAAAATTAGGAAATTTTAGCCCCATTAACTGAAGTCCTCCACAAGGTTAAAAATACCTGAGTCAGGATTTTAATGACAAACTTTGCCAACGCTGCTAGGTCAGTTAAGAAAAACTCATGAAATATACACATGTATCATATAATCCTTGTGCTTTTCCTGGAATAATTTATCTTAATTTCTGGCAATAGTGTAAATTAACAAAAGCATAGTTTTATTAATGTGGTCTACAGCTTATAATGTTACATGACACTTTATCACCAATAATGTATTAACTGGAAACTATAACTTGAATATAATTAACACAGGAGTATAACTCAACTACCATGTCATAATCTTTAGAAAGGAGTTTACTTGTTTCTCTGTAAGGTCTGAGAGATTTGTGAAATTCATTGCTATGCAACTGTTAGGTCTGTATGTTATTTAAACTTTCATATATCCCTTTGTCGACTGCTTTATTGGTTTTAATACTAAGACAAGCGATTTAATCTACTCAACATTTCCATTAGATTTTCCTTCCAAGGGGTGCTATGGAAAATTACAATTCCTAAGAAGGTAGGTACTCATTGTTAGAACAATATCTGTTGTCACTGGAGCACATCTGATCCTTTTTCATTTCTAAAGTTTTTAAACATTATTTCAGAAGCTTTGAATATATTGGGCTTCCCTCTTCTTTTTTGCATTGGACAGGTCACTTTGGCTCTATAGAAAAATTATGATGGTAAGATGTCATAACAATATCTTTCCTATTTTTTTTTAATGCTGAGTTACAGAAACTTATTTTGTTGCCTATGAATGTATAGCATTTACCTTTACATGTAATTTTAAAAGTGGAAGTGTCACTGTAGAAGGCTGTTGGAAGCCTGTGCAGACATATCACAGATCACAACATGGAAAGACTGCTGCAAGGTATACACTGTTGTGTCCTTGTCTCATATATAAGAAAGTAAACAATAGCAATCAGATAAGGTGAAGTATGTTTTAGTCTAGATGATAGTGAAGTTTTGCACTGGGTTTTCTGTGTCGTGTTATTTCTTCTAGAGGCTCTGGACTACCCTAGAGGATTGATATGTGATTATAATTAGAGACCATGAGAAATGGTTTCAGGCTTACAACCTAGTTTGCTTTGTGTTTGTTATTTTGCAGCTTTAATTTTCAGAGGCTGTGTGTTTGCAGTGACTGTTAACACTTAGCATAAATTGCATAGGTGGAAGAGAGACACGCTGTCACTGCTCCGTGAAGAGTAATTGGCCTGGTATGGGCTCACAATGCATTATCTTGCAATGCTATAATTAATCAAGTGCCTTTTGGTAAGTTAGTGTCAGCTACAGAGCAAAAGACTTCTGTCAAATCGTGACTCGTTAGTCTTCATTAGCTGTATAAAAAACTTTAAAAATGCAGGGGCAGACTGACATTACTTAAACAACACAGGTTCTACCCCTCTGTGCACCTACTCAACTGAGATGACCTATTCACTTCCAGAAATAAGTACTTTGCAGTATTAGGAAAAAATTCATGATCTGATCCCTTAACACTTAGCTTTTTGTTTTGAAATGCATGGTTGCTCATGAATTGCAAATTTTACTTATCTTGTTTCAAAGTATATAAGTGTTTATCGATGCAGAGTGGTAAATTACTGACAGATGTAATTATAAGAAATATACCTCTTAATTACAAAAAAATTGGTTTCATCTGTCAACCACAATATAGATTACATTACAGTGTACAGTAAAATTTATTGAAGTCTGATTTCAGCTCTATATAGAACAGATTATGTCTGGCCTAGTGTACATTCCTCCGCAGCAAACTGGGGAGGGGTACTGTCAGCAGATACACAGATATGAAAATCATTGAACACCAGATCATTAATTCTCCTGAAATAAAGACAACAGAATAGTCCATGCAAATAGGTTCTGCATCTGCAGCAGCCAACCCATCTAAAAGGAGGAACCAAAAACTGTATCAGAAAAATTACTGTCACTGCATCCTCCTTTTCTTGGGCAGACAGAAGCAACAATCAAACTACAACTCTGAGTGTGACAGCTTTGTCTTTGTTCTCTCTTTGATTTTGGTTGCTTTCATTTTCTCATGCACAAATTAAAGCACCTTGAGGGGATCTGATAGCCATATTAAGGCCTTTTTATGAGAAGAATGTTTACGATGCTGAAAACATGGTCTTCTGAGGTACATTAAATTGGATCTCAAGAACAGAGATGTATGAAATCAAAAGATAATTTCAAAACTTTATATTGGTAATTTTGTCTGGTTATCAGTTAATCAGTAGAAGAATGTCTCTTTCTTGCTTTCCAAGAGCACTCTAAAAGGACAAAATGAAGAGCGGTGTACTGTGTGAAGGGGAAAATAAAAGAATTAAACCACAGTGAGATGAATGTATCTATTATTTGTGACTTTCAATTGTTCTACCCACATCTGTGATAGCTCTCTCATTTTAATAATCTTCATATTCTCTGTTAGATCATATATAGGGTTATTAACAAGATTTTTCCACTGCAAGAGATGGTCATTTGCAAGAAGTATGAAGAATGGCCCTCAGCTCACACATGGAGTAGAATCAGGGAATGACCTGGACAGAAGGAGGTCTCCAGTACTTCTCTTAAGGAAATATGGGCTGAAACCTAAAATTACCTTTCCACACCAGCTTCAGACTCACCCTAGTGCTGCATGGGTCAATGTGTGTGACAGCCTGGAAGATTCTCTCACTGTATTTGGGGATGTAATGTTGCAGCTCAATGACACCGGGACAGCTGTGGAAGCTCTGGCAGCATGGAAGATGACTGGGTATCTTTTAATGGGATTTTCACATAAGTTTTTCAGTGAAACAGTTCAACTCACTGATTCTAACAGCAACCTAAGAAGAATTTACACAAAAAAAGAGCTGAAAGTTGCAATGCAATTCATAAATCCCGTTCAAAGCCATTTTCTGAAGTAGTACTTTCTGTAAATAAAAAAGCAACCCAGCTCTATCCTGAAACACTGAACACCAGAGGTCAAATAAAAGGAACCCACATTTAATTCCTTTATTACATACTTTTAAGACAGTTGTCTAGATCATAGTTTTTGATGTCTGCCATGGCAATCCTGCAGTTTTATGAACTCTCAACATGAGGAGCTGGTGAAGAGATAAAAGAAGAATGGAGTGAAAGGAAAAATTGGGTCAAGGGAAGAAACAACTTCAGTACACCTAAAGCATCACAGTTGTCTAGTCTAGGGAGAGCCCTCCAGGTATCATCAACCTTGTATATCTATTTTCTGCAAGTTTATATATTGCAAGTTGAGGTAGAACAGAATTAAGTGCTAGGGCAAGGCAGGTTAGCAAAAAGAGCATAGACCACCACTGACAGAAAATATCCAGAATGTTTTCAACCACTGTCCTTCTCCTCTTTCTTAAAAGAGTGTGTTTGAATTTCTAAGTCAAATTTACAGTCTGGAGAGTATATGAGCACACATTAATGAGCATTTTTATCTCTTGCCTCTTGCAATACTGAACATTTTTTGAGAGATTTTTCTTTTTGCACCAGTCAACAACAATGGTGTGTATATTAAACAAAGTAGTTAAGCAACTGATGCAGACATTTTCATTACGTATCTGTACTCTTCTGTGATTTACCAACCATTTGCATATTTCTTTTTTGCTCTTCGTTTTAACTAGTTCTGACAACACAGGATGTCTTACTTTCTTTGTACTTTTTTTCAGATGACTAAACCCAGGAAAAGGCCAGCGACTGAATGTCAAGTGTAAATTTCAGAGTATAGTTAGAAAACAAATAGCACTTTTTCCATCAAGAAAAATCTACAGGAGGAAAGAGAAGGGAATTATGAAGTAGCAGGTAAAGAACTGTGTTTACATTCAAGTTGCAGAGCTAATGTTGTTTCATATGCAAGAGTTAAAAACTTAAAAAAACTCTACAGTTAATGAACTAACTGAAGGAAAGCGCACCATGGCACGTAAACTAGTTGATGCAATAGAGCCGGTGATGTAAGTTACCTGTGAGCTCTGGGTTTGGTTTTTTTCTGTACATAAATTTTATTTTCTGTATAAAAAGTACATAACAAATGGCTTGTAGTATTTGGATTTATGCAATATATTTTCCATTTTCGATGTTAGAAATAAAAACTATGTCAGTCATGGGAATTTTGTTCCTGATCCTGTGAATCTATAGTCAAATCTTTTGGCAGTTTGTATCCTCTTGAAAACATACTTCTAACTTTTCTGAGAGTTTTCTGAAGTTTTTCTCCATCTATAATATAGAGGTAATGAGTACAGGTTCGTCTCACAGCTGTTGCAGATTAATCAATGTGTACTCAATTTGGAAACTCTGATGTGTTTAGTATTATGTTCTCCTCACAATCTGAGGCTGAGAGAACCATATTTTATCAAAATGTATCACAGGCAATAATTGCCCACTTTATGTTACTCTATTAGTATGTGACACATGACATCATTACTGAAACATTTTAAATTCTTCCCTGAAGCTTTCCAGTACATTGATGCCTACTATGTTCTTTCACTACAGGTATCAGTAAAAAGACCCTGACAATTCTATCTCAGTAGAAGCAAACTCAATGCAAAAGCAGTATAATTTATGGACCTCTTCTGAATTAGATTACGTGTTGTATTCTGATTTAGACAGGAAATGAAGTCTCATGTCACTGTACAATATATTAAGACTGTACATTTTTCTCACAGGACACTTTGAGGATCAGCCTTACTTTTCCACGTACGCTAATGAAACAGTCTGCACCTTCCCTTTCCTGCATATAGACTAACTTTGAATTTCATCCAGCTTAGTAGTAATGGTCAGTATCCTGTACCACAACATCTGCTGTTCTCCTTTGACTCAATTCACCCACCAAGGTTTGCCATGACGAACTTGCTTGCGCTGAAGATTCATGATTTATGACCCTTTACCCTTCAGTACAGATTTTAATTTCACTCTCGTTGTTTCATTGTTGTTGCTTCCATTTCTTCTACATAAGAAAAATAAGTAATCTTTCCTTTTTTTACTTTCTTGCTTTTCTTTACTCCATAAACACTGCACTTAGAAGTGGACTTTTCAGATGCTAATGGAGCTCCTTCTGTGTAGAGTGAGATTAATATTAATTTTATTCATAACAGAGCACGTTGCAGAAAGCTAAAAGTTTTAATTGAGATTGGGTCAACTCAGAAACTACTAAGTGTCAACTAATCACACAGGAATATTTTTTTCACATTGAATTCCCTAGCTTTGGGCTGAATATCCTTTGTGTCTTGAAACTTTAGACCTTATGTTTATGTTAGACCCTTCAGAAAGCTTAAACTGCTTTGCCAATTTTCATTCAGAACTACCTGCAGTACTCACACTGAGAGAACCCCATTAAAACGCACTTGCTGCATGCTCTAAAATGCTGTTCTTGCCTTTGAAAGGAGGTGAGTTTAACAGAGCACAGCAGAAATACATGGATTTGGAAGAATATCTAAACATAGCTTGATGTTGCAGAAGCAGCTTTATGGTATGTGGATGAAAATGGAATTAAACATCATTCTTAACAGAGTCATCTTTTTAATGTCTTTGTAACTGTTGATTTTCAGGGAGAGGGGATATTTAATTAAACTTCCCAGCAAGGTAGAAAGAAATAGATGTTTCTTTGAACAATCCCTATACCAATGCCACACACAAACTCTAGTTTTGTATTTATGCAATTAAATTATTCTTCTGCTTGATAATTACACTTTATATAACATGCTTAGTATTAAATAATCTTTAGTCTTTTCTTACAACTATTGTGGATAAAATGAAACAACTTCATAGTAAATTTGAGTCAACTAGATGTAGTTACAGATACAAGGAACACAGTACAGAGCTAAAATAAAAAGGAAGACTGAGAAAACCCTCTTAGGTTTAAGTACAATCATGTCAGAATTCATTTTGTATAGTGAATATCCAACGTGCCACTACTGGTCAAGGTCATCATCCTCACAAATGAAATATATATTCTTAGACATGATCTTTTAAAAACTAAGTCTCTGGATTGCTGAAATAGTAAAAATGAAGAGAAAATTCCAGCAACTCAGGAAGTAAAAAATGAAATGTTTTTTGAGAATTCTAAATATTTGATACGCTAAGCACATATAAGAGAAAGTGGACAGCAAGAATGCCACACAAAGAACAAAACACTTGATAGATTAGCAATCTAACTTCTGTTTATATTGGGTATTATTTAACCATTCTGTTGTAAAGCTCAGAATTAAAGCAAAATAAATTACTATATTTAATCATCCTCAGTTTACATTATCTGAAAATCAGTACCTTGGCACTGAGAAGTAATGCACACCTCAGGTCCTCTTGGTTCTATCATGTTCAGAAATAGGCATGCACTCACATCAGTGGTTGCCCGTTCATTAAATGTTTTCATGCAGAGATCCTGCATTTAACCAAACCTGAGGCTGAGCTTTGAACCAAAGGTGGAATTTCACCTTGTAACATTGCCAAATTAGAGAGCCGTATAACCTTTCTCTTGTGATACTTTAAAGCTTTGGAGAATGTGCCTACATGTCCAAGACAGACTTATGTGTTTTCATATAAATTTGATAAATCCAAAAAAGCAAATTTCAAGAGCTAAACCAGATCAAAGAGAGGATAACTGCTTTCCTTGCTCCTGTTTCTTTCTGTCAGCTCTATGGCATTTATAGACCTGGATGGTTTTGCATTTAAAGGAGCAGCAGTAGATTGGAACAAAAATTTTACCAGTTTCCGATCCTGGCTTTCTATGAGGCCCTATGAGGCAGAAAGTTCTCAGTTTCATCAGCGAAACTAGGAGTGATACGGCTTTCTTGTAAATGATATCATGAAGCTAAGGGGATTAATGCAAACATTCAAGCGGTACTATGTGCGTCACATAAGCTTTGAATGTAAATATGGACTGGGAGAGAGAGACTCATGGGCAGCAGAACAAGATCCAACTAGATCACTTCAAAATGAGGATTCTCCCTCAAGTAGGGAATTTAATTTTAATGTTGGAAGGCTGTTTCCTCCAAACAAACTAGTGAGAGCGGATGACACATTGGTTATGAATAGTAACTCTTTTGGTAACTATAGGATGTCATATGAGTAATAAAAAATCCTAATCTGATTTGCTGTGGCATTAGAGGCAAAAAAATATGGTTATAATTAGTGTGGTAGGAACTATAGGAAAGTTTAACCTCTACAAGAAAGTTTATATGAGTTTCTTTAGCAAATTCATATCATGAATAATTTCCTGGAGGAGTATAACTAAAAACGTAATTTTTTTACTAAATCCTTTTCAAGTATTCTACTTCATTATTTTTATTTCTGACTTTCTGTTCAATAACCACTTAACAATTACAGAAGGAATACAAAACATTTTTCAGACAAATATAAAGTCAACATTTTTTTTGCTAAAATTTACTTGCTTTGGTCAATAACTTCTTTTTTTCAGTAACTCTAAACAGTCAAAACCAATATCAAGTATAATCTATGTTCAGTTGCCACTATTTTTCTTAAGTATCATATTCTTCAGTGACTTGTGGTATATTGGCACAATGCCTGGTGGAACATTCTTTCATATTGACTGTTTGAGTGAATAATTTACAAGGAATACAGTATTCCTCAATTAGTTTCTTGCACTTGTGAAACATGTCCATATCCCTGTCTGTCAGATGTATTTTTCATCTGAATACATTTTAATATATACATACAAAATTGAGCACCTTCACTTTGAATTATTCTTTGGAAGCTGACCTGCAAACATTCCTGAAGTCTTTAAGAAACCCAGATTAAACCTACTGTGTGTTCATTATAGAGTTGCAGCAGCATTTACCAGCTAGCTGATCAATATGTTTGTTCCATATTTTTCACTAAACCAACTTTGTGAAGCACAGGTTTCTAATTAAATGTAGAATAACACTTTCCCACTTAATTACGTTGTGTTTATTTTTTATGATTTTTATGTGTCAAGTGCTTGTGAAATACCTAAAGGATCTAACTCAAGGTCTTTCTTAGATTCATAGACCTACACTCCTTTTCATCTGTCTGTACAAACCCCGTAAGTATTTGATGTGTCTATATTCCATTAAATGTGTCTCCAGATTAAAAATGTACAAATTCAGCTATTGAATTAAGAGAAGAGCATCTCTGCTTTTCATGTTTGTCATGACGGAGCTAAGACTTGTCATTCAGAAGCATCTGCTTCTTCCATGAAATCTAATTTAGCTCTAGACCTCCATTCTGTGCACTAACCAAGTTAAAATTTGGGGTACGCAAAGATGACAGTGAAAACCGGGCATAGGTTAACAGCTAGAAACTTGGAAGTGAGTAGCAGAAAGAGATGAGAGAAAAACAGGTGTTCAGAGTGATCCTAGTTCTCCGTTATCACCACTAACCTTCATATAAACCTTTCAAAAGTCAATCTTAATTCTGAGGCCTGGGTGCAATCTCAAGACTGATCTTGACACATAACAAGAGATAAGTTCTGAAGTTCTAGGAATGCCTGAGGATAAGCATATTAGAATGATTTGTTTGCTAATAGTTTCTGCACTGGATGGAACAATCAGAGCAATGGAAAGGAGTAAGTCAAGGTTGCACAAAACAGTGCTTTTGAGGGAAAGGCAATCTTTTATTTTTCTGTGTTGAGTCTCCCCTGCGACTGTTAACAGATACGACTGAGGAAGAGCAGTCATACAATGTTTCCTCCCTTACACTCGCGTGCCATGACATCTAGTAATTTAATCCCATGGAGAGAGTTTTCCTTACCACATCATTTTGTCATGCAAGAACTGTTAATGCCCCTTGTAAAATGCTCCAAATTGACATTTGACTTACATGTTCGAGGAAAAAAGGACCACTCAGAAAAGTATCATAAGCAAAGGGGACTTCCTTTCTTTTTTATCTCATGTTTCTTCCTTCTGTTGCCTTCATGCCTTGCATTACATCAAGAGTAAGTTACTATCGTTTACAGTTCTATGGTAACATTGTGAACATTCTTACTTGAAACTTCCTGTTGATAAACAAATTTTCCAAGGTTCCTTGGAAGAAATGATGCTTATGTTCTATACTAGTAGAAAATATCAGCATGCACAAATTAGGCTGGTTAAAACAAGTTACGGACATACTACTTCCTTTTTCATAACTGGTAAATTTAATGTGTTGATAATCCTCATGACAGAAGAAACAGAAGGAATTTCAAAGTCCTTTGAACATCCTCATTTTCCGTGGATATTTACAGAGAGTGTTTTCTTCCCAGTCTTGACTGTGGATTGTAGGAGGGCTTCTCAGCTCTTAGGTCTGCAACCACATTGTCCTGTTTCCAGAGGAGGAGGAGTTTCGCACTTGCCTTTCAAACTTAGACCTGCACACTATATTTGAAAGGATAAATATATCCCAATGGTCTATTTTGGACTACACTTCAGCCTTTCTTTTCCAGCTACTGAATGTTTGTCATATTTCTTCCAGTGTTCCTTCTTAATAGGGAAATTTTATTATATTTTTTTTTAAATTGAGATGTATGGTATCTCTGAGAAAACTGTTGAAAAAGTATGATTCATTTGCTTCTGGAGCAACACTTGTTAGAATGACAAGCATCTTCATGCCATTGCAGTAAGGAAAAATTTGAACTCTTACTTTGAGGCTTATATTTAAAGGGCAATTAGGTGTTCTCTCAATTAGTGAGGTGTGCTTCATTGATGACTTTGACATAAGAAGGCTTATAGAACTGTCAAAAATGAGTCAAAGAGTATTTTTTGCAACAAGACCATGACTTAAACCACCCATCATGTCGAAGGTTTACTAGGCATTCTACATCTCAACTTCAATACAAATCTAGCATAAAGGTCTCTGACTGTATAAGATAGCTCACTTGATTCCAAAATAGATTCATAAAAGGGCAGATACAAAAAATTTGCAATATAATCTTAGAATAGAGAAATTAAATATTGAGCTGATTCATGGGCAAGACAATTACATCTTCCTGAAGGTGCTTACTGGTGTCTTCCACTTCCATATGTAAAAAATAGTGTGTGACAAGACAGTAAAAATTAAATCATGCTGAAGGTCTAGCTAACTAACTAAGAAACTAACAGAAATAATACAAACTTCTAACATTTTTTTAAAATTAATCTTAGGTTACTTAAAAATTTGTGTAGGTAAATTAGGGCAGAATACAGATTGTTATGTCAGTGCTATTTTCTATGGTGACACCCCGAATTTTTACACAGTTGGGCAGTTCTTTGAGGCTGAAAATGCAAAAATAAGATCAACAAAACCACCTTTCCCAAAAGCTATGAATCAAGACAGCCAAATATTCAGGCAAAGCATGCAACTGATCTACTCCTCCCTCATTAGTTTGTGAACATGAATTAAGAATTAGGATTGGCATTGGCATGCTACAGTAACACAGAGATCAGTTATGTTTCCTATAACATTATTTGTTCTAATATTCATGGACATCTTAGAGAATCTGTTTACTTTAGTACTGGTGTATTTATACATCTATAAAAATATGGGGCAGTAATTATCATTTAAAAAGAATATATTCCTTTTTATGCCCCAAATTGAGCAATTTACTTATCTAGGGGTTTTTTTTGTCTCAAAGAATAATGTATTGAGATTGTATTAAAAATTAATTGAATCATCCTAGAATTCATATAACTAAAATGGTACTAGCTCTTCATGATTTCTGATCCTAAAAAAGGTACAGTTTTTAGACATCAGCAATAACATAAAAGAAATATTAGAAAACAGTTATTGCAAACCGAAACCAGCACACACTGTGGATATTTTAAAACTTAAATAAATAAACATTCATGGTGCTTTTCCACAAAACTTCTGACGAGCAGATCAGAAAGAGTAAGTTTAAAAATAACTAAAAATTGATTGTCTACCAATATATGAAATTGTCATGTATATATAAGGTTTGAAAAAGGAAGAAAAAAAAAAGGCACAGTGTTACTGAACTAATACCCCTGCCTGTATGCACATATGTACATTTTTCATGGGGAAGGTAAATGTGAAAAATAAATATGTAGGTATTATTTCTATTATGCTACATAGAGGATAAAATAAAAATTAGATTTACTCTTCCACATTCACCATATACATTAGTATCTGTGCACTTGTGTTTGTCTCCCCACAGGACATATATGAAGAATTCACCTGTATCGTGATTTTATGACAAGTTTTTATGCAGAGCATTATTATCAAAAAAATCTAACTTTTGAGAAGAAGGACATATATAACAAATTTGACCAAATAAAAATGAATATATCTAATGAGCCCTTGAAAATGTTCCTATTTTTAAACATTTCTACAGCTCACTAGCATGGAGAATTGAACCTATTTTTTCTCATGGAAGTTATGTCTTCTCTGTGTGGCTCATAAATTTCACAAGTGTGTATAATACAAACAAGAGACACATTACATTGCCTCTTCTGAATTAGCTTTGGCCTTGTTGTTTTTGTACTACAACACATTTGGATATTAAGAAGACTTTTAAAAAAGGGGGAAAATCTTGGAAAATGGATTTGCTCAGAACCTCTTTAACACTGACGGTTCTCATACACAGATTGCAAGCAATGTTTGCTGAGTGGTGTGAAAAAGTATTCAACTGCTGAAATCAATCAAAATTTCTCCATGAACTTCATTGAGGCTGGAATTACACTGTTGACTTCATTCACTGTGTCATGTTTAGTAACACCATCACCCTTACCTACAGGAAGGGCTTGAAGGAGGATCCATGAAACTATAGGCTTGTCAGTCTTAGTTCAGTCCCTAAGAAAGCTATGGAATGAATTCTCTTGGGGGTTATCTCAAGTCAAATGAAGCACACATTTGGAAAAAGCCAGCATGGATTTACCAAAGGCAAATCATGCTTGACAAATCTGATTGTCTATTTTAAAATAATCTGCTAAATTGATGTGGGTTGGTCAGTGGACATTGTCTATCTGGATTTCTCCAAGGCTTTCAATACAGTTTCCTATAGAGAAACTGATGTGTTAGGATCTAGACAAGTGGTCTGTGAGATGGATGGGGAACTGGCTGACAGGCTGCACCAAGAGGGTGGCCAATTAATTCATTTTCAAAATGGCAACTAGCCACGAGTGGGATCCCCCAGACTGATATCGGGCCTAATGCTGTTTAGTTAATTAGTCATCTGGATGATGGGACCAAATGTGCCCTAATGAAATTTACTAATTATACCAAACTGAGCGTGCAAGTGGAGAGATTGAAAAGGATAGACTTAGACAGGCTGGAAGAGCAGGCTAACAAGAACTTTATGAAATTCAAAAAAGATAAATGTAAGGTCTTGCATTTGGGAAAAGATAATTCAAGAGTGCAGCATAGGTTGGGAACAGCTCTGTGGAAAGAGACCTACAGGTCAGAATAAGGATCACCTTATTCTGGTTTGTTGTGCAGCATGTAAAAGGTCTGTCCTCTGAATCAAAAATAAACATTTACAGTATTATAGTTTTCATCTAAGTACTATTTACTTACCTACTTGCTATTTCTGCTGAAGATCATTTGGTTCTTTCTGTAGCTCTAGCTTTAAGACCACGTAAATAACAGAAATGTAAACAATACACCTCTCAGTTTGATGTCCCTAGTTTGTGAGTGAGTACACAGATATGAGTATATGGGGGACAGGAAGAAACCCAGAAACCTAGTTTATACTGGTAGTACCTTTTGATATGACTCTTTGTAATAGGAGGAACTAAGGTTCCAGCACTGGGAATCAGTTGAGATAAATAACAGTTTGAGTTTCTCATTTTGGTGTAGCTGAATTTTCAAAATCTGTTGGAGTCTACATGTAGATTATTGGTTTTGAAAAGGGAGAACGTTATTAAAACCCTCAATAATTTTGAACTTATTTGTTTTCCTTTGGATTGTTGATAGTTCACAGTTCTGATGGGTCAAGTATATACCAAGAACAACATTTCAAAATGTATTTTAGTATCTCTGTCTCAGTCCTTTAGGAAAGAACAAATTTAAAGAAGGTTTGCTTTAAATTTGTTATGATTTTTCTGGCATTGATTATGTCAGGTCTCATGATTTCTCCAACCTATTGTAGAAACTAACAGAAAATCAATACTATTACTAGTCCCTGGTCTGACAAAAGACTTAATGTGTGCTTAAAAGTAACTGATCACATTGAAATCACTATTACAGGAGGAAGTTACATGCTTAAAAAGAATTATGCGTTATAACCTAGCTTGACAGTCATATAACAAGAGATTTTTACTTCTGGAAAACTTTAGTCACTTTCATAAAATCAGATAAAATTGTTTCAAAAAATGCAGTTTGGTTCTACTTCTTCAATAAGTTTTATTTTTCTCCCCTCAAAACCAGAAACTGAATGATTTCATGCATATTCGCTCTTGACAGAGAAAAATGAGTCCATCAGAGGGCAATGCTGTTCGTTATTTACCTGTTTTGGAGAAATTCTCAAAGGAATGCTGAACACAAGTTAAGATAAAGTTATTAATCTTTATTTTAAATGCCCCAATTTTGCAGGCAGTTCCAGTTTTGAAAAGGGCTCTTCTAGGCAGAGAGAGGGAGGAAAATAGAAATGGAGGAAAGAAAAGAAAAGGAATGTTTCCATCTGTCACTTCCAGTTTTCTTCTAACAGCTGCTGATTTGACTAATGACAGTTGTATAATTACCATTTCACACGTGTCTGATAATGTTCTTTGTTTGGACTGCCAGTTGTCTTGATGAAGTACACTCAATGGTGCTATTCAAGAGTGGAAACCTGCTTATTTAAAATCCATGCCTAGAGCAATTTGAAGAGCATGAGCTCCCTATGTGAAACATTCATGCCCCCATTACAAATATTTTTTGTAGGATTTTAATTTTCCCTCTGAAAATTCCACTGCTGGAAATCATAAATACATCAATGCTATAGAGATTTTGTTGAATACACAAATGCCTTTAAGCATATATCAGTGCAAGTGTTAAAAAATGCATAATAGTTAGACTGACATCGAAATTATTTTACCAGTGTTTTTTAAAGGGAGAGATAATAAGAACCTGTGTACTTCACCACAGCTCTGATATAAAGCTCATTAAATAGATATAATTATGCCTTGGTCTGTCAACAAAGATGCTGTGTGTACTGTTAAGACTCTCTTCAGCTAATGAATATTTGTTTCTGAATCAAACATTTTCATATTAGATCATAAATGCAATCTTAGTAATGACTGAATCATTCTTCAGGTCATTTAGTAAGGTTTCTAGTGTCCCATGCGGAGAAAATTCCTGTATTTTTACCCTGTTAGGAAGTTAACCAGAAGTTCCTTTTAAATTCTTCACTCACTGTCCCATCAATGAATATTCTTACCAAATAATTTGGTAATTAACTCTATTAGAAATATTGTGTTAGTAAAGAGGTATTTAATTAGAGTTCCTCAGGAAGGATTTTGACAGTGTAACAAAAATTCTAGGAAGTTTTCACTTTTCTGCATCCAACATACATTAGCAGATTAGAAAAAAAATAGTTAAAACATTCCCCAGGAAATGGAACACTACCTTTGTAATGAAAATGTTCTTCTAAAGTAATTCTGTTTGTTGATTTGTTGGACTAATACAGCATTAGCAAAGTGGAATTAAATTAGAAAAAAAAAATCACAAAGTTATTTAAAAGTAAGTTATTTAAAAGATTTTTTTTCAGCATCCAAAAAGTAATACACGATATAGACATGCAACTGAGGGGAGAAGTATTGTCTAGTAACTCTGAAATATAGATCAGTATATTAAAGATGTGAATCATTAATTGAATAGTGATTAAGTATCTTAATTTACGTCCATGTACTGAATAATTCTAATCAGACTCTGAATGCTTTTTCTAAAGTCAATCTAAAATTTCTAGAAAAAATATTTTTAAATGTAAATTGGGGAAAATGTCAATTATAGATTGAAAACATTCCTGTCAATATTAACATCTATCCTGAAGGGATGTGTAGGCATATTAAGAGGTAACTTTTCATTCATAATTTTCTCCTCTGTGTAGATTCTCAAGTCATCCTCATCACTATAATGTAATTGCTTCCCAGTAGAGCTTTAAGCACTCTGACTAACATCTGTCACATACAGTTCATGATCCCTCTCATAGTACCCCTAGGGGGCATATGTAGGAAAGTGTGTCATTTTATTAGGGTTTGATTTGAGGGAATTTATTTTTCACGTATAGCTGTATCATTACTTAGACATGTAGATAGGGAGAGACATGTAGATAGAGAAGCATTATCTATCTCATTAAATAATTGGTATTTAGTAGTTTACTACATCAACATGAAATACGCTTTATAAAGTGTTCTTATCTATTTCGGGGTAGTTGAACTGTAGCTGTTACAAAAGTCAATTGCTCAGCTAATGTGTTGGAGAACGTAAGAAATGTCTGTAAGTCTATAAGTAGGATGTATGTCTCTTAGCACTTCTGGCATTTTTACAATGCAGAAGAGTGATTATAGTATAATTCCAGTCCTTTGACACTTTGTTCACTGTAGTTCAAGTTGATTAGCTTTTCTGGCTGGATTACTGGGTTGCCTCCAACTTTTATGATATCACTAGTGATGCCATCTGTCCCAGGTATTTTTCCTCTCAAAGGCTTCATGACTTTCTCTATCTTCTTTTTGAGTACATAAGGTAAGATTTTTTTTGATTTTTATTTTTTTTTTTTGCGTTCACATCTCCTTTTATATCATAGGAGGTGGTGAAACTTGTCATGTTTGTCTCTATGCATTCTTGTAGAGCTGCTGGTAAAAGCTCATCTGCTCTCTGCAGGATGCTATCTCTCCCTCTGTAATTACTCTTTCATCACTGTCTGAGAGGGACATCTGGTGTCAATTATCTGTTTTCTTCTCATCTTGCTGCAGCTGTTTCTTTTAAGAGTATTTTAAATCATTTCTATGTTGCACCATATATTTGGATCTGTTGTGATCTTCTATTTTCAAGGTCATACAGAGCTTACAGTTGCAAGCAATCATTCTTGCTCTGTCTTTTAATTCCATTTCTTTTATCATGAATGTCCTATACTAAAATGATCATGATAAGACACCATCGGGATATCCAAAGGTAAGGCTATAATGAGAATTCTTTTCCAAAAATATTCCTTGTCCTAGAGAAAACTTGCTTGTAACTTGAGAGGACCAAGTTATATCAGGGTAAGCAGATCCACATCAAGGGAATGTTAAGTAAGTGGTATTTGGATGTGGCAACCATCCCTTTTTACAACTCGTGTAATAATATGAGAACATTTAATGGCTAAGAATACATAGAAAAAATGTTTCATGGCATATTCCAATCAGCAACTTTTTCTCCGGTACAGTATGATATTCAGTTCCATGATTTGCTTGTTGCGGTTTTCTAGTCTCATTTATTTCAGTATCAACACTCATTTTATTAGGACCTAACAAGGTTGAAGGCTTGAGTCTGAAAACTTCAGGTAAAATGCATTGAAAGTGTAGAGGGTCATCAGCTCTGGCAGATTCTAACACAAATATCCATTAGTAGAGTTTGTAACAGCAGACCAGATGACTACCCTCTATAACTGGTCGTAACGTGCTGTTCATGTTAAGGATAAGAAGTTAACACTATATTGAATACTGGTGATCTGTCCTATCCAAGTCCAGAATTGTCTTACAGCAAGTCACCAGGAAACACTAGTAAGAGAAAATTCAAAAGTGAAAGCATTTTTAAGATATTGTCAACAGCAGAGTTTGGGATCTTGAGTAAAAGTCTACTTACCTGAAATAGAATAGAAATTTACAAAAAAATTCCAGATAACAGACATTCAATTATTTTGTTCCAGGCTACATGTGTGGTTGCAGGGCAATCATTACTTCAAGATAAAAAGCAGTTCAAGCCTCTCCATTAGACTGCTTATTATCTCCCTTTTGTCTTTTCTATCCAAAAGGAAGAAGCTTACTAATATTAATATGTTGTTTTTTCTTCTGACTTGTATAGTGCCAAGGTCACAGGCTGTTCACATTTCCTCTATTTGGTTGAAGAGCTATATAATTCCACTGCTGAATATACAAGCATGAAGAAGAAAACCTTTTTTTTTTTTTACGTGAGCCTCATTTGCGCTCTTTTGGGTGCCTAGGGGGGAATGATAAACAACTAATGATATATGCGGTCTCTGGTAATGAGAAGCAATGCTGTGACAACCAATGAAAAACTTGAATCAGCATATCTGCTTTCCCAAATGAACCCTCTGCCAAGAGGAGTAAGGAGGATCAGAGGTCTGAATATTATTACTTTTTGATGGTTTGCAGAGTATTCCTTTAGTTTAAGTTTGATTTTTATTTTCAGGGTCTTATTTTCATTTTAAATGCAGGAAACAGACTTTCAAGATATACTGGTTTGGGCTGGGATAGAGTTAATTTTCTTCATAGTAGCTGTATTTGGGATTTGTGCTGAAAACAGTCTTGGTAATACAGTGATATTTTCATTACTGATGAGCAGTGCTTACACAGAGTCAAGGCCTTTTCTGCCTCTCACACCAATCCACCAAGAAGTAGGCTGAGCTGGCACAAGAAGTTGGGAGGGAACACAGTTGGGATAGCTGACCCCAACTGATCAAAGGGATATTCCATACCATAGTTCAGCAAATAAAAGTGGGATGAAGGGGAAGGAAGCAGAGGACATTCAGAATGTTGGTATTTGTGTTCCCGAGTAGCCATTAACATGACGGAGCCCTGCTTTCCTGGAGATGGTTGAACCCCTGCCTGCTGATGGGAAGTAGTGAGTGAATTCCTTATTTTCCTTTGCTTTCATGCGTGACTTTTGCTTTATGTATTAAACTTTCTTTATCTCAACTACAGCACATGGGAGAGGAAGCTTGGCAAATGCTGTAAATGTCTCATTCCTTCAAAACTACTTATTTTAGCACTCTGATATTTAGAATATCTCTCATTTCTTCTTTACTCTTCCAGAAAACTTACCATGGCACAATATTGGGTATACGATTTTACAAGACTTACACAATTGGAAAAGAAGAAATTCTCAGTTGAGGCACCTAATGGTTTTTAGTTTGGCTTAGTTTAGTTTCGTTAGTGCGCACCTGACTACTCTTCATGCCCCAATGAGTCTTTGATTCACAAGACAAAGCATAAAAAACAACGAATCCTCCCTTAGGAGGGTACATAACTTATGCTGGAAGAATTCTTTTACCAAGGCCAAAACTATATCCAATAGAACATTAAGACATGTCCATCTTAAAAAACATACTTTACTCTTGTTTTCTCAGCCTTTTCTACAGTTGAGTTTCAGAGTGATTCTATTTATTTTACAACTGTGGAATTAGGTCACAGAAAGAGGTTAAGTGAGTTAATCAAGTTTGTCCAACAAAACAGCAAAAGAACTGGGAACTGAAGGCTGGTCTCCTGAGACCTAAGTGGGTGCTTGCCAAGAGGCCGTTTTCAAAGTACAAGTTTTTTTAAAAGACCCTTGCAGCTTCATGTCCATAGTAGTTCTGGTGATGAAAAATAAACCAAAGGTATGGAATTAAAACTTGAAAGGGAATTAAATTCTTCCAGGTAAAACAGAAGAAATTAAATTTACGTACTACATAATGTGGCTCTCACGATGTGTTTTTTGTGAGTGTTATGAAAAAGAAATAGAAACACAGGGAAGAGATACAAAAATAATCTCCTTCAAGTTTTTATAAACAATTTTCACAGTAATAGCCAGAAACTTTTTATAGCGAGATCATCCAAAGCCCAGGAATCTGCTCCAGCCTCCTGCTTAGCTGATGTTCATGTAGCCTCAGGAAACTGGGTTACTTTAAAATTTAATTTTTATTTAAAGAGCTAAATTGGAACCTGCCATATCAATTCCCAGTTCAGCTGCTTTAGAAATAGGTATACTCTAAAAGCTGGGGCACATTTGCAGCAAAACTCAAGCTCTGAAAGGAGTGATCTAAATTCCCTATTAAGAAGTGAACTCTGGAAACAGGGCAAAAGAAACATAGAAAGACCAAACATTTTTCACCCTTTTGGCAGGAGGTGGTATCATTACTTGTAACGGATGGTTCACAGGCAGCAAATTAGGCTAATTGGCTTCAGTTAGCAATTTTTCCTATTCAAACCTTAACCAGATTCTCAGGTGGATGTTTTAAGAGGATTTTACCATCTCACTTCACAGAAATGAGACTTGTGAAGGTAAAACCTTTGATGTCATTTCATAGTACTTTAAAAATCTGACAGATACGTAGTTGGGCTAGTCACTGTATTCAAGAGTTCTTTGTTTTGCAAAATAAATGATTTGTTCTGAGACTTTCCTTCCTCCAGCTACTATTCCCAGCATGCTCTGCCTGCCAGAGGTTGGCACATGTGCACTTGAGGCATGTGGGGAGAAAGGACTGGGAGTCGGATGGCTGAAATAATGTCTTGCGTGCAGAAAGTACAGGAGTGTGGAGTTGCCTCTTTCTTTAGATGCTTTTGAGCTGCAAATTGAAACCTTGCAGAACAACCCTTCTGCTGTATAGGCCAAGGTCTTTTTTTTTAAGCTGAGTTGTTTTAGAAAAGCAAATTAAAGTGAGTAAAAAAAGTCAGAACAAAGGGCTATGTCTTTTTCTGTCCACTTGGACACAGTGCTTGGAAAATCTACTTTGGAAAGGATAGGATTGCTCTTGCTGTACAGGGAGTGAAGAGCTGAGAATTGGGAATAAGGGAGAAGGGGAAGGAATAGGGAGAAAAGAGAGCTAAGAGACCCTAATCAATGTTTGACTTGTCTAAAACAGAAATAAAGCAGCCTAGAACAAGGAAATAAACTGGTTTGCTCCTGGTGGGTGTAGTTGCCACTTTGTGTGTTAATCAGGCACTTGGGATGCTGTCATTCACTTCTGCCCTTGCCTAAGCTTTGACACTGTCTGTTCAGGGATGGTGTGAGCAGTGCCACGTTGGAAGAGAAGAGAAGCGAAGGGCTAGATAGGAAAAAAGGAAGTCATATCCCTATACAGCTGTCTTCTGTCACAAGATCTGTATAATTTATAACTTACATAAAACCTTTACAAATGCTTCTGTGATGTTAGAAGTATTTTTTTTCAGGTATGTAAGTTCAGTAATGTAAGTTAATTAACATTTTTCAATCCTTCTCATTTTGACTGAATAGAGTCAATAGGATTTTACAGTGGCAAATGGGCTCGAAGGCCTTGCAGAATATGTTAGGCCAGCTCTTTAGTGTTATATTAGTGTTCTATTAATTTTAGTGGTAGTGCAAATGCTCATAACATAGATGTAGCTTAGACTACCAGTATTTTGGGGACGTGATGCTTAGTTCAGCAATTCCGTTAGATCAAAATTTAACTTTTCAAGCCTGATTAACTTCTTTGAGGATACTTACTGAACAGATGCTGAGAATAGCTTGCTACACCACATTACAAGACATGCAGATTTGGTAAGACTTTGTTTCCTTTGAGTAAACTTTCAGTGTTGCTTCTATAGTAATCTAATATACAGATTGCCAAGTCTCAACATTATAGGTCCTTTCCACATCTTAGAAGCATGTGAAACTCGTATTCTAGTACTAAATGAGGGAGATTTTTTCCTATCTAAATGCTTTCTGTGTATTTCTTCTTTTTTTTTTTCTTTAGGTCACAGTTTTGTACAATTATTCCTTTTATGAAAACCCACCTTGTAGTGAGGTGATACCTCTGTACAGTGTTCCACCACCAGTGCTTACCAAGCAGCAGAAAGCCTCTGCGTATGTGAAGCTATCACTTCATTCCATTCTCCATTAACTCACAGTGGGTGCTGGACATCTGTACATGAACAGAAACCTCCCAGAGGAAAATGTTTTCATTAGATCTCAACAATCTCCCAGGCTCCATCGGTCTACAAAGCAAAATCCCTGTTTGATCTTGGACTGAGCTCTCTATAGAACAGGGCATATTGCAGCAATATCACACAGTACAATAGCTCTGTTCACTGCTGTCCTGAGTAATTTGGTTTTGAACATGGATTAGGGAAATTATTTTTAATTTTTTTTGTCCTGCAGTGCAAAGAGCCATTTTTTACTTTTAATTATCTATCATCTGCAATAAATCCAATATTAAAAAATGAATGACATTTATTTGCAAAGAAGTCTTTCTAATCGCATTCGCAATATTAATCCTTGATTTGAAATAAAATCTATTGAATAACTTTATAAACATTCATTTGTAGAAGTTCTTTTGATGCAGTTACCTCTTTGGAGTAAACAAAGATGGCTTACAACCACTTTTCAGTCTGTTGATTTAGTTCTTCACCTGTCTTTTTTTTTTTTTTTTTTTTGTCACCCACTTTTATATTCACAAAAAGTAGTGGACTGTGCTTTCTTAAACCTCATTTAAATAAGTATAGATTGAGCAAGATATTTGATTGCATTTTTTGAAAAGTCTTTTTTAAAAAGGCGGATCTGTAGGCATGAGAGAAGGGTAAAAAGAAAAGAAAAAACTATTCAGAGTAAATGGAAAGCTAGCTTCTTGGTAATTTCATATAAAAGCTTTTATCAGATGTTCCCTTTTAAATTGTCACAGGTAGTAATGTAGCTGTTTGAAGTTTCCTGGAATTCCATTTCTGTATCACGAT
Source organism: Neomorphus geoffroyi (assembly GCA_033558235.1). Taxonomy (NCBI): domain Eukaryota; kingdom Metazoa; phylum Chordata; class Aves; order Cuculiformes; family Neomorphidae; genus Neomorphus; species Neomorphus geoffroyi. The sequence continues at coordinate 27,006,901 of JAUMJM010000002.1, forward strand.
AAGATCTTTTTGATCATGAAAGGTGATAATCATCTTCAACATCCTTCCCCCCAGCTCAAATCCACATAGATTTTTGGCCAAAAGTAGTAATTTAGACTGCTTTTACAATCAGTGCAGTGAGACAGGAACCTCTGGATGTGATCTGCCCAACCTCAGTTGGAAAACTGTCTTAAGGCAGAATGAATTAATTTCAGGAGAGTGTCCTTACCCTTCCGTTTAATTTATCTTTGTCTTTAGTTGGCTGAAGTTAGAAGGGATGAATCTTGCCTAAAATCACTGAAAGTAAGAATGCTGGCAGCTTGCTATGTCACCCTGGGTGTGACACGTAGTGCAGGTTTGTGTGGTGCAGCTGTGTGACCTTTTCTAAAGAGTACTGTTGACCTGCAAGAGTTTGTGAATGAAAGCTACACAAGATGAGAAATGTAAAAACAAAGATTGTAATGAAATAGTGAAGACAGCAGTAGTTGGTAACACAGGGTCTGGAGGGAAAGACACTGACATGAAAATTCATTTAAAATAAGAAGAAAAGAAATAGAGTTGAAAGATTCAACTAGACGAAATTATTTCCAACTCATGAGAAAGCACAATGTGACAGATACCTCATTGCCTGACTGTGACTGCCTGCCTAATAATCTCATCAAGAGTGACAAGTATGCTAATGCTTAACCCATGGACTTCATTCACAAACATCTATTACATTTATTAGTATATTAGCCAGGAAATGCTGTGTACTCACGTACAGTCCTGCTCACAGAGTTCCTAATCCTGATGAAGATACCCTAACAAAAGCGCTGTCACTTTCTGCTGAAAACAGAGGTAACTTACAAAAAAAACCCCTGAAAGTCAGATGTCACTGCCTTCCTGAGATTGCCAAGCAGAAAGAAACTACATTTTGCTAAAGCCCCAATCCATGTGCTCATATAAGCCAACCAACTCGAGGCAGCAAACACCAGAGGAGTGGGATTGGATTCTTATGTCTGTATGGATTTACAACCTGGATTTGAGAGCAGTTGTTTCCTGCAATAAAATGGAAGTACAGAAATAAAATTAAAATATCACCCTACTGAGCACGACACTCGGGAACATTCAAGAAGCTTGGGATCTTTTGTCCATCTCATTGCTTCTAACAGAACAATTAAGTTTCTCCCAGCACAGAAATGGCCACATAAACAGAAACATTAAGATAAGGAACTCTACATTCAGGGAAAATAAAATGAAGAAGCATGGAAGAACTGCAAAATTCTTTCAGCAGCCATCACTTGAATGTGAATTCTTGTGGTATAATAGCAGTTCAGAAAAATTCAATTCCAATAGAAAATAAATACCTTAAAAATAGGCTCAAAATTGTCTGATCTATTTAATGGTACTCTTTTGAAACCGGACCTCTGTAAAGGATTATTCAAGAAATACTGGCCAACTTCATGTCAGGGACTAGGTTATATTATTCAAGGGTGGTATCTTATTCCAGCATGTGATGAAGTGTCTTTGTCTTTTGAGAGTTGAGTAGTGAGTCCTTTGTGAAGTTAGTCATTGAATCTTGGAAAACAAAGGCACTATTTCTTTCAGAGACTTTTGTCATTGCACTCTTTTAACCTAAAAAGCTAACGGCAAGATGCTCATATAATGGATGGAGGGCCTGGGCTTCGATGACTTCCACTGCCTGAAGGATTTTAAAACGTACATTCCACTTATCTTGAAAGAATGTAATTATCAGGTTAAAATCTGTTCTTAGATGAAAATCCCTGAATAGTTTTAGTCTCCAAGTCAGGATGAGCTGTCAGAGAGCATTCCGTGGGAGCCACGGCACAATCCATGGAAGATGTGAAAGGAGTATTTTTCAAGAAAATTGCCATGAAGTTTATCACATTTTAGCAGTGTGTTCAAATCCAGACTCAAACCTTCAAGATTCTCTTCATCCATTTCTGGTGATTAAGGAACTTTGTTGTTGGTTGGATGTTTGGTATGACATATGGTATTATGCTGTTATATGTTTGAACTAACACTTTAAAATTAATTACTAAATATTAAGGTACAATATTTCCTTCTAAATCTTAGCACCCATAATGAAAGTGCCATATTTAAAGTAATGAGGTAGAGAAATCACATTTAAAAATTTATCATTTGTAAGCTTTGAAATATATTCAGGTTTAACCAGTGATATTACTTACTAACATTTGGATCATTTTGTTTCAGTTTAATTATAGTATTCATACTAATATTTTGTATATGAATGCCTCTTAATTTCAAAAGATACGATGTTAAATAACAAAATTCCTCATTAAAATAAATGAAATAAAAATATAAGTAGATGCAACATATTAAGTATTACTTTAAACTCAAGAAGGTCTTTCCTACAGTACAAAGAAAGATAGGTTTAATACATTTGGACAAAACTCTGTAATAGTGAAGTCTTCCCACTTATCCTTTGTTATACATCTTTCATAACTTATTGTCTAAGGATTCTTGAGGGTTAATGGGGTTATAGGTTCAGCATATAAAACTAAAGAGGGTGGCAATTCATGAGATATGTAGTGGAAAATCAGGTAATCTACAAAATCAGCTTTGTGTAGTATTATAAGTGAGAAAAATCTGATGCCTGATAAAAAAAGATCTATAGGAACATATCTTATATTTTATTGCATTCCTACCAGAGATTTCATAGGAGAAAACTTGGAGCAGTCCAAATGTATTCAAAGATAGTAATCCTATAGACATTGGAAAATGAAAAGATGGATGTCAGTATTAAAAATTACCTTTTTTCATCCCCAAAAACTCTGAAAGAAACGTTCCTGGCTAATGGGCCTTTGGCATTATCTTGTCAAATGGAAGAGTTACTTTAGTGTAATAATAGTATTTATTGCTATGGAAAAGCCCCAAGATTTAAGAGCACATTACCTGAAGAAGTTTTAATTGCTGGCATTTAGAAACAATGGGATGACATGAAAGAGAAAAAGGCTTCAGCCAGAGGCATCTTAACTGTGGAAATCTGCTCCCACTTCAGAAATGGAGGCAAGTTAGTGTAATGATAGAATCATAGAATCATAGAATCCCAAGGTTGGAAGAGACCTCCGAGATCGAGTACAATCCTACCTTTCTCCCCACTAAACCACGTCCCTAAGAAACTCATCTACCCATCTTTTAAACACCTCCAGGGATGGCGACTCCACCACCTTCCTGGGCAGTCTGTTCCAATCCCTGACCACCATTTCAGTGAAGAAATGTCAGGGTTGAAATGAAAACCAAGAAAGGGTATTTTTTTCCCTCAACCGAGTCCTATGAAGTTATGTATCCAAGCACTGCAAATTAAGATGTTCACAGGATCAAGGAAACAGATATCCAGAAACATCAAAGGTATATCACTTGGGATGATTATATATTATTAGATTGTGTCAAATCACATGAAGATAATAGGTCAGATTTAATTGTTCACTATTACCTTGAAATACAAAAAAAGATAAACTTCTCTGAGCTCTGTCAAAAGTCTTGAGTGGTTGAATATCACTCGTGCCAGAACTTGAACGTTCAAATCTGTCCTACATCTCAAAAAGCTTTTATAACTAAGATGGAGGTGAGAGCCCTGTTACTGGCTTCTGAAGATAAAGCTTAAGTATTTTTTAAATGATATGTGAGAACTTACGCAAAATTCTTTATACATCCAGACCTAGGCATACGCATCTTAACCATTTTCAAAGCTGTGCTAGCTCACAGAAATTGAACAAACTTCAGAATGAGTAAGGTTCCCAAAAAGTACTTTGTCATGAACAAAGTCATGCACATAAATCATGAAAGATAAGCTCTCAACTAATAGTTTTAGCTACTGGTTCTAGTCACAATAACACTGAAGAGACAATAACCATGCAAAGCAGGGCTGATGTCGTGACAGCTTGCCAACATTGTTGTATGCTAAGCAGGACTCATGAAACATTAGATATTCTCATAGAACATAAAATCAGATGAAAGATATTCAGTATGAGAGAAGACGTTCCATTTCAGCATCACAAACATGAGCACGCGTTTGATGGGTTTTTCTTTTTTTTGTTTGAAAGGGCCTTTATTGTAATCTCAATGGAATTATTTTTAGGAAAATCATGCCTATAATAGAAGTGCCTTTTCTTTGGCTTGAAAAATACCCAATACAAGAATATATTATTTTTGTGTCAAAGTAATCATGTTAAAGTTGTGTGCCTGAAAAATGATTTTCTTTCTTTGAAAATCTATTAATTTGCTTTATTCCCTCACTTAAAATAAGGTAAGTTATTATAACCTTTAACATTCTGAATTCTGAAGGAGAGAATTTATACTTTACGCGAAGAGTCAGTTTTGCTCATTTAATATTATGTAAGAAAAGGGTAACTTTTCACATAGCAGTCCTTTAAATGTTCGCTGTAGATTATCGCATCTCTAAGAGTTAGGAACATATGCTTTTTTTTTTTTCCTCTCTTCCGAAGTGCCAAATAGTGGAATAAGTCTATGATCCTTACATAAGTATTCTGAAACTTTAGAAAAAAAGTTCCCCCCTTCTAACCTTTGAAGAAACTGTGTTTAATGTCAGTTTAACTCTCAGTCCCTCAACACTTTTTGTCAACATCCTAAACCCACAGCAGATTTGGAAGTAGCATGACTAACATTTCCTCACCCTTAATCAATGAACTTCAGACTTTCACCAAATACAGCTTTTCATTCATCACTCTCAATGACATATGAGGTCTTGACTTATTCCTGTGCAGCAGGCATACCCCTATCAATATTTACTCTCTCTCTCTCTTGCAAGTCATTATTTTCTCAAAGCAAACCCTTAGTTTTTTGCTTTAAAAAAGAAAAATATGTTTATACTCAAAGAAAGAAAGGCTCTTTGGAGTTGAGGTAACACCCAATACACAAGAAAGATGTGGCTGAGAGGAGAAAATAGAAAAGAGAGAAAGAAATATATTTTTATATTTGCATCAACAAAGATTATCCACTCATTCCAATGTTAACTTAGATTCTGCAATAATTATCACTTAAATCTTAACACAACAGGGAATAAGAAATCATTTTTCAAAAGATGATACAGGTACTTTTCTTTTAACCTATTAACCTTTCCGGTTTCCATCACTGTCAAAAGAAGTTATTATAATATTCAAATCCTAGTATATCAGTGTACTTCAGAAATAATTTTTTTAGAGACAGTACTTTAGCAGAAGATAAATTCACAAGAGGTTTAGTGATTTCAGAACACTTTTCCAAACTCACCATTCAAGTAAACTACTGCTTTAAATTTCAGAAAAAATGCATGGAATATCTTGTTGTAATGAAAGCTATAGCAAACTTAGGTCAAGAATATGATCTTGCTCTCAGGTGTATAAAATTGTACCATGTGTCCTTGGAGCTAATGTGTGAAAAGAATGAACTTTCATAGAAAACTCCAATGTTGATGTAAAGAACTTAATATTGGTTTGGGACTTCTTTTTTATGGCAGAGAAAAATGAAATTTGATGTCAACAAATACACTTTATTCACTAGTCCTTTCTTTTTAATGACATTATACTGTTTTGATGAGATATGTTAGAAACGCAGATAAACGAGTGTGTTTCAAACATGATACAATATGAACAAAATAAATTCAAGAAAACACATTGCCTTTTCACTCTTTTCCCTCAAGTTTTGTAGTTCTTTTTATTATATACATAAATATACATATATATATATATATATAGTAACCTGTCAGATAACTGTGGTGTCTAACATTGAAAATTTGATGGGCAGATTTTTGAAAAGACAAAGGCAACTGGGAACATAAGCCTACAGAGAATGAGTTGAGCTTGTGCTCTTATGACATTTATTTTTGTTTGAAAACTCAACTGTGAGTTTCACGAAATATGTTTTCAGAATGACTAAGGCCCAGGTGCTGATTTTTCTTGTGAGAGTAAACTAGTACCTGAAAAATACAAACATGCTGTCAACCAGGTCATTTGAAATGTGGCCTCACAGTATTCAATTGAAGATGCACGAGGTGCAAAATTTTTACGGATGAAAATTTCTGTCTTCAAAAGTAATCTGTGCATCTAAACACGAAGACAAATTGATAAGCGTGCAGCTTATGACAACACAAGGAAAGTGTCAATAGGTGATATGGAAACAGTTAAGTAGTTAAGTGTAAACAAATGCTAACTATTCTTTGGTTAGGACCAAGGAAGGTAGAATAGCATACAGTGTAAAAATTCCCATGTTTTCTAGCAGAACATACTGGTTTTATAAAGGTGCTTCTTAGCACCTTAGATTTCAATTCCCCTGCTTTCTGCTGCTTTTGTGTCCTCACTACTTGCTTCTTCTGGCCCATGCTTTGACAGGCTAACCATTTACTTAGGAAAGATAATGCAGGATGAATAGGTTTTTGCTTAAGCTGTGTAACACAGGTGTTTCAGATATTTTGTACTTCAATTGCTAGAAAATCACCCCTCTATAGGGTGTAAATTCTCACTGGATCAAAGATTTAGTAGGTTCAAAGAAGAGAAAAAATCCTTAAAAAAATGTTCTTTTCAGTTATAAATTATTTACAGAGAGTCTGTTTCAGATGAGTAACTGATAACTCAACTTATGTTTCTACATCCTTCCACATTAAGAAAAGAGTATCTATTGCCCTGGTTTAAACAGTATAAAGGATTATACAATGAAAACCAGAATAGAGTAACTATAACAATAGGAGTTTACAAATAACAACACTGATGGATTTTAATGTTAATTTTTACAAAACGTTTCATATTTAAATGACTTGATTTTTTTTACTTCATTGCGATGTTGCTTTCAGTGTCACTTACATATTCCCTTTTTTGCATAAGAGTGAAAGCTCAAAGGATCTATTCACCTGCTTCAGAAATAGTGCATATGAAGAGAAAGAAATCTTGGCCTTACTTCCAGGATTACACCCATCAGAATAAAAAAACTCTCATTACTTTCACTGGGACCAAAAATGAACTGTAGGCTACTGACTTCACAAATATACAAGGAATTCAAAAAAGGATAATACATTACAAAATCACCCGTAAGGCACACCATTCTAAAACCTTGTGAAAATATAACATATAACATACATATATATAGATAAAGCAGTTTTAGGAAAAGTTAGGAAAACTTTCTTGCAACTGCATCTGCAAATGCTTATTTGTACTTGCAGGTAGAAACAAACAAACTGTTCAAGTCTAATATCTGTCATGAATAAATAATTTCTGCTTTCATATTTCCAACAACCTTTTCCAGTTTTATGAAAATATTTTGCTACATAAAACTGAGGGTTTAACCCTTTTCTATAATCCTACTCAATAAAAGGAGAAATGCTGATTTTCATGGAACGTTCATGTGACACAAATTATATCCTTCAAAAACTAGTTGTTTTCTAACAGCCTTACAAAGTAATTTTCTGTAGAGATAAATACAAAAATTTCCAAGTAACTGAGAAACATGTAAAGTTTCTGCAGCTCTAATTTCTGGTGAGAGCTGCTGTATAAGAAGTTGTATAAGATATAGCTTCTAGCAATGACAACAACATGAAAAATAGTTCTGCACTAATGAGGAAGGGAAATTAGGGAAAGGGCAAGTTTACAGTTATTTATACGCTATTTCTGTATGCCACTATTCTAATCAATATTTCTATTTATATTATACAGTGAATTATTATCAGAGAAATCATTGGCATGGCATCTGGGAAAAGTGTTATTCAAGGCACATCTGTCAAGAGTTAGCTTTTCAGGTGGCATATTACATCAACAATATGCATCTGCAGTAGACAACTTCCGTGTTTTGTTACATTGCCTATAGATGCACAATAAAAATTTGTAACATCTACTGATTTTCCTCCCTATACCTGATGAAATTATCTGTGCTGACAGATGGTACAAACAAAGCTAGAGGCAAAACTGTCAATGACTTTTAAGGAGTACCCTGGATTTTTTAGGAAGAAATTTTTGCATTTTGGCCAAGATAAGAAATTTTTTCCAGGCTTACAGCAGAGCAAAGGTGTAATAAATACTGAGTGAACTAATTTTATCAACCCAATGTATCCAGGCACAAACAGCAATTGTCCTTTAGAGTCCTCCAGTTTTTGTTCCTCTCTAATTCACTTCCCTTTGGTACTGCACTTCCTAAAATGTACATGATAGCTCCAGGTCCCAACAGATTTAAATCATAAAGGACTTATGATTTCATGCAGATTTTTTTAGAAACAATTCTCAATAACCTCTTGCAAAGAAGGACTATTCCAGAGTATATTCGATTATGTTTTAAGAGGCATTTTTAGTGATCCATCAAGGAGTAGTAATAATTTACCACCTTATTTTACATGTTACTATTGATTTGATATAAAGGTGTTGCTCACATATATCTAAAATAGGTACATATTTTCATATATTTTTAAAGTTTAACATAATTTTTGAGCAAACTAAAAATAACAAAAGACTATGTGAACTTTAATTCCAGATGGATTAATGATTTGAGGGATTGATTTAGATCACCATGTTTTTTTTAGATCACCAACATTTTCAGAGGAGTGTGAGAAACTCACATCCAAGGTAGCTGAATTTCATATAGTACTATTGAGTATGGGAAGTTTTAGCAAATAATTTCTTGGTCTGTGCCGTTGTTACATTCAAATAAGTTCACTTACTCATTTAAATGACTAAGTTAAACTTCAATAGCTCCATACAAAAAATAACTACAACAAAAAGTATGTACATTAATATCTCAGTACTATAGCTATTGAAAGCCATTGAACACTGCGCTCACAAGGTCTGTGATTAAAGAGAGAAAACATTCACTGTCTCCCGGGAGGTGACATTTACTTTGCTGGAGCTTTGAGTGGGTACCCCTATCACTCAGTGTCAGCCATTCATTTATCTCCAGCTACAGGAATGTAAGGGTTTGTCACTGTAGTGTCATTTATGTATGTCATGCTCTGAGGCCCTTCGACCAGGCTTGTGGATTCTAGAGCAGAACTGGCACCCCATCTGTTGCCATGTAAGCCAAGGAATTATAAGCCTTTGAATCTTTGACTCAAATATTTAAATTAACATGAATTTCTGGCACGCAATGGTTTGTATAAAAAAAAAAAATTCTAATTTTTCTAAAATGGATCCAATGTACTTTTAGCATTTTAAAGTATATTCTCTTCTGTAGCATTTTTTCCTATGTTTTGAATAACATATTTAAATTCTTGTGTGTGTGTGCTGAGCAAGCAAGAAAGTGGAATAAGGCATGTCATTTTATGGTATGGTAAGAACACTTGCTTTCCTAATGTATTCAAACCCCTACATACTCTTGCAGACAGTTAAAAAATGCTGTCTAACTACCTTTGAGGCACAATGCACTTGACAAGTTTGGCAAGTTACTTGTCGGGTTACTGAACCTGGTACAAGAGCAGGTAGTCCCAAACTTACACAGCTCTAGTTTTATAACTCCCAGAATCCTTTTTACAAGCAAGATCTATGTGCATATCCATTCTAACAGTTTTAAGAGTTTGAACACCTGCTCCTTTTAAGTTGTTGTCATTATTTATAAATGCTCTAAAACACAGCACATAAATCATTGTTGGTGTATCTGTGAAAGAGAAAAATAATTTGCCCCAAATGCCCCAATAGTGAGTAGGTGCTTGAAGAACACCCTTTTCCACTCATCAGTAGCTTGAATTGGAACTGTAATTCTTTCAAAATACAGGGGTTTATGTGACAAAATAGAGATATATTTTTCATACAACTTAAGATTAATTAAAATTCAAGAGTTGAAAAAAATTATCCTGCTGTGAGTATTTTCTGCAAGACTGAAATATATGTTGACCCAAGATTAGAACAGCAAGCCCATTAAGTAAATTAATAACCCAAATAATTTAAGATTCTTAAGATTTCTGGTGGGAGTTTTAAATAAAGATCTATTACATCTGTCTGACATTCACGCTGCTGCTCTGGTTTAGTTTCTTAGAAAAAACACGTACTCATTTTGAGACCCAACAAAAAGTTGTTATCAATATGCTGAGAAAGAAAATGTTAATATGATGGCCAGCACCCCAGCCTATAAAGTGGAACTATTAAAAAGAAAAAAAGAGTGCTGTATTCTAACTAGAAAGTGAGTACGTTGGGGTTACACTTTTAGGTATGTTGAGAGCAGCGGCACTATGTTACAGTTAACCGAGGGCATCATTTCCAAAGAATGATGGGAGTAGAATTTCTCTTGATTTATTTTTGTGGCCAGAATTTTTAAGACTTAAATGGGACTCTAAAAGAAAGCCATTCCCAGGTAATTTCACGAAATAATTTGAATTTGATTGCTCTCTGTGATCTCTTCACTTTCCTAGCTCTTGTACACAGCAATAGAGAGACCTGTATTCTCTTATTACCTCTCTACATTTTCTAAAGATGCAGTCTGAAAACAAGCAATGACCAGAAAATAGGGCATTAGCACAGCTTTGGTCTCTTTGAACGACCTTAGATCTACAGCTTGGGAGGCTCGAGACCATCAGCCATCCAGTCCTGGAGGTAACCTGGAGAGGAAAAACAGTGCAGAACACTAAACGTGAAACTCAAAGAGCCTTGTATTAACTTTCCTAGTGTAGCGAATCTGTTGATCCCAGATAAATAACAGAGGCAGGTGAAATGAAGGCCGTGTGACTTTGTAGGGACAGCAAGGACCTGGGTGAAGTAAATGTAATCTATAGCTCAATGCGAATCATACAGCACAATCCAAATATGTAGCTCAGAAGCGTCTTAGGGGCAGTATCAAAATCAATTCTGTAAGTGAATAAAGTCAGCTCTATTTGTCATATCCAGACCAATTCCTTTGGACCTTGAGAGGCTTTAGTTTCCTTTTTAATGTGCCTATATGATTAGTTTTATTGAGCCTGAATAAATAAGGTTTGGCAACTTACCTTAAACTAAGAAAATTTACTGTTGCCAACGACAGTCACAATAAAATCCTCCTCTACCCTTGCCCTATCATTATTACTTATCACCAGAACATCATGTAGTTATGGCTTTTATCAGTTAAAACCCCATTCCGCAAGCTAACTAGAACCTATATTACAAAACTTCGTTTTCTGATATACACTATGTTTTCCTCAAGCATAAATGCAACATATTTTGAGAAATTTGGCAAGTAGGAGGTACTTATATGTTTTTGTCTTGCATAAATAACTAAGAAATGTTATCAGATTTCAATATGTTTTTTTACCCATTTTCAAAACAAAAACTTACATTTAAGATATCTGAACAATTTTTCCACCAACATTTATATCTATAGCCTTTCAAGTACTTCAGTGTCCACCTAATTAAAAAGAAGGTATAATTTACGAATAAACTTGCTGAAGGAAAATTCATGAACTGCTATGTGTATGATCTCAGTGCACCTCTCCAATCTAAATTTTCCATGCTTTCACAAGCTGTCAGTACACCTGTAAGAACCCACTGTTTTCAACCAAAAGGCAAATAATCCTCCAGGCAGTAGCTACTGCACTTTGCAGGTTAGAGTTTAATATCTGAGAGGTATAAATTCCAGCTTGTGAAACTTTTTTAATTCTATCAGATGTGGAAGTTGAACGTAGTTGTTAAATTGTGTAGTGCTATTTCTGTTGTTAATAGGGAGAATGTCAATACATTCTGAAGCCTAATATGTTTTAGTGAGTTTTTCTGAAGAATGGAAGCTGAGATGCAGGTGATTCTAATGTCAATATTTAGTTATGAATCTGCATCGTCTTTTTTTTTTTAGCCATATTATAGCATTGTTTTGCTTTACGGACCTTGTAACACCTGCAAGAAAATATCTCAAAATAGAAATACTAAAGAAAAAAATAACATTACCATCAGGAAGACATGACCTATGGTACAGATGATTCCACATGAAAGAGTCAACCTTGAACTTTACAACAAATACAATATACTATATATATATGTAGTGTACTAAAATAAGACTCCCCAATCACTCTTTTTGGAAGATTTTAGAGCAAACAACTCTTGATTTGGAAAGGCAGATGAAAGAGAAATTAACTTTCTTTCCCTTTTACGCTTCCTAGGTTAGGGTCAAATGATGATAGTAAATAATTAATGAAATTTTGTGGGCTGATAATTGAATTTAGTTACATGTAATTTAAGAGCTTCATGACAAGATAAAACGAACTTACCTTGGTAAGAGAAGTAAAACAAATTATAGTGAAATCAGTCGGAATGCATATGAAAACACATTTTCTTTACTAACACACCATGTCATCCAAACACAGAGCTCTAAGCTAGATTTTTTGGGTCGTCTCTGTTCTCAGGAGCTTCTTTAGTCCAGTGCACAAGGGTATGAAGGCGCACCAATTTCTAAAACAAAGGTCAGACAAAACATTAACCTAGCTAATGCCATCTCCAGTTTCCCTAATTTCCCTGTTCCTATTGCTAAGCATAACCTGCAGAGTTAAGTCTCCATTGGACTCCTTTGGGAACATTTCCTACCCTGTTATCCATGCCTGACACTGAAAACATCAATGAGGTAACTAACTTCCATTAACCTTCACTACATCCTTACGCGTATTTTTATCTGTTACCCCAGCTTTCCCAATCTGAGCGTCACCACCACAGGACGGCATTTCTGTGGGACAGAATAGCAGAGTAAGTCATTTATAGATGAGAATTCAGGAAACAATGGCTGAAATCCTGGGATTTCCAAGTACTGCAAGGATAACTTCAGTCCCACTCATGCCTCTTATCTATACTTCCAGTGATAAGAAATTCAGAGGGTATAAATACATCTTGAACCTGAAGTGGAGCGCAAATGCATGTATTGGATAGGACACCACGACTGTTTCAAAACACACAAGGATCAAGGCTGGAGGACAATAAAAATGTACAGAAAATAAAACAATTTTCAATTTGTGTGAGCATTCTGCAATGAAATCTAGTTGAAAACATTAATTTTAAGATTATTATAAAATGTAATACTGTGTACAGCTCCATTTTTACACATGCAAATGATGCACTAAACAGTATCAATGGGTATCCATGCTCTTTCTGATTAGTAATGTCTCTTCAAAGAAAAACAAGAGTATACTGATCTCCAGCCTCAAACAGACAAATATGGATTTTTTAAAAAAGCACTCACCAGAGAATTACTCTTATTTTCTTCTTTCATAGAAGGCTTACAAAAGAGTCTATTCTTTAATTGGAGTCAGGAAAGAGACCTCTGCTTTATGCTTGTCTTTTGACAATCCTTACACTGTGTGTAAGTCTCGAAAAAAAATAACTCTAAATGTCTCAGGGCTAGTTGTAGAAAATTTACATTTCAGATGTTTTTGAATCTAAAACCCCTAGGAGTAATATTCCATTATTTTTATCTTCTCTAACTGACTTCTTTGGTTTTAAGTTTTCTTGAAAGGTATACCTACAAACATATAAATGTAATTAGTGTTAATTAACATGTCATTAGTCTCTTCTACATTTATATCCACATTTTAAATTAGGGTAAATACACATGGATTTACAAGTAACTTTCAAAGGATCTCAGCAATTCAGAAGGCTAGTGAGGTTTTGTTATTAAAGTCACAGAACATTTTTTAGCAAAAATAATTAAACCTATCTGATTTCTTTAATTTAGATTCCAAGTTAAGGTTTCTTTGTGTTCTTTTTTTTTTCATTCTCATGCTATTCCTTTTTTCTGTTTGCTCCTGTGTCTTGTGGCAACACGTCACAAGAAAATGACTTCAAGACTTTTAAGATGCCATACGGGTCAATATGCAGAATATCACACATTAGTGTTCTAAGATGAAGTAAGGAGCGCAATATTTCTGTGGTGGCATCCAAGTGTTGTGGGAGAGCCTTTGGATTATTTAAGAGGTGAGCTTGGACTGAGGATACGCATTTAGGACTCCCTGTTACTTGCCACCTACTGCAAATTGCACTGTGAAATCCCAGTACTGGGAAAATGCTGTGCTGAACAACTGCTGAGGGCTAATTATACAGACAGAAAACAAAGCCACCGAGCTAGTTCTGACAAAAGCTCATGAGTTAAATACAGAACAGTGCATCTTTAAAATGTCAAGCTTTAAGACCAGCCTTTGAGTCTCCATTGTTGTTCCCTACATAGCAGAGGGGAAGATTTGCAGGTGTAAAATGGTATCAAGGAACTGAACAAGGAGCCTGCTAAACACCCAGAATAAAAACTGGATTAAGGGTGTTCAAAACATATTCAGGTGGACACAAACATTACTTTAGGTTGCAATGAAGCTCTCACCTCAGATGAGGTTTCTTGACTTCCATCCTTTCTCGGTTTTTCCCTAGATACAGGAGAGGAACTAGATCATTTCCTAAGTAACTTCCCGTTAGCATGTTTCAAGGCACGCTCCCTCCCCCGGGTTGCCCCCCAACACAGACCAGCTCAGTGCGGGGGGGGCAGGTTCTTTGATGTCTGCACGGCGAAGACTGGAGTCAACAAACCTCCCAGGGTAAATCCAAACAATGTTTATTTTGGGCACAGACTAAACAACAAAGCAGTATTTATCTTAAACACCGCCAAAACAGCAAAACAATATTCTGGGAATGGCCAGAACAGCAAACTCAGTATTCGTTTTGGATACTGCCAAAACTACAAACCAATATTTTGGACACAACTAAAATATGAAGCAAGTATTCATTTTGGAAGATCAAAACAGCAAAAGTTGCTAAAAACCAAATCCCAATCTGTTCAGATCACAATCTGATACCCTCAAGGCAGTTGGACAAAACAACACAACTCAAATCCGATCTGATGCACAGTAGTGCCATGGAAAACAGAAGGAAAGGAACAAAGAGAGAGAGAGGAATGGAGGGGGAGGCAGGAAGGAAAATAGTTACCAGTTCCTGGGGCTCTGGAAAACAGCATGTGATCTTGTAGTTCTTCGCAGCATCTTCTCAGAGGGTTTCCATGGGCTCCTATTTATAGGACAAGTCCGTGCCCTCTCCTCTAACATGAGCGGGGGCTTGGTGCAAAGGTTCTCAGATTGGCACAAGTGTAGAAGCTTCTTTGGGAAGGTTCTGGAATTGGGGCTTGGGGCTCCAGGGTCACTGGCAGTTCAAGAGACCCTTGCCAAAGTGGCCTCTGCCTGAACCCTCTGGGTCCGCATGCTCAGTCAGGTGTAGGGGAGCAGCACCTGCTGCTGCACCTCCTCCCCCTCTGCAGCAGCACAGTCAGCCCAGCAGGAGCCACAGCACTCAAGATGTTAAAAACAACACCAGCAGAGTCAGACAATGTTTAAGACAACACAAGTAGAATCAGTCAATGTTTAAGACAACAATAGAAGTAGAGTCAGGCTACAGCATGTTTATGTGGCAGTAGTAAATATGAGGTCAAGTCTTCTTCTTAAGGAAATTTGACCCTAGTAATTTTTAACAATTATTTGAAATTATTTTAATGATAAAATGTTAATTCATGAACATGGGACAGGACTAAGGGGATTCCCTAGGATCACTCATGGATTTGGAGGGAGCATATTCCTCAGGAATGCAGAAGAATAGCTAAAGTAGAAAGAAATGAGTTAGATTCCCTTCTTTTAGCAAGATCTCAAACTACAGAGCTGTTGGATAAAACAGCACTATCATTTATCACCGGGGAAGCCAAGCTCAAGAGGGTCCAAGCTGTTAGAAGGTACACTGGTTTGGACCCTCTGGCTAGCCTTACTGTTTTAATCTCAGTCATGCTTGAGGAGGAATGAATTATTTAACTGCCAACAATGCTGCTTTTAGGCATGAGGAGGAACCTACCTTTAGGTAAGGAAAAAGACTCACACAGCCTTTGACTTACAGCAGGAGAATGCTTATCTGCACAGAGGAAAAGGGAATAAACACAGAACTCTAAATAATCAGCTTCTTGTGAGCATGGCAGGGAAATGTAGGGGACGTAGTTACGTTTAAAGGACTGCATAATGAACCTTCAGGTACCCTGATCTCTTTGCTAGAAGCTACCTGCTGTTTAAAGTTGGCCTTGGCTCACAGAACCCAGAACAGATGAAAATGGAAAAAAAAAGAATTCTTCTCAGAGAAACAGGAATTATCTTATCAGTGTATGACCAGTACATGACAGGATACAAAGGAAAAACTATCAACAAAATCTTTGGTGTGTCTAGATTTCAAATACATCAATGGATAAATTATTGGAAAATATTGCTGGAATTCGAGTTGTAGAGATAGGGAAATGGATACTGTGTGATTGATTATGCATTCTGATATATTTGCCTTACAAAGCAATGTGGTGAGTATATGGAAATATCAGGTTCCCACAACACAGTCTTTTGTGGTTTCCTACATGTAGAAATCCAGTTATGGATTTAAAATATTTAACTTTTTTCCAGGACAAGCCCATTGCAGCCAAAGGATCTGACAAATATTATAGGACAGAAAATACTGAGACTCATATTTCATATAAATTCCATCTCTGCTCAAAAAGAATGAGTCATAAGACAACTAAGTGAAAAACAATTATGATTCAGAAAATTCAGATACAGCATGATTGTTTTTTAAAAAAATCAAAGCATACACTTATTTCTAACGTAGGATAGCTACTCTCCATGGCTACTCATATACTTGTTTGATGACTTTTAGATAACCCCAAGGTTCACATTTTTTCTCATTATTTCTAGGAATGACAATCCAAAACAACTAAATCAAGAGATTTTGTATTGCCTTCCTTCATCTACAAAATATTAATTAAAGAAATGTTACCATTAGTGGTACTTCCACTGCTTGCACTCAGTATATTTTATGCTATATAGTTTCTAAAACAATTGCTGTATGTATTCCAAAAGAGAACAATTCAATATGGATCAGAGGTTACCTTTGCAATCAAGGGAAAGTACTAAATGTTCTCGCAAAGTGATATTCAGAGTACAATCACTTTTTTTATAAATTGCATTATCTGGATGGCTTCAAATGGCAATGTATTCTCAACATCTTTTGCTAAGAATATTGAGAACAAGTGAGAAATTCAGGCATATCCACTTCTTGATTTCTCATCCACCTCCCTGTGGGACAACTTTGTGGTTTCTCTCTTGATAGTTCAGAGGGCAGATAATCTTCACTCTCCTGCTCAACATGTGATGCAGTCTTGGACTAAGTGTACTTAGTAGGAATCAAGGAACATGGAGTTTCCAGCCATCTCCCTTGACTACATAGATATACTGGAAAAAACATTTAACAGAAAAATAAATTCTTCCAGGACCTAAGATTTCATCCCTCCATTCTACCTGAATGTCTTCCCTGCTAGACTTGAATCAGACTAATTTTCACTGCTGTTTCTGTTCCCAGGGAGCTTCCACCCTCAAAAGAAGAGAGGGAATGGCTTTCTCACCATAGCTCTATGACTAGGTTGGTATTCACTGCAGAAATAAGAGTTATCTTTCCTCCAGGTAAACTAGGTGCTGCAGATAGGGTGGCCTGGGCTGTTACGTAGCAAGGCGGACACCAGCACTGACCACTTATGGGTTCAGTCTAGGTTCATACTGTGAAGTCTAAGTGGGAGGCAAGAGCTGTGTCTGAGTGTGTGTATGGCCGTGCCTCAACAACTTCTTCAGGCATAAAACAGGTTCCCATGTAGTCCTGAACGTTGGTGAACTGACTCACCACTTGGAAAGGAGTTTTCAGCCACAATTTAGGCAGGAAGCAGGAAGATCGAGTCATAAATATAGGATCAAAGTGCAATCCTGTTGAAATTTTCTACCCTATTGACTATTATTCAGATCAATATTGCTAGAATTTAGACTAGATATTAGAGAATATTACATTACTGAAAAGTTTTTCAAGAATTGGAACAGGCTATCCAAGGAAGTAGTTAAAACACCATCCTTGAAGGAGTTTAAAAGACTTGTAGATGTGGTTCTTAGGGACATGGTTTAGTAGTGGACTTGGCAGTGTTAGGTACCTGGTTGGACTCGATCTTAAAGATCTTCTACAACCTAAACAATTCTGTGATTTTGTGATTCCACTGCCTCTAAATCAGAAAGATGGAATTTTCTAATACTCAGTAGTGTTATACCATCAACTCTGAAGTACTAGAGGTTTCTCCAAATATTTCAGTGGACTCCGGATGCAGTGATAATATGCATTATTGAACTCAAAGATTAAAACCTTTTCAGATTCCTGACCAATAAAAAGACAAAACAAGTTTCATTTCTGTCATATTGATGATCCCACATCTGCTTTTGAAGAATAATACAGGGCACCTGTACTCAATTTGTGTTAGTACTCCAGTGAGTCATTTTTATTTATATTTAAATTTCAGTTTAGTTGACAGATAAATATTTTGGTCAGTTGTTATGATTTTTATTTAATATTTTGCTTTTACTCATTGAACTGGTAATCTGATCAGGACATGTTCTATTATGAACTGTGAATATTACAGCTAGGTATTAAAGAATGAAAATAACCAGTGGATTGCTTTTAGTTACGTGTAACTTGGTAAATTATATATTAAGAAGAATAACCTAGTTTAAAAAGATACCTAAATTATAAGAACTAATAATATGAACTTAAATAATACCATCCACAAACCAGGAATTATTTACAAAGTGTCTGTAAATGTTAGCTAAAAAAATACATCTTGGAAAATCCAGTCTCTTCCGATGAAATTTGTGGAAAGGAAAAAAAAAGGCTAAATTAATCCAATAAATTATTCACTGATGACTATTTGCTGAACTCTGCTAATTATGTAGTTGGTTAATTACAGAATAGAATTACATGTAAGGGGACAACTAGGGAATGCTTCTTATGAATTAACACACACAGAATGAACTGAAGAAGTATCTCCTCTTCATCTCACCAACTAAGGCATGCTGTTAATTATTCTACGTATTGTGCGCTTTAAGAATTCAAACCTAATAAAATGCTGAGAAAAATTTTTTTTCCATAAGATTGTTTTTCTTTTGTAAATTATCAAAAGACTGGGAACTCATGCAATGCATAATTGTTTTTAAAAATTATCTTCAGTCTCCTGAAAGAGTATTTTTTTCCCTAAATCAATTAACAGACATGACATACCATCCATCCATCCAGAGATACATGTAGATCATTCTAGATAAATGGGACAACTGGATCAATGTTCACTTTTAAAATCATTTTCAAATCTCAATGCACTGTGCATCTTTCAAAATATCAAGGCAAGATCTTTAGAGAAGATCCCCAAAGGGATGCAGACAATTACAAGTTCAAGAAGCTTAAAATGCTCTGTAACCTCATTCAGAATTATACTTACCTGCAGAAAGAAAAGTGAACAGGTGAATTTAATGGATGAAGGTTTATAATTTCCTTCACATAGGGAATGCACCTCATAAAGAAGATTGTTAAGAGGTTAATGCTTGATATTGTTAAAAGAGTTTTTCAACAAAATCCTAACTTAAGGCTTTTTTTTTTTCTTTCTGTGGTCTCCTCTATCTTATAAGCAGCTTTATATGCCTCCACAGACACTACCCACTGTGTGCATGAGTTTTATAGGATTAGAGGACTTATGATTTATAGAAATGTGGGACTCGAAGAGACCTCCAGGGTCACTGAATCCAAGTCCTTGCTTTCAAATGGAGCTCTGCCATTTAATCCTCCTTTTCATAAATGGATCATCTTCTTTCTTACAAGTTGTTGAGGGATTTTGCCACAACTTCTTCCCTTCTAAAGGTACACCTATGTCATTCTGCTGACTGTTAGGAGCATAATGCTGAACATTTAGGAGAGCTGTAACACTTTCTAACTCTATTTTTGGATTGTGTGTGTCTACATAAAATCATTGTTGTTGAGCAGTGTTCTTTATTTTTGTTTTTTTTCCCAGATGAAATGTACTTCTCCATTTTGAGTCTTCTCCTAATATAAAGTTAAATAAGAAAATTTAGATTTTGTTTTACTAGGCTTAGTAAGCCCAGTAAGTGTAGGCATAACTTACTGACAAGTTCTTTAATCGTTTCAGTAACTTATGATGAATTTGTTTAATTTTGAGTTCTTTCTATAGAAATTATGAGAATTGTGTAGTATAAGATATAAATAGTATTAAGTATAGTATTAAGATATAAAAATGCCAGTAATTTGTACAATGGCACAATCCTTTCCCTAATTTTTTTTCTTATTAGAAAAATCCCTATTGGTATATTAAAGGATCATATCTGTCTGTTGGTGGATTACACTGAGGATGCAGGTCATCCTCTGATCAGCCAGCACATGCAATTTTTTATTGCACCAGAAATTTTTTCTTATTAGCCTTCAGCCTCATGATATTTAACTTTGTCCTGACAAGCTTTATCTTGCTTCTGCTATCGCGACCATCACAGTCATTTAGTAAATCAATACAAATGTCCTGACTTTTCACTCCATAGGTGATAATGCTACTAATGCCTATTAATATCAAAAATATCATCAAAACTTTTAACTTTTTGTTCATCTCTCTTTGAAGAAAATATCAAATCAGATAATTTCAGGACTGAGTCTTGAAGAATGCCATGACTAAACTACCCTCTGATGCCATGCTTCACTGTAATGACCTGCAAAATCACCTACACAGCCTCTTTCTGTTTTTCTACAGCGTTGATTCAGAAGGGTTGATACACTTCTTAATAAGGGCTCTCCTTTACACCAATTCTGAATTTGGATGCAGGGCTAAGGCAATTTCCATAAATTAAGCACTCTTATTGTTTCACTTCCTGTTCACAATTCATAGTGAGAAACAATCTTTTTTCACCTGCAGTTAACACTAACTAGTATCTACCAAATGAAGGGCTCAGAAACTTGTTCACCAATAGATGCAACTAGAAAGCTAATTTTCTTTCGTCACTGCATATTACAGGACTACTCTGAACATTCACTTGAAGCAGAACAGAGCTTTATCAAATAATTATGTTTATGAGCAGTGCTGCCATGAATGAGTGAACGTAATGACAATTGTGGTGAAAACAGATGCTCATATTTACATGTATTTAAAGTAAACGTCATTGATCAAAACAGTTACCTCTTGTAGGCTTTAATCTTAACTGAGAGATAATCATAGGACAGCGTAATCCCAGGTAACAGCCACATGATCTTCATCAACTAATCTTACCAGTAGCCTTAACACAGAATAAATGATCTACTTTCTACTTTCTTTTTGACATAGGCCAATGGTGGGTTAGACTTGTCATTGCACCGCATGTGAACACTATTAAAAACCTCTGTAGAGTTTAAGGTGGTTCTATAAACTGATTATTTTTTCTCTTTTTGATTGAAAATTATTATTCTGTGCTGTTGGGAAATGAAATTAAACCTGTAAGCGTCTGTCTACTGCCAAATATTTAGAAAATATTTTCTTTTCTTAACATTTCACATCTGTTTCCTGATACATTTTATTTCAAGAAATGCTGTAACAGGAGAGAAAGGGAGGCTACATGTTTCAGTAACATAGCTTTTTAGAAGAGACCATTAAAGACCTCTAACTGAGAAAGAGGGATATGAACCACACGATACGTACCTTTTATATATGAACTGCATATACTGTTTCACTTGAGTTTACACAGTGGTCCACTAGATGAGGCTTTGATCCAAGGAACTGGTGAACTCAATTATGTCTTCAATAAAATTGCAAAAAATGTAAAAAAAATGATGTAGAAAGAGTCAAACCTGGATCACATTTGGCTTCCTTTCATACTAGTTATCTGCAAGATCTGGTCTCCACATGAATTTAAGCAAATATATTGGTGGTTCAGCACTACAGCTCTTGACCTCTACCAGTCAGCGTTTTCATGGAAGTGCTCTGATTCTAAGTATCTGGTATCCGCTCGTAGTTTTTGATGAGCAGCGCTGGCATGTGTTCACCAAAAGGTTAAGACATTCTTGTTTGTATTGCCTCAATCCTGTTCCTACTGTAAGCACCTTTTGCATTGCCACTTAGAAATTTAAAGGGATTATTTTTTCTGGTGAACATCCTTGGCTGAAAGGTGACTTACTCAGCAGATACATTTTCAATCAGGTCATATTGATTGAAAATACGTTGGGAAAAATTAAATAGAGGGTCTGACGCATTTTCTAGGGTCTTCACTGAGGAACAGACTACAGCAGCCGTCCATTCTAGTATTACTTATCTTACAAAATCTTATTATCAGCTAGATACGTTTGTAAGATCTTTCAAGGGTGGTGAGGAAATCAAGCAGTACTGGAAGTGGTAGTCATGCCCTGGTTCCAGTCTGTCATTCAATGCTTGTTATTAAATGTAGTTTGGATGAGCTACTTTTTTTCTAGTGTTTGAACATTCTTTACATTTCTTCCTCCTTTGAATCTGCATATCCAAAGTATCCTATCATCTATTTTGGATTTTCTGACATGAGTGTTTAGCTTTGTTTCCCCCAGCCTGCATTCCACCTTATTTGGAAGGTGATAAAAGATGACAAACTACTATGCAGTTATTTAGCTAGTAATATTTTTTTAATTAAAGAAGAAAATTTGACTTTAAATATATATATGGGATTGTTGGCCAGTCTTCTTTTCTTGGAGTCTCACAATTCTTTGTTTTTCTTGTGAGCTGCTAAAATCATTTGCCATGAGTAGGTGAATTTTGCTTCTTATGCTGTTTGCTAAAGATCTTGGAGGAGTCTTCATTTATTATTAAAAATTAGGCATCAAATCACATTTTTGTGATTCCTTACCTTTTTTTCCAGTGCTGTTGCAAGAAAGCCTCAATTGAAATAAAAAGAAAAAAAAAATATAATTTTTGAACTGTAAGTTCCTATCTATATACTTTAAATTTGAAATGTCTTTCTTATCTAAATCTTCCAATCAGCTATGTGAATTAGAAATTCCACTCTTGAAAATTTTGATCTCAAAAAAGAATATCTACATTTATACAACATAAAAAGGGAAGATTTTATCCTCCATTCTGGTTTCTGACATCAATGCAGTACATATTGAGAATTATTGATTTTACCGTTTGCTGGTGATATTGAATTTCTTAAGTTTACTGCCCTCCTTTCTCTCCATACCCCTCACCGATTCAGAGGAAAGCAGGACTGTGAAAGCAGGGCTGTGAAGTCCTTGTACTTTACAAGTTTGTGGTGAGAACAGTGCTGTTGTACAACACCAAGTCTTGTGTTCTGCTTGCACCTAATCATTCCAGAAATGGAATGCACCAAAACAGGTGCATATCAATTGTATACCAACTTCTTTCTAGTGTAATAATACATGTGTAGTTTTATATAAATATATGTATATATGCACACATGCACATACACATAGAAATATTTGTGCTTGTGAGTGCATGCAAATGTGTCTCTGTGTATGAATAAATGTACTCACAACTATTCCTAGTGGCATATAACCAGTCCATCTCTGGGAAACAGACTAGATTCCCTTCTGACACATGCATCTATAACAGAATCGTCAATTATTTCCAACACAGAGTCTTAATTGCCAGTGTGTGAGCTGGGAAAAAAATGCGTTTATTAGCAGATTCCAGGCTCTGATTACATGTAATTTGCTAACAAAGAAGGTACACCACTCTAGCCCAGAATGTCATTCTGAAAGCTCTATAGTTCTTTCTTCTACTCTGATCTGTATTTTGTTTTATTGAGAAAAGCTGACCATCACGAAGAACAATTTTGAGTCCTTCTGTTATAGAGTTTTCCTACCAAGCCATGAGGAGACTATTAACACCTCTCTGCTGGAAGCACGTAAAATAATCATGGGAGCTGTTTATGTTAATTCAGACTAACTCAGACCTCTTTTTTTGTTTCTGAATAATCACTGTTACAAAATATCAGCATGTTTTAAGAGATCAGGATTAATTTGTAAGAGCTGAATGACAACATTTCCAATGGCTTATTAAACACTAATTAGATTTAAAATGGTGTGACTCTGCATACACTTGTGTGCATTAAGAAGTAGAAACATCTGTTTTATAAGTAATGTAGGTGGTAAGGTTGCAAAAGTTTAATACCACTAAAGGGTATCTTATAGTATTACATAACAAGTAATACATTCAGTTCTATGTTATTCAGAACCAGCATAAAAGATTTAGTTCTTGTTTTCCAGTGTCTTATGTGCAAATTAAACTGTTGGCTTAGATAATATGGGGCTCTACTCATCTGACTGCAGTTTAAACATTATAAATGGCAGGATTTCCTAAACGTCTGCTTGAAAGGTAAGACAAATTGTAGTTCCCCAGTAAAGTAGAAAACAAAGAAACATAATGCAAGAGAAAATATATTTTATATTTATAAAAAATTATTTTTATTTATTCATATATTATGTATTTATAAATATTATAAATATTATTGTAAATATATTTTTAAATATTTATATTTATAAATATATTTTATATTTATAACTATTTTATAAATAATACTTCTTTTAATTTATTTTTCTTGTTTTATTATTATATAATTATTTTAACATTGGAAGTGCGGGGATCAGAATTTGTGTTATTTATTCTTGTATCAGTCATACAAGTCATCAAGAACAATTGGAGAAAGGACAAACAGAGCAACCAAAAATTCCTAACATCAACTAGAATGCACAGCATGAACCAAAAGCAATAAGGTTAAATAACATTAACTAAAAACCTAAGCGAGTAGCACCTGAAAAAACTGTTATCTTAGTATCTATAGCATACACTGTATTACAAAAACCTAATTCAAGCCAAAGATAACACTGAAAGTACACGGTGAAATTTGTTCCAAACTGACAGTGCAAGGCAACCGTAGTTAACTGCAGATGCAGTGAAAAGTCAAGCAAACAAGAAGCTTCTGAAAGTATGTATATTTACTTAACTCTTCTACAAGGTTTTTCAAAGCCAAAAATATTCCATCTCCCTAACAGCAAATATATGCTCATGACCAGAACACAAGTCCTTCCTTCACAGTTCATGTGAGTTTAACAGATCTGGTGCAAGGTCCGGGTTCTATTTGTGTCTCATTCCATTGGGTTATTCTTAGAGAACTGTATTCTAGCCCTGCTTTGTTGATACAGATTGTTGTAATATCTTCACATTTTTAAAAATATTGAGTTTTTTGGAACAATTGCTGCAGGACCAGGACTTACATCAGTGTGATCAAAGCTGCCTCTCCTGTATCTGTATCCCAAGCATTTTTCAATTTTTAATCTACCTATTTGCCTTTGTAATATGCACTAAATTATTCCACCTGTTTCTCAACCATTTTTCTTTCTTTACATGTTAAAGAGGAAATACATTAGCTACTCCCTGTAAGAGACAGCATTGGCTGCTATAGCTATATGATGATGAGAGACCTGCTCAGCATATTCTGAATATATGAGTGAAAGATAAACATTAATTTGCAGTATTATGCTCTTAAAAAAATAAAAGTGTACTGTTTAGACCATTCTGAGAACACTTTTCTTCCCATAGCTCTATAGAGAATTACTGGTTACAGGAGAGGTGGAAGTATGCTATTATGAAAATTGTGTGCGTTGTTATAGGGAAAAAAAGCATTCAGATACCTTTGGTGCTAATCTGCTATGTAAGTGTCTTATTTAATTAAAAATTTGGGTTGAGTTTCTGTTGGTTTTGGGTTTGGGTTGTTTGGGGTTTTTCTTACTAGTCTTCACTTGCTTATATTCTCCAATACTAACACATCTGTCCAGATTTGATCTGACAGATGCTGATCCATCATCCAGCATTTTCTGCTTGAACTTTTAGGATTAAATCTTAGATGTGTTGATGTTTATGGGAATTTTGCCATTAAATTTCCTAAATCTACATTTTACCCTTGCAGATTTCAGCTATACTCAAAGCTAAGGGGTAAATTATGGAACAATATGGATGAAAACTTAGTTCTGCTCAGGTCTGCTGACATTTTTCCTATGACCTCAAGAGAGACAGCACTGTATATTTTATAAACTGAAATGGCCTGCTGCTCTGCATTTAAGTTTGGCATGACAAATATGTTGTAGAATTTAAATATATTTAAATAAATCTTCTTATTTAATTCAGAATTTCACTGAGTTTTTTCTCAAATTCATGGGCATCTACCAAAAAAATAAATTCCTATCATGAATTAAGTGGTGTTTTAGGCTTGAACTGTCCTGTCAGGGTATACAATAAGAGTTACATTCTAGTATTACACTGCATATAAGGTACTTGAGTTATAATAGGCTGTGTGTTTTAACTCACTTACTCTGCTGTCATATCACACTATGTCTCTTCCGTATTATCTTGGAGGTATTTATCTTCACTGGAGCTAGATTAGCTTATCTAGGATCACTGAAGCATGTTATAACACTCTCATCGTTTCTCTCTGATTCCGCAATTGTTCCTATGAGATCTGTAGGGTACAAGACCCTGCTGCAGCAAACACTAAACCTGGATCAGATATAGGTCAACATTACATATCTGTTCGGTTAGACGGAACATATGCAATGTAGTGTGTGTGTCTGCAGAGCAGAAGTAATATTTGATCACATATCAAGTCAGACAGACACATAGAGATGATAAAGGACAAAATTGCCCTCTCAAAGAGATTTCACTGAATCTGAAGTTGTAAAAAAAGTTTGGAGGGACTCCGTCCTCTCTGCCACGACTGCTGAACTTTTTTTATATGCCACCAAGTACACTAAATACAGATTTATCACCTTGTCAAGCTATAGTCACAGAATGTCTTGGATAGGCAGTGTTGTTTTCAATCAAATCTGTAAAGGCAAGGACTGCTGTGTACTTGGGGTTTTGACTGACTTAAGTGTTTGAACTTATTTTTCTACACGCCCTTGGGATTACAATATATATGGTTCCACTTTCCATCCATTAATATTACAGATTGTTGGAACTGCCAAATTATTCATTTTCACCAAACCCTTCCTCTGAATACTTAATTACAAGTTTTCAATGTTTGGGTTTGTGGGATTTTCATTTTTGTGCAATTTAACAGCAGTTTTAAAAGAAATAATAAATTAATTATCAGTCATTGTTAATAAACTACATGTCCATCACTATCAGTAAAATGGGTCTGATAAAAAGACAAAAAACTGCTGGTTCATAAATAGACATAGAAAAAAATTGTCTTCTTTATTACTGAGAGTAAAGTGTAATTCCATAAGTTTGGAAAGCATGTTATATTATAACTTGCTACTTTATCTATTATGTTTAGTAGCTTAAATGCCTGTTAAATAATTTATCAAATTACATGAAAACTCTATATTTATTTAAAAAACTCCTAATATTTTATGTATAGAATTCCTTGATGTTATGATATATTCACTCATTGAAACTAGTAATTAACAAGAAGTGACAGTAAATGGTTTATTGAAAGTAATATTTTTCAAATAACCATGGAGGACAGAATAAATAGTTGAATATTGGTCTGTAGTTCTGCACATAATCTTACAGTAATGTAATGGAGGTATCAGTTAATACCTCAATCAACAATGAAGTGGACTGTAGATTTTAGGAGAAAACTCATCAACATATTTTATGATCTAATGTACAGCTTTGCATCTTTCAAGGATCGAAAAGAAATTAATTTAACAATGTTTTATTCACAATATAAAACAGAATAGGAAGAGGTTTTATGTTTCATAAGAGGAGATCTTCATCTAATTAATTGTAAATTTCTACAATGTTAAAATTAGTCAGCAGTGCGTAATTCTAATTAAATTCATGGCCAAATCAAGTAATTCTAACTAAAGAATTGCATGATCAAAGTTCACAGCCAAAACCATAGTTTTCCATATATTTTCTGTCTAAGCTTCAACTTTAGATATACGCACAAAATGTGCTAGTATTCTCATGAATCTGTGATTAGAATTTACTTTCTATAGGAGATGTATTTTGACTTGTGCAGAATTGTATTAAAAATGCAAAAAGACCATGCTCAGCATGCAATAGGGATAAAATTTCATGTTTATGTAGCATGGAAAATCACTTTTAAAAACTCATGGTTTTTAGTGTTGTCTAGATTTCTTGGTAATTCTGGCCTTTCTGATAATTAGCATTGCTAATATACAATTACATATGTAATATCTCATTATCCTATTGATATGACAGCCAGTCCTGGTTCTTGGAACTGGCAAGTGAATGAGCAAATAGTGAGAATGACGGCAATTTCAATACACTAGACTGTGATTTACAACGCTTTTATTCTCTTGAAATTTCTTTTGACACCGCATGACTATGTACGGAGACACGTGAACATTTCATTTCAGCTAACAGATCAAAGAAATGTTTCCACTCAACATGCTGTTTTAAAACATATTTTTTAGCATGTGCACTGCAGAGCAATCTAAAACTCCATTAGGGTACACAGCCTGCATATGGTCATGACACACCATAATACATAGTTTGTTTAAAAGCGTAGTGATGCTTTTAAACATCAAACTGATGATCGTAACCTTTGAGCTGTTTTTCCTAAGGACATAGAAAAAATAAATTCCAAATAGAAAGATTTGCTCAGATTTCTTGGTTTATAACCCAGTGTTTAATTGCAATAATATTTTTCCTGCACTGTGGAAAAACTATATTATAAATCATCTCTGTATTTCAGCACTTCAGAGCATTTCTGGTCACCCCGTGTTCAGCAGTCTTTAGATATGAAAAGAAAGACAGGGTGAGATTATTTTTCATTGCAATCAACTCAAACCTTATTCTTAGATTTTCATGGTCTGCCAAGTTGGGCGAGAGGAAGAGGAAACGTAAATGAATGATAATATTTTCTTTGCATTTCCTTATTCCCCTTTTTCAGTAAGAACAAAATAACTTTTCAAATTATGAAAGAAAATGCTTTTTATTTTGATAATGGGAAATTAATTATGTTTTCCAGCCATTCACACTGTATACCCCTAACATATTCCTTCCCTTTTAGTCACAAAATTTTCATCAACAAAGGAAGATGATATAGATTAAGATAAGGCATTTGGGTCTATTTACCTCACTGTGATCTTGAGCTTTTAAATGCCAGACTAAGTGATTTTCTGTTTGCCTTTTATCCTTCGACTTTGTAATGACACTTCAGTAGCAACAGTTTGAAGTACAAAGATACAGTACACTTCTCTTGTCTTTATTTTTTTTTTTTCTTTTATTTTTAGATTTAAGCGCTTCTTACGGTGAGGAAGGCTGACATTCAGCGTGCCTCATAACTCAGCATGTTACTCCACTCTCACTACCCTGCCAGGCTGAGGACCTAAGAAGTTTCCCTTGGGAGTAATAGGATTATTCGCTTCCAGTTGCATGAGTGACTGTGGTCTAGAAATCCTTGTTGTTCGAGAAGGCATGACCTCATTACTCCAAGTGACAGTGCTACATGAGCTCTGCTTTTGACAATGGTGACTGTTACCACCCACTTCCACTGTGCCTGAAGGTGATGCATAGTTTTGGTGTGCAGCTGTCACCAGCTCCTGTAACACTGATGTATCACAGTATCACAGTATTGTAAGGTTGGAAAAGACCTTTGAGATCATCGAGTCCAACCTATGACCCAACACCTACACCTACTCCTACTTGTCAACTACACCATGGCACTAAGTGCCTCATCCAAATCCTCTTTGAACACCTCCAGGGATGGGGACTCGACCACCTCCTTAGGCAGCGCATTCCAATGAACAATTACCCTCTCAGTGAAGAATTTCTTCCTAATGTCAATCCTAATCCTCCCCTGGCGAAGCTTGAGACCGTGTCCTCTCGTTCTGTCACTGGTTGCCTGAGAGAAGAGTCCAACTCCTGCCTCACTACAACCTCCCTTTAGGTAGTTGTAGAGAGCAATAACGTCTCCCCTGAGCCTCCTCTTCTCCAGGCTAAACAACCCCAGCTCCCTCAGTCGCTCCTCACAGGGTTTGTGCTCCAGCCCCTTCACCATCCTCGTCGCCCTCCTCTGGACACACTCCAGCATCTCCACATCCTTCTTAAACTGAGGGGCCCAGAACTGGACACAGCACTCAAGGTGCAGCCTGACCAGTGCCGAGTATAAGGGGATGATGACCTCTCTAGTCCTGCTGGCCACACTGTTCCTGATGCAGGCCAAGATACCATTGGCCTTCTTTGCCACTTGAGCCTTTGCCATGTGAGCTGCAAGTCAGGGCTGTCCTCAGTATGGGCAATATCTTGCCCAGCATCCATCTCAGAGCTGGGCAGTTCCTAAAGGTGCCATCTACCCTGGACTTCCATGCCTTGGGGAGAACCCTTCAGGGCTCTGCTCTTATGCTGGTAACCTGGAGATGTCTTTTCTTTCTTTTTTGTCTCCTCCAAGGGCATTTTGATATCTGTGCAGAGCTGGAAGATGCCCTGCTCACTGCATTTAGAACAAGCACAAACTGGTCTACAGCTGTACTTTACGGGATCAAACCCATCAATTTGTTCAAAGAGTTCCTTGCTTTGCTTCAAAAAATGGTTTATGAATGAAAAATAGCATCCAAGTTTGGTTTCTATGGTTACTGCTGCCCTAAGAAAACCAGCAACTGTCGCATCTATTTATCTATTTCCTAATAAAATGTTGTTTGAACAACCCAGTCTCAATTTTGGCACCATTTTATATCTGTCCTAATTTTGTTCTTCTTAGTTTCACATAAGTGCCATTAAGTTCTGTTTTCATGTTTTTTTGCACACGATAAAAGCTTTGTAAGAGAGTTGATCTCTTTAGGGTGACATTAAGGTATTTGCTAAGTTCTTTAAACCTTAGCTATTATAACACAATGTTGTTTTAATTAAGTATGTAATGTTACAGGCACTTAAATAAGCTCACCTTATGTCTGCCTGATTTTCCGTACGGTCGATATGTTCATTTTAGCTCTGCAGAAGGGAAAAGGAGGACAAAATAGTGCTCTTTTCTATTTATATATCCTCTGCTTTCCTACAAATACTTCATTCAATGAAATCTAACTATGAATAACTACTTCTTACTTTGGAAAGAAAACTATTACTTCACTTGAATTTTGCTTGAAAAAAAGGAAAGTCTAATACTATAAACTGATAGTGACAGTCTTGGGCTAATCGTCAACATTATTGCTAGGTTTTAACAGCTGGCTAGTGCCATCAAGGCCTCATAATTCTCCTTTACATGTAACAGACCACTGGTGCAATTCGCCTCCCAGGTTAAACAATACTTTTCTATTAAACTGTGCTTCACATGGAAGCAATTATAAGCCTCTTATCATCCTTTGTGTCCTCTGAAATTTTTCCATTCCTGGTACGTCCTTTCTTTTGGATCAGGGGACTACAGACACAGAGTATAAAATGGGTAGGTTTGTTAGTTTCCCATGAATTTATTGAGTAGAATATTTGTTTCCCAACACTTCATAACATTTAATGTGCTTGTTTTTCATGCCTTCTGAGCAATATAGCAGATGTTTCCATGTGGTAACATCAAGATATCGCTCCAGAATGGCAATTCGCATGTCAGGATCCACCATTTTTCTGCGCAAACCCAGTGTTATTTTCTTTCTCTATTTTCATTTCTTGACATTCACCTACTGTGAGTTTCATCTGTTGGTACTCTTGTAAGTTCTTTCCACAATTCTTCAGACACTGTCTTCATCTCTGCTACTTAATTTTGCATTGTCTATAAAACGTGGCACATCATTCCATTTTCCCTTCTCCAGGACTATGGCTACATTTTCAATAGTGTGTGAGGGTTAAAGCTTTTGTCTAGCATGCCAGCTTTGTAATTTTTCCCATGCTAGCCCACAACTAAAGAAAACTGCAACACATCCCATCCCACTTAAAAAATCTCAAAATTAGACATTAATCCATCTCAGTCATAAAAACTCATTTATAGCCAAAGAGCGCTAAAGACTCCAGAGATCAACTCAGCTCTTTAATTTTAGATGTCTAACTGAAAGCTGGAGGTTTTTTGACATGTTTTCTGGAAGCACCTGTAGTTATTATTGAGAACAGATGAACACTTGGATGCCTAGCTGTTGGAGGTCACCAGGTAAGATGAATCCTATTTTACTTGGTTTTCCCTTTTTTTTCATTTGATTTTCTGCTGGATGGTGAGATGTCTTCTTTGGATCATCATGAGTTTTTATATTGAAAACACTTAGTTTACAGATATTTCTGGCGTTTTGCTAGAACATACAAATATTATGATTCTGTAGACTCCACATTTTATTTATTAGGCTGCAGTTCAATTTTTAATGATAAATAACCGGTTGAAATTAATCCAAATTTTCATTATAGGTAGAAGCTACCTCTTTTCTAAAGTGTTAACTGAAGGCTAAGTCACAATTCACAGGATAATTGCAGTGAAATATAAAACAATTTATTTTTGAAAACAAGATAAAAAAATTGTCATTTCAAAAATAAAATTATTATGTGATCTATCCTTAGAATTCTTACTAAACATTACTCAATTATCTTAAAAAGCATGATTTAAATTCAACAACTAGCAAAATTAGAACGTTAAAGAGCTCTAAAACCTGCTCAGAGATCCTGTAGTTATTATTAATTAGTTTTCACCAAGACAGAGGAAAAACACATACATTCCTCTTAATGGAGCTTGTTCAATTTCTCGTTCACCACACTACTGGCCATTAGTGTGACAGCCGGGATGATGTTGAAAAAGGCATAGGACAAGAGGACTTCTCAACTAACTATAGTCATTAGTATCAAAATCTCAGTTACTGTTAAATTGTCACAGTTTCATTTCTTTCTGAGGATCTTCACCAGCATATACCAGATGCAGATCAAGCCCCAGTCCTGTAGTTTCAAATAAGTTTGAAGGCTAATTTTGAAGGCCACTGCATGTTTACAGTTTTTATTGTCATCCTTAGCTGGTATTTTTCTGTTTACTAACGCTTAACAGTTGGGAAATGAAAGGCCATTATAAGTTAGAGGGGAAAAAACAACTCAGACTCAGATGATATTATTTCTCAGGTACCCAAGAGCTTGAGAAAACAGTTAGATCAATGACAAATAGTTATCGAATTCAGAAAAATAGAGATAATGCTAGAGGAGGCAAAAAAATTAGCTTGTTCTCTACTTGTTCTTTATTAGCAAATTCATGGCTTAGGTGGTGCCTGGATTCTAGTTGCCTCTAGGCTAAGGATGAAAGTAACAGGAGGTATTACTCCTTGTAATGCCTAGCAGCTTCATTGCCATGGAACTAGCCAAACACGAGAAATTCATCTGTTTCAAGAGAAGGCTGTGCAAGTGCTTTGGAGAGACATCTACTATAAATTACTAAACACAAAGGCCACAACTACATCAAGAGATCACAAGCAGAAACTGAGCAGAAAGTGGTTGACGTCTGAGCAGCTGCTAGGGAGAAAATACATATGTACTTTTCTTATTCTTCTTTGTACACCCATTATGGTCTGTTAATCTTGTTCTGAAAAGTGTGGCCATTCTTTGAGGTTTTTTTATGCAACTGAAAACTGTAATTATAGTAGGAGTGATGGTAAAATAAGAAAGCAGATCCATTGTAAGGTCTTAAGAGCTCTAGACTGAAGAGTTAGAGCTCTGGATTCAGGCCTCTGTTTAATTCTGAGCTTTCAGTATGCTTGTGTGCAAAACACTGAACAGATCCCGTGTCTCAATTTCTCATTTTTTAAGCAGAAATAATGCTTCTGAATATCATCAAGAAAAGACATAAGAATGAAATTTGACTCCTCCTGCCCATTTATTTATAAGAGCACAATGCAGTCTGATTATGTTTCTGAGTAGGTTCCACAACCCATGTTTGGAGAGTCTGTAGATATTTCCATGCTAGTTAAGCAGGACTGTACTGGCACCTGAGACTTTCCAGGTTTGATATTTTCTCCCTTCTTATTTTCCCTTTCTGTGCTCCATCCTTAAAAGATATCAGAGCAATACATTGTGTTGATAGTGTCTAAAAAGTTGGCTTAGAAAAATTATTTGACAGAAAACACTTGGAAATAGTCTAGTTATTAGCAACATCATATTTGAATTATTAACATCAACATGGACTTTTCAGTGTTGTCAAAGCCAGCCAATGCCAATACAATATCACATATCCTGGTGCTGACATCATAGGGTGGACATGAAGTTTTATAGCTGTCGCATGTGTTTACTGGTATAATCATTGCATTTATATGCAAAATTATCAATCTTGGAAAGAAAGGAGGGGGAGTATTCATGAATAAGCCAGTTTAGGAGCTGATCCAGAGCAGTGTTAAAGCTTTACAGAATGCATCTTTCAAATACGTATTTTTGGGAATCAATGAAACAAGTCTTCCATGTGGTCTCAGACACTATTAATCAGAAACTGGGGTGAAAACGATGCAAAGATAGTTAGAGTGAAAACTTTTGGAACAGCAATATTTAATTGTTTATGTCCTCATGAAAAGTTTAACATTACTTATTATAAGAATGCCTGTGCCTCCACTAACAATTGGGTTTTCTGTATTTTTTTTTTTTAAATCAGGAATAGTTAGATTTTTACCTGAGTCTAATGTAGTTATTAAATATAATCTAACCCAGTCATTGCCTAAATGACAGCACCAGCCATACAAGACTTGCAAGAAAATTATATAGACCGGTGTTTGCTTGTAACTGCGTAGCTGGTTTCATTCAAACTTATTTTTCAATTACTTTATTTGGGAATGAAATTTTGGCAAGCACTCCCTCTCTGTCAAAGGAAGCTACAGCTGTAGTGAGAATAGGTATATTTTGCCCCCAAACTAGAAGCAAGCTTAGCATACTGTTTACCTTGAATAAGGCATAATAAGCACACTAAACCAGTAAAACCAGCAAGATTATATGAGAAATTTGCAACATTGAAATATCTATATTAGCACATTGTAACATGGATAAGTTTAAACATGAGAAGAACCACAAATGGGCAGATGGGGCCTTCTGGTAAAGTTGCAGAAAAACAGGTGCAAGTAATAAAACTTGCAAGATAAGAATGAAGGATGTGGAGCAGACACAAAAGATATCTGCTAAAATCAAAAGTATTCCGTAAAACAAGTAGGAAAAACATCTGATGGGACCATTACAATCTTGTGGAACAGGAGAAGCCCGAAGCCCAAATACCAGAAATACCAAATACCTGTCAAGAGCAGGTAAGATGATTCCCTCTTCTTTTGGAGAAGGTTCAGAGCAGCTTAAAACAACAACAGTGAGTGAGGAGAGGAGAGAAGAAAATTCATAACCTGCTTAGCTTCTGGCTTCTGTATTTCATATGCTCTCAAGGTGAATAACCTTGATCTCCTTGGCTAAGAACCACTAACGACCACCCACAACGGTGCAAAATAAAAAGGTGTGCATTTTGTGATATTGTATGTTCACTGTTAATATAATATAGATTTATTAAGGACTAATTGTTTTGGGTGTGTATTGATAATAATTGATGGTGACTGTCAACATCTGTTCTCACTGGATATTGATACAGTAAAGAGGTTTTGAAATTTGAAACTGACGTGATCTGTCAGTCTTTTAAGTACGCCTATCAGAACCGTCTCTACTTTCCTAACACTATATGGGTCTATATATTCTGTTGCAACAAAGCACTTTTTTTAGGGCAAGTGGAAGTAATGAAGCTACATAAGCAATAACACAATGCTGACTGTGCAGAGACTCACCTTTTGGATTGGCTTTCCTATTTCTTATTTTCTACGTTGGACTTTCATTTTGTGTCTTGTCTGCAAAGTAACTCAAAGAGTCTTTTTATCCTGTACTGAAGCCATAAATGTTGTCTAAAGTCCAACAAGTCAAAATGTCATCTATTTTTTTTTTATGTATTTTAAATAAAATAGAAGTTATTGTGCAGAAGACTGATCACAGAGTGCGAATATTTTTGACAATTAAAAAGAAATATGAAAGGATATTCACAAAATGAAGGCAGGAAGAATGTTTTATGGATGGACTCTCAACAGAGTTACTTTCTCCAGATTTGAAACATGATGCATTCTATACTGATTATCTACATTCTCATACTCTGAATTAAACTATTTTACATAAAATTATTATGAAATGGCATGGGCAGATGTGTCTCCTCTAATGCACATTTCAGCTATAGATTTCAATCTTGTGAAAGATAGAGGTTGTCTGCTTCCATGGGTCATGAGAAGAATATTATCTAACCCATTGAAACTATAATAGAATATCATGATGTACATACTAAAGCCCCAAACCTATCTAATGATTGAAAATAATACATTCTGCCACCATGTCACTGAGATTAGGAAGTGTCCTTTGTACTGTGATGACAGAAGATACAGGTAAATTGAATTTTCCTTCCGATGATGCTAGGTAAAACATAATTGACCACTTGTGGGGTTTCATGTATTAATAAGAAAACAAAAGTCTAGTCTATAATGAGCATACCGTCATCAGAGACAGTTTTAATCAGAAAATAAATTACAGGTGGTTTAAAAAACAGCCATATGGGAGAAAATAAGCTCTTCTCAGTAAAACATTGCAATGGACATCTCGATTCACACTGCATATATACATGAACTAACATATGTGTGTGCCTTATTCCATCCTGGTTTAAAATATGCCAAAGCTGTCTCCGTGCACAAAATTTGTAGCATTGTAACACCTTAGAAGCAAATATTATTGTGTTTTACAGTTCTCATCTGAAAGAGAACACTAAGATTTAATTGGACTGGTCCTCAGAGATGTTGTCCTTATGACTAAAGTACTGCTTTTCAAAATGCACATGAATTTGCAAGTGAGCTTATTTTCACTGACAGTAATAGGCAAAATAATGGGATGAAAGAAATAAAAGGAAAATACACAAATAAGAATTATTAATGAGGAGTCCATGTCTCTAAGTCTTAATTGTCAAAGGACTTCAAATAGATCCTTGTGTTTTCTATGGTCAAATGTTCATGGACATAAGTAGCAGGGAATGAAATAACTTTATTGCATGCGTTCCCCCTCTGAAGGACTTTATACTTCATTTTGAACATAGCAGAGTTCAGTACTAGCAGGCGACATCACAGAAGAGAGCCTATTCTAGACTGTAAAATTACTTCTTTTTAACAACATATTATGTAGTGAATGGAATAAGTGGGCTGGACTCTTATTTACTTTCCCTGAAAAATTTTTTTTCAAATCTCCTTTGGTTTCTATTGTTTTTAAATGTTGCTTCACACATATAGAGCATATGTTAGTTCTTGATTTTGCTTGTATGACAGGGATCCATCCAACATGCGAAGAGCGAACATCATGCTCTCGGGGTCGTATTCATTGACTTGGAGAAGGCGTTTGATACCGTGAGTCATGATCACATCTTACTGACTCTAAGACAAAGAGGGCTGGATGAACATATCGTCACCCTCATTGAAAATATGTACCATCAAACAAAAACTCGTATCTATACCAAGAGCGGTGGCTCTGAACCGGTATGGATCAAAAAGGGCGTAAAACAAGGGGACCCATTATCGCCGCTCTTGTTTAACTTGTCGATTGATCCGCTGTTGTGTAAGCTCGAGAGAGATGGGAGTGGATACCAGCATTGTGCGAACCAGATAACAGCTCTGGCCTTTGCTGACGACTTGGTGCTTCTAAGTGAATCATGGGATGGAATGCAGAGGAATATTAAAATTGAGGAGGCCTTTTGTGAGCTGACTGGCCTCAATACTCAGGGGAAGAAGTGTTACGGCTTTTTTATCAAGCCAACCAAAGACTCGTATACCATCAATGATTGCCCTCCATGGACGATCAAGGGCACCCCCCTGAATTTAATAAATCCCGGAGATTCTGAAAGATATTTGGGTCTACAGATCGATCCTTGGGTCGGACCCAAAATGCCAGAATTGAAAGGGATGCTAAAAGACTGGTTACATCGGATTGATAAAGCGGGTTTAAAACCTTTGCAGAAGGTTTCCATCTTGAACGGGTACGCAATCCCTCGTATGGTTTACTTGGCTGATCAATCGAACGTAAAGGGCACTTATCTTGAGACTCTTGACTTGGAAATAAGATCAGCAGTTAAGGGTTGGCTACATCTTCCTCCTTGTACCTGTGATGCCATCCTCTACTCAGCGATGAGTGACGGAGGTTTGGCAATCCCGCGGTTATCGAAGCAAATACCGAGTATCCAAGCCAGGAGATTGCACAGAATTGCGCAATCTTCCGATATAGTGATTAAAGAGATTGCGAGAATGGGCAACATCGAGACCGAGTTTAAGAAATTGTGGGTATCAGCTGGTGGTGACGAAAAGAAAATTCCATCTATATGGGATGCTCGCTCCACGGTAACTGTGTCTGAGATCATGGGTGATGACGACCTAGACTCGGAATGGGAGAGGTCCGTTCCAAAAACCATCTATCCGAGACCTTGTAACTGGCGTAAGGGCGAATTCAATAATTGGAAACAACTGGTTTGTCAAGGAAAGGGCATTGAGAACTTTGAGAATGATAAGATCAGTAATAATTGGTTGCAAAACTATCGGGGCATTCCTCACAGAAAGCTAATAACAGCATTGCAACTGAGGGCTAATGTCTATCCGACTAGAGAATTCCTGTCCAGGGGAAGACAGGACCCTTGGCCGAAATCCTGCCGACACTGTGAGGCCGAGGTTGAATCATGTGCTCACATCATTGGATTTTGTCCATTGATGCAAAATATGAGAATCAAAAGGCACAATCAAATATGTGAAATCTTGACATCCGAAGCCAAGAAAAAAGAGTGGTTGGTATTCCCGGAATTACAAATAAGGGACAAAAACAACGAGCTGTTTAAGCCGGACCTGGTAATGGTTAAAGAGAATGCCGCGCTGGTGACTGATGTCACCGTCAGATATGAAAGTAAGGGCTCCACCTTGAAAGACGCGGCCGAGGAAAAAGCCAGGAAATATAAACATCTTGTGGAATCCATCCTCGAAATGACAAATACAACATCTGTCCAATTCTATGGCTTCCCCCTTGGTGCAAGAGGGAAATGGCATGAGGGAAATTACGACATATTGCGAAGGATTGGACTCTCGGACTCCCGAAGTGACCGAGTGGCGCGTCGACTATCTAAGACTGCTTTATTTTCTTCCGTTGACATCGTCCACACGTTTGAGAGCAAAATGAATAATAATAATCATGAATTATAAAGTTTGCATGCTTTTCACTTTGCATGTTGCATGTTCCCAGTTTGAATTCGGTCTTAACCCTATTTATTTGCATGTCTACTAATTGCATGTTTTACTAATATTTATTGAATATGAATGTTAATAAAGGTTCTTACCCTGTTTTAATCTACTAATTTGGCTAATTCGGACTAATTGGCAAACAGTGGGGCTACAATCTCGTGATGATTACCGCTTATCATGACGCTGAACCACTAATTTGACTTGGCACTGGTGGACGAGCCACCATTACCTAACTCGGAAAAGGTGCGCACGCCTCGTGTGTTGTGTGCTTTACTTCCCTGAAAAAATTTTTTTCAAATCTCCTTTGGTTTCTATTGTTTTTAAATGTTGCTTCACACATATAGAGCATATGTTAGTTCTTGATTTTGCTTGTATGACAGGGATCCATCCAATTGCCATCTCTTTGTGGCAAGGACTATTTTCATATTGTATGTTTGTACAACAGCTGGAACAATAGGATCCTGTAGGAGCTATGGTAACACAGACAAATAGGCATTTTGTACATACTGGGGACACATACCAATAAGAAAAGAGATGGAGCCACACTCAGGTTCCACAGTGGGAATATACACTTAAATGCTGATACCAAACATAATCTAGACACCATCTAAACGTTGCCGCTGTGTAATGCGTACCTTGTTTTTGCCAGCTGATTGCAAACAAATTGTATGTACTAACACTCTGATTGGGAAGAGCATTTTTAGTCTTATCTACCCATCTACAATTTTAGATACATGTGTGGTGACTTAATATCTTCAGGCCTTCTGCTATTGCTACAAATTCAGCAAAAAAATCAAAGAGACCAATTTCGTAGACCTTTTTTAGGAGCTCTGGATAAATAATTTGTTGCTCTGTAGGCTGAAAAGAATCTAATTAGTTTAAGTACAATACTATGTTCTCAGATGTTAATTTTTGTCTGAAAAAAACGAGATAACCTGATGAATTATTCACAGATGAAATATGAAAGCACATTATTACAAGATCTGGGAACTTGTGGTCTGTGAAATGAACAAGTTAGCAATGTAATACATTGATATATAGTCCACTGAACAGTTGTATTTTCAAAAAAAATAAAATAAGAAACCTGTGGTAGAACTAGTTAATTTTTTTCAGTAATCACTAAACATAACCATGCAGAATCATCAAAGTTGACAATACCTGATAGTATGGGTGGTGCTGCCTCTAGACCGAGACTGCAACAACCTTCTCTGAGCGGCAGGAGTGCCCCTTTCCTTCATAATCAGGCATGCAGAATTGATCTTTGACTTTCTATACTTCACCAATACTTGCATAAGCATAACTAGAGAGCTGCACTTTAGTAGTGGTGATTTATTGGATTAGTGTGGTTACTTGCCTTTGAGGAATGGCTTTCAAATATAGATGCAACACTCAGCAGGGAATACGGGAAGCCTGAGCTGTTATTTTGATGCATTTCTGGAAATGGAAGAAAATTAAGGGATATTGACTGATAAATAGAATTAAATTATAGCTTAACTTCTCCTGTGCAAATAAATGTTCTTCGCAGGTGTGGGGTCATAGAAAAGTCAAAACCCAAAGTTCTTCAGTGACTGTCTAAGAAAATCTTCTGTGCTGTAAGTATGTATCAGAAATACTTGTTTCTGAATTATCCAAATCCCCAGAACAGAAGACATGGGCTAAGTTAAGATCCTGTGATCCCTGGATTCTTCAATGACATATTTGTTTGCATTAAGCAAGTGTAAGCACTGCCAGATGGTCCAGGAATGCAGGAGAGTTGCAGCAAGGTCTAAATGTCACCTTTACAATGTTCCTAAATCAACTCTGGTGAATTCTCACTGTCCACAGCTGAGACTCAATGTCAATGCTATTTTGCACAGAACATTTGAAGACTTGTAAAAGTCTGCAAAGTTAGTCTCACTAGAAAATCTTGTCTGTGTCACAATTCCATGAATCTATTAGTGATTGTAATTAGAATCTTTTATCAATAATATCCCTTATACGGTGTGTCCCTGGAGACTATCTTCACCAAATTCCTGTGGTGGATGTTTATTGAACTCTTAGTTCCAACTGCAGACAATGATATGCTATCAAGTGTGTTAGAAATGACATAGTATTTTGGTTAGGATAAAAATGTATCTATGTTATCAATTTCCAAATGCATTATGGGAAGAAGATGATTTTCTTCCCGAAACTCCTTCCCATTCTTCCCATTGAAAAATATATCATGGTGTTACAATGATGTAATCACAAGATGAATCAGTGACAGAAGGTGTAAAGTCCTTTCTAGAAAAAATTATGGCAGATATCCTTAATTGTCTGTAACAATGTTAGAAGAAACTACTGTGTTGACACTGTAGTGAACCACACCCTTTAAGTATTGCCACAAGATACACCCATCAAAGATGAGTGGTATATTTCCATTTTAAAAAATAATTTTCCTGTGGAAATTCATGTGCTATAAGATGTTACTTTTCAGTTATAAATTACAATTGTTTGATCTTTTCTTGCTTATTATTATGAACTCAGAAGATACATACTGAGTTGTAAAATTTATATATGATAAAATTGTAATGCTGCGGAATGACACACAGACTAAATAAAAATTTACATTGCTCAACCATTAAACTGTATCTCTAATGAGAACCAAAATTGAACTGATCATTTATAACAAAAACAAAACCCTCAGAGTTTCCAACAGTCAGAAATCTGGTAGTAACCAGAAGTGTCAGAGTATCTAGTTCTCAAAGAGTTTTATATTTGTAGTAGGAGGTATAGGACATGGAAATTATTAGAACGGACACATATTCCTGACACTACCTAGGAGCTCCATTGTGCTAGAAGTAATTCATTTTTAGCACTCATCATCTGAAGATGTTGTTTATAAGAAGAGAGTATTCATTATTTCCATTAAACTGCAGTAAATGTAAATATCCCAGCACATCTACAGCCTCCAAAGACATTTCTACCATCAAATCTAATTTGGCCAGCCACACAATCTCAGCAAACAAGGTTAATAAGACATTATAAAAATGCTGATGAGTTTCAAGTGAATCCCAACTTGACAATCATCACAAAAACTATTACTATTCAAAAATGATACCAAGTCAAAATAAGGGCCTTTCTCGCGGTTTTTGTTTGGCCAATGTGTAAGTTCTTTTTCAGCATTAGGAATTTTAAACCCCTATGTCCAGCTCAGCATTCTTCCTAGTAATAAAAGCAAACCTTTTGAATGACATCTAGGATCTCATGGAATTTCTTCAATAGTTAGCATTCTGTCTGTAAAATCATACTCCCACAAAGACAGGAATTCATTTTATATTAAAACAGTAAGAAGTATAAAACCAAGTTACTTCTTTTG
The DNA here is from genome assembly GCA_033558235.1 of Neomorphus geoffroyi. NCBI lineage: Eukaryota > Metazoa > Chordata > Aves > Cuculiformes > Neomorphidae > Neomorphus > Neomorphus geoffroyi. The sequence goes on from JAUMJM010000002.1 coordinate 27,049,189, forward strand.
GTCTTCTAGGCTTTCTTCTCAACTGTTAAGATTTTCAATCACAATTCAGGAATTTATTATGTTTCTGTCCTTCAAAGAGGACATTTAAGATGCTGTCTGTCTGCAGCAAATTCTTGCTGATGATGTTTACTTTTATTGTGCCCATAATTGACAGCAAAGGAATTGAAGACGGGTAGGTAGAGACAGCACTAGTTTCAAATCTCTCTCCCCCATCCCCAAAAAAGGAACATTCATGAATGAAAACAAAGTACCAAAAGCTCTTTTTATATAAAGCTGTTAGGTGACTGCAGCAAGTTCCTCTTCTGTTAGTGAAAAGAAAGGAATTGAAAGGAATTGAAAGGAATTGAAAACATGGAGAATCTTTTAGAGCACAGTACATTCCTACATCTACTGTTACCATTATTTATCTTCATATTGGTCAGGAGAAGAATTTGTGAGTAGATTCCTCTGCTGTGACAGGTCAGATAGTGTCAAACACCGAACAGGTATATCTCAGGAAAGCTATAATCCACACGGCAAAAGAAAAGCAGGATACAAACACGGTCTGAAAAGAAGAACAAATTAGTTGATGAAGAGATTGGGAGGCAGAGGAACAGTATATTCCTCACACCCAGGATGACAAGAGGGACCTTGTTGTCGAGGAGAAATGGGAGCAAGTGTGCTCTTGGGGCAAAAGATTTCTCTCTCTTCCTTCGACTCCTTCAAGATGCCGTCCTTCCAGTTGCCCCTATAAAATATGTTTGGGGTCCTGGAATTTGAGGCCCAGGAAGAAGACAGCGATGAAGACTGTTCGCCTGGAGAACCTCTTAATACTGCTCCGCCTGTCAGGTGGATCAAAACTTCAATCACGAAAAAGAAAAGGAGGGTAGTTGTAATAGGTGACTCCCTCCTGAAAGGAACAGAGGGTCCTATATGTAGGCCGGACCCATCCCACAGGGAAGTCAAATGTCTTCCTCAAGCCCAGGTCCGGGATATCACTGAGAGACTCACGGATCTAATTCAACCCACAAATTATTATCCCCTGCTGGTTGTTCAGGCTGGCAGTGATGAACTCAATAAGAAGGGCACCAGAGCAATTAAACAGGAGTTCAGGGAGCTGGGCCGACTAATGGACGGGGCAGAAGCGCAGGTGGTGTTCTGCTCAGTCCCTCCAGTGTCTGAAAGGTATAGTGCAAAGAATGACAGAATACATGCTCTCGACAAATGGCTTAAGGGCTGGTGCCGGCACAGGAATTTTGGTTTCTAAGACCATTGGGAAACCTTCACTGAACCTGGCCTGCTTGACCCAGATGGGATCCACCTAAGTAAAAAGGGTAGAAGGATACTAGCCCGGGAATTGGCAGAGCTCACTGAGAGGGCTTTAAACTAGGCCCAGTGGGGGAGGGGGATGTAACCGGACTCACCACTGAAGCGACTGCAGAATGTGAGTCATTATCAAGGGTAAAGCCACTAGCCCAACTGAAATGCATGTACACCAATGCACGCAGTATGGGTAACAAACAAGAGGAGCTGGAGGTCCTGGTCCGGCAGGAGTACTATGATATAGTCGCTATCACGGAAATGTGGTGGAATGACTCCCATAACTAGAGTGCTGCCATGGAAGGTTACAAACTCTTCAGGAGAGACAGGCGAGAGGGAACGGGTGGAGGGGTGGCCCTGTACACCAAGAAAACCCTTGACGCTGTAGAACTTGAGATCGGGGACGATCAGATTGAGAGTCTATGGGTAAGAGTAAGAGGGGCAAGCAAGACCGACATCCTGGTTGGAGTGTGTTACAGACCGCCCGATCAGGAGGAAGAGGTGGACCTTTTGTTGTTTAAGCAACTGGAAGTTGCCTCGAGATCGTCTGCCCTTGTTCTTCTAGGAGACTTTAATCTCCCAGATATCTGCTGGGAACTTAACACAGCCGAGAGGAGGCAGTCCAGAAGGTTCTTGGAGTGTATTGAGGACTGCTTCTTGTCACAGCTGGTGAGTGAGCCTACCAGGGGTGAGGCTCTCCTTGACTTGCTGTTTACCAATAGAGAAGGGCTGGTGGGTGATTTTGTGGTTGGAGGCTGTCTGGGCTACAGTGACCACGAGATAATTGAGTTTTCCATTAACAATGGAACAAGGAAGAGCAAAACCAGGACGACCGTGTTGGTCTTTCAGCGTGCTGATTTCAAGTTATATAAGGAACTAGTAAGGAGAGTATCCTGGGAGATAGTTCTTAAAAGCAAGGGGGTCCAGGAAGGCTGGACGTACTTTAAGAATGAAGTCTTCAAGGCGCAGGAGCAGGCCATCCCGATGTGCTCTAAGATGAGCTGCAGGGGCAGACGGCTGGCCTGGATGAGTAAGGAGCTTTCGAAGGAGCTCAGTGAAAAAAAGAGGGTGTATCGCCTTTGGAAAGAAGGGCAGGTGAGTCAGGTTGTGTTCAAAAATATTGTCAAGTCGTGTAGGAAGAAAATTAGGGAGGCAAAAGCCCAGCTGGAGCTTAAATTGGCCACTTGTCTTAAGGACAACAAGAAGAGCTTTTTCAAATATATTAACGGCAGAAAAAAGGGCGGCGACAACCTTCAATCCTTATCGATCACCGAGGGAAATATAGTAACTAAAGATGAGGAAAAAGCTGAGGTGCTTAATGCCTTCTTCACCTCGGTTTTCAACAGTAAGGCAGATTGTTCTCTGGACAACTGGTCTACTGAAGCAGTGGATAGGGGCGGAGTGCAATACAGCCCCCCTGTCATGCAGGAGGAAGAAGTTAGAGACCTGCTGAGCCACTTGGATCCTCATAAGTCTATGGGGCCTGATGGGATCCATCCTAGGGTGATGAGAGAGCTGGTGGACGAGCTTGCTAAGCCGCTTTCCATCATTTATCAGCAGTCCTGGCTCACTGGAGAGGTCCCAGAAGACTGGAAGTTGGCCAACGTGACGCCCATCCACAAGAAGGGCCATAGGGACGATCCAGGTAACTACAGACCTGTCAGCCTGACCTCGGTCCCAGGCAAAATTATGGAACAGATAATCCTGGGTGCGATCATGCGGCACCTGAGGAATGAGGGAGAGATCAGGCCCAGCCAGCATGGTTTTAGAAGAGGCAGGTACTGCCTGACCACCCTGATTTCTTTTTACGACCGTGTGACTCGCCTAGTGGATGAGAGGAAGGCTGTGGATGTGGTGTTCCTGGACTTCAGCAAGGCCTTTGACACTGTCTCCCATAGTAGACTACTGGACAAGCTGGCAGCCCATGGCATGGATGGGAATGTACTGTGCTGGGTTAGGAATTGGTTGGATGGCCGAGCCCAAAGGGTGGTGGTGAATGGTGTCCCATCCAGCTGGGGGCTGGTCACTAGTGGCGTCCCCCAGAGTTCGGAGCTGGGCCCGGTCCTGCTTAATATCTTTATTGATGATCTGGATGAGGGGATCGAGTCCTTCATCAGCAAGTTCGCAGATGACACCAAGCTGGGAGGAAGTGTCGCTCTGCTAGAAGGTAGGAGGGCTCTACAGAGGGACCTTGACAGGCTGGAGAGATGGGCTGACTCCAATAACATGAGGTTTAACAAGTCCAAATGCTGGGTCCTACACTTTGGACACAACAACCCCATGCAGAGCTATAGACTGGGTGCAGAGTGGCTGGAGAGCAGTCAGGCAGAAAGGGACTTGGGAGTGCTAGTGGACAGGAAACTCAACATGAGCCAGCAGTGCGCTCAAGTGGCAAAGAAGGCCAATGGTATCTTGGCCTGCATCAGGAACAGTGTGGCCAGCAGGACTAGAGAGGTCATCATCCCCTTATACTCGGCACTGGTCAGACCGCACCTTGAGTACTGTGTCCAGTTCTGGGCCCCTCAGTTTAAGAAGGATGTCGAGATGCTGGAGTGTGTCCAGAGGAGGGCGACGAGGATGGTGAAGGGGCTGGAGCACAAGCCTATGGGGAGCGACTGAGGGAGCTGGGGTTGTTTAGCCTGGAGAAGAGGACGCTCAGGGGAGACGTTATTGCTCTCTACAAGTACCTAAAGGGAGGTTGTAGTCAGGCAGGAGTTGGACTCTTCTCTCAGGCGACCAGTGACAGAACGAGAGGACACGGTCTCAAGCTTCGCCAGGGGAGGTTTAGGATTGACATTAGGAAGAAATTCTTCACTGAAAGGGTAATTGTTCATTGGAATGCGCTGCCTAGGGAGGTGGTCGAGTCCCCATCCCCGGAGGTGTTCAAAGAGAATTTGGATGAGGCACTTAGTAACATGGTGTAGTTGACAAGTAGGAGTAGGTGTAGGTGTTGGGTCATAGGTTGGACTCGATGATCTCAAAGGTCTTTTCCAACCTTATGATACTGTGATACTGTGATACTGTGATATGCAAACCTTAGAGAATCAGGACTAGAAATTACAATTTGCCACCTGCTTCATCTTACAATTAATTTTATACATTGCAGAACAGGCATATTTTGAAAAATTTTTTCTTGGACAGAGTGAAAAACAATTGCCAGATGATATATTTTGGCTAAAAAATATATTTTTTGGCAACAAAGACTATTTATGCCTTTTTGTTTAATTAGTAAGAAGACTGTGGGAAAAAATGGAGGTTAAAATGTATTCGCACACTCAACATAAGCTGATTATTTGTGGCCTTAATATTTATATTTTATTATGTTTAGTTATTTTTAGTTTTATAATTTAGGGAACTACATTGTTTTAAACATAACTAATTTTACATTTGTTTTTATAAGAAAATAAAACGCTCCTTGATAATTAATCGATATATTTTCGTTTAGTCAGATTATATACTGCATTCCTGAACCACCTTCTCCTTTCACAGAGCGTTCATGCTTGTGCTGATTGGTCGGCCAGGATGTTGATGGCCCAGGGACTGTTGCTTTTTTTCACGTCCTGTGTACTCTGGACAAGCTACAAGTAAGGTGGCACAACCCAGTTCTACTGATAATGCAACTATGATGCGTTTTCTAACACTCCATGTGTTAATAACAGCACAGCCCAATTCCACTGATAATAGCAATGTGAGATGTTACAGGTGAAACAGTACACAAAGCAATGCAATACTGTTTTGCCAAATGATGGAATCAACAGAACAGAAAGGCACCAACACGAACAGTGAGCTTATTTTACTGTCTGCACCAGCATATTACGATAAATTAATCAGCAAAGATAAGCTAATTATATTGCAAAGCAACAATACAGAGCTAGGCAGTGTATCTAATCATTATTACACAAAGTGAGCAATAGTGCCTAAGAAGGAAATACATCACCAGTTGCCCTAATACTTTACCATCATCCAGATCCACAGTTGCTGAAGAGCCCCGCTTGCAGCGAGGATTTGGAGAACCTGTCCTGGCAATTGGGAAGCCCCATGCAGTGCATCCATTCACAGGTGAGGTCTCCAAAGTCGTGGCAAGAGGGTCCAGCTTTTTACACTGTTGAATGAACAAGCTTACATAACGTCAAATGCAGAAATATCTGGTTTCACTCTCCTCATGGATTCCACCTGCGGCCTGACCAGGGCTCCAGGAGGATCCAAGGGAGTTTCTTTATCTATTTGGCTGTGCCTACATGTTCCCGAACAGGGAACATGTCCTTTTAACTAATGATTATATTTCATTTAAGCTACCTTTCTACTAACCATCATACATATTTTGTTAATGAGCAGGATACTGCATGACTGTATTTGGTTTTAGGTTGGAAGGTTCATCTAGAGGTCAGCTTTGGTTTGAGGCCTGTTGCTTGGGCCTCAGTACTTCAAATACAAACCACCCGTGGGTCACATATTTTGTTTTAGGCTTGTTGATCAGGTCCCGTCGTTTCCCTATCCCTGCAGATATTCAGTAGCTGTCTGGACGCAGTCCTGGACAGACAGATCTAGCTGATCCTGCTTGATCCAGCTTGAGCAGGGGGGTTGGACCGGATGACTGTGGATACTTCACCCCCTCTCAGCCACTGTTGAGCGTGGGGGGGTCTGTGCCACTTGCACCTGACCAGCTCCCTACCGGCAGCTTCACAACTGAACAATAAATAAAAACAAAAGAATGAAAATGTTTTTGTCCTTTCTTATTTGTCAACCTTAATGACTGCATGGGATCTCCTGCATGTCCTGTCCTGGTCTCTGTCTTTGAGTAGGAGCATCTTTCTGGAACCATTCAGTTTCCATGCCCACCTGTGCGCTTTGGTGGTGCCTTACATTCTGCCTTTGTTTAGGCTGTAAAATCACTAATTTGACAACGACTTTTTATATGGAGTACAATAATCACCAGAACAGCCACTGAACCCTAGGACTTTCTTTTTTTCAAAGATACGAATCTGTTAAGAGATCTGAATTAGAAGAGTGCTATAATCACTATTGCTATTCTTTAGCTCACAATTGTGGTTCTTCAGGTTCCAAGTTAACCATGAGCCAGCAATGTACCCCTATGGCCAAGAAGGCCATATCTGGTGGCAGTATAGTAACCAGTTCTGAGCTTCTCCGTTCAAGAAAGACAAGGAACTGCTGGATGGAGACCAGCTGAGGGCTACAAAAGTGATTAGGCGACTGCAATATCTCTCTTATGAGGAAAGGTATGGAAGGCCTGGGTCTATGTAGCCTGGAGAAGAGAAGATTGAGAGGGGATCTTATCAATGCTTATAAATACTTTTCTCCCTGATTAAACTGGCTTAAAGATATTTCCCCCCCTTTTTGCATGCAGAAGATGAAACGTCAGTACTGATTTATATTTCTTCAGCTAAGGTTGCAGTCTTCTTCCATTTTTATCTTCTCTCATCAGATTCTTGTATTTCGTAAGTAACTCCTGTATAAAAATGTAGAATGAAAGAGCGAACAGGCAGATGTCTCTCATTCTATTTCAACTTCCATTCCCTTTTCAATAGAAAGAAAATCTTGGGTTTCCCAAAATCACGAAACACACGACAAAATAACGAAACACAGTTTAAAATCATAGGTCAACTCTCTCCAAGGAAGCAAACTAAGTAACAATTCATACCATTGAATTACAATTTGGATGGGTAACTTTGAATTGAAGCAAGCAGGTAGAATTGTGGAAAAAAAACCCCTTAGATCAGAAGGTGACCAGAGAAATACCAAAGAATATTCTCTTGAGAAGTAAGTACTTAAGGCTGAGAGGCTGAAGGGAAATGAAGGCACAAGGAGCAAAACAAGGGAAAAAAAATAAAACGTAAAAAGAATAATGAGTGGGAAAAAGATTGATTTAAAACATGAAAAAGGAAAAAAATTGCAGAAGGGAAAGACATAAAGAATTGCAAATGTATAAAATTAAAAGTAATGCTTTAATTATTTGGTGTAAATTATTTTTTAGAGCAAACCATAATTAATTGGTCACATTTTTCCTTGAGGTAGATCAATGTTCGAGAGCTAAAGTTTTGCAAAACATACATAACACTAGCACATAATGCTGAGAGTTAAATGTGAATATTAATATCTGTTAAGAAGAAGATAGCCTTAGATTAAAATTCTTTTGTATACTCGTATTTTCAGTTACAAGTTATTTATATTACAATTAATATTTGTTTCAGACCTCATTCTCTTCTTTGTATCCTCTTAATACTTTGATTTCTCATCATCTGAGATGAAAACAAATATATCTTTCTCTGTTTTAACAAAACTCTAGCCCTCCCATGTGAAAAGAAAACATTGAAATAAACTAGAAGGAAGTAATAAAAAAAAGTGCAGAATTGAAAATCTATATAATTAAAAGAAAGCTATTTTGGTCAATTGATTCATGATTTTTGAGGCTTCAGTTTAATAGGAATAATAATCAGAATAGACATAGTAAAATACAAAACATGTATAATTGCAAAATATAGATTTGTTTCAATTTACTCTCCTGGTTTCTTGATTGTTTTAGCTTGGTTAATTTTGTGAAAACAGAAGTGAATTTATTTTATTATTTTAAAGAAAAGTCAGCTGTGTATATTACTACAAGTGGTTTTCAAAGTATGTCACATATCTAACTGCCATTAACGCATTTTAAAATTCTTACCAGAAAACTGAAATTTTTATTCTTTCACAATCACTAATATTTTATGGATAAATAAAATTTGTGGGGAAATTGATAATGACCATTGATACTGTAAAACTCCATGTTATCATATTTCTGATTAACCTTAAGGACACTACACACTGTATAGCTCTGCTAACCACAAGAAAATTCCACCTTAGAATTTTGGCAATTTGTGATTTTAATTTTAGCTCTGTGTCTGTGCCCTGTCTTTCAGTTAAAGAGTATAGTTTAGGAAATTATCCTTCAGAATAATAACAGTCAAAGTATCTTCATTCCATTGTTGACAAACTGAAACAACATTTTAAAAATATAATCTTTGAAAACTTCCAGATGCTCTGGCGTGTTCATGCTTTATCTTCCACATATACTTAAGAAGAAGACATTTTCTAGGAATCTTTTATTTCTATAGGGCCAGAAAGGGTCTTGTAGACAAGTTAGGAATAAATAAAAATCAGAGCAAACACATATTTTTAAAATTTTGGCATAATTGAAATAAAAAATACAGTCTTTTGACACCCAAGCAGATGATCATTTCCATTTTTCTGGAAATCTCTGATTTTCTCATTGATATCTAAAGAATATGAAAGTTTAAATGTCATTAAAAAGAAATTCCTTGTAGGTCTAACCTGAAAAGTAAAAAGAGGGAAAGAAGAGAAAATAATCTTGATTGTGCTTAAATGAATGTACGAAGAATGACCAAGCATTATTTTCAATTTTAACAGAAAAAGCAGATATCTATACTACAGGTATAAATATACACACAGATAAACACAAAATTGAGTAGAATTCAGCACTTCCATGCAAATTCTTGATTAATTCTTATAGTCAGGGATTCTTCAGGCAATGCATAATTTTGTATATCTACTGCAATACCTTTATGTGGACAGGACTTTACTTTGTTCCGATGAATGTCCTGAATTCTATGATGTGTCTTACACTTGAGATTATGTTATGAGTCTTGTGATACTTACCTTTAATTTAAAGATCTACATCTTGGAGATACAAGAATGGATCTCTGCTTTCACAAGGGAAAAAAAAAAGTTTAAGAAGGGAAGAGGAGAGCAAGAAACAGTCCCAATTAGAACAAGTGAACTAAACATGTTGAGATGGAAGGAAATTTATATTCTACAAATGGGATTAAATATGACTATTTTGTCATGGGTATGTGGATTGCCACAACTGGCATCAGAAAGAGATTCTACCTGTTACAGTATTTAAAATGTCATGTAATCAATATGACTGCTCCAAGCTGCAGAGGCCGGTATCTAGTTAGGTTGAATGAAATGCAAAGCAACGCAATGCACAACAGTCAGGGAGAAATAGACTACAGTGGCATAATCAGCCTGAAAGTGATAGCAAAATAATCTATTCCAGAGAATGTTACTTCCAAAGTGAATTAATTAAAAAAGAATCGGGTACTGTGTAAGTAGAGAAAGAAGTTTTATGGGTGGGTGTCGGGTATTTCATTATGGAAAAACACTTCATAAGCAGACAGTGGCAGTGTACGGCCCTCTATTAATGTCATTAACTGTTATCTGGTTTCTGGTGAAACGTAGTCTTACCATTGCTTTTCATTTCCTCAGAACCTCTGTTCCTGCATGGTAAAAATGCTTATTGATTACCATAATTAGAAGTATTTTCTAATTTAAAAAGGAGACATAAGGAAGGAAATCAACAATGAATTTAGTGTTCTCATAGAATGAAAACCCATTAGCTTTTATGAGAAAGAAACCCAGCCATGTTGTTTCATGAATTCTGGGTTGGGAAACCTTGAGAATTCTCTTTCATGATGTATTGATCTTTTTATAAATGTCACCCCAGCTTAGAAAGCCTCAGTTGTTTGAAAGAAAATACAAGTGCAAAGCTCATGTCAGGAAGTGTACATTTTCCACTGTTGTGGTTTGGAATTTTTCCGAGGAATTTTTCTTCCTTTTGCCAATAAAGGGAATTTCAGCAGACGCGAGGGGGGATGGGGGGAGGACGTTTCCGGGGTAACCGGGACAGAGGTCGTGACCGGACATCCGTTTTCCTCTCGGACGGCAGTGGCGACAACGGCAGCGGCAGTCCCTGAGTGCATGCGTTTTGCAATCTCTGAAGGAAAGATCACGGGTCATCTGAATCTTCCACAACTCCGGCATAACTCGCACTAAGTTTTCCATCTCCCTCCCCCGCCCTTCCCCGGCTGCGGGGGGGCCGCGCTTCCCCGTGCAGGGCAGCGACTGCTCGCCAGCTCTTAAAGAGACCTGCATCGCAAGAGTTTGGGTACAGGACTCAGTCTGTTTCTTAAGACTTTTAGGTTTTAGTTGTGATTAGTGTTGATTCTGTTTTGTATACACATATATTTGTAGCTAAAAACTGTTATCTCTTCTATACATTTTTTTTTTTCCTGATTAAAGTTCTTTAATATCTGATAACATATCTTAGTTTTCATCTAAACTAAGACATCCACATAAAAGGAAATCTGAATTTAGCATGTTTTTAAAATTCTACTTGCACACTTGCCAAAAGCAAATAAAATAGAACAATAGAAAAAATAAACAAATTAAAACAAGCGAAAACACATCAAAAAAACCAACCTTTTATATTTATATTTTTGGAATGATCATACTGGCTTTGTCATGCCTTCTTTCATATTCAGTCAAAAAACAACCAGCACTTCAAAAACATCATTAATGACATCTGCTTTCAGCTCTTTTCAGCAAATCTATAAGCCATCTTAGGGAGTCCCCTTAGTCCTGTCCCATGTTCATGGATTAACATTTTATCATTAAAATAATTTCAAATGATTGTTAAAGAGTGCTAGGGTCAAATTTCCTTAAGAAGAAGACTTGACCTCATATTTACTACTGCCACATAAACATGCTGTAGCCTGACTCTACTTCTATTATTGTCTTAAACATTGACTGCATCTACTTGTATTGTCTTAAACATTGTCTGACTCTGCTGGTGTTGTTTTTAACATCTTGAGTGCTGTGGCTCCTGCTGGGCTGACTGTGCTGCTGCAGAGGAGGGAGAGGAGGTGCAGCAGCAGGTGCTGCTCCCCCACACCTGACTGAGCATGCGGACCCAGAGGGTTCAGGCAGATGTCACTTTGGCAAGGGTCTGTTGAACTGCCAGTGACCCTGGTGCCCCCAGCCCCAATTCTAGAACCTCCCCAAAGAAGCTTCTGTGCATGCGCCAATTTGAGATCTTTCACAGCAAGACTTCATGCTAATGGAGGAGCAATGGACTCAAGTAGTGACTTTTCCTCTTCCCGTCCCTCCTCACCTTTTTCCACTCATTCCTCTCTCTATCTCTTGTTTCCTTTCTTCTCTTTTCTATGGCAATACTGTGCATTGGATCAGATCTGAGTTATGTTGTTTCATGTAGTTGTATTGAGGGAAACAGGTTGTGATTTGAACAGTTTGGGATCTGCTTTTGCAATATTTAGGAAGCTGCAACTTGGAGTGCACACAAGTATTTGATTCCATATTTTAGCTGTGCCCAAAATATTTTTTGCTGGTTTGGCTGTACCCAAAACTAATACTGATTTGATATATTCAATATTTTGGCCATGCCTAAAATATTGATTTGCTGTTTTGGTCGTGTCCAAAACAAACACTGATTTGATATTTTGACTGTGCCGAAAATATTGATTTGGTTTTTTGGCTGTGTCCAAAATAAATATTGATTTGTTGTTTTGAATGTGCCCAAAATAAACACCCTTTGAATTTACTCTGGGAGATTTGTCGGTCTCCAATTCACCACACAGACATCAAAAGACTCTTTCCTATCTGACTGAGCAGGTCAAGGAGGGGGACCTGGAGCTGGGAGCGGGCCCTGACAGATGCTTAAGTCTTCCAGATATGGCTTGGTCTGCCCTAAATTCCTTGGACACTAATGTACACTTAGAAGCCATCTCACCTGGGAAGCTCTGCATCCTTCTCTTGTTTTTGCTTTATATAAGCTGCAGTTTGTATTCTTCAACAAAAAATTCCCTTCCCAAGCCATAAGTGTATCCTCTTCTTACAGCTAATGTTGAATTTAATATAAAGAAGAGTGAGATGCGACTGCTTAGAAGAGAGATTAAACTTTGGTTGGATATCTTGTGACTGGATTACAAAAACTGGAACAGCTCTATCAGTTTTTCACGTGAGATATTTCTCCATAGTGGTGTATAAATTATGTCGCGAAGGGCTACTTTTTGCCTTTCTTGAAACAGCTCTATTGTACAGTATAGAAAGGGATAAAGAAGAATCATGTATTTCTCTTTAATTTTGTGATTACATGGAAGAAGCCTCATAGGACTGTTACTGAACTTTTAAAAAGTTACATTAAAGGAATCTCTAGATATTACAGTGCTTTCTAGTCTGAGGACCAGCCATGCAAATGTTAAGAACTTTGATTTAAGTGGTGTCATGCCTGAAACCCTTAGGAAAATGTATAACTGAAAAGAGACTGAAATATAACTTTTCTCAATTTTAAGTTAATCCTGTAACCCATTGCATCGTCTTTCTTATTTTCACTTCTGTGTGACTGAGAAATAATTTCTTAGCATGCCTACCTATTTATATTCTACCTATTAAACCATATGTGGAATTGATGCTGGATATTTGTGTCTTTTACTTAGGCCACAAGGCAAGTTACTTAAGACTAGATTGATAAGGATTTTTAAAGCTCATAGTTTTGAAGTGTCCAAAACCTTTACAGTCTTGCCTTCAGAATGTTTCTTGATTGAGCTTCCAGTGGCTGAGAAATTATGTAATATAATTATACTGGATACCTTAAAAGTCCAATTTTATCTATTCTCTATTGTGTTTGCATTTATATCCACATTGAAGACAATTAGCTCTTGATTATGGCTTGGTTAGTGATCCTGATCGGAGTAGGATCTTCCTAAGATATGATAATTCACAATTGTTCCTCAGTCTAATGTCTCATTGCTACATGTTGTTACAAATCCTTATTAAAAATATGAATTAAAGTGTGAAGAAATAAAATTAATCAATCATGATGCAGCGTTGTTTAAGTCAGAATGTCTAATATTCCCATTGCATAATGTCTGATGTATGCATATAAACAAATACCCACAGATAGGACAGTTTTGCACCTTCCAACGTACATACTCACGTATACAGATACAAATGTAAACTCATTCTCAGTACTCTGTGGTAGTTAATGGTAGTAGCTAACTTTGATACTAAAAGGAATATCCCTATTTCCCTTGTCTACCATTCTTGCTAGAGAGATACAGATTAAATGACTTTAGGAAAATTTTCCTGCCAATCTGTTGATGTCTTGGTAAGTTTATTATCTCTGTTAATAAGAATTGATGACTTTTTAGACTAGGAACTGCAATTTATCAGTGGTATTATTGACATACTTTCAAAGCATTCATTCATTGCATTTCTGGAGTAGTGTTTTGAATTTATGGAATACTTGAGATATATAGGCCAAGAACTTAATCGAAGGGATATCTATTGCTACTGTTTATTCTGGAGTGCTTAAAGCACTCATTTAAAATAATAATTGAAGTGATTTATGATGCTTTTGTTCTGGAAGAATTTGCAGGATTTTTCTCTCTGGTGTTTTATAACATTTCTCATTACCATTTTGAGTCTAAGATACGATGCGCAAAGATTTTTTCAGCAAAGAATTTCTCAAGCCTGCAATACCAAGCACATGAGAAACAATCCAAAAAGAAAGGGATCAACATTTAAAACTATTCATAGAGGCAAAGGCAAGCAAGATCCAGATCTCAGAATGTAGATTTAGAAGAAAGCAGGTTTCTGTAACAGGAAAAAAAAGGAAGAAAAAAAAAATGACCACTTTAATAACTTACTCAGCCACCATCTTAACCTGTAATGCCCCCCTATCACTGCAATATTATATGACACTTGATTGGAAATCATGGCATCTTAGTTACAATTTTGACAAAATAAAGTTGACTGAAGCTGGAGGAACTTGAGTTCAAGTCCTCACATGCAGGCCTCTGTGGTAGATTCTATAACCTCAGAAATCAAGTACCCCTATCTGGCCCCATCTGATTAGAAGAGGCATCAAAAAGTATTTATGAGCTGTGTATGTATACACTGCATGCACTTAAATAGATTATTTTTGGACCTATTTTAAAACTGACCTGATAACATCTTTACAAACAATGCTACCTGTTTTTTATCAGTAGAGGAAAGTTTTGTGTGTACCGAGTATAGAGGTAAACAAGCACCTCAGCATCCTTCCCCATACCTGGGCTGCTCTTTAGCGCAGACGATAAAGCTGTTTAGATACTTTTTCTGGATTATGTAACTAGCTTTATAGTACAAAGAATGATGGGAAATTTATAAATCAATAGTAAAATAGGAGGTAACTTTCTGAACATTGAAAACTGGCATTAGCCTCAGAGTCATTCTTTTAGCACTCTAGCATGATTTCTCTATTTTACCTATGTATCCCATATTTCACATCGTAGCATACCATATCTGGAATGCTAGTAGAAATTACCCCATTTTCTTTTTATTATTCTGCAAATGGCTTCTGCAAATGGCTTCTAAAACTCTATCTATTGCTTGTCTTTAATTATAAGGAATATCTGAATCGGCTCACATTCCAGCAGACATGTAGATTTTTTGCTTTAATAATTTTAAAATTGTCCTTTTTCTCAGATGGACATGGCCATGTTTCTTTGAAGGAGAACAATCTGTTTTCCAAACTAAAAATCAAAAAAATGAAACAACCCCAATGCACCAAGGATGCTTCTCATATGAAGGGACATTTTAGGCACTTTATATTTATTTGTTACCAGGAAAGACAATGTTACCAAAATAAAAACAGAATGACTCACAATTATTTCTTCAGGGCAACAGACATCTATCCTCCCTCCCTGAAGAGAATATTCTTCATCTATCTTGTTTTGGATTAAACATCATGATCATTATAAGAGTGAAGAGTGACACAGCTGCTTGAGGACACTCCAGGAAACCTCTACTGGAGTTTTCCGCACTAGTCCCAGGCCCATGGGCCTTTTTCTGAGCCTTGAGCAGACTTAGAAATGAATATTGGGATGAAAAGACCTTACGTATTATTTCATTGCAAATATCCATAATGTAGAATATTAATGCTATCCTGAGAATACGTAACCTGCATACAAACTTCCTCCAGTCTGTGCAATCATTATAGACATTTCTGAAGGTATACCTTCATTGACAAGGTAGAAGTATTCACAGGGCACAAAACTCCTTCCTTTTTATGGAAATGCAGCAGGATAACTACTTGATCTCATCCTGACATGGAGTCACGATGTAGCCAAGCTATGTTCCCAGATCTAGAAAAATTTCATGATCTCACCTGTAAACTTCATGTTATTTAAAAGTAAATCCAAGTTGCAGAAGGAAATAGTTCCAAGCAGAAAATTATGTCAGCAAAACCTGAAATAAATCCTAAAGTATTCTGTCTCCCATTTTCAAAATAGTATCTTATTTTGTTAACATTAATGTACACATGGCTAGAGATGATGCCAAGGTATGAGAAAACAAGAGTGTTCTGGTTTGAGCTAAAGTAGAATCAGATTTCTAGCTTCAGCTAAGTCTTTTCTAAGTACCTTCATTTTTTGGAAGTTAACTACTAGTTTTTCAGACAGTGTTTCTCTCTAGAATCGATAACACAGGGCACAGGCATGCAGAAAGGCCATTGCTTGTACTTATTTCTGTAGTAACCAAGGCCATCCTCGAGCAGGTGTAATGCAGTAAATCAAAGACAAAAATGGGTCACGCTTGCAGTGAGGGATGGAAAAGAGAGGTAACCCCAAACTAACCAATAGCGTATTCCATCCCATATATGCCATACTTGGTCTCCCTCTCTTCTTCAATGGTCGATGTCCAATAAGGACTTCATCAGTTTGCCCTGATCGCAGACCCAAATCCAGTTCCTGAGCCCAGGTCCCTCCTGACACTCACCTTCTTCCCCATGCTTGTTCTGCAGCATTTGTGGTGACGTATAGTCATTGAGAGGTAGAGTGGGGACACAATTCCTTGTATTTGTATATACTTTATTATTTTCTAATTGATAATATTTTCTTTACTGTTATTATTATTTCATTAAAGCTGTTTTAGTTTTAGTTTCCAACCCGCAAATCTTTTCCTCTCATTTCCCTTTACCCTTTCGCTAGAGGTGTGGGATAAGGGAACTGGGAGACCATCTGATCAGTTTTAGCTGTCAAAATCGTCCGGACCAGAACTAAAGGATAACAGAAGAGTAAAGGTCATAGCAGTTTGGCCAAGTGAAAACCAACAAGGATGTTTGCTGGTTTTGGTAAGGTGAAAACCAACAAGGATGCCTGCTGTTTTTCTAGTGCAGCTTCAGAGGACTCTTTAGAAAACAACTTAATAGAAGTAATTGATTAAAATGAAAATTTATTTAATTTTAAACAAGGATCGAATCAGAATTATTTTTATATTCCTCTATTTATAGGACACTCTAATGCCAACTTTACCAAATTGTAGTATTATGAATTCGAGCATTTTAGTTATCAAAAGAATTAACTCTGTCTCTGATATGTGTTTCTACAATGTTCTCAATTTCACCTGCTGAATTTAGTTGCAGCTTTCCATGTTTTTTCTTTGACAAAACTTATTTCTGATCCAGCTTAGTGCGCACAACTTGGTTCAAACTTACCGCTTCATAACTGTACTGCCAGAATCAGACGACTCACTTTTTTGAGCTCTGTTCCTTTCAGCAAGCACAGTGATGAGTCATTCTTTCAAACCAAATGGAGTTATATCCATGTGAAATTCCTACAGTTATGATTAGAATCAGCTCCTAAACTGGAAACTCCTAGCAATTTTTTACTCCCCTCTACCACAGTCTGGCTTTTGAGAGAGGTATTAGAAACTTGTCAATCACCTGACATTCCTTTGTGTTCTCAGTATGGAGCAATCTGCTACATAGCTCCATTGAGGACTCCTGGATGTATTAATGCCAAATTTGCTATTGCAAACAACAGATGTGTGGACAGTAAAACTTGTACTGAGTGCCTTGGTGACTTACTTGGCACAGTGTGAAGCATGTAATACAAATATTGCTGTTCAGTTAAGTCAACATGTGGCCAGTTTTTGAAGGGGTTGCAGAAGGATGAATTCAGATATTGCATTCAGAAAAAGAAATATTTATCCAGCTGCTCCTGAATCTACAAAACTATATCTTTCCTCCTCCAAAACAACAAAATGGCATGGTTGTACACTTGCACACGTACACTTGCACACATACACATGCATACATAAAGGAGGAAAATAGCTTCATATATTTGGACAGAAACAAGAAAAAGTTATTGATTTGAGAGCACCAGCAGGTTGGGAGGCTGAGTTTAGAGACTCCTTCTTTAACATATAAATTACTGCACCTTATCTAATGTCATTCCCTTGAATCTGAAAGAAGTTTTCTAACTTTCAGTTTATTCATATACCTTTTTGGACAGTGATACAAAATTTTTGGTTAAAAGTCACACATATCATACTTGTGCTTTATTCAAGTAGCACTGCAAATACAAGGAGGTAAACCAGGTCATTTTTCTTAACAAATAGATTTGTTTCCTTTAAACTTTCCTTTATTTGAATTTAAAGGTGCCTTTTCTCATAACATTTTAAAAAAATATTTTAGAAAATAAGCAGTGCTTTCAGCTGAAATTTATTAGCAGTGTTTTCAAGATATCTTCTATTTTGCACCAGATTTAGAAGAGATAAAACTCTTTTCCAATGTCATATTTGAAATAACGTTGTGATTACTTTGCATTTGATACATAAATCTTTGCAGTGGAGCATCTGATCACAAAAAAACCCAACTCCAAGAGTTTTACTTCAGTCTCATACTGTACCTTTCTAAATGACCAATCATAAGCATGTTGACAAACAAAGAAAGAAGAACTTAATTGGAGTCAATTATGTTCATTCTGCTAAGGCACAGAAAGAACAGGTGGCTGACACAAGTTGCAGGACATATTGAGAAGGAATCTCTCATCTTAAACCTACACAAGGACATCTCAGACTCTTAACAGCTGCAGTCAGGAATAGATCAACAACTGTTGAGTACAGCTAAACTTAAACAAGATGGTGGTAATAAAGAAAACTAAAATAATTCATACAGCCTACTTACTGTGTGTCATATTCACTAGAAGTTGGTCTTTCCTCAAGAAAATTAATCAGTATGTAAACTTCTCCTTGCTATTGAATGCTTGAAACATTAATTTTTACTCCATTTAAATATAATTAGGACAAAAATTTTTTACTTTTACAAGCAGACTTGTCTGGACCTCAGGGATCCATATAAAAATGCCTGCTCAAGATGATCACTATGTTGAATCTTGACTAGCAATGTGAACTGAAACTACAAAATACATTTTTACATTGACAATATAATTATGCCACTTGCTGGCTGTTTAAGCATGACATTCAGACTATTCCTGGATAGCAATTTTGGCTGAAGCTAGATTATTAATTTGCTCCCAGGAGAATAAACTTAAAGATCTGTGATGTAAACATGAATGAAAATAAGTATGTGTGAAAGTACCTGAGAAACAATAGAACGAGGGTTTTAAAGAATTATTAAAAGTAACTACCAAGGACAAATTTGACAACCATAAAATTGGTAAACATTGCAAATGTGTTGCTCATATCAAGATCAAAATGCCTGAGCAACAACACAGCAACTCATTGGAAAACCCAGGCTGTGATAACAAGAAGTGGCATACATTGCATGTGTTGCTTCTCTTCATGTCGTTGCAACAGGAGGGTGTACTCTAGTTATAAAAATATCTAGAACAAGGAAAAAAAAAGATAATGGGTAGTAACCTTGGTTAATGTTTATGGAGGATAAAGTAATCGAGATTCTGAGGCAAGAGATCAAATAATAGTAACTATTGACTCCTAATAGATAGGAATGAAGTATACAAATAACAGTTCACCATCATCAATCAAGAAGAGCCAAGAGACATAGTTGTGTATAAGGAAGAAACATCCCACGATGGGCCATATTCAAAGTATAGTAAGGAGATAGTATCTGTAACTGCCATGCTTTATCCTCTACATGAGGTACAAACAAGCAGTGCCTGACCACTTACACATACATATATTGGTGTTTGTAAGTATGGGAGAATGAGCAAGTGAAATCTAGAATACAGTACATAAAAGTGACTGAAAACAGTTTAGCTTAAAAAAATTATCATTTTCCCTTCATATGGGATCTCAGACAGAATTTTGCAATGCTGTTTCCTGCATTGAGAATAAACACAATCTTTATTGCTTTAGGAAGTAATAGTTTATCTTTCACTTTGGATTTACTTGAGTAAAGTTTTGAGAAATAGGTGGATAGGACCAATAATTCTGTGAATCAATTAAACTATCTTTCCTACAAATAAGCAGAAAAATAAGAAAGAGTTTGTAACTATTTTTAAATTTTTGAAACATACGTAGTGTCATGGGCTGGGAATTACCCAACCTGATTCATAGATCACAACTTGGATCTGAACTCTGTCTTGTAGCATATGGTTGTAGAGCTTCATAGTATGCATTGCACTCAGTTTGGCTTCAGTGCAGGCTGAAAACCATTGTAAAATTGCTGCTTTTGTTGCATTTAAACCTAACAGGGTTCTGTCTGCTTCCCCAGATAAAGCTAGTTTAACTTTTTTTTTTTTTTTTCTGGCTTGTAACCTGGTTCAGATTCTGGCAAAATATGAAATGGGATGTGTGATAACAAAACAATAATTCAGATTGATGTGTGTTGCTGTGAATAGTGTTAACGTACATTTTACAGCTGCTCATGCCCTACCTCTGAATTTGTTGATTCTTCTCAACACTGGATGGGTGCTTTATGGAGATTCCTAGCTTTTTCTTAATACTTGGCTGGCCCTAGCCCTACCTTGTTATTTTGCTCTGTATACCTAGGGGCAAACTCTGCTGTTATTCTGGTAAGACATCTGGACTCTTTTTTAGAACTTTTAATTGCATCTTAGACATAATATTGTTTCTGCTCTGACTGTTGTATTACCATATGGATTTTTACCATTCCTTTTTTAAACTTTTGCCTCTTATGTGCAGGGGCTATTGCCTCTAGGGTTGCTTGAAAAACAATATCCAAATGTTAACTGAACACAGCAATTCCTATTGCACCAGTGCTGTGTGTGTCATCTTTGGAAGTCCGACCCTGCTGATACTGTTGACAACATCCCAATATGTTTTCTAGGAACAAAGTGAAAAATTTAATTAACCGGTCGTTTAGTTGACTTGTTTTTTTTAGTTTACAAGGCAATTGATACTGTATAGAACTACTCTTGCCTGTCTTGAGCAATTTATCTTTAAGAGGATTGCAAAAATTGAAAATATTTTTGATTCTACTGTAATTTGGAGTTCTGGTCTGAAATCACTTGCTGCTTGTCAGAATGTAAACATTATTTTGAAATATTAATTCTGGCATAGAATGCTCATCAAGGCTGCTATGAATTTTTTCTGACTAAACTGAGTATGGGTAGAATTACATAAAATATTGCTATCCTTAATGATTTTCTTTCTCATTAAATTTAAATCTACTATGCCTAAATATAACATTTTACACTCTGATTCATCAACATAAATAATATAAACTTATATGCATACATAAACTGAAGCACGCATGTCTGTATATATGTATATGTGCATATATTTGTGTTCAATAGACATTTCTCTGTGTCTAGAACATTTTAAAATCAGTAAACTTGACTGGAATCATGATGACTGTTTAGGAAATTACATTTAAGCATCTGTTTCTTAAGCATCTATCTCCAGATGATATTTGTGGATTACAAAAAGTTTAGCAGAAGAATAAAAATAATGAGAACAAAGCAGGAGCAGAATATAATTTGAATTAATTTTTAAGCATATTGCACATAAAAATACATTTAAAATACAATTGCAAAAGAAATGTAAAAGCAAAGAGAGTAAGCTGTTCTGACAGAATAGCAGTCTACAGTAGAGAATACTTTGAAGAGGATAAAGCTTTAATAAACTATGTCTCTACATGCAGATTAGGGAGATGCACAGAAGCTCCCAGATCTGTACCTGTATACCCACAGTCTAAATAAGAAAACTTGTTGTATGTCCTTAGCAGGAGCCTAAGTGTCACCTAGAAGTAGTCAGATCTCAAGTCCATAACTAGAACTAGTTTCCACTCAGTATCTGCACTTACTATCTGGTATCAGCCTATCTTGCTTCCTAAAAGATAGGGCTTTAAGGCCACCTTCCCAAACTCTGGTGGCAGGAACAGATAACTGTCACCAGGAAAGGATACTGACTATCCATGTCTCCAATCATACTCAGAATTATATAGTTCAGTTTCCGTCTTGGTCGCTGTGAACCCCTGTGACTGACATTTTGCCCAGTGAGATACAGTATGTGGGAGTCACTCTAATAAAAGCAAGATACGGTTGATGATCTGAGATATAAGCAGAAACACACGAAGGAAACTTCTTGAATTTCTGTGCTTTGATGAGGCACATCGGCTTGCCACTGATTCTGAATTAGTGGTCCCTAGGAAGTCTTTTGGTCACTTTACAGTTTATCTGTGAAAATGTAAACATAGTGGAAAAAAACTCAAAAGGGTTGTTCATTACAGTAAATGCATGAAAGAAATGCATGAAGTTAATGTTATCTCTGAATACAGCACTGGTGAAAGCCGTTGGAAAAAAAAACAGTTTTAGCTTTGCTATCTCCCTTTTGAATACAGGATTGAACTTGGAGGCATTAGAGAGAAAACAAACAGAAGTGAACCAAACGTTGGACAGAATGCCTTACATAGAAAAACATGAAAAGAATCATACAATCATAGAATCACTAGATTGGAAGAGACCTCTGAGATCACCGAGTCCAACCATGCCTGTCTCCCTACTGAATCATGTCCCTAAGGAACTCATCCACCCATTTTTTAAACACCTTCAGGGATGGTGAGTCCACCACCTCCCTGGGCAGCCTGTTCCGATCCCTGACCACTCTTTCAGTAAAGAAATTCTTCCTAATGTCCAGTCTAAACCTCCCCTGGCAAAACTTGCAGCCATTTCCTCTTGTCCTATCGCTTGTCACTTGTGAGAAGAGCCCAGCACCCACCCCGTCATAACCTCCTTTCAGGTAGTTGTAGACAGTGATGAGGTCTCTCAGCCTCCTCTTCTCCAAGCTAAACAACCCCAGTTCCCTCAGTCATCTCTCATAAGGCTTGTTCTCCAACCCCCTCACCAGCCTCGTTGCCCTTCTCTGCACACGCTCCAGCACCTCAATGTCCTTCCTGTAGGGAGGGGCCCAAAACTGAACCCAGCACTTGAGGTGCAGCCTCACCAGCGCTGAGTACAGGGGCACAATCACCTCCCTGCTCCTGCCGGCCACGCTGTGTCTGATACAGGCCAAGATGTCACTGGCCCTCTTGGCCACCTGGGCCACTGCTGGCTCATGTTCAGCCGGCTGTCAACCAACACCCCCAGGTCCTTCTCTGCCAGACAGCTCTCCAGCCACTCCTTCCCAAGCCTGTAACGCTGCATGGGGTTGTTGTGACCCAAATGGAGGACTCTGCACTTGACCTTGTTGAACCTCATCCCGTTGGCCCATCGATCCAGCCTGTTCAGATCGCTCTGCAGAGCCTCCCTTCCTTCTAGGAGATCGACACTACCAACCAGCTTCGTGTCATCCGCAAATGAAAAAGCAAAAGATATTTAATATACCCAAGCAGAGATGAAGAGGAAACTTGAGGATACTGTTAATACAATATCATTAATGGAAAATACACTGCACTAGACTAGATGACTTTCTAAAAAGTACTACTCTTTCAGTTAGTTTGTTTGACTTAATGATACAGGTGATATGAGTCCAGATAATTTTACAGTTTCAGTGTTTGTGAGTTTGTGAATAAACCATTGCATAGTCCGGCAAAACTGACTCAAAGAAATGAAGTTTCTCTCAAAATTAAATTTTCAAAATTTTAAACTGATTTTTAGTGCTAAATATTTTGATTCAGCAGAATGACACACAAAAAAATAATAAAATGTGTTAGAGTATAGGGAATAATATCCAGTGCTTCAGAACTGAACTATTATGTAGCTCAACAAGGCAAACAAATCTTATCTTGTATAATTAAAATAGTAAAATATGGTGAAATAATTTTAAAATTGAAAGATAAAGTTGTTTTAATTGTAACTTGCCCAGAACCATTAACTTCATTAAAATTACTCCAGTTTGGATCCTCATTTTCTTTGATCTTCATTGTACATTAATTTTAACTGTCAGTACTGTTCTAAGATTAAATAACAAATTCAATAAACAATTTGATGACAGTGTTCCTTTTCCCAAAAGTAAATATTTTTTTTTTACACTGTCACTGATTTTAAAACATTTTTAAAGCATTTTTCTATTTTCTCTTCCCTTCTTCTACTTTGTGTTAGTGAATTAGGTGAGTCAGTTGTGCATTTGAGGCTTCTCAGCACTGAACTATAAATTGTTCATGAAGAGTGCTTCCGCATAAAGAAGAAAGCTGGGCTTCAATGGCTTGCAGCAATAGTCAAAAGAACTTTTAGCTTATCCACTAGTGTAGGTTTCATTTTTCACTTCATAAATGGCATCTGCTAAGAGATTAGAGTAGGACTTGTAGCCATTTGAAAAGCTTTTTGTGTGTAACATGCAACTATGTGTGAACACTTTTGCACAACCTGAAAAGGCTTTCACAATATGGAAAAAACCCAAACCATGAAATATGAATTCATTGATGTTTCTGATGGAAATTTGATCTGAAATCCCCGAAGTTTTTTTTACCTAAGAAAGAAGGATACAGTGCTGTAGGGATAATCTGCCACTTTCTCAAAGGGAATAATCATGTTCTGTGAAGTTAATAGGAGTTTTGCCTTTGGCTTCAGAGGAAGACTGCACTGCTTCTATCTTACCTGCCACTCATATCTGGAAATGAAACAAGTAGGCAAACAAATCCAAAGACCTGAGAATACTGTTCAAATGTGATGTTCAGTTCTGCTTATTTCTGAACCTTGATGGATGAGATACAGGTTAATGATCTGCTGCACCTCAACACTGACAAAGACTGATTTCTGTGTGGGATTGCAGTATGCACCCAGTGGTTAGAAATAACTAGTAATCCTCTCTGCCTGCACTAAAATGAGGAGGTGGGAAGAAAGTATGAAAGCCTGGAAGAAAAAAAAGGTGGTAGGTATTCTTTAGCCAATGGCTAAAGGATACTCCTGAGTAAGTGTAAACAACAGACATAGGAGTGGTTTTCGTTGTTTCAAATGACTTATATTACTACTTTCATGTATAATGTTTTCTTTCTTTCTGAGAGAAAATTTAAGGAAAACAAGGGATTGGAACTAGATGACCTTTAAGGTCCCTTCTTACCCAAACCATTCTGTGATTCTGTGAAAGCACATTTGAAGTTCCACAGTAAAAATGGAGCACTTTTAAGAGTTTCTCATAACATACTCTCTCACGATTTCTGAGACTAAAAATTAAGGCCAGACAAATCAAACTAGAAATGGGACACTGGCTTCCAATAATGGCATTAATTAGACATGAGAATACACTGAACAATAGTTCTTTGTGTATATTTTCAAACTCACTGCTCAGAAGCGGATGCCTTTGAGAAAACTGAACACCAAAGACGGAACCCCTTTTCTCCTTAACTCCCAACAGTCTCCTTTTCAGGATCCACGGCCCTCTGTGAGCCCCCACACTTATATCTAAAGAGCTTTTGGAAAAGATGAGTAAGTTACAAGATGTATTAAAAGTTCTGGAGGAATGCACCCATGGAAATATTTGTTGATTATCAGCTGTCTATGGCCACACAAATGACAGTATGTCCAACAGCTTATTAAAGTTGCTTGCACTTGTCAAGACCTTAGCCAGTGTGGACTGCCCAAGGGCCATTTGTCCCAGGCTCCACTTGAGAGCTTGTAAAGAGGAAGAGGTGGCTGGACCACCTGCAACAAGGGGAGAGTAGTGAATATCATTTACCCTCACGTTAGCATAGCCCATGACACGGTTCTCTACAGTATCTTAATAGCAAAGGGGTAAGGCATAGACAGGAGGCAGATTAGGGTGGCACTGTGTGAGGCACTGATCTGCAGAAAAGACCCTTGGGGTGCTAGTGACAGTGGGGGGAAAAGGAGTGCACAGTGCACCTGGCAGTGCTGGAGTAGAAGCAAAGCCTGTATGCAGCGTAGACAGGACTAGATAAGTGATTCCTGCTCTCCACCTGATCCTTGTGCAAGCGTGCTGTGCAGGTAGTTTCTGTTCCCCACGCAGTGGGCACTAGGCAGGCAGTGAGTGACTGGTGCAAGTCTGTCATAGGGCACTTGGGTTGTGAAGGCAGGTTGAGCCCAGTATGTGTGAAAGGAGGCAAAGGACACTCTCTGTGCCACCAGGGCATTTTTTCTCACTGGCAAGCAAAACGGCATGGGGGAATGACCCCAAGGAAAGGGGCCTCAATGCCCCACACCTCCTTCTTCTTCCAAACCCAAAGTCTACCCTACCACCAACCCAGATTTCTTGGGTCACACACATGGGCTGCCATCAGAGGAGCCTCCTAATGCAATGAGCCACCTCACTGCCCACTGTCCCAGGCCCTAAAGCAAAGGGATCCCTGCAGCTGGCCCACGAGTCACTGAGCCTCTAGGCCTTCGGACATCAAGCACACTTAGAAGAAGAAAGAGCAAGAATAGTGGAGGCGGCTGTATGCACACCTTCGGGCAGCACGACAAAGATGCTGTCCACTGAACTATGGAAAGGATCAATATACTTCCCTTTCTCTCTCCCCTTTGCCCTTGGTTCACCATTGTTCTTCTCCCTAGTTTTAATGACAAACCTTCTCACTGTTTTTGCAACACCACATCAGAGTACTCTCTGGATGTGTTTGAAGAATCACAGGTAGCTCCAGAATTGGATCCTCCAAACAGGTTTCCAGGACCTAGGGCGCATAGAGGAAGGAACATGAGAAGCACGTTGGCTCTTCTTTCAGTAGTTGATCCAGGTGGAGCTTCTCAACCCAGTAGAGTAACTCAGTCTTTCCAGTATTATCTGGGGACAAAGAGGCAAACGGGAACATGAGAAACCACCTGCTGCTGGCTTGATCTGTGTCTGCATTGTAGATGTGATTTTGTGTTTGTAAGTTTTCACATTGGACATAATTGGCAGGATTTTAGTGGGTTTTGTAGGAGGTGGCCAGGGGCTGCCAGTCACAGTTGGTTTTGGAGTGTTCAACAACAGATCCACAGCACCCCAAAGCTGAAGCACACAGGGGAGCACATGGCTCCTCTGCAAAAGCATATTTAAGAAAGACAGCAATGGCTAGGGACAGGAGAGACACTGGAGAGAAAGGTGGCACAACAGGAGATGTGTAATGAGAGGTAGAGCAAAGCTAGGAGTGCACAGAGCTGGCTATGGGGCCTGGTGTGGAATGGGTTGTGACTGGCTGAAGACAGCCCCTGGCCTCCATACCCAGTGTAGCTGGACAGGATTCTCTTTCACCAAAACTCCCTTTACTTTCCAGCCAGACTAAATGGCATGTTAAATAGCCCAGCCAGATACATGACTTTGCACAGCATTAGGTTAAGTCTACCTACAGTCAAAATATTAACCTGTGTAGTAATAAATTTTGATGGTAATCAAATCTGAAATAAAATCTTTTAAGCACAATTAAATCAAATCATGAAGAGTCTTAAAAGATATTTTTATGAGAAACCTCTTAATCTTAAGACGGACTGATGGTTGTTACATATCTAACATCTATAGAAACCTAAATACCAACAAATAGAATTAAAGAATCCATGAGATTTTTTGAGGGGAAGAAACATTCCTGCCTTGCACAGCATAAATACAGTTGCACTTATTTTACTGATAATGAAGTAAAAATGTGTCTTTTTTTCTTCCAAATGAATGGGGAATCACAATGGGTTGTACATTACAATTCTCATTTGTTGTGTTCTGTTCTAGAGTAGCTGCAGAATTAATAAAGTCGATATCTGATGAAAATATATATTCCTTTCAAATGATCTCAGTTCATGTAGTTACTAGTTAACATAAAAAAGCAGTCATGGAACAAGTGTTTACTAGATGATTTTTCCCAGAGTCAGACTTTTTTAGAAGAAACTCTATAGTGACAGCATCAACCTCATTTGTCAATGAATTAATCTACCCAAGACCACAGCTTGTAATTTCATCAGTAAAAGGAAGAGAAAGTGTGAGTAATTGCAAGAGTAAACTTAATTTTCTGTAGCAATATATTTTTGTGATACCACATACACCAAAAACAGATGAACATGTTTCTTAGTCCAAAACTATTCTTGAAATGTATCTGAAAAAGTAATATACAAAGACATTTCTTGAAGATGATGAAGCAAAAATGTCAGCTACACACTTGAATAAGCTCAATGAGACTTCTCAGACTCAGCTTTAGTCATGTCAGACATAGCAGCAGCAGCAACAGCCAACTCAGGCATGATGTGTCCAACCGTGCTTAGCTCATTCACCTATAGATCATTTATATCCATTTCAGGAAAGAATGATGCATCTTAGAAATAGCAATTCTATTCACAGAAAGGACTGAAAAGTCATTAGTTCACAATACCCTTTTAAAAGTGCTGCCAAGTAATGTCTGACTGCTGATTTTTTTTTCTTTTTCAATTGTTAATGAATCTTGTAGTTTGAGCATTACTTACTCATTTAAGATTTATGCAGTACCTTGTCACAGAAATCACTGTATATTAGGAAGAAAATACAGCCTCAGACTCTTCTCTTTATATTTGTATCTCAGCTAAATCTACCACTCAGCTGGGGATCAGTTCTTACACCTTGAACATAGTTATCTTTTTTTCCGATGACTGACTGACTAGCTAAGCTACCTGTCGCATGCTGTGCAGCATCATAGCATCTGTACATATATATATGCCTGGATATTGCTGGATTAGTAAGAGATTACAGAATAGATGACTTTGATAGATTACATGAATACATCAGAGACTAAGAAAGGATTATCACCACACTATTCTACTCATTGCCGCAGTCCCAGGATCCCTGCAATATTTTATGTGTTAGACAAAGTATTGGCACTGTGGTGACCAGATATACAAGCAGATATCAGTGTTGTTGCACTTAACCACATTAAATGTCTTGTTTTATTTCCTGTTATTTCAATCTCACAATACCAAGTTGCCCTCTCTAGCTTTCTAAACTACTGGACAACATGACCCTGTTTATAGGTATAAACAATAGCAACATGCGTGTCAGACACTTTTAATTTTCATTGACAAGAAACACTGAGTGCACCGTTTCCTAGAAACTGCACCAGGTGAAACCTCCAGCACATGGTTGAAAAATAATTTATGACCTCTTAGCATTATCAGAACATAGATTAAATAGGTGTAAAAAAGGAATAAAGAAGGCAACTTCATTGATACAAAAGGGATTTAAAAAAAACCCCAAACATATTTGCATAAAGGTCTGTTTGTATTTATGTGCTTGTACCTTTACCTATGTAAATGTACATATATATACACAACAGCAAATAGTTATCTGATTATCAAAAAAATTTCTATTAAAATAATATTTTAAGACACAATCTTATTTCTATTATCTATTTCAACTATCCAGTGTTCAGAAATATTCTGTGGGAATGCGTCTCAATAGAACTAAATTAATTGTCTGACATGAAGAAATTAGAATTTAGAAATACTAAGCAATCATAAGTGTATTAATAATTAAAATAGCCTGATGTAAAATATGATCAACGTTTTGATCCTTGCTGTCTAAGTCAGCTACTAAGGAGAAACCATTTTGAACCAGTGTTATAGTTTCAGGGTTTTTTCCTTTTCCGGGGAATTTTTCTTCCTTTGCCAACAAATGGGATCTGAGTGGGACACGAGGGGGTAGGGGGAAGATGTCTCCGGGGAAGCCGGGGCAGAAGTCATGTCCCCTTTGCCAGGACATTCCTTTCTTTCGCACTTCCGCTGGATCTCTCTCTCACTATACACTGTCATAGAGATAAGCTGCATGCTTTTGCTCTTTGCTTGAATGGTTGTATTCTCTCTCTCTCTCTCTTTTTCTCTCTCTTGTGGGGGTGTGGGGGTGTGGGGTTGTGTGTGGTCTCTGAGGAAGGGATCACTGGTCGTCTGGATCTGCTCTACCACGAACTCCTGCAGGATCTACACTGAGGAGAAGTTGCCTGCCCCACCCCCCAGAGCCGCCCTGAGCGGAGTGCAGCAGCTGTTGCTCTTAAGGAAATATTCGGTGCAGAACTTGATTCATATTAAGATCTCAATCACAGTTGTTGTTAATTCTGTTCTGTACACACATACATTTGTAGCTAAGAACTGTTATTTTTTCTGTACAATCTGGTTTGTTTGTTTGTTTGTTTGTTTTCCCTTCTCTGGTTAAAACCACTTAATTTCTGATAACATATCTTGGTTTTCATCTAAACTGAGACAACTGGACTGTATAAAAAATATTTTATAGATGTGTATATATACACATAACTACATATACAATGACATAAATATTGATTTTATAACCTTTATATGTCTTTGATAATTGAAAAAACTAGAATATTTGATTTCATTGTTACTTTGTGTCAACTGGTGTGCATTTAGACTTTCTAAATTGTTTATTTCAGCCCTGCGCTCTTCTTCCATTTCTCTCTCACTAAATCAGTGTCACTGACATGCTTATGATGCTTAACATCATTAGATAGAGACTGTGAGAAAAAAAGTTATATATATAGAATCGTAGAATTACCTGAGTTGCAAGGGACCTATAAGGATCATTAAGTCCAAATCCTATCCCTGCATAGGACATTCCGACATTCACACCATGTGTCTGAGGGTGTTAGACAAATACTTCTTGAATATTGTCACATTGACACCATGACTGTTACCCTGGGGAGCTGTTCCTGTGCTCCACCACCCTCTGGGTGAAGAATCTTTTCCTAATATCTAACGGAAACCTCCCTGGCACATCTTCCTGCCATTCTCTTTGTCCTCAAGAGTGTCAACACATATCCCCAGTTTCATGTCATTGGCAAACGTGGTTAGTAAACCCTCGAGTCCTGCATCCAGGTCATTTATGAAGGGTATAGCAATGTTACACAACAGTGTTAACACCTGTTTTATTACTGCTACAGTTTCTAGAGGAAGAGAAGTTCAAAAAACAAAGTACCAATAAATTATCATCTTTCATTCCTTTTTCTCTCAATTTATGTAATTTATTTTTGTCTGTTTTCTAGCCATTTCAACAACCACGTCAAATTAACCACAAAAACCTCATTAAACTTCAGAGCTACTATACTCAGATTTCAGAGCACCAAGCAGGTTTTGGAACTTACTGACAGCTCAAGGATAAACAGTATCTTGTTTTGCAGTAATACTACCATTTGTTACCCTCTTGTCCGGTATGTATAGGCATCCTGTCTTTATTCACAATTCAGATTTAGTTTGTCCTTTTGTGGAATGTTTGAGATTGGACTCTGTAGCCTGAAAAATAATAAAATCAGTTTTTTTCTGTACTCTTGTATCACTGCTGATGTGCAAAACGACATTATGAATGTAGGTCACTTGTTAGGGATAAGAATTGTGTAGGTATATACCACCTATTGCTAATTTGTGAGGAGAACACAAGAACATGGCTGTGACTAACTATCAGCATACTAACTATCAGCAGATATTACTATCAAAGCAGGTTGGACAGTACAGTTTTATTTTGTGAAAAAATTGAAGTTTAAAAAATCCTTTTCTAGTGCAGTAGAATTAAAACTCTTTTGTCTTGAAATGTTCTTTTTCAATACACCAAGAAACAACAATGCTTTACTTAATTTTGAAAAGGACAAGAGGTTACTATGAAAGCAAGCACAACCTCAGTCTGGATGGTGCACAATTAGAGGAGTCACTAGATACACAATGTGCAAGACCAGACAGTATTCATGGAAAGTCCGAAGACTTCTACCTCCTATAGAGCACCCTCGTGGGAAAACTGTTCTTGTTTTAGTCAGCGTTTTGCTGACTAAAAAGCAATGGTAGGGATCCAAGTTAAAATTTTCACTCTGTCTTGTTGAAAGCAACCCTTTTTTCAATTAGATGCCCTTTCAGACCAGAGCAGTGACTTGACATTCCATAGTTCCTCTCTAATGCTGGGAATTGTTTTAAAGAAACAGCTGGAGAAAGGTTTCTCAACATGAGGTATGACGAAGCAGGTCTCACTTCTCAGGCAAATAGCTGAACCACTGGCCAAGTCCTTGCACTCAGACTCCACTCTAGTACTTTTTGGTTCCAAGACTAAATGCAAACCCTTTCACTAATAAGTCTTGGCTAAGACTTATGCATAATGTAAGTTCTGATTCTGGTAGAAAATATTTCTAGGAGTGCGGTAAATAGATACCCTGTTTGGATCTTGACACAAGCAGTTAGTCCAGAATATTTCACATATCGATTTATGAAAACAAATATATATTTTGAAATTAATCCTTTTAAAGACAGAACTAAATTGTTTAAAAAAATTAAAAAAGAAACCAAGCCCCCCAAACCTCCATAATAACAACGTAAAACTGTTAACCTCTGTTATTGCACCTCCTGGGATTACGCAGGGACTGATTTACGTGCTTAAAGAGCCATGTCTGGTGTGTAGGAAATCTGTGATATTCCCATAAAGAATAGCAGACACGGTATCCTGGGAACCCGGCAGGCTCAAAGGATTCAAATGGCAATTAGACTTGTTTCTACAGACACCCAAGTTGCTTCTCTCCCTGTAACAATTAATTGAAGCATATAGCTAGGATGGATACTTAGATTGTTATCTTCCAACTAGTATGAGGTTTTTAAAGTTCACACGACCTTCAGCCTCATGTTTTTGTGATCCAAATGCTGGTTTAGTGCATCTAAGATGGGTGGTCTTGGCAGTTTTACTTAGCAAATTCTTATTCAGGTGTGAAAAATACTAACACATAAGAGTAATTTTTGATACTGTTGTTGATAGAAGCTAAGAATTCAGGAGAAAAAAATACTGATGTGATAAAAGCAAAGAAATCAGAAGATTGCAACCCAGCAACAATAAGCCAATTCCAAGCCACAACAAAAGTCATCCTTTCTGCCTTCTGAGGACTGTTTCATCAACAAAGACTTTTTGGGGTGGAGGAGAGTAAGAATATTTATACTTTCTGGGTATATTAGCTAAAAACCCAAGTGCTTTGCAGTGTTAAATTGTACATCTCCTACTTTAGAGTCTCTATATGCATAGTAAAACTGCTAGGGAAGGGATGTTAAGTTAGGATCCTACAACTGTTTTTCAACATGTGGAAAGTCTGCATTTCCACTAAATCAAACATTTGTACTTACCGTTGTCTTCAGTAAATAAAAAAAAAGATGCATTCATTTTTCAGTTCTGTAATTAAAAGGGAGGAGAATAAAAGGTTAAGTTATGCAACTGTGAAAAGATTTATCCTGAAATCTGAGTTAATAATTCAGGTAAACCACATCTTGATGCTCTGAAAACTTAAGAATAGATCTGTAGAATTGCACCCAAATGTTCCTCCAGATGCTAGCATAAAATCAAATTCAAGAAGATGTAACTCAAAAATTAATTTTGGCATAAAATTAGTAAATAATTAAGAAATAAAGAAATTGAAAATGTAATGTAAAAATGTAATGTAAAAAACTTTTAAATTGTCAATTTAACTGTAGATTTCAAACTTCATATTTTTATTTCATAGAGGAAAGTAAAAGTGTTTCTATGAAAAAATTCATAAAGAGTCTGTTGGCCATTTGTGGCAAGACACTGCAGTAGGGTCATGTTTCAAGGGCTGAATTAGTCATTTAATAAGAAAAGTGGCCATAATGATCCACTGTTTCCACAAGATAATTGTTTTGTCAATACTGTTATATCTCAGAATGATACACATTCACATTAATATCACCTATAGGAGCCTAGTACAATTGGAAATATTGATTAGAGCAGAGGCCATTACACCAAGATATAGGCTATGAAATGTACAAGAATTGATTTGTATTCTACTGTTTGGCTTGTATGAATAATGGTCAAATTTCCTCTAACATAGCACACTCACATTGCCCAGGATAGCTCCTCTGTATTGGTAGTTTACCCCTGGCAATTACTGACTTTTTTCAGTCTGTGTCGTAATGGAAATTGGAGAAAGATGTATATAGGAATATATTAAGTAATACAAATAAAATGAACTTAAAGGAAAAAAGTGAGAAGACCAATTTAAAAGTTTGAGTAGCATTCAGTTATTTTGATACATAGCTACTCTTAAGTGGTTGCTGTTTCATAGAATCATGGAATCATAGAATCGCTTGGTTGGAAAAGACATTTGAGATCATCGAGTCCAACTATACCTGTCCACTACTAAACCACATCCCTGAGCACCTCATCTACCCGTCTTTTGAATACCTCTAGGGACGGTGACTCAATCACCTCCCTGGGCAGCCTGTTCCAATGCCTGACCACTATTTTGGTGAAGAAATTTTTCTAA
Organism: Neomorphus geoffroyi; assembly: GCA_033558235.1. Lineage (NCBI taxonomy): Eukaryota > Metazoa > Chordata > Aves > Cuculiformes > Neomorphidae > Neomorphus > Neomorphus geoffroyi. The sequence goes on from JAUMJM010000002.1 coordinate 27,082,694, forward strand.
TACCTAATCTGAACCCCTCTGGTAACACTTGAGGCCATTTACTCTCATCCTAGCCTGTCACTTGTGAAATGAGACCAACATCCACCTTGCTACAATCTCAGGTAGTTGTGGACAGTGGCAAGGTCTCCCCTCAGCCTCCTTTTCTCTAGGCTAGACAAACCCAGTTCCCTCAGTCATCTCTCATAAGGCTTGTTCTCCAGCCCCCTCACCAGCCTCGTTGCCCTTCTCTGGACGCGCTCCAGCCCCTCAACGTCCTTCCTGTAGGGAGGGGCCCAAAACTGAACCCAGCACTCAAGGTGCAGCCTCACCAGTGCTGAGCACAGGGGCACAATCAGCTCCCTGCTCCTGCTGGCCACGCTGTGTCTGATACAGGCCAAGACACCATTGGCCTTCTTGGCCACCTGGGCCACTGCTGGCTCATGTTCAGCCGGCTGTCAACCAACACCCCCAGGTCCTTCTCTGCCAGACAGCTCTCCAGCCACTCTTCCCCAAGCCTACTGAGTATACACTTCCCCCAAGCATACTAAGCGTGCACTCAATCCCCTTGTCCAAATCATTGATAAAGATATTGAACAGAACTGGACCCAACACTGAACCCTGGACAACAGCACTTGTGACCGGCCTCCAACTGGATTTAACTCTATTTACCACCACCTTTGGGCCCAGCCATCCAGCGAGTTTTTCACCCAGCAGAGGATGTGCCTGTCCAGGCAAATGGCAGCCACTTTCTCAAACAGAATACTGCAAGAAATGTTATCAAAAGCTTTTCCAAAGTCCAGGTACAACACATCCACAGCTTTTCCCTTATCTATAAAGCAGGTAACCTTATCAGAGAAGGAGATAAGGTTAGTTTGGCAGGACCTGCCCTTCATAAACCCATATGGACAGGCCTGATTACTTAGCTGTCTTGTGTGTGCTATATGATAGCAGTTCATGACACCTGAAGAATTTCAGAGAGTGTTTTTAGCTCAGATTGTTACATGTAGGGGAAAAGAAACAAAAACTAGAAACACACGAAAGGTAAATTACTATCAATGCATTTTCATAATTTTATGTTCAACCTCTTTCCAAACAGTTATTTGCAAAGGACATGTAATATTCCTGCTGAAAAGTACATTTATTTTAGCAATTTATTGAAAGGCTATCTATACACACTGTGATATTTTACTTTGGAGTCTGTGGTTTCCTGGTTTTGCTTGTCATCTGGGTTGTGTTTCAATCACTTCCTTCCATATGAAAAAAAAATCTAAATAGGTATAGAATACATCAGTCAGTCAATAAAACAGGACATGGATAAAGTCTACAGTGACTTTTATATAAAAATACCTACTGAAAGAGACCCTTTACTTTTTGCCTTATGCCTTTAAATTTTCATACTCTTTCCACAATTTTAATTTTCTCCTTTTCCCTTCCTGATTCTGTCTCAGAGAGTCTGAGTACCTCTCACTAGTGCACACTTTCAATGAGATTCATCAGATCAATGTGCTTTGTTAATTTTAAACTTAAATGAGCTTGATAGGATAGAGGAAACTTAACAAGAATTCTGCCAGTTTAAATATATTTCATCAGTTGTGCATCATTTGAATTTTGTTATATAGACCTCTTCATTTATTATAGAGTTTTAGCAAAAGTTTCTGCATAAAGGTGTTGATAATAAGCCTTAGCTATAGGTTCCATCCTATAGGTGTATTTCTGAATGCATTTCTCCTACTGCATGTTAATGCATGTTAATGACTAGTTATCTTTGTCCTGATACCTGCACAAAATTGATCAATCAGAATTAAGATTCTCTTCATTAGGAGAGACCGACTATCTACAGTAAAGAAGTCCCAAATGTATTTTAGTGGAATATATACAAGTTCTGACTAACACAGTTCAACAGAGTTGTGAACCTGGATCACAGAATTCATACTGATCACGTATTGCAGTGCCTCAAAGATAATTTGATTCTTACACTACAATGATCACTTTCCCGATTTTTTTAGATGGATCTACACTTTCTTTGGGTTTTGTACAATAATACAAATGAAAAATTAAGCTATAACTTAAATATTATTGTTTATAACACACCAGTTATTAGGCTGTTATTTGTCCAGGAAATTGATTGTTCTCCAATTAACAATCTGTATTTTAGGATGAAGCTCACTTTATATTTTATTTGATATTTTTCTGTGATTAACATGATCTTTATTCAGTAGAGATCAAAAAGCCACAAGGACAGAATTTTCTTTTTGGATCCATCAATTACCATATATTTTGTATATTATGTATAAATATACTATAAACACATTTGGTAATGCATGAAGAGAAATATGCAGACAAAGTAGGACATACTAATTACATACAGAAAAAAGGGGTTTAAAGGGGCTTAAAATTATATTTATAGTATTGCTGTGGAAATCATGATGATTAAAGGACATGAAAACTGTTTTCTGGATTAATTAATATCTTTAATTAAAGGAGTATTTCATGAGTCTGCAATTGTTCAACTCTGCCAATTGGCCATGTGATAAGCCATTACCTCTCCTAACAGAATTCCCTTCTCTTTCATGGTTTGCAAAAAATGTCTTGTATTTATTGCATCATAATTCTTCCATTGTAACTCCTAAGCTGTGCATTATTTTGTAGTGTACATGAAACATATTAGGTAATTTTTGAAAAAAAATAGCCTACATGTCTGTAAAACGGTTCAATCCATTGTTAATATATTGATATTTAGTTTCCTTTAATAAAACAATACTGTTGTGTGTGTGTCTGTATCTCTCGTGTTTGCTTGTGAAATGATTCATAAACTTGCTTGTTGCCTTTTTTGTGGACTGTTTGATTTCAGGCTAACTTTATTTTTCCCTTTAACTGAATTTGGTATTTTTATTCACTAACATTAGATTATTGGAATTTATGACAATCATTCAAGTGGGGTTTGGAGATGTGTGGCTTTTTGGCTTAGATTTGGATATAGAGTGTGTTCTTGTTACAGAAGAGGACAAATGTTTATCAACTTAAAGGCATAAAGGTCTACTTCTCAGGCAAAAGTCAGAATGAGAACATTACAAATCTTTCCATGATTAAAAATTTAGAAATAAACCCTTATGTGGCATATATGAGTACCAGATGGATGAAATGCATCTCCTCCGTTGGAATATACGATCTATCCTCCAATATCTCCCCTGGGCATATTTAATCAGTTGGTTTCTTCTGATAAATTTGGGATAGTCATTTCTTAAAAAGCGTCTCAGAGGACACACTGTGCATGTAGAACCCAAGATAAGAAAGTCTTAGAGAGAGCTCTTAAAATTACGAAAGAAAAAGCAAGGCACTGACCTGTAATCCAACTGCTTTTATATTTTGTTTTAGGAATAGCTGATATAAACATCTTTAAACTCAGAAATCTTGGCTTCACTCTCAAAGGTGTTAGTTTCACCACTACTTTTCCAGGCATTATATTTACTTCATTACCTTTAAAAAAATAGTCGATAGATTAATATTCTGTGAAACAATCCATGTAATGGAAGAGTTTGTCCACAAAGTTTTGATGTCTGCTCTTTGTCATCACAACACTCAGCCTCACCAAAATCCTAAATATGTACAATGGGAGAATATTTGAGAAAAATAGATTATATTTTACATTTCATTGGTAACTTATTTGCAAATGCTTGACCTTATAAGACAAAAATCGTAAAATCATGCCAAACTTGAATTAATTGTATAAGAAGATCTTTAATTTTCACAGAATGAACAAAGATGAATTGCCATTAGGCTCAGACTTCAGTTTGAAAGCTGAGTCCTTTGGCTTGAGGAATTGTCATAAAAGAGAAACTAACTGAAGGATGCAAAAAAGGATTTAAGATAAATCCTGAAGAAAGAGTATTTCACCTGAAGAGCCCAAACCAAAATATTGTATATCAGTTTGGTTCAAAGTAGAAGTTGGCATTGTATGTTTGCACATAAAGACTTATATATGTGGTTATGTATATCTAACTCATTCATTTCCTACACACACTCAAACATGTGTACACACACATATTTCAACTATAGCTGTAATTAAAGATTACATCAGTTCACTGATTCAAAATTAGGTAGATAAAAAGGTCTTTTTCTTAAGGGAAAATGAAAGTTCTCAGAAGTGACAGCTGTAACACCACTTGGCTGCTTTTCATCTTTTCAGACTGGCTTGCAAATTGTTGTTGAGAACTGAGACACAGTATTATGCAAAACAAACAAAGAGTCCTGACAAGGGATAAAGCCTTATTACTTTCACTGATTCTTTCTTTACTGCATGCTTTCTGGACAGAGATCATGATTATCTGAAACTGTCCCTAAATCCCGTAATACAGTTTTGATTGAAACTCACCAATTCCCACTCTGCTTTTTACATTATGAGGATGTAGCCCTGTAATATAAAGTGAAACTTGTCAGTATGCGGTTACAAACCTTTTTGGCAATCACACTTACCAGAAGCATAATACATATTTAAAGAGAGCTGATGTTCAGCTGCCTGCCTAACTCTCCCTGTATTCTGGTTTTCTTGAAACTTGCATGTCACTAGCATATGCATTCTTTATAGTTTTTCGTAAGACCATCAGAGGTATAGATTGAGTTTTGGCAGGTGCTACAAAATAGAATTTCTAACTGTACAAATAAGAAAAAAGGTGTATATAAGTCATACCAGCAGTCTACAACTTTGGCAATGGTACATAGAGCTACAAAAAAAAAGACTGTGAAATAGATCTAATAATATTTTCATCATCTCTACTGACATGCTTTGTAAGGGCGAATCCATCAACTGAAAGTTTCCCAGATGTCAACGTTATCCAACCAGGTGCTTCTTACTAGAGCAGATGTTCTAAGTTAACAAGAGCAATGGAAGGTTTATGGCCCATTTTTTACCTTGTTCACCAAAATACATACAACCATGGACAGTGAGGCAGTGAAGTACTCTTGCAAATCAGTTTATAAGAGACGTAAAACAAACCTTTATGAAAACAAACAAAGAAAGCACGTTTATTGAGTAGGAAGCTGAATATGCAATCCTCAAACATTTGTGAAACTGCTCTGCATGACTGCACAGAAAATACTTGCATAAATTAAATCAACTGTATGTTATAAATGAATTAACTCATTTTTAACATGATTTACTAAACTATTTGAAACCATAACCAGAAGAGACATATCACACACACACAAAAAAAGCCAATAAAAATGATATAACAAGAAGCTTCTTACTAGGTGAAAGAAATGAAGAACCTCCTAATTCTCTGATTCTTCTTGGCACTCCACTTAGTATCAGAACTTATGAAAAAAAAAGCCTATGTTACTTTACCCTGTGAAAACCACAAATATAAAACCAATGTAAGTAGAAAAAAAGTTGTTTTCTACCAAATTAGTGAAAGGGTGTTCAACTGCTTGGAATTTTTTTATAAAAGCATATGTTCTGTTTCTCTGCTTATTGTGTTCTCGGCTGTTCATATCTAAACTCAGTATGTCTACAGTAGGCTTTACAAAATAAGCTGTTTATAGATGAAGAACTATTATCTTTTTCTACCATTTGAATGGTCCAATGTAGGACATGACATTTCCTCTGTCTCAGAAAATTCAACAGCTTTTAACCACATGAAAAAAAGTCTTCTTCAGAATGTGGTATGAGTGCATGAAGGCAGTGCAATATTATGAAGGAAGTGGGGCAAAATGAAAACCATACAGATACTGGAGGCAAATTCACAAAACTGAAAATAACTTTATTGTTATTTTCCCAGGTCTGCTGCCAGCGATTCGATCTTCTGAGATGAGAGAGACAACAAAGGGCAGATAGTTTCTCTTTTCTGTAACGGTCATCTTGAACTGATCCACAGAAGTGCTGCAGAAACAACTCAATCAAATTCCATAAGGAAAAATAAAATCCAAGACGGGCTGAAAAACAGACAAAAAACCTCACAATGGTATCCTTTCTCCTATATTTCCAGCAGTACGTTACTCACAGTTGCAGTTTCAAATCAAACTAATTCTTCCCTTTATTTCTGTCTCTCTACAAGGCACAGACAATGACTATTAGGTTTTCAGTTGCTTTGCACGAGTATTGTTTCCTCGATCTCCCCTTTTCTACCATCATAATATCACTTGAGCAAATAGATATTTTTTCTTATGAGAATTATTTTCTTTGCTTTACTCTGTCATCATGCTTAATAGTTTTGTTACAGCTGTATTACATAAAAGAAAGTAATTAATGATTTTTCTTCTGTTTCTTCCTTGCACTGTCTTGAATACTTGGGAGTTAACCATTATGTTGAATGGTTTCATTTACAGAAAAAAAATCAAAAGGATTGTCTGCTAAATATACTCAGCTAACATACTCAGCATTTTAAAGGTCAAAACAAATACTTGAAATTATCTCTCCTTCAAGCACCTCATTGCTGACACTATGAGAGGCACAAAATATTTTCACATAGAGTTTCAACCTCCTTTTTTCTAGCATAGGTAGAAAAATCAATACCTATTCTTGTTGCTGTGCACATGTTTGAGCATCTTAGAATATCTAAAAGTGAATTTGGGGGAAATCTTAATTGAAAAAAACCTTCATTTAAATCTAAATCTGTGATCATAGGTTCCAAGAGGGATGCTTTCTTAGCCATAATGTATTTTGTTCCCTCCAAAAATCATCAGAGAAGTTCTGTGAAGAGTAAATGTAATAAGATGTCACTACATTAACAAAGTTTTCCGCTAAAAGCACTGTAGCTCTTAGACTACAGAAAAAATTAGTTTGAAGGGGAAGGTTTTACAAAGATAGTTTCTCCTCTTAGAGGCTGTGTTAAAATACCATATATATTTTTCTGCACTGAAAGCACAACAGTGAACTAGCTTGAACATCATATAATTTAGGACACAATAGTTAAAAAATCCATATTATAAAACAAATAAATAGATTTTTTTCTTCTATTTTTTAAGGTCAGTTAGTGATAGATTTGGCTCTATGTGGGGTAAATGGTTGTAGAGTGTGTTTTTAGAAGATTTGGATTTGTCAATACTTATTCCAATAATGTTTTTTTATACCAATACTCTACTATGTAGCAAATTAGGAAATAATTTCTGCACATTTGCAAAATTTTATAAATACTTGTGAGAAAGCTAGACCATCACTATACATTGTATACACTATCTACAGAGACAGAGATTTTTAATCCTAAAAGAATTTTCAATCTAAATCGGCTTAGACCCCCCCTCAAAACTTTGGAAAGTAATTATCTTTATTACCTCTTCCCAGTAGGGGAACCGAAGCACAGATATAGCATGTCCCAGATCTACAAAATGTGCCACGTCATATAAGATTTGGAAACCATTTCCTGACCTCTTTCAATATGTAGGATGCCTACAAGACCATTGCAAAATGGGGATGTTTGTAAATACACAGACAGCAGTGGATATACTGCAATGGCTGTACTTAAGAACAGGGTCCAAAGTGACACATGTGGCATAACTGAAAAGAGCCAATTGGCATGAAATAACTGACATAGTGGAAAAGAAAGGCACAAGCTGATCCACATATGTGTCAACTCATGATATGCAAACAATAACACAGTGTATTGACTTTATGTTTTGGCAGGCAATGTATTTATGTACTGGATGCTCAGTGTGAATATTGCCAGCTCATGCTCTGCACCATAAAATTATTGTTCTTTTGAATATCCTTTGTATAACTTAAACACAAGAGATAGATAGTCCAAGAAAAAAAGGGAAAAGTACAATAATATTAACTAACAGTACTGATAATTGTCACTAGGGTTTTTTTGCATTAAATAGCATTGGTGAAATGATAGAAATCTGATGGTACTATTCACCAGGAACACACACAAAGACTGCATCACATCGCAATGTGGGTTTGTGTTGAGCAAGTCCTTACTTGGGGGATCCCTCTAGTAGTTCACCTACTAGAAAGAGGAGGCACCAGATTTGACCTGAAGTGAAACATCCAAGCAAGTTAAAGCCTTTTCTGAGAAAATTTTAGAATCCATGCCAGATATGACTTAGTCAAGTAATTTCATACTAAGATAAGGCAAATTATATGATAAGAGCTGAAGAAACAGAAGAAAAAATGTGTAGTATCAATTTGGATAAATTTCTTCCCCCAAAACAGGAACTGTCACCTGAAAATCAAATGACAACAAAATAACACATGAGTTATTGCAGGAATGAAACGCACTGATCACAAAATTAATTAAAGTAGTGAAATAAAATTAAACTAAGAGTTAAAAAAACATTATTAACTGTTATTGCAGAAATCTCATGAATACAGTATGCACCTTGCTTGGGCGTCAAGTACAAGCTGGAACAGATCACAGCTTCTTAGAGAACATTCCTGACAGCCTGCTGCCTCCTTCACTAGCAAGTCTGCAGTGCGAAATTGCAAAATTACAAAGGTCTGCTGTGAAAGTAATAGAGAATCCCAGAAGAGAAATTCCTGTAGCAGTTTCTCTTGCATCATTTCACAGAAGGACAAAATCTGAAAAAAATGATTCAGATGAACAGATGCCTGTGATATCAGTTGAACAGATGCCTGTAATATTAAAACATTTGCCAGGATTTTAGTCACTAGAACAGCATTCCCTGAACAGCACTATTAAAGTATGGAAAGCCCAGAGAAAAGGTAGGTCCCTGGACTACAAGAAACTAGTAAAATAAAAGAGTTTTATGTGAAGAATAGATCAGTTCTGAAAGAATATATATGACTGATTCTAAAGATTGCATTTGTTTCATTCATTATGAAAAAGTAACACAGTGCAACAGATGGGCACAATTCCTATGCAGTCATGGAAGCACAGAAAGAGGAAATGGCAGGTTGTTTTAAAGCTTAGGAACAAAACTGAATGCAACTTGTTCAAGACATATGAAACAAGGCCCCAGATCCCAACACAATTATAGAGAACCCAGGCACAATCACAAGATAATACTCTGACTACAGCTATGAAAAAGTAAAATTCCAGGTATAGAACTTAGCACAAAACAAGCAAGCACGCAAACAACCTAATGCAGTTACTTAGAAGGAACATCAGTAATAACTACTGAAACCACTCTGTATTTACAGGAGGGATATGTAGCATCTCCTGGCAATTAAACAGTAAAACCACTGTTCCTTTAAAAAGAGAAATGAGAAATGCCTCTGATATAATTTTTATGTCAGTCTCTGTGTAGATATACTGTGCTGAGACTGCTGACATCATCATACATCTTTGAAAAACCTATTACTTTATTTACTTTAGTTTACTCTGTGCTGTATGAAACTCAATTGTGTTGAGTTATACAAACAAAGGAAACAGAGTAAGTACTAAGAGAAAAAAAAAATACACAAATGTATTGACCCTATGTAACCTGATTCTTGGACAATGTAAAAGGCAATAGGATTTTTTGAATGCAAGATTTATTTTTATTCGATATCTATGAAGAAAACTCCAGAACAACAACCACCACCCTGCCCTCAGGAAAGCATAAAAGATATCCAAAAAACATTTGGAAAAAACTAGCAAATGAAATGTTAGTAATTAAAATGCAGGTACAGGCACAAATGCCAGTATGATTAAGTCATAAAGACTTTAAGACAGAAAACCTTTAAAGACTGATAAACAATCTGTTGAGGACTCAAAGATCTATAAGATCAGAGCAAATTAAAGATCTAATCAGTACAGTTTTTTAAAAATAATACTACTTAATATGAATTCCACAGGACAGTTCGACAAATCTGCTTGAGGGTGGGGAGGGTCTGCAGAGGGATCTGAACAGGCTGGATCCATGGGCTGAGACCAACGGGATGAGGTTTAACAAGGCCAAGTACAGAGTCCTGCACTTGAGACAAAACAACCCCATGCAGCGTTACAGGCTTGGGGAAGAGTGGCTTAAAAGGACCAGGGGGGTTTGTTGACAGCTGGCTGAACATGAGCCAGCAGTGGCCCAGGTGGCCAAGAGGGCCAGTGACATCTTGGCCTGTATCAGACACAGCGTGGCCGGCAGGAGCAGGGAGGTGATTGTGCCCCTGTACTCAGCGCTGGCGAGGCTGCACCTCAAGTGTTGGGTTCAGTTTTGGGCCCCTCCCTACAGGAAGGACATTGAGGTGCTGGAGCGTGTGCAGAGAAGGGCAACGAGGCTGGTGAGGGGGCTAGACAATAAGCCCTACGAGGAGCGGCTGAGGGAGTTGGGACTGTCTAGCTTGGAGAAGAGGAGGCTGAGAGACCTCATCACTGTCTACAACTACCTGAAAGGAGGTTATGACGGGTTGGGTGCTGGGCTCTTCTCACAAGTGACAAGCAATAGGACAAGAGGAAATGGCTGCAAGTTTTGCCAGGGGAGGTTTAGACTGGACATTAGGAAGAATTTCTTTACTGAAAGAGCGGTCAGAGATCAGAACAGGCTGCCCAGGGAGGTGGTGGAGTCACCATCTCTGGAGGTGTTTAAAAAATGGGTGGATGAGTTCCTTAGGGACATGGTTTAGTAAGGAGACAGGCATTGTTGGATTCGGTGATCACAGAGGTCTCTTCCAACCTAGTTATTCTATGATTCTATGATATTATTAATCATATTGATGAGCATATTGATGTTAATCATATTGATGTTAATCATATTGATGAGCAGTAAAATGGCAAATAAAAGACCATTTGTCCGCTAATGAGATACCTGAGAAGTGATACTTGAAGATGTTAGCTGGTATGTAATAACAAGCTAGTAGTACAAATAAAGAATAATCTTTGTATTGAGTGTTTTGCAAACAAGTCTTTTTAAAATAAATGAGTGCTTTAAACAATAGTGGATTATTCAATGAGGACTCTAGTAAGTATTGTATTTCTACAAGCGAAACATCTGCAACTTGATTGTAGTTTCTTTACATCAATATGTGATATATCTGTTAAAAACTCAAACTACAGCTCAGATTTCAACCCAGCTTTAAAAATGTTGGACAATTTAGTGCTAATTTCTTTTTGATGTCCCTTATTCATGAGTTTGTGCTTTTGTGTGCCTCTGTGTTTCTGGGAGACCAGAAATTTTGAAGGAGGTTACCTCTGTTTTTACATGAAGATCCATTTCTTTGACCTACTCTTTTTCCTAATATAAGCACATATACCTGTGATTCATATGCACAATAGATTAATTGTTTCTGGCTATCCCTTTGTTCAAATTCCTCCTAGGCATATGAACAGATTATGATGAGTGAGGTATCAACTGAAAACTTATAACACATGGATGGTAGTTATGAGACAAAAAACCCCTTAATTTGAATATGAATGTCAAACGTACCGAGAATGCTTACAGCCACAGGATGTTACATCTTCCTAAACATACAGAATATTCTCACATTCCTTCCTCAAGACTATGAACAATATTCATCATAGTGACGCAGAGATAGCTTCACATTAAAGACATTTGTAGAATGATAGAATCATAGAATGGTTTGGGTTGGAAGAGACCTTAAAGATCATTGAGATCAAATCACCCTGCCTTGGTCAGGGACTCCTTGTGCTGGATAAGGTTGTTCAAAGCCCCATATAGATTGTCTTTGAACACCTCCATGGATGGGGCATCCACAGCTGCTCTGGGTAAACTCTTCCAGTGCCTCACCACCAGTAAAAAACTTTTTCCTAATATCTAGTCTAAATCTACCCTCTTTCAGCTGAAAACCATTATTCCTTGTCCTATCACTGCACTCCCTAAAAAATAGCACCCTTGCTTCTTTCTGTTTTCAGATAAGATTTTCAGATGAGATGTTGATAAATATGAAGTGTAGCATCATAGATTCATCATAGAATCATAGAATAGTTTGGTTTAGAAGGGAATTTTAAAGGTCATCTAGTGCAAACTGTCCCCTGCAGTAAGCAAGGACATCTTCAAGTAGATCAGGTGGATCTGAGCCTTGTCCAACCTGACCTTTAATGTTTCCATTTCCTCAAATGCTTCTATCACCTCTGTGGTCAATCTGCTCCAGTGTTCCACCATTCTCATTGAAAAATATTTTTTCCTTATATCTAGGCTGAATTTGCCCTCTTTCAGTTTAAAACTATTACCCTTTGACCTATCACAGCAGACCCTGCTAAAAAGCCTGTCCCTGTCACTCTTATAGGCACCATTTAAGTATTGGAGGGCCCCAATAAGGTTTCCCCGGAGTCTTCTCTTCTCCAGGCTGAACAACGCCAACTCTCAGCCTTTCATCACAGGAGGAGTGCTCCAACCCTCTGATCATTTTTGTGGTTCTCCTCTGGACCACTCCAACAAGTCCATGTCTTGTGCTGAGGACTCCAGAGCGGGACACAGTACTCCAGGTGGGATCTCATCAGTGCAGAGCAGAGCAGAGGGGCAGAATCACCTCCCTTGACCTGCTGGCCACACTTCTTTTGATGCAGCCCAGAATACAGTTGATCTTCTGGGCTGCAAGTGCGCATTGCTGGCTCATGTCCAGATTTTCATCCCCCAGTACCCCCAGGTACTTCTCGGCAGGACTGGTTTCTGTCTCTTCATCTTCCAGCCTGTATTGATAACAGAGGTTGTACTGACCCAGTTGCAGGACCGTTTATTGACACTGTTGAATGTGATGAAGTTCACACAGGCCCACTTCTCAAGTTTATTCAGATACCTCTGAATGTCATCCCATCCTTTAGGCACGTCAACATCACCAGTCAGCTTGGTGTTTTTTACAAACTGGCTAAGGATGCACTCAATCTCGCTGTATCTGTCATTAAGAAAGACATTAAATAGTACTGGCTCGAATACAGACTCTCAAGGAGCACCACACATCATCAGTCTCCATCCATTGCTCTTTCCTTGTCCACTGATGTAATCACTCTATCATAGAAGACCACTAGGTTGGTCAGGCAGGACTTGTCCTTGGTGAAGTCATACTGGTTGTATTGATCACCTTCCTGTCATCCATGTTTGGTAGCATAGCTTCCAGGAGGATCTGTTCCATAATCTTCTCAGGCACAGAGGTGATGCTAATAGGCCAGTAGTTCCCAGGGTACTCCTTTCTAGCCTTTTTAAAATTGAGTGCAATGTTTCACTTTTTCCAGTCATCAGACTTCACCTGACTGCCATGACTTTTCAAATATCAAGGAGAGTGGCTTGGCTACCACATCAGTCAATTCCTGCAGGATTCTCGGATGCACCTCATCATGTCCCACAGACTTACATATATTCGAGTTCCTCAGGTGATCATGAATTTGATAGCATATCTTAGCATATATTTTATCATGTATCTCACTCAAACGCCACATTTTGGACTTACTATACTATTTGCTTCATAACTTGCATATTTGTACCTGACCTAAAATTTTATATGTCTTGATATTTTAATAAAAAGTGGGACTAAAAAAATGCCACAACTCAATTTTCCATTAGGAAAAGTAAAAAAGTTTAAAGGTACCATGAGATACTTTGTTTACATCATTCATACAATTATTTCTGAAATGAACACCTTATAGTGGCAAATGCTTGACAAAGACCATAATAGCATGGAAATCTCATCTAAGAATCCCTTGATTTCAAGAGCTTTTGAGATAGGACTGACAGTCCTTCATTATTACTGAGGTCAAGTACAGCTAAGCAGTCGAGAATGATTTGCTGGAATGAAATGAGCTTCCTGTTCTCAGTGTCCTTTCCAAACAGGGGGCACTCTCTCATGGGGAAAAACAAATTTTCATCCAGCATGTTCTACTGGGTTCCAGTAAGTGCTCCTAAACATGAGAACTGCTGACTACATTGGGCCAGGAAATTGGGTAAATTCTGTAAACACTTGTAAACCACTAGAGAATATTAGATCTGGTTTTCCCATTTTGTCAACACTCCTGACCTATGTTTGATATCTTCCCAGGATTTAGTCAGTACCCTTGGTTTCTATTGTAATGCTAAATGTAGCAATGATATTTACAGTGTGAAACAGGCACAAATACAACATGAAATAGATTGTAAAGATAGGAAAATTGAAAGAATTTAATCACTGTAACAAAGTGTACTATTGTACTCTTTAATCATAAAGGACTAGATGGCTGTTAATACTCCAAAGTATTCAATTGAAAAGAAGAGAGGCAAGATATAAAAAGTACTGATGTACTTTTATGTGCTTCATTAAAGAGAATTTTCCCTGAGTTTCTATTAACCCTATCCATTTCCTCATTCCCTAAACCAAGATTTTTGCCATATAAAACAACATCGTTCAGAAGTAATTTTTGTTACAAGGGACAGAAGTTGTACATGTGTGCAGTTTTCCTATTCTGACCCCAGGGATAAGTAGCTTAGTTTAATTTACTAAATTTTGGAAGATGTCTATATGCCTGTTTTCAATTTAGCATGTTCGGTGTATAGCTACATATAAACATAGGTTCAGACTACTTTGGAGAACCTTTTTGTTCCTAATGTTTAGGAAAAAGACAATTAAAAAATAATCAGATTTTGAGCAAGAATACCAAGCTTTAATCTATTCATTAACGGGACCTGAACAATACAGGTACTTTGTGGACTCAGTTGTGTCTAAAGATTCTTGTTTACACTTCTGCAGATGTTGGTGTAAGAAGACTGACTGATGACCACATAGACTTAAATAATATGAGATAAGAAAGCCCATAGGTACAGACTTATTCTAAGTGAAGTAATGAGGGATTTAAGTCAGAGTGGTGAGTAAACTGAGCATAGACGTATAGGTTATTCTTAGAGCTAAAGCTCTTTAATCTCTACCAGAACTTCCTTAACTGTACTCAGTATCCTAGTGGATAACCTAATTCAAATGAGCAGTTGGTCAAATAAGAAACATATGGGCTTGCATTTGATACAGGGCAGAACTAGTACCTACTGATATACAATTTTTTTAGAAGGCTTCTTCAAGTAAAAAATCATAATACACATCAAACTTTGTCTCTCAACTTGAAATATGTTAAATTGTTTAGAAACAAACTTTCAACTTGTAGTGTTGTTCAGAAAAATATCTCAACATTAGCTTGTAAACAATAACCAAAATCATAAATTGGAAGTTTAATAAAATATGTTCCTATCATAAGTCATCTTATAAATGTACATTAACACTTGGCATTGGACATTGGTTTCCAGGTGAAGACGTATTACATTGCTCTGATCATTCCAGAAATCATTATGTTTTTTCCATTGTATACTTTCAATATAATTAATTTGCTATTTTTTATTCTTCCTGGAAAGATTTGTTAATGAGGTTTTATAAATATTAGCATCTGATTTCAAATATAGCTCAGAGTTATGGAAAACTTCAATGCTTAATTTCTGTTGCAGCTTATAGTAATATATAGACCTCAAATTTGCAAAATTAAACTGCATGCTATATTGTGACAACCAATAAAATGACCTACTTTGAGGATCAGAATGTTTCAAGAATAGGTTTCCTGTATTATCTGAAAATTGTATCTGTCATGGACTTCAGTGCACTGGTGTAGAAACCAGTAGATTGAGCCACGCCCCATGTCAGAAATATTTGATAGACAAGATGTCTGTAGTAAAGCAAGTTGCCAAGAGCGTAAGAAAGGTTTTAGTAAACTGCCAAGACAGGGTTCCAATCTGTCTCCTCGCACTGAGGGAGATGTTCCTTATCTTCTGTGTCAAAGCTTGAAATACTTTAATATACTAGACAGTTACACCAGCAGACTCAGCACAGGGTAGCATATGACATATACCCACAGGTGACTGGTTAATAAAATTTCCTTCATTTTCAATCAAGACATATTCAGTTTAATTTAGATAGCTGTTCCTTCTCTGCCACTGGGGCTCATGTCAAGTATATACATGGGATGCAGCAAGCTTTATTAGCATAGATATTAAAGTTGCTCATTACAAGTGACATGGTCAGAGCAGGCAATCCAGCACTTCCTCTGTGTCACCAGGTAAACCTATGTCGAACTTGATCTGAAACCGTTTCTGTATCTGAGGATATAATAGCTACAAACTACCAGAATCACTACAGAATATTGATTTAAATTCATTATATGCATTTGTGCTGGTATTTTTGCTTGCAGAGGTATTAAAAATTAAACAATAGCTGCCTATATATTCTTTATACTTGCCTGTATTCTTCCTTACCAAATTACAAATCTCCTTGCCTTATCAAAGAAACTTTATTGTCATTGTGTACACTGGTAACAAAAAGACATCTCAGTCAAGATTAGGAATGTATTAACTGTACTTTGCCAGCATTAAATGCAAATAGTAAGAGGTAGTCATGGCCTTAAAATATAATTTGAGTAAACAAACAGACAAATAAGTAGGACAGGAACACAGAATCAAAGAGGCGAAGTGATGCGCTTGAGGTTACAAAACAAAGCAAATCCAAAGTAACGAGAGACTTCAGACTCTCGAGTTTCCCACCTCTAGACAATTATGTCCTCCCTCACCCTGAAATAAAAACTGGTTTCCACTTATTGCAATGCCAATCTGATCAAATCACCATTCTCCAGCTGTTGCTGCTGCTTTTTTGTGTGGCAGGAATGAATGTTCTTCTGAAATGTCTGACAAAAGAAGAGTTTGAGAATCCCTTTGGATTTAAATGAAATTAAATGTCACAACTTACATCTGCATATTTCATACCACATTCTAAGAATGGGAGGCAATATTTGTGGAGAATCATGAAAAATACTTGGAACCAAGAGCCTGAGTCACAGAACCACCACCCAGAGGGACAGCAATCACCAGTTGTAAAAGGTTGTCCAGGTTTCATGCAAATACCTTATGATATTATACTCAATATCTTAATTATGAGCATAGAGGAAGCATACCTTCTATATGTATATATAGAAAGCAAAGAATTTATTGTTACTATAATTTCAGTCTTAAAAGTGTCATTATCAATCTAAAATTGATTGTTACAGAAAATAAAGGATTGTACAGTTAGAATACTTTTATACAGGAAAAGTTTCAGTTATAGTAGTAATAACGTTAAACTTACTATACACACACTTATTAGTTTCTACCTCTTTCCAGCGATTGTTTTTACTCCTCTCTTGCTCCTCTGGGTCCTGAAGCCAGTGGTTTCATCCTGGGGAAGGGGAATGTGTGTGTGTTACATAAATTGTTAGTATCAGATGTCCTTCAATATTACCTCTGAATTTACATCATTACTCGTAAACCTAGATTTGTCCAGCCAGAAGTCTGCATGTCTTTTTTTCATAACTATGAGGGCTCCCCTTCCAGGCTTAAACCCTACTTCTTAGCATCCCTCTTGGCTCCAATGTCCTGTGATCCACAGTTTTGTCTTGAGACATATATTTAAGACTGCTCTTCTTTTAAATATCACTAAGTCTTTTTTCATAACATTCACATGTTACAGTAAGTATTATTTGAAATATTAAGCAGCTGTTAAAAAAAATATTTCTATCTTAACACTTTACTTTTCAATAAGTGCTTTTTTCATTTTTATAAAGACCGTTGGAATTATTTATGCCATCAAGAACGGTTTCTTTCATGTTGGATACATAATTCTGTAGTAGACATTATTTAATCTATTAACACTTAAATTCTCTACAGTTACTGTAATTAAAAAAAAAAAAATAATCAAGAACCCCTATTCAGACAAGATGCTATGGAGTATGAAGTTTTATGACATATCAATAAGCCTATAAGATTTCTTACTACCTGTGAACTGCTTCAAGGAGTTAGGAAGTATTGTAAATGCAAAAGGAAAAGGAAACTTGAGAAGGATTGAAAACGTGAGATTTACAGGCAGGAGATAACTGTACAATTCTAAATATTGTTTTCCTAGGTGCTTAACCCCCAATTTCTTAGCTAAACCCATGTTTTTTCCATGCATTCTTTCCCCCTTCTAAAAGTGACAAATAAACAACAAATAAAATTACTTAAACCTCACAGATAGTTCTAACTCCTTTTGCTTGGAAGATGTCTAAGCACACTGTAAGTCACCTAGAGCTTGGTCATCTCCCTCTCTTATCTGAACATCAATTCTGCTGCAATTTTCTTGCTATTAGAAAATAGCTTTGTAGCGTCTGACAGAGGAATTTACACCATTGATCAGTATCAGGACATTTGGACCATGATGTGGAGATAATTGAACATACATATTACTACACTATTTTCTTTTAGGGAGGTAATCTCTGTATATGGTTGCAAGGGTAGAGGAGCCATATTTTCCTGCCTGTTTAAGTATAAAACCAAAGCCATATTAAAAATGGCATAAGTACATTTAAGTTTCCTTTGTGCAGTTGTGGAACTCAGTAATTGATACTAACTAACTAAATGGTATTAAAAATATTACCTAACAATTCTCCTGGTTTAAAACAGAGACTCAGTTTGCTACTTCCAGAAGGGATAAAAAGACAAAAAAAATGTTCAGTACCTTATTCTAGACATAGTTGCATTTTTCTTTTCCTCTAGGGACAAACTGCTTTTCAGCCAACAACAGATGAATTGCTTCCAAATCCTTTCCCAGGTGTGAATCTATAAATGCAAGGTGATAGCTCTGGTCACAGTTAGAAACTTTTTTTCTACCTCCCACTCTGCAGTTCCCTCAGAAATGAATGTGTTGACAGAGGTTTCCTTTGGTCAGGCAACAGTTTTTGCCCTTGCTTGTTCCTGCTGGATATTTAATTGTCTTGTCAGTTAGAGGAATTGAATGTGCTCTTGTCCCTTTTTCCTTTGTGGCAGAAGGAGGTTGGCTTGCCAAATTAATTTCCTTCTCTCATGTCTCATCTAACTTTCTAATTTTTGTTGTCAGACAGGAAACAGAGCCGAGTCCTTTTAGACAGAAGTGCCAAGTCCTAGAGAAGTGTGCATGTGTGCATGTGTGTGCATTTTTTTATCCTAGAAAATACAAAACTATGACTATGTCACAGTATAGTCAGAAGTACAGGTTACCAGAGACAGACTTGGTTCTTCCTTGTCAGAGCTTTGTGCACTAAAATATACGAGCAGTGATTGGATCATCCCAATTTACTCTCCCTTCTGCTGCATTGATTCCCACAAGCTGTGCCTTTGGAGTCTTGGCAGTAAAGACTTTTGTTTCAACAGTGATCCCTCTTGTTCTGGTTTAGCAGCTCACTACATGCATTAAATCTGTATTACTAGGGACATCTAGGTCTGCTAGACGTCTCTTCTTGATATTTTGTTTTTTCTTTCCAATGCAGTAACCAAAGAGAAGGAGTTATTCTAAACAGTCTAATAGGACATTCTAGTCACTCAACATGCAGGTATACTACTTTTAAAAGTAGCTCACAGATAATTTCAGTGATTAATCACTGAAAGAGTTATTGATTGAATATTCTTTTACGAATTATAGAGTTGACTAAAGAGTCAAAAAATTCACTGAGTATACAAGTCTGGTGAAACCCAGAATGATATGGATGCTGAATAATGAGTTTTAGTGAGGA
Organism: Neomorphus geoffroyi; assembly: GCA_033558235.1. Classification (NCBI taxonomy): domain Eukaryota; kingdom Metazoa; phylum Chordata; class Aves; order Cuculiformes; family Neomorphidae; genus Neomorphus; species Neomorphus geoffroyi. The sequence continues at coordinate 27,102,049 of JAUMJM010000002.1, forward strand.
ATGCCTTGGAAATATCAGAGAGAACTAGTATCTGCCTCCCAATAGATTCCTATTTAAAGACCACAGGTTTCTGACTCATAATTCTGCTATGCAGCATTTGGGCATAGAAACTGGCTAAAGCTCAACAGCTGAAAATGAGGAATTCTCATTTCTTGCTGATGCCAGTGCTACATTCTAAATACCAATTCAGCTAATAAAGATTGTACGTCAAGTTATGGGTGATAGGAGAGAAATAAAGAGGGGAAAAAAGGTTTCTTCCAGTGAAAGAAAAGCCAGATCATCAAGGTATATTTCAAATTCTGCAGATAAGAGTATCTGTTTCTCCAGTCAGCATTATACTCAAATCATTTGAGTATCCACAACTATTTTTCTAGATGTTTTTTGTGAGAAATCCATACGTTTTCTGTAATGCATTAAAGAATATTTCTGTAGATTTCCTTGATAATTAAAAAAGATAATTACAGAAACTGTGTTTTCCTCAGATATTTGCAATGTATCTGGAAAGAAGGTATTTCTGAAAATTACAAGTCATGCACAGTAAGACACACATTAGAGCTTACAATTTTGGTATTGCAGCCTGACCTTTACCATATTGCTCTATCCTATAGTGGGTATGTATTTACTGGTGTGACTGGTGCATCCATCTCTGTTCCACAGAGACATCAAGTCATAATCTCAGATGAATTCAGAGTTCAAGGAAACTAGGATAAATGAAAAAGTCAGATGCTTCAAAGATCAGTTTCATATCACTCTGTCAATAATGTCTTCATAGCCTGATCATATTTATTCAATTATTTCTACTTTTTTGAGGAGTATTAAATTCTGTTTTAGAAGGTTTGGATTTTTCTGGTTTAGGTTTTTTTTTGTGGGGTTTTGTTTTGTCTTTTTTTCCCCCAAAAATATACTGCTTTACAATAGTACTTGTGCATTTTGCTTTTTTTTTTTGTGAGATTTCAAATACTCTGACATGCCTACCACTCTTAAATCTCTCAAGAGAGATACGAGCTATGGGACTTGCTTCAAAAATCTTCCACAGAAGCTGTATCTCCACACTTCCATGCAGAGAGCATTCAAAATGTCAGATTAGGTGCTAAAACACCTCTTCTGGCATACATACAAGTCCACATAGCTAAAATAGGGATTCCTGAGGTTTTATGCAGTGTACAGAAAATATCTTAAAAAAAAAATTATTCCTACTCTAAATACAGGCAAAAAAATTTAGTTGTGAAACCAGAAAAAAAAGTGGGTATACTTTTGCAAACTAGAACTGGTTGACTAAACATCAGAGAGGACAGAAGGATAAAAAAATCTTGTCTGCTTTGAGTCATTCTCTTTTACTTCCTGAGGCAGGTTTGTGTAATACATCCAAGTTGGAACATTAAAGTTTCTGTAAAATGTAAACACTTTATAAAGAAAGTGAAGGAGAATAATACTAAAAGGCTTAAAATGAGAGATCAGTAGGGAGTAGTTGAAGGACTTGGCCTGGTTTAATCTAGTTAAATACATATAACATGGTAATAAAATTTATGGTGGAAAAGATCAAGAAGAGTGAAGGACTTGTATTGGGGTAGGACATGAAGATTATAAGCTCAGTTTGCTGGAAACATGGTGAGATAGTAGGAGAGTTTAGAATGATTATGTCCTAGAACATTTAGAGTGTTAATATCCTGAATAGAAGGCAAGCAAAGCAAAAACAAGCTAAGAAAAATCAAGCGTTGGGATAGGCTGTCCAGGGGGACTACAGAATCTGTCTCTCTGGCAGCTTATAAATGCGATTCAAACTACCGTGAACATAATCATCCTTCCCTTAAGACAACAAGGGGTAGACTGGGAATATTCCAAAAGTCCTTTGAAAACTATATAACTCCAATGCAATAAATAAGAGAAAATTCATTGACATGAATGTGAATGAACAGAGGAAAAAAGCTTTATTTTCTGTTTCCTGACTTTTGGTAAATTTACACCTTTTGGGACATATTAACACCTTAATAAGAGCTCATAAATACTAAGAAATGTTATGCTGCATGAAGAATTAAAAGAAAAATGGTCCAAGACATTTAATTAGGTCTGCTCATTCTTTAATGACTTAATTAAGTACAACATGAGTTGCTTACCGGAAGCCACAGTCAGGTAATGCTGAGCTGGGCGAGTGGCACTGGCCAGGACCAAGGCCTGAGCTTAGAGAAGCCCAGAGCCAGTGAGGAGCCCATGAGGAAGCTCCTTGCAGCCCAGTCCCTTTCAGTTTTGCTCCTGCCCAGATCCCTTACAGCAATTAAGCCCAGGCCCCATGGCTGCCCCTCAGCAGGAATAACAAGGTACCTGCTGCCAACTCCTGCCCAGGAGTAACTACTGAGGGTCAGTAATTCATGTTCTTGCTTGCTCGTGTGTTGTCTCCTTCTCTGTGTGCTTTCTAATCCCTGTTGTGTTACTATTTAAACCTCACCAAATTTCCGCGTAGTTCTCCAAACCAGCAGAGACCTCAACTCTCAAGGGTGGTCTGTGCTGACAGATTGCTGAAAAGGCCAGCGTAATGAACTGTGGAATTCCTACAGCATTATGTGTAAGCAAGATAATGGAGCCCATGTTTGTCATAATGAGTTGAAAAATTTACAGTGGAAGTTTGAACAGCTACAGTACTTTGTTCAGCCACCAGTGCTGGAGTCTCGCATAGATCTTGAAAAATAGAAACATTGGCAAATATTTGCAATTTACGTTAATGGACAAAAGAGGGAAACACTGGAATGGAAATGGTGCTTTGACACATGGTATAAGGATTCTGGGTGGCACCACTCATGGCTATAATGGCAAGTCATCTAGGAATGTATTTGTGATCAGTGAAGAAAAAATTGTATTATTAAAATTACACTAATATTCCTTATTATTTCCCCTTGAAAACTGACTTTAAGTTATATGGAAATAGATATATATCTCTTGAATATATAGAAGGAAAGACAAAGAGAGATAAAGAAATAAAAATGCAATGATAAAATGCACAGCCCTAGTATTCTTACATATGTAATAACAAATTATACAGACTCATTAGAACTGTTTTTCAGTGGAAAAAATAAAGACCTATTTTCAAATGTAACATGAAATTTGGGAAGTTCCTGATTAGGGGAAATAGTAGAATATTTTTCTTGAAAAGACATTTCAGAAAAAAGATTTAACTTGTCCATATTTCCGTTTGTGACAGGTAGCTCAGAAGATCAGCAAGCCTTTATTGGTTTCCAGATCTTGATGAAGAGTTTGGAAAGCCTGAAAGAATCCATGTCCTGCCTCAGAACTCTGACCTTAGACTGTAAGCTCTAACTGCAATTTTATGCATATAAGCATCTTTAAACATAAAGTACCAGCCTTGAGTCAACAGGGACATATGCTGGCTGCATTCACATTACCTAACTCTTGTCTCTGGATTTTATCTGGGACAAATGCGGTGACTGTTTTATTTCATATTTGGGAGAAAGTTAATTTAAAAATCTTAATCCTTAATAATGCTGGAAACATCACAAAAAAAAGTAGTTGATCACAAAGGCAGGATATTGCTTCATCCTTGAAACCTTCATGCTGTGTGCCCTTGCTTACATTCAGTAGCAGAATTAGAAGTGGATGACAAAGAGGTTATTACTTTTCTTTAATCTGTCAGCACATTATTAACTGTATTGGTTTTACAGCCTGTCTTGGGCATGCAGGACTGGAAGTATCTATAGAGAGCAACTGTGTGATAAAGGTTTAATCTGTAAGGCTCCACGTAACCTTACACTACAAGCCAACAACAAGCTAAAATAACCTTGTGATCTCATGTGCTTAAGGTGTTGTCCTTTTTCCATGCTTTTAAAGTGCAGTAAGAGGGGTTGTGGACTTGTTTGCAGTTTCTCCTTTCAGTTTGTCAGATCAGCATAAGCTGTACATGGAGCGATGGAAGGGAAGAGAGAAAGAAGGGCAGCTCTTTTTGGATAACAAAGACAATCTCTTTCTCTTCAGGAGCCCAGACTACTAACTGAGTCCAAGGCTATAAGCACAAGCAAATATACCTCATATTATACCTACATAATTCTACTTCTGAACAACCAGGTCGGATGAACCTAGAAGGACAGACCTTCAACAAATAATGTCAAAACATAGATGCATTCTGACTGAAATAGAAGTAATAATAACCACAGCAATAACAATAGTCATGATTGATGAGCTAATATTAGCAACAATAATAATACATCTCTACATTGTGTGTGTAATCATTACTACAGGACTCACAAAGTTGTGGTCCAGGTCAGGTCTTCACTCTTTTTCATACGCAGTTTGAAAGTATTGAACACAGGATAAGAAAAAAACATTAAAAAGTTCTGGAGTAAGATCTAATGATATATTACAAATAGAAAAATAAAACTGATCTGGCCTAATGTTTTGGAAAGATGTGAGATCTCCCTAAATGTCTCCAATGGCATTTTTTTAAACTTCTTCATGAAAAATTAATACAATGTTATGTTTATGGTGTTGCACAAATGATTGTTCTTTCCAAACATTCATACCCTGCCTGTGGATCTGTTGTGTATGTCTTTTTTATAATATTTCATAGATGATGGCAAAAAGGTGAAGAGTAACAGAGAATGTCTTCAGAAGGCTTTTCCCCCTTAAAGCAAACATATTTTATGTTTACTAATTTCTTCTAATCTAGATTTAAAATCACAGAACTTTGTTAATTCCACCCCAATTCTTTGTATTAGGTATTATTGTCATCACTGCTCTGAAAATTATCTTCATAGTGAGAGAGTCTGAAAATGCCACAAATGAAAGCCTGGAGGGAGCTGGTTTTTCGGGAATATGATGTTGGTGATGGCTTTTTTTTGTTTGTTTGTTTTTGGGTTGGTTTTTTTGTAAGGAAAAATCCATCCGTGTTTCTTGCTTCAAACAGCATCTTGTTTTTTTCCAGGGTTAAAAAAGGATGAAGCTGGCAGGCTGGCCCATTGCATGCAGTATAACTTATCAAAGTTAATAAAAAGCCTCATGCAGTTTCCCGACATTCTGCAATCATTATCAACTCCATTTACATTTCCCATCAGAGATGCACCCAAGTGTGTGGAACTCGCAATCGTTTTTCAGAAATCTTTAAAAGAGAGATAGCTGTGTTCCATTTATAAAATGAACTTTGAAAGGCTGGCCCAGTATTATGCTTTGCATAATCAGCCTAATGGATTAAGAAGCTCATTTACAATATAAAGAACCTAAAATGTCTCTGATAAAACCTTGATTACAGTCACATTCTGTGAAAGAGATGACATCTGTTTCTGCCTAAGACTGAACCTACTTGGGCCCAGTGGGTAAAGAAAGGTGTTGTTAGTTGTAAGGCAAGTTATAATAAAATGTGAGGTTTCTTTCAGGTTCTGTAATGCATTAACTCACAGATTGGAGCTGCTTCTAAAAAAAAAAAAATCTAAAAAAAAAGCATTGGTCTGTTTGCTTCATTTGCCACTTATTCCTCTAAAGAATTGATTTTCTACTGCTTCCCATTTGTATTGGAAAATAGAAGTGCAATGTATACACAGTATTCACCTATATGAAATAATGAACTACTCTGAAATGTCCAAATAGTACACAGGGGAATCTGAGAACCTCTAATTACTTGTAATTATCTAAAGCCTAGTGAAATAAAGATACCTTGAATACATATGGAAATACAAAGGACTACATTTTCTTTATACAGTGTTCTTATAAAACAAAACTCTTTATTAAAAATGAAGCGTTGATATCTGTTGGCATAGCTCTGCCAACTTCAAATACTACTTGGAGCGTTTGGCTTTTATTAACACTGTATCAAAGGCCAATGCTTTTAAATCATGTGGTACTCACTTTTTTTCAGTTTTTAAACCAATTTGATGTGAATTACCATACATATCCACAGTGCTGGATCTTGATTTTCTTTGAATGTTTCTAGTATCAAGCTCCTTCCTAGAAGTTTCCCTTTAAAAAAATGCAAGGAGTTTTTCAGTGGTTTTTTGGTCGTTTTTTTTTTTTGTTCAAAAATATAAGACGTGAGTCTGATGAAAAAATTCTGATTGCTCATGTTTTCAAGTGATACAGGTTTTATTCTATGTCTAACAAGGGTCCACCACTATATTACATCCTGTGAGATCACAGATCTTCAGGATACAGTCAAAACACTAGACCAGGAGATGAGATATTCATTTTATTTACCTGAATCCAGTCTTTCCTGCATATACGATTGCCCAAACTGCTTGCCAATTCTTGATAAACTAGTCACACAAAACCTGTACAGCTTGGAAGCTAAAAATTTCCTTAAAAGAAATTGCAAAAGTGCATATGGAAGAGAAAACCTTCAGAGAAGGCAGGGTACACTTTGTCTGTGATGGAGAATCCTTCAAAAGGCACAGAGCTGTGCCCAACGTCTGTTACCATGAAATATTGTGAAGGCCCTAAAGCAAGAATTGGATTGTCTAGTCATTTGGTAAAATTGAGCATTTCACGAGATAGAGATATTCTCTACATCCTTCAAACTAAGAGCTGATGTTGATTGTCGCTCCTTAGACTTTTCTTTTCTCTACTTCAGAGAAAGAAGCCATAGTGAGAATGGCCGTAAAGGACTGGTAGATAAGAAAAAAGGATGGTGTCTAGTTCTGTGAGTCAGTCCTGCTTTGCAACGTGGCGGTCGACAGAAAGCAAAGCTTAGTCTATCTGGTGCATCCATCAGAGAAGTAGATAAGCAGCTGCATAAGTTAAGGGTTCTCTAATCAAAGTTTAAATCTTTAATGGCCTCTAGAGGAAAAAAGGGAGGTAGTTGAAAATGTGATGTTCCCTACTTCTGATCATAACAGCTGTCTGGATCTGAATGCAACATTTCAGCTGAAATAATACAAGTTTTAGCTCAGCAAGAATACTTACAGTTGAGAAAAGCTACATCTTTTGAGCACAGATATCCTTGAGACCACCATTTATCAACTGGATGCCAGCTGGAGGCCTCCATCCCAAAGACTTAACACCACTCCACTATAATCCTAGTTAGTCTTCACACCACAATTTCACACATGCCATATGAACTTTTGCACATTTGACCCATAAAAAATGTACAGAGAAGCAACATTCTCTTGGGAACATGTTTATAACACTCTGCAAAGGTCAGATTGAATATATCTGATATTCAGGTCAATCCTGACCCCATTTTGGATGGCAGATTATACAAAAGAAACCAAAGAAATTTGATTCATTGATATATCTTAGACTCCAGATATGAGAAGATCTGCAAGACTCCTTAAACCTTATTTTGCTGATGGCGAAAATGAGATATGACTTCTGCACTTGTTTATTTTGAACAAGTTATCTCTGAGTCTCCTGAAAAGGCAGAGATTTACATCTGGAAGCAGTGTTTTGTAACTATATATTTTTCAAATAATGTAAGTAACTTGTATATATATTTTTTTCTTTTTCCACTGAAATGTCAGAAGATTGTGATTTGCAGTGTTTCATTGTAATTTGGTGTACAACTTGTGCAGCAACAGTATCTACTATTTTACGCATTGCTGGAGCAAATTTATTATGCTTATGAGTTTATAAACTAGGTAATTCAGCTTGTCTTGGATCATTGGTAAGACCTAATGCAAAGTAAAATTTAGCCTTCAAAACTCTGAATTTAGAGGGTATAAACCACTTAAAAAGCACAATGACGTCTACTCAGGATGTGCAAATGTTCAGCATGTGAGTTGCACATCCTGTTTTGTAATATCAGGAAATGCACGAACTGCACTACTTTCCAAAACCAGGTAATTTAGTCCGTTTCTGTTCTAACATGATCTGAGATGCCCAAGGGAATCCTGTAATAGTTAATCACTACATAAAAATCAAACTTGAAGGAAAATTCCTGTAACATATCAGACAATTTTCAGTTGTCCACTACTGTGACATGGTATTTACATTACCTTTAATGATTTGTCAGTTTTATCATACACTGCAAGCACAGCACAAAATAATACAGACTCTGGCTTTTATAAAGGACGGTCATCATATTTTATGCCTTTTATGCCTCTTCATAATCCATAGCAAAAAAGAAAACTTAAACAGTTTTAAATCTAGCATTTTTACATTCTATATAGAAAAAACTGTACCTGTTAAGAATGTGAACTAAACAAATGGCTGGAGAAAATATGTGCTTCTGCATTTCACTTCATACATTGGCATATTTTCTCCTCCTAGCTTGTCTCAGCAAATCTCAAGGAAATCTGATTATGCCAATAGAGTTGTCTTGAGAGATAAAAATGTAACAAACCTTGGGGTATCTCTTAGGTATAGAGCAAAAGATAGCTTGAGTAGTTTTCTGTGTCAGCTCTGTGACTTACAAATGACATAACACAGATCTGGAAAAGATTTTTGCTTTACTTTTTGAATTGAGAAAACGCAAAAGACAACTTCAAACCTGCAATTTCACATCTTGCTTAATCTTAGGGAAACAAATATCGAATTGTTTCAACCTTTGAAGAAGGAGTATTTTGCAATGTAACCTTACTCAGATTTTAGGGGTTTGTGAGACGTTTTTGGTAAAGTCTGCACTATCAACAATTTTCTGTTGCTACTTTGAGCATGAAACCCCTAATGTGTAATAATGTTGGTTATAGACCTACTACAGTTCAATTTACTATGTTGTTGCTCTAAATGTCTCATATTACAAACGCAACAAAAACACTGAACCGAAACTAAATCAACTCCCTCTTCATAGTAAAATTTCAAATCTATTCTGACACAACTATTCTATTTCTATTAAAAAATTATTTCCCATTAAGACATTTACTCTTGGCTCACACATTGCTTTTTCTGAGCATTTAGTGGTGAATCCATTAATTCACTTGTGAATTCAAATAAATTAAAACAGGATATTCAGCATGTGTTTCAGTCAGATCTTTACTTCAAAGGGTTTTAAGAGTAAATTATGCAGGTAATTACATCTTTCCATTAAATTAATTTAAATATTTAAAATAGGTAATATTTTAAATGGCTATTAAGAACATACTTTAATCTCAATTGTTGTATCTAATGGTTATAATGATGTAGGATTTATAGGTTTCTGTCAACAAATTAGAGAACTCTACAGGGACATTTTAAGATCGCAGTTACTATAATCATTCAGCCTTTCCTATGTACATTTAGTTCCTTTTTTTAGTTTCTTGGGTTGTGACAATGCTGTTAGAAGGAGCAGGTTAGTCCAGCACCTCATAAAGTCTAGATCTTAATAAAACAGCTTCATAAACAATTTGGCCAAACACAGCTCTAAACCAGAAGTAAAACACTCTTAAAATTATTTTCAGTGCAAACGTGTGTTTTGCAAAATTTAAAATAAGCAAGTGCAGGAACAGACATGGAGCATCATGTCACCTGCTTCAGAAAGTGTAAGAAAGAAATTCAATAGCTCCTTAATGGCTTACTGGAAAGAACAGGAGAAACAGCAGTTTATTTCATTTGTTGAAACCTAGTCCCAAACATTTAGATGGACTTGAACTATACATTCTGAATATAATAATTCACAGCACAGTATTATATGCATTTTCTGTGATTACAAACAAAACAAAACAAAACACACACAGTAAAAAAAATAAATAAATCCAAACCCACAATTAATTCAATGCTAGCACAGGAAAAACCAAACCAGTGTTACAGCAATACTGAGTTAAAATTTAAAAAACTTACTAATATATGACCACTATCTTTGTGTCTTAATATGATAAAGGTTTGATTTCTTTCTGATTTTTGATAACAAAAAAAAATTCATTAGTCACCTCAGATTAATTATATCTGGGATCTTTTAAGCAAGTATTGTCATTGCATGCACCCTGACTTTAGGACAAACTGGAACTCTGATGGCAACTATATGACATTAGCTGCCATCTGTTTCCAATCCCTATTCTTCCTAACCCTAAATTAGGATAGGTTTTGAAATCTGGAAGATATACATGCTTCAGGTTTTATGGAAAAACAGTGAAACTTCTTGCCCAGAGTTTAGAAAAAGAAACGCATATTAAACAATACATTTATTCCCCTTATTTTTTTCCATTTTCTTCAATTTTGAGCATTAAGCAGTGGATTTAACAAATAACTAGTGGGCTCAGTATTTTCTAATCTAACAGGCAGTCATATTCTTTCAGTGACCAGACACTCTCAGAGACAATGTTGCCTTCTGTTTTACAGGTGACCTGGTACAGATTAGGCAGTCACAGGATGTTGATTCTTGCTGACTACTGTCATTATCACAACTAGTCACAATGTGAAATGGTGATTAATTCCCCTCTAAGCTGGATAACGAGTGAGTTTCGCTCCAGTGAACTTTGCCCTTCCTTATATATTTTGTCTGATAATTGAAGGCTGTAGAAGTTCAGTTCACATTAATGTGTTCTTTGAACAATTTTTTTCCCCTTTCTTTCAACACGTGTGTTGTACTTGATGGAACTTCAGTGAAGATGTTCTATGAAATGTCTACAGCTGCTCAAGTAAAGGTTTTCACTGTATTTTTCCAAGAAGGCTTCCAAAACCCCAAGAGCTAGAAATATCGCTTTTCACAACAAAAGTGCAGCAACCTGATTTTGTTTGCAGGAGGGGGGTTTTTTTCAGCAGGTTGACTAGTATCTTCAGTCAGATTCACAGCACAAGCAAAAGTAACTTCCCATCTCCATCCTTATGGGACCTATTAGGCTTAGCTTCTTCACAGCCCATGCAGTGCCAATTGTTACTGATATGGCTCTGTTCAGCTAGATTTTCCAGTGTCCAAAGACCCTTTTATCCCGTCTATTCTGAAATAGTTGTTTAATTTCTATGTATTCCCGTTAAAAATAATTTTCCAAAAGAAAAAAATCCACTTAAAGTCCTTATTACTGCATTCCTGCAATTATTGTTTCTCGTGGTCTACAGAGTAAGAGAACTTTTTGTTTTCTGCATGATCTAACAGCTTTGGTGAGCTCCTTTCTCTGTTATGAGCCTCTGTACTAGGACTCCCACACACACATACGAATATAGTTAAGTGCACACACAGTCATGTTTCATTCCCTCACTTTTTGATTGTAATCTTTTTCTAATAGATAGTGTGAAGAAATCAATTCCACACTTCTATCATACCTGAGCAGCTACGCAGCAATTTCTGACAACTTCCCATCTTGTCTCTGTCATGTTAATTGTACTGTCATTCATTTCATGGCTTCCATTGCATGTTGTGACTGATATTTTCTTCTTTCAGTTTGTTACCCTTGGTTTTCTATTATGTACAGCTCTGAAGCAATTTTCTGTTACTGTCTGTAGTGAGAATTTGCTAAAGAGAAGGTTGTCCTAAGGGAGTTGTACCAATTGGACCTTTTTTATATTTCTGCCTTATTTTCCCAAGTTAATTGTCTTTTAAAGTGTTTTATTAATATTTTGAAAGTTATATAATTCTGAAGTCAGAACTATCAGGTTTTTCAGCATTACTGAATATGTGAGATGACATCTGAAGGGTTTTCATATTGATAATATGGATCACAAAACTATATCTCCCGTGTATTACAATTTTAGTAACATCTCTAAGTACTTGAATGCTAATGCTTTTTGTTGTTTTGTGTCATTTCTTTCATTTTTTTTTTAAAGAGAGAAAGGTAGGAACAATGTAAATTTGTCTATAGATAGTTTAGCAGGAAAATAAATCTTATCTTTTAAAAAATATGCCAATAATTGCAGTTTTCCACCAACAACCAGGAAATTTTTCTCACCAGCCCATGTGTATATTTACAATTTTAAACCCAAGGGGGCATATTTCATAAGTTTTGAGCACGTGATACTAGGAATTTATACAGCTCCTAGCAATTAACTCAAATTTTCTCACCTTTGTACTTAAAATAAGAGCCTGTCAATGTACTAAGTACATACTTTTAGTGTATAAAATTTGATTTCTCTACTTATTCATTGCTGTCAGAGTGTAGGTCTACAACTAATATCAGTTCCAAGTAAAAACCTGAGTAAAGAACCTCACTTCTAAATTAATATCTTAGTGTTGCAGTCTGCACTCTGCATTCACCTCCATGTATTACAAGCATTTTACACCAGTTTAACTTTATACAAATTGAAGACAAATTGACAGAACTTACCATTTAACTTTTTCAGAAGTATTACCAATTCTTCAGTATCATGATTCCTTAGCCATTTATTAAGAAAAAGTCTCATATGAGTCATAATAACCACACTAGCCATAGATAGATTCATGTATCCTATAAAAATGCCCTTCTATTTCTTTTTTCCTGCAAACACAGAAGGAAATGTTCCATGTGCCTCCCTGAGCTTTACTGGTCAAATACAATTAACTATTCAGTGACAGATTTCTTGTGTGACTTAAGGCAAGTTACTGTAATAATTAGGACCGTGTAAATACAGAGTGTACCCTTAAAACATAATTTCCTGTATTGAAACTTAAAATTTTCCTGTACTGAATTAGAATCTTGAATACATAAATAAATATTATAAAATTCAGTATTCAGAATAAATCATTCATGAGTTATTGACTGATTCAGCTAAGAACTGAGATTTCAGTTCGTGAGAATGTAAAGAACTGTGGCATATCAGCAGGTGGCTTGGACTTCACATTGTGTCTGCTCGGAAATTAGCTCAAGTCAATCTTCACTGCAGTCTTAGATTGAGGAAAGTCAGCAAAAACTGTAAGATTAGTGAGTAACGCAGACTGGGTAATTGACGTAACTGTCATGTAGACCCTGCCAGGTTTCTGCTACAAAGCTTTGAAGCTATAATGCTTTATCCATTCTTTGCTTGTGGCAAATGATGTAGAAGTCTTAAACGGATTAACAGGAACTTCCGAAGTTTGTTCTCTCTTGTCTATTTCTCCTTACAGTTTATTGGCAGAATACCACCGGAATAGCCATGCCAGGTCATTTAAAACTCACCGTCTAGTCCAGCCTGAAGATGCTGTTGGTCAATAATGGATTTGCAGGAGAGAGCACAATGTCAAGAGAACCGTGCTATGAGAAAATTGCAGAACCTCCTTGTTCCTTTGTACCTGTACAATGACTTTACTCCTCTCAATATCTGTAAAAGAATATCACAATAAAACCTTCTCCTTCATAATTTTTTTTTATATATATATGATTTTTGTATGCATAAATGACCACAAAAAGAATCAACTGTATCTTTTGGCAGAAATGAATGTGATTATGCATTTCTTCCTCTTGTGCTAAAAATATTGTCACATTTGCTATTTCTTGTTTCACAGCAATTGTAACCACAATCTTAACAACTTTAAACAAGATGACCTGTGTTTTTTCCATCTTAGAAAAGAGTACGTAAATGTATCCTTAAGAAGTTCAGAACAGGACCCGGTTCAACTGAAGGCTAGATAAGACAGCTAAAAGTTAATACTCCGGCTTTATTAATTTGCAACAAATAATTATCTTATGACTGCCACATTCTTAACAATTAAACCTTTGCCTTATTGTTAAGAATCTGACATTCTTTTCAGTTATGTATTATTAATAAAATGTTACTTTTTAGTTTAAATCAAACTTCTTAACATTTTCAGTTCATTATGTCAAAGAAATGCAGAAGGAATTAATCTTGCTAGAGAATTTGAACCTTCTTTTTTGCACAGTGTGCAAGACTTTGGCCATAAAAACATTGTAATTATGCCTCTTTCTCAAAGAATCACTGATTTTTAGTTTATTTTGCAAGGCTATTAAACTAAACAATTGAAGTCCTTCCTGAGATGTCTGATATATTTATGGTTCTTATTCAGTGGGAATATCTCAGCTCAGGAAGCTGTCTATAATACTCTATACAGGTTAATAATCTGCTAAAAATGCATGGGGCAGGTCTGCCTCACCTGACCTTTTCTCAGAATGGTCTCTAGTGAGAATGTCCCCAAATCTAATTAAAGAATCTGAGTAGATCAAGGTTTAGACATAGGAAAGTTCTTTAACTTTAAACATCCTTCTGCTGCTTTGAAAGACCTTGGGATTTAACCTTCCAGAAATAGCACAGATCTCTGACCTGAGGTGAAGATATTCAACCGTGTTAGAAAAAAATTCATCATGGAAAACCAACTTGCTATATTGACCTACATAACTAAATCAGAGGAAAAAAGCCAGGAATATCAAATCAACAAGTATGCACTTTTGGATATGAACGTTTCTGTTCAGTATTGTATCATTGTGACTTTCTTCCATATAAAATATAAAAATGTGTCTAATTTCTGAAAGGGAAATTACATTAAAATGAAGGCTTAGATTATAAACAAACTGAAGAGACAACCAAGAAGGCAACGTTTTAACAGGCAGTACAGAAGATTGCTTGAGGACATGATACTAGAGGTTCAGAACACTTGTACAAGATTTATAACAAAAGCATTTCTTGAAAAGCTGCAGTGCTACTCTGTTTGGTACTGTTCCTCTCTGAACGTCTGCATGAGTTACTAACAATATTTGGAAGCAAGTTTCAAAATAAATGAGGGAAGATTGAGTCCTCTCTATGTATCTGTGTTTTCCTTCTAGAAAACCTCTCATTGACACAAAATGCTCTTTAAATGCATGGCCTTCCAAAACATAATTAACATATATAGGTGAGATTTAAGTTGACCTGACATGGTGACAATACTTTTCAAAGAAGCTGGCTCACTGATAAAGATATTGCTACATTTTTATTATTTTATGATATAATCTTCTAAGTTCTCTTTTATAACTCGATGAAGAAATGTTCAATAATTTTACTTCAAACTGTGGTGCTGAGATATCTTCTATATGGAGATTACATAGAATCCATAGGATATACTGTGTATAAATGCAATCATGTAAAGAAAGAAAATTCATCAAAACATAACTCTGTATTTGGGCAGAAGCCTTATAAACTCAGCAAGAACAACTTGCAAGACTGAGACAAAAATAAGATAGAGAAAAGTGAGGAATAAATGAAGACAAAGAAATTTTTTTAAGTAGAATAAGAAAAGAAGTGTTGATTTTCCACTCCGGTTACAAAAAGTGTTAGATACTATCAAACCCAAAAGTTACTAGCAACTTAGTCACCAACATCCTTGTGCTTATGTAATATTTTTAATACGAAATGCAAAATATTAATAAGAAAAATCCCTGATGAGGTTAAGTATTATCAACATTGTCTTCTTTTACTGAACATAAATTTCTGAGTAATTATCTTCCCAAGAGGCATCATATTACGTGATGACTTGATAAATTTTGTACAAATGTTTGAAAGTCAAATATCTGTGTTAGTCTGAAAAGTTGATGTCTCCATTAAGTAAATTCCAGTTCTCTCTCAGAGGGAAGGTTAATAACTTTGTCATCTCAAACATGTGAATTTGTTGTCAAACTGTTTAGCTCAGTTACCAGGCTTCAAAGAAGAATGAAAGAAAAAAATCCTATGAAGTAATTTGTTCTGAATGTGTCTTTTAATTGTGATACTAAATGAAAATTTTAGGTTAAGAAAAGATTAGCCATAGCACTATAAACTTCTATTTAAGCATTTTTTTTAAGATGTAAAGACTTTTACCTCATAGCTTTCCTCTCTATAATTTATAATTTAAAGTAAATTTAATGTAATTCATATCTTCCCCCTTCAATGTGATGGCACTTAGCAATTTACAAGTTGAAATCAGATATAAAAGCAGACCTCAGACATGATTGACATGAATTGACACGATTGACAAAAACAACAAATAAAAAAAATTTTTTTTTTTCTTTCTGGACTATATCTTATATATTCTGCAAGAATTTCTTTCACAGAAAAAATGTTCATGATAATGCTTCAGCTTTCACTGAAGAAGGTCTTCTGCTTTACTTTCTGGTGGTCATATGCATGGACAGAGCTATCGTGTAGTATTAGATGTATGTGCTTAGGTACATTTCTCGAGATCTTAACCGTTAACAGCGACAATTCTGGATCAGAAAATATTTGCCAGATTCCAAGAGGAAGAGTTGTACCCTGTTTACTTTCCAGGTTCAGGTTTGATCTAAATGCACATACAAAATCCTACACCCTCTTTGACTCCAACTACCTCCCTTTCATAGTTACCCTGTAATTGCTGTAAGAGACGTGAGTACAAGAACTACACATAAGGCAATGTGGATGCTTAAGAGGCTTCTCCAAACCGGTTATTCAATACACCAGTTAGGGCGCACTCAGATACGATTGCATGCGTTAGCAGGAAATTGAAACAGCCGTGCTGTGCAAACTACAGCCACTGTGGCGACTCCTTCAGAGGTCATATTTTGATGTTTACTTTGGAGTGACCTTGTTGTATTTGTTAGGTATTGTTCAACTAGGTCTACATGTGGCTAAACAACATGTTATGACTAATTTACTTGATGTTGCTTTCCCTTGCGAGTCATTAGGTTCAAAGTCTATGGAATCTGGAAGGGTTTTTTTTCAATTCATTAGGTAATTAGGTTGGATAGTTATAAAAGTCAGAGCAACATCAGCCTCTAGCAATGCTTGTCACATAAATGAGTCAACATTAATCTATTTTCTAAAACAAACACAAATTAACAAAATATGGCATTATTCCCCAATAGCAAGGTGATCTCCAAAGCAAGTTTCTTGTTTCTTCCAACCACATTCCTTTTAAAGGAAATTAGCATACTTTCATTAGATTTTTTTTTCTCCTTTAGAGTGCAGTTTTGGGGATGAAGGATGTGTTAATGGAAGGCAAAACATCTTTGCTTGTAGAAATCATTTACCTTCTAATCCCTTATATTCAAACTTATTTTGTCTCTGATTCACTTTCATACTTTTGTTTACTTTCACATTTCATTGGTTTTCTTTATCATTTTATTTACATCCTATTTCTTTTTTTGTTATTTATATCTTTGAGTGGATTCCTTCACTGCTATCTGAATGTTGCAAATTGCACTTCCTGTAGAGATAGCCAGTTTCCATCCTCCCAGTCTTTACCATTGTACTCTATAAACTTTTCCAAATGATTTAAACTAATTTTTTAGAATTTACAATTAACTTTTCAAAAGAAGTTAAAGAATGCTCTAATGTATCCTGTAACCAATTCTAAATGTAAATGCAGAGAATTTTAGAATGTTTCAAATATGTCATCCGTTGCAGATCAAATGCCATTAGTCAAATCTGTTCAAATTAAAACTTCACCTTATACAGATCTGCAGAACTTCAGAAATGGAACATTTTGCTCTTTCATAAATCTTATGTTCTTGCCATGTCTTCTTGTATACAAGAGGTTTTCATGTCCTTCTGCTGTGAGTTTTCTATAGTTCTTTCATCAGTTCTCCATTTTCATCTGCAAATATGCCCTGAATCATTTGCTGATGCATTCTGAGTTTTTCTTCTTTAGCTGGTATTACTTTTTTATGTGTTATTATGCTCTTGAATGTTCAAAAACAAACAAGCCAACCCAAACTATAAAGTAGATTATGACACGGTGTGGCCTTACAGCATGTATAAAGCTTAATTTTGATTATTGTTTCTGATTTTTACTGTAGTGTTACCCAGCTGATATAATGATGCTAAGAATTCAGGTACAGATATTATTTTTACAAAATGTGGTTCATTTATGTGAGATTTCTTCTCCTTGCTAGCCAGGATTGTGAGTCAAATTCTTCCTCAGTCTCCGCTGCCTTTGGAAGTGTTATACTTGTCAAGTTACATTTCTATTTTCCCATGCTTGTCATAAGCAGGTTCATTATGCATCTCATATTATGTCTTCTGTGCATCACCAAATCAAGTGCAAATTCCATTCTGCCATAGTTCTTAGGGTCAGTTTTATTTAGGTTCTCTGATTTGTAAACATATGAGTGCCAGTCTCAACATCTATTTATAGGTACCTGCGAAAAACATTAGCATAATGACATAACCGCAAAATAAATATAGGAAAAATCTTCTGCGAGGTAAATATCCAAGAAGCGGTCAGAAATTGTTGAATTTTCTTCATCGTCTGACGTTGTGCTTTTTCCTGATTTTTACTTATTTGCTTTTAAAATTACCAATGCCTTCAGTCCTTTTCCTATATAAAAGGATGTTGGAAGCACTTGAATTATAAAGTTGAAATAACAATATGCTTAAATACACTTGAAAACTTACTGCAGCTAGGAGGATTGCCATAAAAAGGCCGATGCACTTATTTCACCTAGCTTGTAGTCCAAGACTCTGGTCCTCAAAAAGCCAACTCAGCTTTCATCAAACCTGGCATCTAATACCTTTTTTTTGCTTTAAATACTCTTAATTGCTTCAAATTCTGCTTTTAGTCTTTCCTTGGAGTATCCGTGACCCCACAGGAGCAATATTTTATCTCAAGTTTATGTAGTTCAATAGGTATGTCATTTGCTTAAAAAATAGATTTCAGTTTTAATGCTTATCTCAGCTTATTTCGGCTATTTTTCTAATACTGTTAACGTTACAAAACAGCTACTTTACATTGCCTTATCCTAGAAACAAGTCTTATTAACCATATACTTATTTCAGTAGGAAATCAATATTTCCCTTTTGTTCTTTGTATGGAAAATTTTGTGCCATGAAGGAGGAATAAGAATGGTATGTACCGGAGGTTGTTAGCCAGTACTCTCTGCTTTAAGACAAAGGTTTATGTTTGTTCTCAAAGTGGTCAGACTACAAGGTCAATAGGATAATAAGAACATCCTACTCAGTTAAAGTCTTTTAAAGACTGTACTCTTCTTTGACTTGAAAACAAAATTTTCATATATGGCTCAAAATCAGGAAGGAGATGGGCATGCAGACAGGGTTACAAAGGGTTTCAGGTACACACTGCTGTTTGTCAGTACTTCCTTTCCCTTTACGTTGGGCTCCCTTCTCATTAGACTGTTGTGACTCTGGCAGTGGTTTCTCAGTTTTGGTCGATGGTGCTACTTGCAGGATTCGGATTTTGTCCTTCCTGGCAAGGTGACACTGCTCAGTACAGCCCTTAAACTCCCAAATAAGGGATTTATGTCCCCTTATGGTTTTATTATATTTCTTAAAATTTGTGTGTGCACTGTTTGCACTCCTAATCAGTATTAAGGAAACTATGGACACATGATAAGTAGTACCTTCACCATAGTCAAATGAATCTTTAAGAAGCCCTCTGACAATTAGCAACAGCCCTGGTATTCATTTATCTACCACCCCAGTTTCTCTATCATTATCACCACTTCAACAGACATTTTCTCTTTTTATGTTAATATCTGGAGATTGTTCTTGTGTTCATATTATTTCAATATCTTCCATTCTTGAAGAATAGATGGCACTTGACACTTTTAAGGAATATCCCTCTTCCCATTAAATATAATGTTTTATGGTGTGTATAGCACATCCCATGATCAAAGTCCTTAGGGAAGGCCTTTAATGTCTTTTAGAATGAGCTTACCAGCTGAGAAAGAGAAAAGCTGATAGCTCCAGACTTCTCTGAGGTTGCTTCTCAATGAGAAGATAAATACTCCTGTAACAGATTGTCTGGATAGAATAAACCATAGCAGTTTTCTTCAGGGTTTCGTTATGTCAATAAAGATTAATTTCAAATGCCAATATTAAAAAAAAGGTTGCTCTTTCACATATGACTTTAAGATGATTTTGAAACATTCAAATATGACTTACATGCTGATTTCATTAGCTATATTATATTATTATATAACATATATTATATTATAATGTTTGCTGCTTCACTCAGTGAGATTTTCACAATCCCAGGTTCACAATTTTCAGCTTATAGTGGCATAATGACTGGCTTACAAAACTATGAGGTTATGATTCATTCTAGTTTAACATTCTGGTTCATGTTGGCAACTCAGATAATTTTAAACAAGAGTTTTATATATTATGGGATGAAGTTTAAAACCAGTCATTCATTCAGTATGAAGGGTCATGAGTAAGGTCAAATGGTATCAACGTGGGAGATTGTAACTGACTGGTTTTGCACAGAAAAGAGGAAGTAAAAGCTAAGAAAGATAAGCTTACATGAATCATAGTTTTCTCTTCTTTGCATCAAAGGCCACCAAAGGTCATATTTCACTCGTCTATTTCTTCTTTTAGTATTTTATTTATGGCTATATTCATAAATATACTGGGAAATATGAATGGAAAAAATGTAGGCCATGGTTCTCAAGGAGAATGCTCTTTTAAAAGGGCAAAAGTTCTCATTGTTGCCAGTGAGAAATCTAATGCATATACTACAGCAGCTGCAGCTCTAGATAGTTGTCCATCTTGCATAAATAGTAAAATGGGGTTCTTCCCATCTATTAAGTCCTAACAAACTACCTGATACAATAATTAAAAACCTGCTTCTATCTCAGCTGCTTGAAAGCGCCTGTGTGTTTGCTTATTCAACACATCTATTTGCATACACAATTATAATCACCGATTGTTTAGATTTTCATGTAAATACATGCATGTCTTGGGCTTTGACCTTTGAAAATGAGAACTAAAATAGCTGTGAGATTCCCAATTCCACATATTTTTTTTCCTAGCTGTTACCTGGGATATCAAAAAATTGCATAGATCATTAAAGGCTCTAGTTTTGTATACAAAAATCCTATAATTAATAATCCTGTTAATCAATCCCCTATTTTGCTTTGATGTTCTTACCATCCTTTAATCTGCTGCTGAGAAGTTCATTGTTTTAGTGGAAGAGACGAATGAAAGAATTTATCCAGTTTCATATAAGGCTCAATCTAGCTGAATTTTGATTACCTTTTCCTGCTTATTTTCCTTTGTTACTGTGATGTCTTTCTGACATCGATTGAGGCATTAAGAAGCTGGAACCACTTCTAGGAAATTATTTTCCATCTACTTTTGCCAACATTTCAGCTTCACCTGCACAGGAAGAAATAGCCACCATTGCAATACGAACAGGAGTCCATTCTCTCTGGGAGAAGATGTGCAAAATCCTACGTGGCTCATAAAAAATGATACTTTTTTTATCAAGCTTTGATGTTAGATAATTATTTATTTCTGAATTTATATAGCCTGTTGTGATGTCCTGAAGAAATATTCTGTGTGCTTTTATTTAGAATCTCACACCTACACTAAGTATTATTAACCAAGTTGCATTGCTTTCTGAATATTCATCATAATGTGTACAATTTTAGTTTTATTAACAGAAGGAAGAATATGAAAAAATTATTATACAAGCATAGTCTGTGGAGTATCAAGGCTCATGAACTCTTTCTATTAAGTTTTAAATTGACATAAAAGGTCCTAATTCACCTAGTCCTATAGATCTAGCAATCTGAAGGTAAAACTTGTTATGACTGACATGGAAGTCAGTCCTGTAGGGATGCTGGGGAAAATGAAAGTAACATTAAAAGTAATGTAACATTAATATTTGATGTTTTCTACAGGAGATCCCAGTACTTTGACCCATTAAAAAGAAGGCACAAATTTTGAAAATTTAGATGGAAATTTCTATATAACAGCTTAAAGCAAGGGAAAGTGAACAGGAAATGTTCCTTATTAACTATGCTGCATTGGTTTTTTTTTGAACAAACTCACAGTGTAATGGAAAAGAGACAATACAAAACATGATTTTTTCAATAAATAGTTTTCAATAATATTTTGGTATGTAGTTCCAACTTTTGACTTGCTAACCCAAAGGAGACCAGTTTATACACTGATTCTTTAATGAGCTCATATTAGCCTTCATCTGTTAATTTAAAGGATGAGGAAGGATAGTGGATATTCTTTCAAAATCCCTAAATATACTTCCCTAAGGGACAGAAATCTTTTACTGCATCACTTAATCTTAACTGACTCCATTAGTATTAGTGATTAACATCAGTGCTAGCCTATTAGTTTTATAGTAGTAACAACAGCATGAGGTCTTGACCCTAAAGAAGCTTGCATATTTCTTGGCAGGAAAAACAAAGCACTCAAAGGAGCCAGAATCAGAAGGATGTGTTCTCTTATCTTTGAAAATATATTGAAACATTGTTAAAATTGCAGGGCCGATTGATTGACAGATCCTTTTAATTTCAGAAGAAGATATAAAAAGCAATGTCTAATACACACAAGTCTTGAATTCTGTGTTACATTTTAATCCCAGGCAGAAAGACTTTTTCAAGTGTTTTCAATGGAGAAGACTCAGAAAAGTTTTGGTGGACGGTGAATCAGGCCCCTACTCATTTCAAGAAATGAGTTCAGTGTTTCTGGGGCAGTGGAGCCGTGCTCATCAAATAGGAGCTATGGTACAGTCTTTCCAACATGACATCAAGAGAAGTAAAATAATGCAACATGCAAATTATAATTTCAGAAATTAAAGGGCCAAAATTTAGTTTGTGATTTTATGGTTAAAATTCCCACATATACATAATTACTGTAGAGGTTTTTTTAGGAAATACAGCACTCCTTTTATTGTCCTCTCTAAAACACCCTGAGGTATTAATGGTAACAGATCATGGCAATTGTATCAGGCTTGTGGACAAGATCCTCCACCCATATACTTCCAGAAAACATTAGCAAGGTCTTCTATAGTCATCATATGCAATATAATATACTATACTTTTACTGAAAATAGTAAAATTCTTTTATGACAAATACATTTACTACATTCTCGTTGCCCTTCAAAATGATTCAGCAGTTTTGGAAAAAAAAAGAGTTAACAGTTATTAATTTTCTTTCTGCTGACAACCAGTAATGCTTTGTGAGTCACAATATTACAATTACACATCTTTGACTGTAGAATATGTTTCTTAAATGAAATACTCATGCAGAAATTCACACTTAAATGCTTCATCTAAGATCCAGAGGGAGAAAAACAGTTGCTTAAGATTTAACAATATGCTTAAAGTGATAGATATTTCTCAATGTCATTCTTGAATACAATGCTTTTCAAAATCAAGATCTGATAAATTAGAAGAATTAGAGAGCAGATTTTTAAAATAATTAAACATCAGCTGAGAGCTATAGGTATTAAAAAATTACTATTTCTTTTTAATTTGTTTGGAGATAGAGTTAACTGTGTTGTTAGTTCTTTAACTTTGTTCCAAAGGATATAATGAGCAATTATATCACACATGATAGATTCAGCAGTGAAATATTATCAATTGACAACTAAGTCTTTTACAAACATAAGAGGGTATGAACATGAAAAAGACCAGAACTAACCATTTGCAAAAAAAGACTGCATTGCAAGTTTAAAATACAAAACAAACAAAAAAACCTCCTGAAACCACTTTAGAATGCAATTTATTTTACATCTTCATGTTAATTTTCTGGAACATACATGAGAAGTATGTGCAGTAGGTGATGAATTATCAAACAATGTTAACTTGTATAATTTTATTCAAATACCAGTTAGCTTTGGTTTCATTATCACTGTAGTCTGGATAAAGCGTTTGCATGCTTCATATGTATAGCGATGTAGATTGCTTGTTGACTTTAAAGAAAGCAATGCATTCCAATTTTACAGCAGAATTTAACAGTCCGGGTACTATCCATTAATATTCAAAAGAGTTGTGAAAAAAAGTCTGCTGGTTTCAACCTAGGACAGGCATTCCTTTTAGGTGGAACAAAAGGTCTTATTGTGGTCAGGAGACACGAGAATCCCAGCTACCCCTTTGCATAGTAAATAGCTATACATAGGTTTCCAATCTGAACAAAAATAAAGATTATAGGTTAACCAGCATATATTCCCTCCCTAAGAATGCAGAACAATGTTGACGATGAGATGAACTTTTACACTTGCCTAAATGTGGTATCTTGTAAACTTTTAAAGACAGTGATATTATTTAATATTATATTATTCAATATAAGAGAAGAAATCATCAGTCTAGGGCAAGACTAAGAGGGAAATGGGTTTAGGGAGTAGAATAGCCTATGAAGAGTTACATTCAGTTCATGGCCCTAATGCTGGAAGTCCTACCTACACATACAGTTCTCTTTTCTCAGATTTGTGTTCAATAGCTGAATACATCCCAATAATTGTCTCATTCAGTTGATGGAAAGTACCCTCTGTGTAGTCTGAATCTGCTTATTCAAACCTTCTGCACGACCTTTGCAAAGTCTTGAATGTAAAATCTTCCCTGATTTTAATTCTTGGTTTTAGATTTGAGATTAAATTTTAGCTCGATGTATACTTAGCAAGCATGTCTGACATTTATGATAAATAGTCTTTCCCAGGTCAGCTTCTAGAGAATACACAACAAAGAAAATGACTCATACTTAAATAACACATTTTAAAAGTCGAACTGAACATGCAAGTTCTCATTTTAGGTCACTGCCCTTGCATAGTACATGATATAGCAGTTCCTGCCCTCCGTTCAAGTGAAACACGTGTAAATGATTCATAGAGCAGCATGTGATCTTTGGCAGAATGCAGGGCTTTACCTCCATAACAAAGTAGGTTTTTATACGTTATATAAAAATTTCTTCTGCCTATTTCATTTGTGCTTGAAGTGATATAATCGCCTTTCAAAATGGTGTTAGCAGGATTAGCAATTTTCTTGAGGCTACATTCAGGAATGATATAAAGAAGATTTTCCAGGTCTACCAGATTCCTGGAAGAAGGACTCATTAAATTATAGGACCAAATGCTCACAGTATTCAGTGACTTCATATTTGCATATCAAATTAGAAACAGCTGGAACTAATTTGCAAGGATATAGAGCACCCATAATTTCGCATACAGTCAGACTGCTGGTGGCTGGCAAACTGAAAATCCGGCTATGTGCATATAATAAATCTGATATTTTTGAGGGTTTTGTGTGACCAGCAATGAGTTTGCAAAATTTCCATGTCCATTCTATAATATTCTGGTAGCTTTTTTTGTTGTTCTGTTTTGTTGGTCTGTCCTCATGAGTGAAGTCAATTTTTATTACAATTTTTCAGCCAGTTTTGCAGCACTACTCTCCACATTCTCTTGTGTGATGCTCAGCATATCGGAGTGTGGAAAAATTAATGATTTTCTGCTCTAGTCCCAGCACCTGACCCAGGAAGCAGCTGAAAGCTAATTCAGACTCATGATCCTATGCAGCAGCAGGATTTGTTTCAGCTTGGCAGAATCTCAGGTGCTGGGCAACAATGGCATTTCCTTTCTCTTCCCTCTCTGCCTCAGGGAAGCCAAACACAGAGCTTTTCCAGCTTCATGATAAACAGTTCTCTTTCTGTGCCAGAGATAGCAAGTCTGTGTACTGGCTAACAGATGAAGTAAAGATATAGACTCCTAAGAAACTGAAACACAACTCCAAAATTCTGTTGACATTTTGTTCCAGGTTTATGGGTTTTTCTAACCTGACAGTTGTCATTTGTGTTTAAACATCTACAAATGTGTTAGTCACCCCACTTCTTCAGAGACAGATTAGAATGGTAGCTTTGTGTCTGTGGAAGAATGAATGCCCGACATTTCTATTACAGCAGTAATGGTGTGGCTTTTTTAGAAAAACAACTTTGATGTGTCTCAGATACTACATTCTTCTTTTTTTAAGAAAAGTAAATGATGTAATTCTACTTCAGAGAAGAGAAGCTCATTTTATGCCAGGAATGACTGTCTACAGATCTATTTCCACTGGGCAAAAATGCATTCTATCCATCAACAAGTCTTTCAACACCAAGATGTACCATTGTCCTTAGTTTTTCACTAGTAGGTAACTACCCAATCTTATTGTGAATCATAATGGCCAAATACTCAGCCAGGAGGATGTTCAGAAGGACCAGTGTATCTTTCTTGTTGTATGGAGTCAAAGAAACATCAGTAGTTGTATGCTTAGCACCAACTAAAGAAATACCTGTAGAAGAAACACAGCAGGAAAAGGAAGTTTTCTCATTTACAAATAGTTTCATTAGTACATGAAAATTGAGCAGACTTTCAAGTAGTTCCTAAGAACGGTCACTGTCACCTTGTAGTGAAATTCCTTTTGGCTAACAGAATGATGATTTAACTCTTTCCTCAGAAAATTAAAATTGTATGGGAAAAGAAAAGCTACAAGAGTTAGCAGGAAAAGATAATGTTAAAAGCTTTCAGGAGGATAATTTTTTAAATCCTGATCTGCATAATTGGAAAGAATAAAGTCCATGCCCAAATCTATTTAAATAATCTTGTTTTAAGTCAGCACTGAAAATATATTAGGTCTCTCATACTTGATATCTCCACCATAAAGTACTAGCAGCTCTATTAACGAGAATGTGACAGAAGCATGATAAAGGTGTTCAGTTCTGCCTGATATTTTATAACTTAAAGAATTTTCTTTTTTAATGGAAAAATGTATTTTATTGTTGTAGGATCTGGTGTTCAGTAAATGTGTAGATGACATATGTCAAGTTTAATGGACCCGCTATGTTTAATAATTAAAATATAGAACAAGCAGTGTGAGAATTCTGCCAAAGCTGATTCCTGTTACACTTTGAAGCAGGATATCAGAAAACAACAAATACTAAATGTCCCCTTCTCCTACTTTTTTCTCAGAGGATCATGTAAACACAGAGAACTACATCTGGCTTGAATTTTCCATCTGAATGTACATTAAACAACTTTCTTCTCTTGAGGTCTACAAAAGAAAACCACTTTTATTTTCTGTTTAAGAAATACAGTTAGTGGGTCTGATTTCAATTATTTGGCTGTGTCTGAGCCCATGTCTTCCATAGAAGGATCTGCATACGCTTGTGTTTCTCGGCCTGAGACAACAACTTGATCCTGTGCAAGGATCACTCTGATTGATGGATAATCCTCCATTTCTGTTCCAAGATTGATCTCCGCAGTTGCTTTCTAACCAGGACATATAGTAGTTATATGTTCTTGACATGAGGCCACTGTTTGCAAAGAACTAATATTCCCTTGAAACCTACTGACTGTACATATAGCAAAGACATTAAGCAGTGGGCATCCTTTGTCCAAAGGGATGATAGTCAGAGGCCCTTCTGCTAGTTTGAAGGTGACATAAAGAGTCACTAGGGAGTGTGAATTTATGATTAGGGTCCAGAAACTCCATTACCATGTACTCTTAACAAACTCATCTACTGAGTGAAAACGCCCAGAGGAATGATATAGCTTGTGTACTGTAAAACTGGGATCCTCACATCACACATCATCATACTTTTACCTGTGATATCAGATGGTCCAAAGTTCTTGTCTGTCCCCAAACTTGCATTGTAATCCACCCACAATATAGTCAGGTCATCTACATCCGTTCTTGTGTTAGAACACCTTTGGAAATTCCTATTCTCTAACAGTTTCCTTTAAAAATCACTCCAATTATTTTGCCTTCTACCATAGTCAGTCAGATCAGTTTGTTTCAACATATTCTGTCTATCATTATGGTACAGTATTCCATACAGCATAGGGACTTTCTTGACAAAAATAGCACCTGGATGCTAAATCTAATCTTTCATCTAATACAAAAAATCCACAAACAAACAAGCCCACAGAAACCCACTCCTATAAGGGCTAAGGGTTCACAATAATCTGTACTGACACAGAAAAAAATCTGAAAACTAAG
The DNA here is from genome assembly GCA_033558235.1 of Neomorphus geoffroyi. Taxonomy (NCBI): domain Eukaryota; kingdom Metazoa; phylum Chordata; class Aves; order Cuculiformes; family Neomorphidae; genus Neomorphus; species Neomorphus geoffroyi. The sequence goes on from JAUMJM010000002.1 coordinate 27,129,453, forward strand.
ATTGCCTGTGTCCGTAAATCACACCATAGATAAACACTATTTTAACTTTTGACTCTTCTTATTGCATATCTCTAATGAGGTATTTTAACACTTCCAAAAGTATTTTGTGATCCTGACCTTATCACCATAGCTTCTGTTTTCAACTGGTAGTTAGAATGTGGTGAATCTGTAGACTGCTTGTAAAATATCCTAAAACATAGCTGAGAGATAATTCTTTTATCCTAAAAAATAATTCATGAATAGGAAATTACCACAAGGTTATTACTACTGGAAAATACTTAAGCTTGTAAACTCAGAACATTAAATTGTTGAAATGAAGAGCCATTGTAATAGCTTATAAATAGCTAAGTATATTTTTCATATCACATGGAATTAACAATAATAACAAAAAACAGGAGAAGTAAAAAATTTTAAATTAGTAAAACGTAGACAATGTTTACTGATGTTCATGAGATCATTTTGATTAACATAAGCTTATCACCTAGTTATTTAATCTCACCTCATACCAGGAAAGATTACTGTCTGTGGAAGCCAGATGTGGTTTTTTTGGACTCAGATCCTAAGCTGTTCACAAAAAGGGGATCATTATTTTTCTACTATTGCTCAGATGGCTGTAAATGTAGCACCTTAATACTAAGTCTTAGAACCATAACAGGATTTTCAGACTTAACTCTTCAATGGATATTTGAACTCTGGAATACTTGGTGTCTGTTCTTAGAATATAGGCCCACATATAAAGCTATGATCCCAAACTCACTGCAGAAGCACTTAAATACCATAGGTCTCTTGCTCTATTTTATGTTGAAACTGTTCAAAGCTGTCTTTACCATTTTTCTCAGAAACACTAAAGTTTCAGTAGCTCTTAGTGAGTGCATTAGTGAGCTTGTGTTGGTCCTAAAACTTGCTCTTCCTTGAACTCTTCTGAGATTCTGTTTTGCAAGATCTGCTCTGAAACTGGCAGCTAATACTACCATAGTATAGATAGAGTGAAAGCATCTCCAGCTTTTGCTCTTGGACATATATGTGCAGACAAAACAATTGAGACATTTTAGGCTTGAGAGAAAAATTGTGAACAAGAGCATATACGAGCATGTTTCCAGATTTATAAGTTCTCTTTATGGTTTAGTTTTCACATCTGGATAAAAGGGACTATATCAGATGCTTTATCTGAGATAAAGAGAAAACATTTTGATATTTTAGATATAAACAATGGCAACAATATTCTTAAAGGAAATGAACATGCCAAACAAGAAAAAAAAAACCAAACGCCTTGTCGTGATTATGTTGTCCAAAACATCTCTCAAAACCCAAAATATATACAACAATAAGAGTTCAGACGTTGCGTTTGTACCTCCTTATACCCTAACTAATAATGTGGGTTTGACCAAGAGGAGAAAGTCTGGTAAAGAAATTCAAATGTTATAAGTCTGAAATGCTGTTCAGGAAGATACCTTTGAGTCAAAGATTTTGAAAGACTTCCCCAGAGCAGTAGGATCTGTTTAGTCTTTAAAGGGACTATCTGACCTTAACAGCTTTTTAAATATGCATAGGAAAAAAAATGTTAGCTAGAAGACACTCGTCTGGACCAATGTAGATGCAATAAAATTTGCCATAGAACTGACAAACTGACAGCATGATCTCTCCCATATCTTGTCACCATGAACTTGTGTAATTTATTTGGTAGCACTGCACTATGACTTTTGTAGCTTAACAATTTATAACTGCTTAACAATTCCTTTTCACTGCAGTGAGTGTGGCTGGACAGTTAAGGTAATAAACATTGACCATCAAGAGTCTTGGTTTTAGTCAAAAATATTCATTCCATCTGAAAAAACATGGAGCAAGAGTTTTGAGGGGAAAGAAACTGAATAGGAATAATTGCAGAAACTAAAGCTGTGAAGAGGTTTGAATGAAATCTCTGAATTTCCTGTATGTCTTCAGTTTTGTCACACCACTCAAAGGAAGGAATCAGAATAAAGACAGTTCCAGAAAGGGCAAGAGATGATACTTTTAGCTACAATCTGAATACTAGGATGTCTTAAACTGAACTTTCTGCAAGGGGAACTGTTAAAATTAATTTTTTTAATTATTTATTTATATATATATATAAAAAATATAAATACAATTAAACTGACTGTTAGTCAATACTTAAGGAAAAAGAAATGAAACTATAAATTAGTGTCAGTGCAGAATGTTTTCATAGGCTGCAGAATGTAAGAAACAACTAAAGAACTTTCCAGATGATATTTTAGAAAGAATATTCCAAAAGAAGTGATAGGATAAAAAAGATGATGGTGTTTCTTTTACAATTGTTTTTCAAACGAAAAGCCACAAGACAATAGTTGCGAGAAAGAAACTTGAAGGATAAAATAGATTTATATATAAATGTTGTAATTTTGTAACATTTCACAAGAGTTCTAAAATTTGTCTGCAAGAATGGTCTTTCATAAAGTTCATCTGTAAAGATCCTTATACTTGTTTTGAATGAACTATTAATTAGGCTGCATATATTATTCAAAATGTTTCCACTTTGATTATGTGTAGAGAAGTTTCTCTTTGCTCATGTAAAGAGACCAAAATTGGTGTTTACTTACTATCTCCTTCAGAGCATTCAGATAAGGATAATTGCATTAGTTCCTGCCTAAATGATGTTTCAGACTGAAACCCTAGAGCCAAAGTACTGGGTCTTAATTGGCTATACTTCCTAGTCTATTCATGTAGATAAATTAAATTAATTACAATATTTTGTAAATGCATCAGCAAAAACTTTTAATCACAAAACAAGGAAAAATCCTCTGGAATTCCATTGAAACTTAAACAGAAGTTGTCTTTGGATGATCAGCTATGGTATTTCCGATAAAATACGGCTTTTGAACATCAGAAAATAGTTCTTTCTCATTATTCCTGGATGATTTTGCCATTAGAAATGCAAGTTTCATGCTGGTTTGAACATCGGCTTTTTGCATTATGATCACTGTAATGTCCTATTTTTTCTACAGCTCAACTAATTAGCCTATTCACAAGGCAAATGTCTTCTGGTTATAACAATCTGCACCTGCACACTTGACCAGTCCCTTAGTATGATAGTTCTGAAATATGCAAAATAAATATAATTCACAATGCTATCTACCTCTCTGAACTTAGATCTTGCCAGACAAGTAGTATAGAAAAATGTCATTTTTATGCAAAAATGTGGAAAAAGGATTTTTTCCATTTTTCTTAGAAAAAGAATCCTGAGAGATATTTCTGAATATCATAAAAGGGGAAACCTATTTTAATCAAGAAATTTTACTTAGATCAAAGAAAAAGAAGTGTCCAAATTAATGTCCAGTTTTTAATTTGAAAACTCTTTGTCCTTTTATTGTTAATCTATTTGTAGTAAGCATATTAATATTATGATTTTCTTTTTAAAATTTAATTGCACTTTTAAATTTATGTAGGAATAGAAAACAATTTTTAGGCTGGTTTCTCATGAAAGCAAAATTTATGTAATCATCCCACATACATGTGAAATCTTGAGACATTCTCTTAATAGAATTTTAATCTGCTTGTGCATTTCTACCAAATCTGACAGCTGGATAGACGCACCAGTGGCATTAAAGTTTCTACAAGTTTTGTAAAAGCAGATAGGTGAAAATGTTCATATATCAGACAATTCATAATGGAAAGAAAATGTATATATGACCTAACAAAAAATCTACAACTGCCAACTACAATGTCATTAACATCAATACCAATGAAACACAAGACTTAACCCCATAGGGAATGTGTTCAATTTGTTGTTCAGATCAGGGAAATTCTTCCTCTCACTTTCGTATTTTGGCAAATTAATACATTCATTAATTTTCAGGAAGGTAAAATCACAAAAGTATCAAGCTATAAAAAAAGTAACCTGAGTTTATTCCACCAGAGAGAAGTTCTTCTCTCTACTGTCTTATCACAAAATATTGCAAGAATCATACAAAGAGTTTCAGGCAATTTATCCTTCATTAATTATATTCAGCAAGTACATTATCTTCCCCTTTAGGTTTACTTGTTCACTGATGACCAAGACCAAGCTTAGAATTCAACATTTTTCCAGCAAAATTATTCTTATTGTGCTGAACGGAATTCACAGAGCTAGCTTAATATTTATTGCTTTTATTTCCAACCTTAAATGTGGTAGTTGACTCTCAGTAGTGTTTCCCAGAAATGCATAACTAATCAGTTTTATAATCATTATGATATATTCTTAATAGTTTTAAGAGGCAGGATTCTTATTTTGCAAATTTCTTCCTAATACTTAATCTAAATCTTCCCCCTTTCAGCTTAAAAGCAGTACCCCTCATCCCGTCACTGCACTCCCTCATAAAGAGTCCCTCCCCATCTTTCCTGTAGGCCCCCTTTAAGTACTGGAAGTACTTAAGTACTGCTATGAAGTCTCCCTGGAGTCTTCTCTTCTCTAGGCTAAAAAAGCACAATTCTCTCAGGCTTCCCTTTTATGGGAGGTGCTCCAGCCCTCTGATCATCTTCATGGCCCTCCTCTGGATTCGCTGTAAAAGATTCACATCCTTCCAGTGCTGAGGACTCTAGAACTGAACTCAGTACTGCAGGTTAGGTCTCACAAGAGTGGAGTAGAGGGGGACAATCAATTCAACATTGATTAATATCACTTTAGTCAAACAAAGATGGTCCCAAACTGTCTCCTTCTCTCCCTGTCATTTTGCATAAATACATTATCCGGAGATGAAATGGCGAGAACTACATGTCCTAGCCCAAACTTCTGTGACCACCAATGTTTTTGGATGCGGCTTACAGCACCTGACAGACGGTGTTCATAGAATGGTATATTTATAATGTCCAGCCTAAAAACTGTATCAGTCCTATCTAATTTTGTTTAAAAAACATAAAAAAGTTCTAGAGAACTGACTGAAATTACTTATTTTGCACATAATGGTTACAGGCATTGAAAGAGCTTTAAATGCACCTATATTTTGAATAAGTGCACAGAAGCTGCAATTATTCTTGAGAACAGATTAATCTCAAAAATGACATTTATTTAAAAGTTAGACCTCTAATCTAAGATAGTTATCTATATTCTCCGAAATAAGTCAAGAGATGGAGACATATTTTACCGTCTTTTTCAAACATGTCTTAATAAGAGGGTTACATTTCACTAATAAGGACTAAAGCTTAAATTTTGGACAGCAAATCTAGTTGAGATATATTTCACTTTATGTAGGCAAAATAGATTACATGGTTATAAAATAATCTTAGAAGGAAACCAAGACTGAAAGGGAGAAGTAAATATTTCTCATTTGAGGAAGACCACAGTATGTTACGTCAGGTAGAAAAACTGCACCTGATGAAAAAGAAAAAAAAAATGTAGAAAGCTGTATGTATTTAAAGGATCTTATTTAAAAGGTTTACTTACAGTTGCAGATTACTGTTGTACTAATGAAAATTGGGGTTTAAAATAATAATTTAAATAATAAATTAGGTTTTTTACTGAAGTCTTAGGAAGAGCTTCAAATTTTAGTTGAAAAGATATATGGTAATGATTGAATATAAAGTAATGTTGAATACAGACTATCAAAAAGATCCCATTCAAAGATATTCATTACATGGTATTTACCAGATCATATCAAATTAATGCCATAGCTCCAAATCCTAAAGGAATGACTATAAAATGGATGACACTGGTTCTGATTCCACAGATGTTCCTTTTCTTTCTCTTTAAATAACAAATAAACACTGAAGTCAGATTTGAGATTTTTATCACTCCTCTCATGGTGTTTGATTTAATTTAGAATTATTTTGGGGGGCGGAGGGGGTTATGTCTTAAAAAGGCAACTTCTAAGATCTTTGACTATCTGAACATGTCCAGACTTACTTTTTGAGAGGTAGATTTCCATCTTCCTGCCTGCAAAGAAAACTTTGAAATTTTGAGCCTTAAAGGTGGAAAATCAAAGGCAAACGAATGAAACCCAGTAGTCCTGTGAAAACCTCATCATTTTTAATCTAGTCTTCTGAAGGGACGGGACCTGATCAATAGGCCTCAAATAAGCAACTCATGAAGGAATCATATTGCATTGCTGTGTGCGCTCTTTAATCTGTAACTTCTCACAGTCATATTATATGTAAAATTGTGTTGCGCTATTCTTAAGACACAAAGTGTGAGAAAAATGCAGGTTACTCTACCTGATTGCCTCCCAGCCTCTCAATGTCAAGTGTATTTGAAAAGCCGGGCTTCTCTCACAAGAGTGGAACTTCTTCCTGCAAGAATCTTTCACCTTTCTATCCTGTCACTCTCAAAGACCTAAGGCAAAAGAGAACAGAAAGAAACACGAGGAGCACCAGAACCCCCAAAATCTGAACTCTGCACCCAAAGATTGACGACAATGAACTTATGAACAAGCATGGAGTAGGGAGAGAAGAAAGGATACCAATGGAGAGTGAAATATCATCTAAAGTGAATGAGAAACAGAAAGATGAACAGTAAAAACAAGGCAGACAGTCACCCCTACAAACAAACTTTGGTGTAAAAAGCCAAAAAAAAAAAAACCCATGCAAAGGAAACATACATGCTAAATAAGACAGTGAACATTCTAGATAGATTGAATATTTAGAGCAGCCCAATACATAATTGGATTCAAATTATATATATATTGCAAAAACCTCAATTACATCAATGGTAAATTTCTAAATCAAAAGTAAGGTTATCTGAGAGCATAACTCCCATGTTTTGTTCTTTTTATTGTCTTTGTCTCTGAAAAAAAAACGTGCAGTAACCGACTGGAAAATAGTGACTACACTGTACTTTTTTCGTTTTTTTTCTTCTTTTTTTTGCTTTCTTTTTTTTTTTCAGTTTTCAAAAAATAGAAAAAGAGTCAAATTAGCAGAAGACAATGTGTTATCTAACACAAAAGTCAAAATATGATATTGTAATTAAGCATTTTAGACTGGAGATGATATTTGACTCCTATATGAACAACAACAATGCAAATTGGAGTAGTATTTAGAAAATTATTTGTGTTTGCCTTTCCCTGACATTCTGCTGTGAGACATAAACACAAGTGGAAAAAAAAAAAAAAAAGTACAATTATCAAGAAGAAATACATAGGTTATTCTGGAAAAGAAAATTCACAAAACATTCTCTCCATAGTAGTGGGGACTCAATTAAAACGGTTTTGGCTTAACTCTGGTTTAACAGAGCACAGCAGCATTAACTACAATGACTTCTATGTCATCTTTGAGGATTCAAAAGTAGAGCTGTCCCATTAGAAAATATGTTCTTCAAGACAGAGTCAAATGCAAGCTTAATATAGATGTATTTGCTCTATCAGACTTTTGTTTTCTTAATTGAGGCTTTGACATATAGTTGTACAAAGCTGGTAATGAAATGCACTAGAAAAATAACTGAAGTTTGCATTTAAGGGGAAAAAATCAGAAAATTAGGACTTGCTATTTTATGAATTATTTTTTCCCAAGAAAAACCTATTTGATTAAACCACTGAGAAACAGTTAAAATCCAAATACTTACCAAGATTTTAAATTAAACAGTATGAAATAGAAAAGATTTAGCCCTAGCCAGGGTCTTAATCTTGTATTCAACCATGTAAGAATACAGCTGAGTATCAATACTCATAAAATTACCTTCTTTGAAATTCATAATATTATTTGTGAGTGAAATTACTCTTTTATGTTTCTGGAATTGGGCTGTATACCTTGCCCAGAAACAATTCATACTGAAATTATTGTAAGTTTTACCTAACAGTGGTTTATCATTAGTAAAATCGTAATAAGCATAAAACTCAGAATTACATATTAATAGATAGATCAAAGAGGATATCGCATTGTTATATAATTGTATAAAGAATAACTACTGATAAGGGGGTATTATTGAACAAATACCATGATCTTTTCCTTCATTAAGAATGAACAAGACTAACAGACGGAATCCTAGAAAACAATTCAGCTGATGTTATTTAAGTTTAAAGTAAAGACTCCCTCTGTTTTCATTCTGCAGAAAGGATTGCAAAATCTGCTTCTGAATAGGGAATAATTTTCTAATGATACTGAGATGCCTAACTAACATTAATATGCTCGAGAATGTAATTTCTAAGCAATAGAGTATGTTTTTGCTTAGATAGCAGAAAAATATGAATGAGAAACTGTCATTCTCACCTTTAACCTTTTAAAAGAGAAGAACACAGCAGACATTAACAAGTAGTGAAATTGTAATCTCTGATTATTTCATTTTTATAGTCATTAAAATGTAGAGATCTGCAAGAGCAGTGAAAACTTACGGTCTAGCCGTGTGTGCTTCTAATTGAACAGAGGATATGCTTATAATATCCATCCTTCAATTTGCATACCAGGTAATAATGTCAGTTTTACACTGACAGTTAACAGGTATAACGTGGTGTTAATCAAATGACCTTTCAGTTGTAAGTGATTGAAGTATTAACTTTTGCAGTCTTAAATCACGTTCTCACTGAGCAAATTAAGTAGAGAGATATCCTTCCAAAGTATCTACAAGCCCTGTAGCAGTACTGAGAACCGAAAGATCCAGCAATCTTGGAGTTGACTTAATACTATAGTTTCTAGAATGACAGGGATATGAGAAGAAAAGGAGACTAATTATTCCATAATTTTTTGAAAAAGCGTCTAATACTGAAAAAGCAGAACAGCGTCACCAAATATGAACATATAAACAACAATATAAATAACAGAAAATTTTTAGAACCTAAGCTGCATCCTTTTGAATTTTATTTTAGTGCAACATCTTTGATATTTACTCATTCCTCCATAATACATAGTTATGGATACAGATTATTTCAAAAGAGTGACGTTTTGGTCAGATCTATTGTCTTATTTATAGAAAGTAGACGCTTAAATTCATATATAGGCTATGTCTTTAAAAAAAATAAAAAGACAATAGATAGAAGTGACAAACCAGGACTTCAAGAATATTATGATCTTCAGTATCAATTGTCTTCTTAGTTCCATATCTAGTACGAATCCCATGTGTCACTTTTAAAAATAGAACAAAAGTACAAATTTCTAAGAAAAGAAATCCCATTCTTATCCAATACGGTTAAGCCATGTTTTCATTATCGTTACTATGGAGTTGTTCAGAAGCCTATGAAAGACTCTAGGTCCAAAAATTTTCTTGCCACTCTTTTCCTTTCCTTTGGTCTTAGAGATGTGCTTATGCTGCTGTTCAAAATACCATCTCTGTCCTGTTCTCCAAGCCAGCTTTTTATCATTCACTCTCTGTAACACTCAAACGCATGTGTGCAGGGAATTCAGTGTAAGATCTGGAAATCTCTGTTTGAAAATAGTGAAAGAAGTGAGTGATAAGCACGTTTTCCTTATGCTGTTTTCAAAGGAGGTGTCGTGTGCAGTGCCAGGAGTAGCATAGCCTATTGTCCTAGATGGTAGTGCTAATACCACATCTTCCTAAACACGCTTTACAATAGAAAGAAACGTAGACCGTAAACACTTCCACCCCCACCCCTCCTTTTTTTCCCCTCATCTTTCTTGGTGGACATTCAAAATGGACTTCAACCCATTTTGTTACCAGTTTTTTCACACCTTACCCACCTGGTACCGACACTACACAATTATATTCTCCCCAAAGCAATGATATTGGTGACTAAAGTCCAAACAGTCTACCATTATGCTTTTAAAATACAATAATGAAAGCCAAATCTGGCTTTTTCTAGGTGTTTCTCACCATCACATGGGAAGGCAAAATTCTCTGCACTTCTCCGTACTGTGATTTTACCAGACTGAGTTCATATAGTTCACATGTTCTCCTGTAAGAGTTTCAAGCATTTCAAAACTATTTTCAAAATTTAAATTAATTCTTTGACATCATAGGGACAAGTATTGTGAAGTAAAGAAAATGTGTCGCATAAATGTTGTAGGATTTCTTAGGCTAAGAAACTGGTCACCTTTAAGAATATGTCTTTATACTCTTGACTTGGAGTCATCAGTTTGCTTCTTGGCTGTTTCTGCACTGGATACTCCTATCAAAAACTCTTGCATTTCAAAACCTTTAGTTAAAATCCCAAAAGTAGTAAATATCTGCTTTCATTGAACAAATAATATACAACATGCATAATATTGCTAAATTTTGTCTAGATTAATTTCACACATACAACTGGAATTTCAAACAAAACTTTTTCTATAAGCTACGTATGAACTGGAAATCATCGCAATTTTCTGCAGCTATAATGCTTTGAATTACGGTACAATTAGTTTTAAATTATATTATAGCATCCTATCATTCTCATAAAGCAAATAATGTTTATCAACAGCTCAGGAATCAAACTTGAACATATTTATATCTTAGAAATTGAAGAGCAGTTCTCAGAATGGGAGTATCTCAATATTTTATCATAAATATAGAAAAGACAAAAAAACCCCTAACAAAACTCCATAGCAATCTGACTTAATTTAAGCTAAACAAAATTGTTATACTTCCAATAAGGTTTAGAAAATAATAAAAATAGAAAAATCTGTAGAAGTATATCACAAATAACTATATACCAAATTGGGCATTTTCCTCAAATACAAGTGACTGGATGGTAAGAAACAGATGAAAGATGTTGTTTCAGTAAAACGTATTTTCTTCATTACACATTGTAGTAACAAAGTAGTCATGGAGTTCGAAACTCATTCAAGCACTTGATCACTAAATATTTTTTATAAATTTGGGAAAGATCTACCAAAAAGTTTTATTTTTCCAAGAAAACCAATGATAGAACCATTTGTAGAAAGGTGATTGCAAGGGTTATATATTTCAGACTTCTATTGAACACACTGAAAATGTTATAGAACTTATTTTTATATAGAATGGATTTTGTAATGATTAAAATACTCCTTCCAAAATAACAGGTTTTCAAAAAAAGTTGCACTTAAAATTCAGCTGAAGTGCTCTTGTTACAGGGCTTGAGCAATAAATATAGAAATTGAGAAATTCATATTATGTTTTCTTCACTCGAGTCTTTCAAAACAAAAAAAAGAAAGAAAAGTATTACCCTAATGGAAAAGAAACATGAGATTTATCCAATGATCTGAAAACAATAAATGGGTTTGAACTGATCAGATTATAAATGTAGTTTTATTACAAATTATTAATAATCTCGATAGTACTCAAATCAACTTAATCTTTACAGGTCCTTTTTTTTAGTGAAGTGCTACTCATTTGAAGGAAGAAAGGAGGGTTATACCTATGAGAAGAAAGGATTCTAATCATAAATCAAAATGCTAGATAAGGAAGATGATAATAATATTGTGTTTTTTCAGGCTTTAACTGACAGTAATTCTTCTTGAACAGTAGTTTTACGATCCTCAGAACAAGGAAAATAGTATACTAAATCTACATTGATATAGACAGATGATACATTCACACAAAGAGATGTGGCCTAACATATTTTATCTGATATGTATCATGCAATATGAGTGAGCTGCATCTTGCTAACAAGCGTTTTTCAGTGTTGTCTAATGTATTTGGCAAGCGGTTGGAAAAATCATACATATTAATATTGTTTTAGCTTTTTCATCCTTTCTGCTATCAGTTCCCCAAAATATCAATATGTATTTCATTGTGAAGAGCTGTGATTGTTAACAACAGAGTAACTGATTCTGATCACTAAATATCAAGGAATACAATGGATGACGGTCTTTAATATAGCACCTCTATCTGTTTTTCTGGATAGCTGGAAAAAATACTCTTGCACAAAGGATGGCTGTGTCATAGACTAGCCAGAAGGTACTTCATCCTTAACCTAAAAAAATAAATTAAGGTCTCAGGCAGCATAATAGACATGGTGTCAATCACTAGAACACACATCACTAAATCTCTCTGATAATTAAAATTCACAATTGAGACAAAATGATTTGGAGGTATTATAGAAGGATATCGCAGATTGTAGTATATAGTTATTACTTCTTAGAGCTGTAATGACTAATAAAATGTTCTCTTAAACATATTTCATAATTTATTATGAATGTAAGTATTCTAAAATCTGTCTGCTTTTTGTTTATCAATGCAATCTTAGTGCTTCTGAAGAACATACGAAGAAAATGAGAAAATATTCATTGAAAATAAGAAGAATTCCTCAACACTTGTCACAATCTTTAAATGTCATATTGATAGTTCTAGGCAAGAAGTTCCAGTAACATTGTCACTCTCTACCTCTCTTGTTAATTAACTATAGAAGATGCACAATACTCTTGGTAACTGTTCATGTCTCTGGACCACATTCTTTGTTCTTGCTTACTATGAGTTATCTAAGCGTATAAATAAATATGATCTATTCAAGGTCCTTTCTATATATCAGAAATCCAAAAGCATCATTAATTAGAATGAACCGAGCATCTGGTCGCTTGTGATCTTATAGTTTCAGTGTATAGGATTTTTAATTAAAATAAATGCCCTCCCTCCCTCTCTCATAGGGGAATTAGCTCATTAAAGTTTTCAAAAGTGAGAATCAGTCCTCCAGCAAACATTGACATTTGGAAAAGAGGCGGAAGACTAAGTGGATAAAACAGCCTGCCTCCTGTATGTTATACATTTGTCCCTTGGTGCTGGATGACACTTCTACTTGCTCATTCATCTTAACCTTGAGGTAGGGCTCTTTGATGCATTCCTTAAAAAAAGGTTAGTTTACAATCCTTTTTTTAAATCTTGTGTCATGGTTCTTTTGGATCCTCTAGGTAAGCACCAGACTACTATTCAATTCTTATTATGTACCTCATTAGTAAAGATTACTAAACTCAACAATCTTCCATCATCTTACAGCCATAACAACTTACTCACTGAGTCCCTGAGTATTCTCTGCTTATCTCCATTATGCTGTGGACATCCCGTCTCACCTGGGGAGCCTGTATAAAAATAGTCTAAAAAAATAAAATCATAGAACCATAAGGTTGGAAGAAACCTCTGAGATCATCAAGTCTAAACCGTGTCCCCATGGAACTCATCCACCTGTCTTTTAAAGACCTCCAGGGATGGCAAATCCACCACCTCCCTGGGCAGTCTGTTCCAATCCCTGACCACCCTTTCAGCTACATGTGATGAGTTCTCCAAATGCTTATTGTATATGTGGTTTTCACGTGGCTAGGTGGAGGTGGCTCAGGTCATAATGCTGTCAAATCCCTTGCTGTTTGTGTGAGCTGTCCATGCATTTTTATGCTGATTTTTGCTTCTTCAGCCAGCATCCTGGAATGTCCTTATCCTTTGTTCAGGAATGCCAGGACTCCTGCATATCAGTAGATACCAGAGAGTTATGGAACTGAGATGTCTTTGTCCCTACATACTCAACTATCAGCCCAACCTGCACATTTGACCTTGGGGGCAGGTAGCAGATGATCACATCGTGCTGCAGTTTAGCCCTTAGACAGCAGCTAAACAATACATAGCTGCTCTCTCATCCCTCCCTACCCAGTGGGCTGGGAAGGAAGATCGGAAAAGGAAATGAACTCACCGGTTGAGGTAAAGACTGTTTTAATATAACAATAAAAATTATTATAATAATAACAACAACAATAAAGTATATTAAAAATATATTGAAATATGACCACTCACCAACAGATGATTAGTCCATTCTCAACAGCAATTTCAGCAAGCTCAGTGACAGCAGCAAGCACAAAGGTCACAGAGAACATAACGATAGCAGACTGTGGAACACCAAACGTGAAGCCTGGATTGTCTCCCCACGCACTGAGCAAATTCCTATTTTTGTACTGAGCATGATGTTATTGTATAGAATATTCCATGGGTAAGTTTGGGCTAGTTGGCAGGAACTCTGTCATTTTCCCTCAGATTTGATACAGTAAGTAAAGCACATCACAGATACACATTTTTATTTTCACCAAAGCTTCCATGAATTATTAAGCATTAGGAGCTGCTGAATCTGGTAGCCTCATAGAGGCAAGACTGCCACAATCCGAGGCCTCAAGGTCCAGACAGCAGCAGAGCTGGGCAGGTATTCCCAACAGACACTGGTACACAAACACACATGAACAGCACAGGTAAGTACGGCCAACATGATCAACATGGGAGTTGTCAGCACTTAGGCTAATGTGGACACCACCAACAGAACCACCTCTGTTTCCCCTCTGGATGATCATGATGAAGATCCATTAATGGGAAATACATGCAAATACATAATGCAGATATCTCTGCTAACCAGCCTTAGACACTCAGTCTCCTCAGTAACTGATTTGTGGACCCTCTTGCCTTCAGCTGCTTCACACAAGGACACACACAAGCAAACAAGTGCCCCAGACTTGGACTTCCTGGTCTGTCCAGCAGCCCACCCACAGACCCTCTCATCTATCCAGCATCTATCACAGATTGTCCCCCCATCACACGGTTTCCAAGGCATTCACTGGATAGTTTTGCCTGATATTCACTAGTGATTGCACACGGACAATTAACCACACAATACGGACACACATCAGTCTCTGTAGTTGCTGACACCATGGGCGTGTGGCCCTAATAATCTGTAATTACCCCTCCCACTGGGAGCACTCTGTCCAGTGGTGACATCACAGACAGGTCTCTATGGCTGTAGTGTAATCCCACATTCTGGCACTCAGACGCCCCTACACACACATACGCAAAGGGTAGGGAGTCTCTCATCCAGGGGAAGTTAGAAATGGAATTTAACAATAAGACTGGACAGACAGAACTAATCAGGTGCAGGCCATGGCAGGCAGGTGTGCAAACAAGCAACCTGCTTAGACGCAACCATCTGCTTTTATCATTTTCTCTCTATTTTCATGCCCTTCTTTCTCCCACAAACCACCTACATTCCTCCCTCCTTTTGAATCATATAACTCCTGTACCCCTGGGCTCTGTGCCCCTTGGCAATCTGAAGAGGTGCCGCAGAGGGCCACTGCCATTGACTCACAGTGATGGGTGCTGTTCTCACCAAGGGGCTGATGGCTCCCCTAGGGCAGTCCTGGGAACTTTTTTGTTGGTTTCCCCACTTGCTGGAGCTTTGATGTCCCTCTGTGCCTATGGAGACAAGTCTTTTATCATATAGCCTAGTGTTAAACTAGACCAGTGCTACGTAGAACATATACACTGTGTTGCAATAAAGTGTAATGAACTTTATTGTCACAGTTTTGTTATTCTTACTGATCATAAGTTCACATGTGAATATAAAAGAATATAAGATTAAGAATAAACTTGGTTTTGATATGCCTCCTGCTACCAGTTCCAGAAATTCAAGGGATATTTTGGTAACTTATATTTATGACTTTTTAATGAAAAATTATTTCCTTTTATTTAATTTTTTTTGTGCAATTTTCTCACTGTGTATCTATTGGTGTATTTTTACCATAAAGTATGATTTCAAATTTTTCTCCCTAGGCATGTTTGCAGCTTTCCACAACATAACAGTGATCATCAACTCATCAAATGTTCTATTCTAAAACTTCAAGTCACTGACAGGTTTTCCTCCACTCTAGCATTCCTTAGAGACACCAGCAGCAGCTACAAGGAGACACAGCCAGAACACAAAGGAAGTCATAATGACTATTGTCATCCTTTTTTTTTTCACATTCCCATAAGACCACACTATTTAGTATTTTTCTGGGATTTGGGAACCCTACGTCCTATAAGAGGAAACTTGAAAACCCATTAGCCTGTCCACAAAGATGTTTGGACAGACCTCTGTGAAACATCTCATTTTGAAAATGTTCCATGTAGTATAGAAATGTGAAACTTTTATTTGGAGAGTTGTTCATGACTAATCTCTGTACTTAGGTCATTTTTTTTCTCTTTTCCAATGGATATTACGTTTCTTTTCCATGCTCTCCATATACAGTATCTATCTGGTTATCTGACTGGGGTTACTCCCAGTAAGCAGCAGCACCTTAAAAGCTAAACTGATCTTAGCTCTGCATTGCTAATTATTTGCCCTTCATATACCAATTCTTTACTTAAGTTACGTAGAGAAAACAAGGAAGATAATGAATCAGCACTGACCAGAGTTGTTGTAAAAGTCAGAAGAGCTGGATTTTTTGTTGAATGCTGTTAATTTGTTACAATATAGAAAACATAGCCCCAAAAGTAAATGCACGCATTTTCTGAGATTTCAACAGTTTGGTAAAATTTATCTCTTACACTTCTCTGACTTTTTTTTTGCCCTGTTGCAACACCAGTCAGGAATGGCATAAAGAAGAAAAAATTAAAACCAATTTTAACAGTATTTTAAACCTGAGTGGAGCTTAAGTGAAATGTGAATCACGACATATTTACAGTTCTTTTTCACTGTACATACTTGTATATAAACATTTATATGAGTACATACTCTTAGGTGCATGAATATAAGCATATATAAAAAACCTCTATATTTTTAAAATACATACATATAAATATATACATCTAAACACAAATATTTTGGTGACAAGTATCACTATTTTGAATCTACTAATCAGTAATCTGAGTGTGCTGGATTTTAGGAACTATAAGTCTAGGTCAGTGTAAATAAAGATCAAGAATCTATCAAGAATGCACAGGCTCATTGTTATTATAACCTTTCCTTCCTCATCTCTGTCATGAAACTCTAGAATTACTTCAATAATACTTTAAGGAAGTTTCATGCTATAAACAAGCATGGAAGATTTCACTAATTACTTGGCTATGCAGCATTAAAACAGGTAAGAAAGGACTGCAAGAAATACCTGTTTCTACAAAAACGTCCTCAGAACAACAATATCGGAGAGCAATAAGCAGAGTTGTTTTCTGGTGTGTCAGTAATTTTGTATTTACTGTGTATACAGGGAGCCCATTAAAGCACACTGAAGACTGAATTCCTGATAATATTCAACTTAAATATTTGAGTGTAGCTCACAGTAAAAAAAAATCTCAAACCAAAAACCCTCTAGTAAAACCAAAATGATCACATTGAATGTCACACATCACAGACCTTATGTTTGGCCTTTTCAGGCTAATTGATGCACTGATTTACAGCTGAGCTTCTCTCTGTCTTTGTCTCTCTCTGTCTCTCTCTCTGTTTTACAGTAATCTGTACATGAAGACTTATTTAAATTTATAATTAAAATTGTTGCCACAAAGTTTGAAGAGTCAGTCTTACCAGCCATTATAATCACCAAATACATGTAACATATGTTGAATGAAAATTACTCTGGAGAAAATCTTTTCAGCAGTAGAGTTGAACTCAGAAAACTAAGTTTCTTCTTTATAGCCACGTGAGTAATATTACTGGGTGACTTAATCTAGATTAAATGCCCTGGTGCCTGTTGCCACACCCCTGACTTTTCACACCAGGATCATGTTTAGGACAACCCATCACTCCTTTACAGCCTATTGGCAAAGGTAGAGAGGCTGAAGGAACACATCTCCCCAAGTGTCCCTAAGGTGCTGGGTTGCAACACGGTCCCATGTACATTTTCAGCCCCATAAATGTAAGTGTATCAAACGGCTCAGTATTCTGTAACTAGTACATAGCATAGAAGTGTCTAAGATACTGTACTGTTACCTTCGTGGCAAACCAGATAATCCAGATTAGATATTAAAGAAAGTAATTTGTGAAGTTATCCTTTCTAAATAAAATCTTTGAACTTTCTAGAACTAAAGCATTTAGGAGGTAAACTACCGGCACTCCTACAGTCACAACTTTGCTTTAAAGACTCTCAGTTAAAAGTCATGGTGACATTACATATCCTGAGTATAATACAAATTTCCTCCTGTCCCTGATCAAATCATTGTCCCACTAAATATGTGTGCTTCAATTAAACATGCAAATCCTGTAGTGGTAAGGGGTTTGGTTAGGGTTTTTATTATATTTTGGTTCTACTAATTATATACTACAAGGTGAGAATGTATCTGACATGTGAATAACAGCTGAAGACATGACACAGAATAATAAATTCACCTCCAGAGTAGATTACTATCACTTCTTGCTTGCTAAGCCAATAATTTACTATGTAGATCCATATCATTTAATCGAATGTAGAAATGCCTTTTCCTTCCCAAGGACCAAACAAGATGTTGACAAGTCATTCCTTAATCACATTGATTTTTGCCAGCCAACTTTCCCTCAAGGCAAATTCAGAGCTGTAACATGGTCAGCATCCCCATCATAATGGTTTTTACAGTATAAAATACTTCCGCAGTCAATTTTTTGTCCTTGTTATGTGTTTTCCTAATGTTTTATCCATAACTGCACCTCCTCTCCTGCTGTAACATCTTTCACCTCACTGGACAGCAACCTTAAGGCACGTATGACAAGTATCCCCTCATCATGCTTCATAGATTTATTATTCTATATCCACATCTATATGAATATATGCTTTTCTACCTGTTGTAATCAAAGAGCTGAGAAGTCTAGAATTACTTTCAATTTGAACAGACCAACAAGATTAATTGTGCAGAGCCAGTATAGACACGCAGTATTTACCGTCTGCCACTTATAAAACTATATTATGTATTTAGCAAATTATAGTACCATCTGTAGCACTTCGAACTCAAAGAATTCATTTGTTGGTCTGTGTCCATAGTATAATAAGTGCAGAGGCCATGTTCATCTGTCCCACAAGACAATAAAATATGCAGCTTGATTTCTTTTTTTATTTCATTTGCATTTTCAGCTTTCATTACAATTGTGTATAAAATCAAACACCACATCTGAACATTGGTAGTGTTGTATTTATAATGTGTTAAACCTGTATTCCATATATGTAAACTTCAGAAACAGCTCCATCTTTCATACCCTAATATGTCACTCTAGCCTTCCTAGTTTTGCTATTTTGCTGATTATTAGATACTTCCTAGCAGCTTGTGTCAGTAACCAATGAGATTCACCTCACATGTTACAAATAGAGTCAATTGCTCTCCTAAAGTACATAAATAAATATAAAAAATGTGTTGAATTACATGTTAAGTAAAAGAATCTTCTTGGCTTAATGACCGTCTGAGCTCATAAAGACAAGGCACAGAGATCTTCTGTAATGCCATTTTCTTTCATTCCTTACACCACAGAACTAGGAATGTCGATAGATAACTAGGGCATGTCTCATCAAAGAAAACAGAGAAGGATTCCTTCCATAGGAAGACATGGAAGATTGATAGAGCCCACACAGAATATGCTCTGCAGTTACCAAAATCCTAAGTGATAACATAATTCCTACTCTATCCATGTCAACTGCTTTCATGAATTCATAGAGCTGAAAAACTAACTTAAAAATAGTAGTGTAAGCTTCCTATTATCAAGGACATTTTGAAGAGTCCAAAAGCCTTCTGATTTCTTTATTATGCATATATACAGCCCATAAAATTGATTAAACAGATAAAGTTAAATCTTTTCAATTGATGTTTTCAAAGATGCAGAACTGCTACAGGCAAGCCTGTTGGTGAATGAGATGCTAAGAAACAGAAAAACAAGGATGAGAAAAAAAGCTATCTCTCAGAAATACAAATCAAATGATGAAATACTGTAAATACTGTATAGATACAAGACAGTATCTGAAACCCTACATACTTTATATAACACTATTACTCTATAAAAAAAATGGAGTCCTGAAATCAAATTCTGATACTGTCCTAAAGGCTTTAAACTGAAAGATGTGACATAGGAACCAATAGTTTGTACTAGTACTTTTCTTGATTATTATATTTTCAAAGATAATTGAAGGATGTTGTTTCATTTTCTATTTGAATTTCTGTTCGAACGAGCAGATTAAATCCAGTCATTTTAAAACAATATGCAGAGCTTGCCTGGGACATTAAACTCAGAGATTCTAGACCACATCTCCTCTCAAAAACAATGAAGGGCAATACTTTATATCATAGGACATCTTACCCTCAATATTACCTAGAGCAGGTACTTGTAAGTTAATATTATGATCAATTAAGGAAAATTAATACAAATGATATGACATATGGTTCTAGCAGCCATCTGGTTAGAATGCATGATTGGTCACAGGGCAACATAGAGTTAGATGGAAAATTAATTTAAGTTAGCTATATTCTTATAACTCTACTAGTTTCTCAGTTCAAGATCTCGCGGCTTGTATGAGATTTGTAAGACATGCAACAGCAATTACCAAAGAAGGATGAATTCAGATGTTCACACTATGGTAGATCTGTCATAACAGTAGGAACACTACTTGGTAGAAATGACTAGCATAGCAAACATTTCTTTGGTTATGGGCACAGTAACTGACTCTATACCATAGTCAGTTTGCTACTGCCTCCTAGATAGTATTTTGTTCAGGTAAACCAAGCACCAAACACCGCCAAAAAAACCAACTAGCACTTACTATTTTTCCAAGGAGGACTTTCTTCCTTTATAACAGAGTTAAAAAAAAAAAAAAAAGGAAAGAGAACTTTCTTTTAGGCCATCACTGGGGAAAAACATAGACTCTACTATCATTATTACCTGGAGAGCACTACCAAAATAATCTCTGTAGAATTATAATCTGTGCTCCAGAAAGCTCTTATTCTTTTTATCTCTCACAGATAATGACCACTGGATTTTCTCTTCTCCTTTATTTATCCCCATTTTATACTTCACCTATTAGGTCTTCCGTTTTCTCCCCTATTAACCTGTCTTCACTGCAACTATCTACTACAGTAGATTTGCAGTCCTTTCTTCTGATGATAGTGCCACCACCTGATGCCAGCATTGCTTTTCCTAAAGGGATTAATACACAAGAGGCTCTGTCTTTCACTGTGAAACTACTGAAACAACTACTCGTCACTGATTGTTGTCTGATATGTTCTAAATGAAGGTTATTTTGGATATACAAATGCCTCATTTATACTGCAGAGACAATCAAATGGTACACAGCCTTTTCTAGGAACTGTATTACAATATTAATTTCTATGGAGAGATCTGACTGAAAATTTTTTTCTAATCAGTGATAACAGTCCTCTGCCATTCCCAGAAAACTGTGAATCATCAACATATGCCTTTTACCCAAGTGTCTTTATATTAATAGAGAGAACGTGGAGAAATATGTGCAGTGTTCTTATGCAGCAGTGCCTTCCATATTGCATTTGTTAGGCCCTCTTTAGTTGAGGAACTATTTCTGCTGAAAGAGGTTCTGAATTGTATGTGTGTTGGGTGGGTTGGGTTTTTTTGTTTCTTTCCCTTTTGGTTTAAGGATTTTTTTCCTAACACTTCTATTTAGCTCCCCTAGACTAGAGTTTTCTTGTGGTCAAAGTAGAAAAGATTCTGGCTCCATGATTCTGAAGCTAATTTTCAGTAGTTTGTTCTTTGCCACTGGTTTTTGAGCAGTCTGTGCTATGCTTTGTGCTAATGTTACCCCATTTGTTGATTCAGCAGTGCTAGTGAGCAATGTAGTGAAGCTGAGTGAAACTGTGCAGAGCTGAGAGGTAATTTTGCTTTCAGCTGGTAAACAAAGGAAGAGGTCAGCCCAAGAAGTTAATCAGGGGCTTATTTCTAACCCCAAATCAGTCTACTGCACTCTTGGGATCCAATTTACCTGTACAGTCAGCTTGTCAAAAACTCTTACTGTACATAGAGCTCTATCAAAGTAGACTACTTACAACATTAAGCGGCAAGGTAGTAGCTAACACAACTGTGAATGTGAAGGTAATATCTGCTCCAAAAGATAGTCCTTTGCTATTATAAGTCAGCTCCTCACAAAGAGAAGCTCAGACTCTAGTGGAGGTACTCACAAAGCTATTATTTCCCTGCAAATGCACTTTGAGCCTCTTAATGTAATGACTATATGACTTGTACACATACTGTCCATCTCCTGAGGGGCAGGAGAATGTAGTCACTGGGAGGAGAGTGGCTAACTGCTTGTAGCAGTCTGGTACTCAGATAAATACAGATTACATTTCGCGTATAAATGAACACATTCAAAACTTGATCTAACTACACATTACCAACAGTCCTGAGCTTCCTTAATCTCCAGACACTGAGAAAAACACTATGTCTCTGAAGATCATAGTACTCTTTATGGGATAGAATGATGATTATGTACCGGCACAGTACAATTTGGATAGTGACAAAATATCTTGTCTTCCGTATATCGCAGGACGTAGTTTAAGGAAAGAGGAGCTCTGTGTGCTCTCTTTAATTGTTTGTGCATATAATGTCAGTAATTTGCTGGGATTAGTTATCAGAAAATCTATTTCATTAAAGTCAAACTAAAAATTTCATTGAGGATTTTGTGTCCAGTTTTACTCCATTTCTGATATTTCATTTTTTTGTAGGTTGGAACATAACTAACGTCCCACTTTCAGAGTTTAATTTGTTTCCTACATGTTCATAACTTTGGTGAAATTTCCCATGCCTGGGATTTTTCTCTTCCTGAAATTCTTTGAACACTTGAATCTTACCATTGGTTTTATTGAAAGGTACTAAATGTCCAGTTCTTTGTAACAGAGAGATGATTTCAAAGCCATTACTCTGAAACTAGATAGTAAAATGCAAAGCACAGTAGAATTTCAGTCACAGTACAGTTTGGGAATGTAGCCAGTGTTGGACTGTACCAGCTCCATTCTCTGCAAAGTTAGGAGGTCTCATATCCTCTGATAGTGATTAGCTCTTACTATTTTTTTTTTTCCTTACCAGTGAGATACTTGTGTTCTGTGAAATATGCTTCTGGGAAGGTCAGGACTCAAACGAGTGAGTTCACTTACCAGTATATACATATATCTTCAAAATTTGATTCCAAAGCAGGATTTGTTTTGAATTATGAATCTAAACATGTTGAGAACAATTTTCATAGAACCATAGAATACCTCAAGTTGGAAGGGACTAATAAGGATCATTGAGTCCAGCTCCCTGCTCCTCACAGGACTACCTAATCAACTATACAACTCAGAGTGTCATCTGGGTGCTCACTGAATTCTGACAGGCTTGTTGCCATGACCACTGCCCTAGGGACCTTATTCCAGTGATGAAACACCCTCTCAGAGAACCTATACCTAATCCCCAGTCTCAACTTTCTCTGACATAGCTTCGTTCCATTTCCTTGTGTCCTGTCCCTGGTTACCAGAGAGAGATCAGCACCTGCCCCTCCACAGCCCTCCTAGAGGGAGTTGTTGATTGTGATGAGGTCACCCTTTAGCTTTCTCTTTTCCAAGCTGAACAAGCCAGGTGACCTCAGTAAAGCAGAAATACTTGTCTGAAAAGTGCCCCTACTGTCTGGTAAATTGCAAACATATGTTTCAGTTTACCTGAGACATTTAGTAGGATGGCAGCTTTCAGCAGTGAGCTGTTACAGAGATCCTCTCCTTACTGCCACATCCCATGCTGCTCCTTTGCGTGTCTAGACTCATGAAGGCCACAGATCATCACAGCGTCACTAGAAATTAGACTACGCAATGAAAGCTAAGAGTAACAGAATCATTTTATGCTATTCATATACTATGTAGCTCACAGATTTATGAAAGGGACAGAAGGAAGTCACACAACATGGAGGATCAGTCATCTTTGTGATGGAGCTCTTGCTGGAGCAACATACTAGAACAAAATGTTAAGTAAGTGTATACCATGTACAGTAGAGATACATTCAATTATTTCCATGCAATAGGAAACTATTTTATGTTGCCTAAGTGAATAGAAAGACAACTAGTGCGAGCTGAATAAATCACCTCCAAAGAAATCTGAAAATCTAACATTTACACTTTTCCAATCTAGTATTTAAGTTTTACATTTCATAACATTAGTTTCTAAAACTGGATTGCAAAAACTCCTATTTTCTTTTTTCATTGAAACTTTAGCACATATTTGAGCACATTTAAATATTTACTATTCTTCACTTCCTCATAAGTTATCATGAGCATCAGTGACACTAAGTAAAGGAAAGCCAAAAATTTTACACAAAATGACTAGAGCTAACAACAGAATGTACCAACTAAAACATAATGCCATATCACTTGTAGATGATAAAAGAAAGGAAGGTATTTGAAGAGGTGAAAGAAGCCTGGGTCAAGCAGCTCATGCAGACTATATTTGGATTGTTTGCCCTAGTTCTTTCAAGATCCCATTATTTGAAATGGTGCACAATGCAAGCCAGTTTGTTTGGTTCTTCCTTCTGTCAACAAGAACACTATAAAAAAGGAAGAGTCTATTAGCTTTTCTTTTATCTAAGCATCTATATTTATTTCTAAAGGGAAAAGAGAACGATGGACCTTACAAGCCCATAAGACAACTGAGACTAAAAGTGTTATGTATTAGTTTTCTTCCCTTTTTTCCCATATGACAGGCTAAATTGTATCTATGCCTCAAAGTATTCCATTTTAAGGGTTCAGTTGTCACTGATGTGGAAATGTAACTCTTCTAGACAAACAGAGGGAGAAAAATAAATTCACTCAATTTGGCTAGTTACCTATCAGATATTCTTAAACACTGCATTATAAGAAAATTAAAGTTTCCATATATAGAGGTTTGTAACATTTAGCACTCAAATAGATCGAGGGTTCTGTGCTTTGGTAGAAGTTTCAGGTGAGACACTTGCCTTGCCCAGGCAAAATAATTTTTTTGATTCACTGTCAAACCCTGCTTGCTTCATTGATACATCGGCTTTTAATCTTACTTTTGGAGATGCCTCCAATAACCCTTCAAACTTGTGATTACTTGTCTGTTAGTGTGCCTTTTGTTCAGCTTTTTTGCATCTTTCTGCAGTACAAAGACAGACAAGAGCTTTAGGAACACAAATATACTATATGAGTAGTATCCTTCATTACTTTCTTATGTTATTTTTCTATGACATCGTTTCCACATGGAATATTTTGGGACCATATCAACTATGAAACACTACAAGCACAGGGTAATGATCTAAGAGCTATATTGTGTAAGCTGCCTTGAATCATTTATGTTCCACCTACCCACCTTTTCTTCCCCCAGAATACCAAAACTAGAGATTTATGCTATCTCTTGACCAG
Source organism: Neomorphus geoffroyi (assembly GCA_033558235.1). Classification (NCBI taxonomy): domain Eukaryota; kingdom Metazoa; phylum Chordata; class Aves; order Cuculiformes; family Neomorphidae; genus Neomorphus; species Neomorphus geoffroyi. The sequence goes on from JAUMJM010000002.1 coordinate 27,154,351, forward strand.
AAATTTAATGATATTAGGTATATTTGGAGATCTACCATGCAGCCCTTCATTGTGATTAGAACCAGACATTATAAAAAAAGACTTCCAAAGTCAGTCGAGGTGTCCATATATGTGAAATTTAGGAAGACATTACATACTGAGAAGGGGTTGAGGGTGAAACCAGATAATGACAGTATCTTCATAATGGGTTGATGCAAACCTACAAATTAGAAGGTCCTGAAGTGGAGAATCTCAAACTGTTCTGGAAACACAAGCAATTTGTACTGTATTCATGTATTTGTTCAATTTACTAATATATTTTTATATTTTGGGGAAGAATTGTATGAATTCATATTACCTCAGTTCTCAATAAGACCTGTAGCTGCTCGTGTAAAATTTAAATCAGCAAAAAATATAATATAATTTAATATAGAGACATTTTTTGAAAGTTTTTTAAACATTTCAGGAAAACCATGATTTCTTATTCTGTCAAAATTTAAGTTTTTAAATGAGTTTATTTGTGTATGCAACCTGTATTTTGCTGATATAGTCTGACTATGTTATGTTGAAACATATTTTAAAATAATTTATATCTATTCTAATTGAGAAGTTTTTTATTTTGTTAGTCTGTATTGCTCTCTTTTTTTGAGGGGAACCTGACAGTTTTCTGGCACAGTGTTGTTTCAGATGCATGACAGCACACGAGCACCACACATATCAGAATCGTGTTATTATGGAAACGAATTCTACATCTTCAGTGGAAATAATCCTCTTTTATTTTTTTTCTCAAAACCACTGCCTGCTGTCTGTTCCATCCTGCCCTGAATAACCCCTTAATTTTCCACTGGGTCTAAGGTAGCTTTACATCTTCACAAATCAGTTTGCTGAGATTCAGTATGTTTCACCCTGGGCACATTTTGCCTATAATACTGACTTCCTGTTGTGAAACAGAACTAAAGAATACCATTTGTCTGTGTGCAGTTAAGACCTTGAACAGAGGCTATCACTATTCTCATAGCCCTTAATTTCTTTTTAGCAAAACCTCTGCTTCACAAATTGTTACTCCTTTTTTTTTTTAATAGTGTAATTTAGAAAAAAATAAATACTGGTGAGCTGTTTCTTAATTTAATGGACTTATTATATTCTACCACCAGCTGCCATATAATTTGTAGAGATGCGTTATCTTTTTGTGAATGAGCCCTAAGAGAGAGACAAAAGCAGAAAGGCTGTTTATTAAGTGTGTGAGAAAGAAAAACAAACGTTGTCTTCTGCAAAGGAACTAAAATAGATCATCTCTCTTGTGCATGGATTAATTAGCAGAGAAGTGCAAGCAGTATTTTTATTTAATCTCAGAAAAAAAGTAAAATCATTAATTAATACAAGACCCTCAGTACGATATCATTCAATTGAATGTTTAATCATAGAAGTTCAGTGTAGCTCAATGTAAAGGCTGGGTTTACCTTCAACATTCAGTTTCTCCTCCAAGGTTGCCTTTCAAACACCCTCAAACACCCCTATGCCAGCAGTGTTGATTTAGTCCCTTCTCCACCTCATCATCGTAACTTAAAACTGAGTTTCTTCACTTCTGATTCAGGGACCTCTGTTTCTCCCACTGATTCTGCCTTGACACTCGGCATGGCATGTGAATGGGGATCCATAGGTATTGCTCTGCCTAAATTCCTCTATAGATTAATTTGGTGTTTGCTCTTGGGTAGCACCTGCTGAAGAGACTAAAATTTCTGAACTTAGGGAAAATATTGTTACAATGTACTTTGTAGAAGAGCCTGGTAACTAGAGCACTCACTGACAATGGAGAATCTCTGTGCTGCTTCTCCCGAGTTTAAGGATTACTTCAAATAAAGCAGGCCAATGGGTTTGTATCTCTTAGTCTGTCTCTTTCCAAAGGGACCATGAAAACCCCTACACTTCTAATTTGTTTGTTCTGCATCAATAAAGTTTTAATTTTTTTCTCATAAAGAATGAGAAACTATCTTCTGGATAACACAACTTTTCGATGACAGTCACTTGGCCATCATATGCTACCAAGTAGAGATTTAGCTGTCCTACCATGCCCCAGAGGCATCTGAAACTGGATTTCCTATATCCTTACATGTAGAATGTCATAAAAGTAAGGAGGCAAGAATATGTAAAAAGAATAGATGGATTTAGAGATGGTACATCCTCTAATCTATCTAATTTCCTTATGACAGTTCAACAAAAAGATTGCCTTATAAATATCTGTTTGACTAAAAATTTGTGTCTCCTGCTTTATTTCAAATAAAGATTTTTGTGGATAACTCTAAGCATCCTGACTCTGCCATGTGATCATAGCGAATCTCATTTAAATTCCTTAACTTTCTTTCTACTATGTACTGAGAACATGAATTTCAGAGACAAGTGTTTCTCAGAACCTGAATTGCAACACCAGTGGCTGAAATTACTTTACTACTAACCCTTTTTGGTATATACCATGGTAAAATTACTATACCTCAATTATGTAAAAATAATTATTAATATAAAGTACTTTATGGCATAAATTATTCCCCTGAGGTGTTTTTGTCTCATTTATCCTATTCCTTTTTCTTCCCTTGTCACTCTTTCTCATATTGTCAAACAGCCAGGAAAAGAAAATCTATCAGTCACATTTTACTTGAAGTAAACCTTAACTTAAATCTGAAAATTGCAATCTCGTGGATATTCCACATGTCCAAAAGAGAGGACAGATAAATCATTCATTGCAATTGTTTGCTTCTTTCTCTGTAATTCTTAACAGCATTCAGAAATGCTCTAACTCAGTCTTCTGTTACATTTCCTGAAGTTTAAATTCCTGCAGCCTAATGAAAGTAGCATACTATATGATAGCTGAGGTTAAATATCTCTTGAGGATCACTTCATAAATTCAATTTCTTTATATTCTGTTTCTTTCCTACACAGGGATTCTGAAGTTTACGTGAAAGATGAATAAACCCAAACTCAAAATACGCAAACATTCACAAAATCCATAGGTATGTATTATACCCTAAAGTTATGATACCTTGGCATTAATGTAACAAAGAAGTATCAATTTACATTGAAGTTTGCTTGCTTTTGACAGATGTCCTCATTTAAAGTGTGCCCATTATGAAGCAGACTGCTGCAGTTAGTACTAGCAGTTTTGCAAAGATTGACAGGTTGGTTGAATTCAGCTTGCATTTGGAGAAAGTATGGGATATTTTGAAGTTTTTTGAGTGAAAATTCAAAAACCTGGTAGTTAAATAAATAGAGTAATTAGGAAAGAAGTATGAACATCAATATGAAACAAATTAAGTCACTACATCGGATAGCCCAGAAAAAAATGAAATGAGGCTTACAGAAGATGTCTCTCCAGGAGAACTACTTGGAAGAATGAAGATTTGCAGAAAGAAACTGCAGATTATATTTCCATGCAGAGTCAATCCACCTTAAGTTAATGTAAGAATGTCCTTTTGCTTCATAATGCATATTGAAAGAAGTTGGTGTTCAGTATTCTAAATTCAGATACAGCAAAGACAATCTTCTTCAATAGGAATACCAACAGGCATCACAGACCATTTTTTGCTAGCAAAAACCCAAACTCATTAAAATCCAATATCTTTACCAAAAAGAAGCTAACACAATGTTTGGAATAAGTAGATTAAGCAAACCTATAAATCAGAGGGTTTCTCATAGCTGTTTGCTGCCTTCTCACAAGGGAGGAAGGTGAAACAGGTGCTGACCTCTTGTCTCTTGTGGGCTATGATAAGGCTAGAGGTAATGGCAGGAAGATGTGCCAGGGCAGGTTTAGATTGGATATTAGGAAGAGGTTCTTCACCCAGTGTGTGATGGAGCAGTGGCACAGCTCCCCAGGGAAGTAGCCATGGCACCGAGTCTGCCAACATTCAAGAAGCATTTGGACAATACCCTCAGTCGCACAGTGTGGAATGTCCTATGTAGGGATAGGAGTTGGACTCGATGATCCTCTCGGGTCCCTTCCAATTCAGGCAATTCTATGATTCTATATTTGGATCTTTGATATTTGTAGTAAAAGTCTTAAACAGGCTTTTGCTCCCTGCTTGATATCACTTCAGCAACATGTCCTGGCTACCTCTATCTACACTTACACTATGAAAAGTTGTTAATAGTTTTGAGCACTTAGACACTGGTTTGTATAATATCAGCAGAAGTGGACTCAATAAGATTAAATTTGTTCTTCCCTGTTCAAAAATCACTTTGTATAAAGCAAAAGAATGATCTGTTTTGTTTTTAGATGCATAATGTATTAAGAATGTTTATACAGACTTTTAAAAACCTGGTGAAAATGTGAAGTATTATTAATCAACAATATCTAAACAACCTTGATATGACACTTATTATTTTGTTCTAGTAGGCAGCTATAGTACTTTTGTTGTTCCACTGCTGTAATAATGCGTATATTACTTACAAGGACTTTTGCTTTTCAGGGAAATATCACCTACCTGTGTATGAAAAATATTGCATTACAACGAAGTCTTTAAAAATCTAATTAGGAAGTTAAAGTTAAATTAGAGCAACTCTATTACTTTATTTTTTTTAATGAACTGTTTTTTCACCTTGGATTCCATTTTAAGGGAGTCCAAATATAATGAAGGTTGCAAAAAGTTTAATTATTCTCAAAAATCTCAATTATTAATTATAATGACTTTGTTAGTGATGATTCAAAATCCATCTCATTATTTTGAATCAGAGTCACAGTTTAGCCTTGACTCAACTAAATTTTCAGATTCAAAAATCAAACAAAAGGCCCATTTAAATATCTGATCTTAGTAACATAGAAATATCCCTGTGACACCAATAACTTCATTAAAGACCCAGTGAAAGGTGTTGCAAATGAGATTTTTTTAAGTAGAAATATTCCAAAACAACACATCACGTTTTGTTTGTTGTTTTTTTTTTTTTTCCTTAATCCAATAGGAGATGCTATTTCACAAAGCTATTATCATGATAAATAATATAAGGATGGTGATTGGTTTCCAGTCTGGGTAATTACAAAGAGGCAAATGTTATGCTAGCCAAATTAGGAAGCATTAAATCAGTTCTCTAAATTTACTCAGTATTACATCATTATTTTTCTTCCTTCATGAAAGCTAGTTCTTGGGGAAAAGTCTGAATAGAGATCTTGGTGTGATATAGTGCTCTTACTGCAAACATTAATTCCTGTTAGTGGCAGATCTCCTGTGAAATCAGCCAGCACTGCTCACGGGTCACATTTTTCACTCCTACACTGGCCCAGGGAATGAAGGTATACATGGGGAAAGAATCCCACTGCTGATCATACAGACAGATCATATTTCATTAATTCATAGACAACTGGGCTACAGTACAGATTTTCTTTACATATGTAGTCTGTGTCTACGCTGGTGAGATTAACAGTGCTGAGCAACTGATAAAAGGGTCCATGACATGATTTGTGTTTTTTCCCCACCTAGGGTGAACTCAAAAATTGTCCATGGAAGATGCAGCCCTCACCAAAGACTTTCCAGTAGTATTTCTGGGAGGAAAGAGATAATAATATGGATGCTGCTGTTGTGTGACAGGTAGACTCAGTGTCAAAAAATAGGCACTTCATTTAAAGCACAACCAAGCTTACGAAGAAATCATAACTTCTTTTCCTCATTAATTTAATTTCAGATCCATCAGAACACTTAGACAGCAAAGAAGTTCTTTTTCTTTGTCCTGCTCTAATTTTAATAGCCTGTATTATATCCTCTTAATTATTCTCCTCCAAAACCAACCAAGCTTTCAAAGGTTAGTTATTACACATTGCTATAAAGTAAATTACAAAGCGTCAGTATAATTGGTTCTTGATGTGATGAGAATACGTAGGACTGAAAGACACTTGGTTATATGACAGTGTTTGCCAGACATAATTGAATAAGGTTTTCCCTTTGTAACCTAATCAATCTGACTTTGTTCTCACACCAAATCAATGGAGGACAAATCCTTTGGTCTGTGGAACTGCAGAGGCACACGGGCAAAAATCTTTCCTTTCATTTCATCATAAGTGACAACTTTCACACTTTATACAACCACAGGATGAAACTAAAACTGCTAAAAAATGCTTTCTTGTTCAAGAAAGTTGAGGAAGGATAGAAACATGTGGTTTGATGGGTTTTTTTAAATAATCACATGTTTAGGTGGTAAAAATATAATATTCTTTGGTCTTTTTGTATATCTGTTAATATTTCTTTTCAGTGATCAATGTAATAATAATCATTTAAATATATACACAATCTGGACACTTATTCCTAATATAGATAGTCAGGGAAAATATTTGTATAATTCATCAACATAGAGTTGTAAGACATGTTTTTACTTTCTTTTTATACATTTTAGTAGCAAATTCTTTTCCAAAGCATTATTGTAAGTATTATATATTGTAATGAATGTAAGCTGACAAGAAGAGGACTAGAACAAGACACAAAGGAGAAGGAAGTTTGAGATCAACTGTCTCAAACAATGGATGAAGATAATAAATGTTTATCATTAAGTTTCAGTTTTACTCTTATATTGATACAAAGAGCATAAATGTTGCATTATCTCCATATATCTCTTCTATAGATGTATGTCAGACAGATACCTGTCTTCACAAGTCTTCTGCACTAGCTTCTATTATTTACAATAAAATCTGAGACTTCATATGTTTTCTCCCTAAAACAACAATGATTTTCTACAGCTAAGTTCTTCATGGCATATTACACTTCAAAATTTGGGTAATGTAATACTCAAAATGAGCAATCTGGCATTTTTACTATCTCTAAAATAAAAATATATAGTCCATAGCAAAAAAAAATAAAAGCCAATAAAACAAATTACATGTGGACACAAACAGGGAAAGAACTGTCGGCTGAGAACATGGACAAAGGACAGGATGAACTCAGAAAAAGCCCTTCAATACTCTGAAGAGGGAAGGAGGGGAAAGAAAATTCCTTCAATCAAAGCAAATTGTCCCAGACTAGTCCCTTTTATCTCATTTTCACAGTGGGATTTGGCACTAAGGTTTGTCAGGATTTAAGATAACACAGAGTTTAGCCTTATACAAAAAGTATGCTACTGCGTCTTCTGTGCTGGAACTGTAAAATAATCCTCTAACCACCTTTGTCTAAAAATCAAATGACACCTTCAACTACAGTATCAGCAGTGTAAAACTGAATGAACAGCTATTACACAGCGTTGTTCCAGTAATGCGTGCATTAGTGTCCCTAAGGGTGTATTTATGGGAATAGACCAAACGATTCCAGAGGAGCTATAACTGTCTTTTAAATCAATGATGCATGCACCAAGGAGTCCCTAAGCAGTCACTGACAGTGTGATGTCAAACAGCTCCCTTGAGACCTGCACTGAGAGAGATCTTCCATTTTCAGAGGCACATAGAGAACCTGACTACAGCAACTGGGCTACAGAACTACCTCTGTTAAACTACCGTCACCCAGATTACCAACCTTATCACCGAATGAAAAAATCTACTAGTAAATGTAGATACAGAAATACTTACTTTACTGTAATATTCAGCATCTGCTTCACAATATGATTCAAAGGAGTAAAAACATGAACATGGAAATGTCAGGATTTTTTGATTAAGCAACATTTTAAAGAAATGTTCCGCCTATATAAGAGAAAAACGTACTAATTTATTTATTGGCTGTCTTTCGATTTACGTAGAACTCTGAACTACCTCAAAGCATACACATACACTCACACAAACACAAAACTTTTAGATTTTTCTCCCGAAAGACAAAGCCAGAGAAATTAGATATAATCATGTCTCCCAACAGAACAAATTACATTATTAGAGGAGATATGAAAACTGTTGAAAAGCACGTGTTTACACATAGACATAAACAAAACCCCAGGAATGTTGCATACAAAACTACACACGCGCGTTTATAAGATAAATGTACATATTTCAATGCCAGCAATGCAATTTTTAGGTCTACTTGTACATTTTAGTAGCAAAAAGGTGTCATTAGTCACCTCCTTCAGGAGTTACTCAGGCCCTAGTGGAGAAACCTTATACAGCTGTAGTTCTGACAAGCATGGGAGATAGATAAGGTTATCCATTTTGCTTACTTTTGGTATCAAATAAATGTCTTTCCTTGCCTGGGAACAGCCTATAGTCCTGTACATCACACAACTGCTTTGTCTAGAGCAGGGGCTTCACACTGTGTTGAAGAATTGTTACTGAGCCACCATGGAGATCCTATTGACTTTGACTGGTCTGGCAGCTTCTGCTAACCCGGGGAAGAGCAAGAGTCTCTAGACAAGGGCTTGTACATGGGACAGGCATGACATGGGCACTGGGAAGAGAAACATCCCTGTTAAAGACATGAAATATTGGAGAGACAATTTACACTGTTAAGTGCAAGCATCTACTCTGTGGTGGTATATGCAATCTTGGGCATCTCGGATCTTTTAAATTTTCAAAGGTCAGTTGACGTTTGGAAAGCTGCAAGCAAAAGTAAACTATTTGATTAAGCTTTTTTTTGTCATTTTTTTCTTATTGTATTATCTTGAAGAAGCTAAACCAGTATCCAATACGCACATACACCTCCCAATTGTGCCATTCTGGTTCAGACATCCATGACAGCCAAATATTGCTTTCTTTGCTAAAACACATAGATAAAATGCAAAGTCTTGAAGCACATCCTGGAACCCTTAGACTAAAAGTCAGTGAATAAATTCTACTGATGTCTCATTGGCATGGAACCACCTGGGATTTGCAATCAGCTGTGCTGTACCAGGCTCCAAAAATCTCACATTTTCTTTAACACAAAAGTGATTATTTTGTTGTAGATAAATGCTAGGCTTTCATGAATCAGCACTCTAACAAAGACATAGTTCTAGATGAACAGCATTTGTTGGTAATATAGTAGATATTTTTCCTCAATGTTTTTGGTAAATCAGATAATTTAGCTGGAGGCAACCAACAGTGTTATACCAGGATGTTATGCCAAATTACACTAAATGAAGATCTGTCTCATAATGTTTCCAAAGGGACACTGAGCTTGCATTAGTGATGTCCTACTTAATTTGAAAGATAGTAAATGTTGTTAATCTTTAAGAAATTTCAGAATTCAAAATAGAATGGCATAGCAGTCTGCACTGCCCAAACCTTCCATAATTAAGGCAGTTCACAGTTTACCCCTCTGTCAGTGGCTGGGATTAGTAGTATTCATATGTAGCACAAATAAAAGGGATGATTTTCAACTCAATTTAAATCCAATTTCAGTAGTAATTAACATTACTGCATATTACCTCATCACTTATCAAATTCTTGACACCACCAGTACCCGCACACATCTTCAACTCTTTTGACTCAGTCTCTGAAATAAACTAGCTACAAAATATGCCAGAAAATTTTGGGGAAGGCTGCCCACTAGCATAAAAAAATGCAATTTGCTAAAGGAAGAAATGGTGTTGCCACAGAAGGAGAATTATATTATTCGTCTTAGAATCAGAATTTCCAAACTGAACCTGGACTTTGTGTTGTTAGCTTCTTCATTAAAGCTTTAAACCTTTAAGAAATCACATTTAAAGTATAGTGGTTTTCCAATGAGAATCCCAGAGAAGTAACTGATGCTTAGACAGAGTATGGATTAAGCAAGTAATATAAACTTAACCAAACAAATTTGGGGTATGTAGTCTCATCACAATCTACCAAAACCTGGAAAATACAAAGAAAGATTAACAATTATGATCCAATCTAGTTTACAAAAAGATCACACAAATCCCAGATGAACAACATTTTTCCCTTCACCTCCTTTGATTATATGGTCATGCATTACAGATTTTTAGACAGGATTTAAGCAGTTCACTTCCCCTGTGAATTGGAAGAATTAATTAGGATGGACAAGACAGCTTTCCCACTTTTAATCTTGAAATTAATATTATTATTAATGTCAGTGACTTCATATTTCCCTATCCAATATATTGTTCCTCCACATCCATTCTATTATGTAAGTACTAAAAGAATAATCCACATGAAAAAAAAGAAGGAACAAAGTTTAAAGAAGAAATGTCACGAAGGGTAGACATGTGCTCCCAAACCCACAAGGCCCAGGAATGCATCAGGAAGTCTGATGCAAACTCTTGCTCCACCCAAGATATGCCAGGGTCTTTCAAGTTAATTAGTTACATCTGAATTCTATGAAGGTGCTCAGGTGCTGGTGCAGGAGAACTGCAGGGCTGGTCTCTGAGGCAAGACATCAGGGGCTGCCCTATGCAGCTATCTCTGCACTGAACCCACTGCAGGACACAGTTGAGCCCATCAGCCAACTTGGTGTTGCCTCTGAGAAAGCATATTTTAAAAATGGGATGTGAGGAAGAAGGAGCAATAGAGAGGGACTGTTATAGACAGGGCACAATCTCTACCCACCCTGCACCGCTCAGGGAAGGAGGAGAACAGAGGAGCTTGAAATGAAGTAATGAATTCGAGCCTGAAAATTATAGGCTATTTATAGAATCATAGAACCACTAGGTTGGAAGAGACCTCTGATATCATCAAGTCCAACCATGCCTGTCTCCCTACTAAACCATGTCCCTAAGAACCTCATCCACCCGTTTTTTAAACACCTCCAGGGATGGTGACTCTACCACCTCCCTGGGCAGCTGTTCCAATCCCTGACCACCCTTTCAGTAAAGAAATTCTTCCTAATGTTTAGTCTAAATCTGTCTTGGTGCAACTTGTGGCCATTTCCTCTCATCCTATCGCTTGCCACTTGTGAGAAGAGCCCAGCACCCACCTCATCACAACCTCCTTTCAGGCAGTTGTAGACAGTGATGAGGTCTCCTCTCAGCCTCCTCTTCTCCAAACTAAACAGCCCCAACTCCCTCAGCCGCTCCTTGTAGGACTTGTTCTCCAGCCCCCTCACCAGCCCCGTTGTCCTTCCCTGTGCACGCTCCAGCACCTCAATGTCCTTCTTACAGTGATACAAATAAATCTGTCACCACTTTTCTGTGATATTTCTTGAGCAATCTTGGTTTCACTGGCATGTAAAAACACCTCATCTGTCTTACATACAGATAAAAGCTGCTGTTTTTAAACAGTTTTTAACAGTGGTTTAAGGAATTGCAATGTTTTTTAGCTTCAGATGGAAGGGACAGTTCCATCCTCACAGACCCCAGAGTAAGCAAATTAAACATTTAGGGAAACTTTACCCAGAGGATTATCAAGCACTGGAACAGTCTGTCCAGGGAAGTAGATGAGTCATCACTCTTGGAGGTATTTAAAAGATGTGCAGTTGTGGCATTTGTTTAGTGGTGGACTTGGCAGTTTTAGATTTACAGTTAGACTTGATGATCTTAAGGATCTTTTCCAACCTAAACAATTCTGTGATTCAGTGATTTCTTATATCTTTTACCACCTTGTCTTGTCGACAAACTACATTCTAATTCCCCGTTCCTTTTTCTCATTTTTGATGTTATCACTCAGGAACAGGCCTAGGGAAGACTGCAGATCAGATTTTCTCAAAGTCTAAGAATCAAGATCTTTCTTAATAAAATACAACACTAGCTACCCTTTTAAAAGAACAATATAAACTGCAAGGAGAAAAAATCTTCAGAGACTTTTAAGCCACATTTCTCTCACTCACCATCATGAAGTGGAATAGCTGCAATGTAGCTTTTTCCAAGTTTGATGCTTCACAAGAAACCAGCTCAAATACAATTTCAACAGTCTAAAATCAGATAACTTCGACATTAATTCCACGTATGTGTTATAGATAACCAAATCTGACTAATGATATCTTTTCTTAATGTGTAGATACCGATGCTGTTATAAATGGTGTCATTATTACTATGTATTACTTCCTTACTATGTCATTCGTTCCCTTTGAAAACAGGTGATACTGTACTCAGGCCTGGGTTGGGGCGCAGTCTCTGAAAGAAAAGGACAAAGGGAAGTGCCCTACAAAGGAGTAAAATGTCCTTCTCTAAGATGTGTAGTCAGTGTCTAAGTCCTGATAGTCATTTGTGTCACCTGCATCCTAGTCAATGCCTTAACCAAATATTTATTCCACTTTTCATGTTTAATCATCACCTGAGTTCAAAAATTGAATGAAATAAGTACTTAATGTATCGCATCACTCTTAGCTAAAAATGCAGCAGTGTAATAAAGACAAGCTATCAGCTTCCTCTGTGAATTTCCATGCTTTTGTGAAGGAGATAAAAAACCACTATTATCCTAACATAACTGTAGTTAATTTGTAAAGCTGTCAGACTGAAAAGTGCTGGAGGAAGATCCTAAAATAATTGCTTCTGATTAACTATTATGTGGCTCTTATACATAATTGTTACACAGTATTGGGAGGGGAAGGGAATGTGGATGCACCAAACAAACACCCCAAAACTCCTCTCTGAGTTAAAACCACTTTAAAGGAATTTTGGCCTGGTCTATGTAAGCATAACAATTGTACAATCTCTTTCATAGAGATAACAGCCAGAATCATTTTACCAAAACGTAATTTATAATTCCTTATCTGACTTCTTTTCTTGCAGGGATCCCATGAAATATTTTAGCTAGCTATTAAACCCAAGCTGTTTCCGAATGACAAGCAAAGAAGCAGGATAATGATATTAATTTGAAACAACAAGCTGTCTTCAAGAATGTGCTTCTACCAAAAGAGACAAATGGCAAGGGTATCACAAGATGCTTGTGAAAAACCTGTGGTAAGCAAATAAGAAAGTCGGCAAACGAGAGAAATGCACAAATCCTAGAAATCAGACTGTGAAAGAGAAAAGGAAACTCAGAGACTCAGAGTGCAATTCCTATGAGATACTGAATGCCACATCCAATTACTTTAAACGAAATTATTTAGATTTCAAAAATAAAAAGCTTAGAGAAAACATTTAGGAGCATTCATATATAGGCACTGATGTTGGACTTGGCCAGAGTTTAGGAGTTTAATATTTTAATCCTGTTAGTGTTTGTTCTTATTTATATACTAGAGGAAGAAATTCCAAGGGCTGATTTGATTTTGTTACTAGTTTTCTTAATGGAAAATTGGCTTGTATTTCTAAGTAGTGAAAATTATGGTATAAATCTTGTCATTCAGATTTAGTCCTCTAAAAGACAACTATCTAGTCCAAGATAATCAGCCAATCTGTTAATACAGACAGGAGAGAGTTTCCATTGTAATGATTATTTTTTCTACATATTTTATGTACTTATTTCAAAATTAAGTGAATGGACTTCAAAAAGGGTCTCTTTCTCTCAGCACTGACTATATGGAGAATTCAGATGTTTCTCTTACTCTAGATATCTGCTTTTTAGCTGTTGAAAATGCACTGGAATAAATCTCATCCTATGTAACTGAAAGCTTTGAACCACTGTCTTTTTTCAAGCATCAATCCACAATGCTTGTCTATAACCAAACAGAAAAGATAATATCAGAACCAAAAACCTTTTCAAGGTCCCACTTTTATCTTTTTAGAATGAAATTTTATATCAGTAGTAAAAGCCCCTTCTCGCCCCTGCTCAACAGAAGACTGAAAGCTGATTCATTATTTCTGAAGGCAAACCCAATGGATACCTCAATATGAATCATAATATTTACTATTTTGTGAGACTTCTTTGTATGTGTTGGATTTTTACTGCGTTCAAAGTTACTTTTCATGTAGAGATTTAGACCTCTGGGACATCTGTAGCCTGGAGGGTAGAAAATGGATATGGAGGATTTGCCTTGCTTCACTGCTTCCCTCTCATTTATTTCAAAAAGACTCACAACTGGGACTATTCCCCTTTTGTTCTCTGTAGTGTAGTGCTCTTGAAACATCTGCCAGAGCTACAAATTTTGGAGCATCAGACATTGATTTGTGCCTATTTATTGTGTTAATCACTTAATGCAGTGGCTTGTGTAATCCTTTCCTCACCCTCTAATTTGAGCACAGTCCTAGTTTTTTCCCCATAGTGTGTTAACTTGCATGTTAGTGTGGCATTTCATATCTGGTACTTGCCCATCCCTCTCAGAGGGATAATTATGAAATATGGAAGCATAAACTCATTTTCACATATCACAATTTGAGGGAATAGGAATTATAATCTCTCTTTAGAAATAGCAATTTGTGTAACATCTAGAAAGTAATGGACAAAAGTAGTGAAATAAGGCTGTATTGGCATTTGGCAGTTTGATAGCTTTTCTCTTTAACTCCTTTTAAAGGCTAACCTCAGAATATTTTAATAGTTTTTGTTGTGACTTTGTATTAAAAAAATATGAGGAGAGGTACATCTAACATCATTACTTATTTTACCACTGTTATTCATACCGATTAGGAGCACCTCCAGCTGGCATACCATGACACAAGGACGTGCCAAAAAAGTGTACCCAAATGAAACTGATATTCCAGTCATCTGGTCTTCATCTTTTTAAGTGAACTCCTTCTGAGTGTGGTGGGGTTCTTGTCTGTACATTATGGAAGCGAGATTTGTCATCTATATTCAATATCATCTTGACAGAGACCTAGTGCGCCAGTAGAAAAAGTAGTGCTTGTAAAGAAACTGCTCTACAGCCCCAGAACTTAAACTCTTAATTTAACTGGTAAAAGAAGTGCATCATAACCATCAGCAGTGGAAAATTCTATTAGTGTTCTCTCATTTCAGCTTTGGAGAAATATAACCTAGGTTAGATTGTATATACATTAACTTTTACCAATAAGGTCACAGACATATAAGAATAGAAATCAACTAGGCTTTTCAGGAGACATAATTAAGCATTAGTTAATTTCCGTAACACAAATAGAGTATTTAACTTCTTATAAATGAGTGCAGGATCTTTGGCAGAAGTGTAGAACATTTTATCTTTAATAACAATATCACCTCTGTAATAGAGAATAGAGAGACTTAGGTCTGTACAACATCTTCCAGTAAGGTCCAATTGTTCATAAGGTTGTTTCAGCATCAAACATAACAGGTAGTGAAGTCTATTAGGTTTTCAGTATTTTCTTCTATGTTAATAAGAATGGACCTGAAGATTTTTGACCAAAAATGTTCTTTAGAAAGCAAATATTAAAAAATAAATAGATTAATAACAACATTGCTGATCTTTCCAAAAAATAAATTCAGTGGTAATTTATTACAAAAATTTCAGCTAACTCTAATTCTTCCCTGCTGTTTTACCATATAGAGTATTGTATTTACCCAGTATCTAATACACTTGAGCACAAACTGATTTTTTTTGTTTGGATGCAGCAAAATGTAAGAAAGTCTCAGAAATACTTAGTAAAAGTAATTTTGATTTTAATAACATTAGATTCACTTTTTTTTTTTTTTTAGTTGATGAACTATACCTTTAGAAATATTTACCTTTATTTGCTCATACATATGTAATTGTAAAATTATAGCCCAGTTCCCAGCTGCTGCAATGTAGATCTGCTGTTTTAAAAGAATTCAGACAAACAGAATCTAAGATCTTATGATTCTATAAAATTTTGTAACTTACACTGTCAGAGGATCTTGCCTAGAATTAATCAACCTTCCTTGTAAGAATGAGGTTATGCATTAATAAAGTTGACAGATCATTATATTTGGAAAACAAGCTCTTCTCCTCTTTGACCTACCATCCACTAAATGCGATGCTGTTTTACTCCCTGATTTTTTGTATAAATGCTGCATACATATAGCTGATACTTTGGGGTTTAAAACTGGTGTGACTTTAAGGTGCTACACAGGCTCTATTTGTTTGTATTCGTTAGATCAAATTCACAGACAAAACTGAAAACTTTATCACTTCTTGGGGACTGATGCCCTAGTCTATACATAGACATTAATACCAAAAAGTCATTAATAGCATTATGCAGTCCTTCTTCATTCAAAATCTCCCCATTATCACAATATTCCTCAGGAATGTATTTTACTGAATATAAAATCCACTTTCAGAGACATCACCTTGCTCTATTGAATGGAAAATTAAATGCCACGGTCAATCTTGTCATGTTAAATTTTCCATTTTAAATAGAATTGTACTATGGCTATTTTCAGAATTGAATAGCAACCAAAGCCCTATGGATATTATTCTTTTTACCAGTACTAGTACTATGATAACTATAATATTTATGTGAAATACACCACCAACAGGAAGCCCAACCAATAAAAAGACATAGTATTAGGAACTGCAGATCCTCAAAGTGAAAGGCAACTTAACATCTCCAAAGTGTTTTCAGTTTGAGCAAATAAATTTGGAAATCTATAGCGATTGAAATTTCAGCATCACTAATATTGAAGAATTTCACTTACTGAGTTCAGTGAAGGAAGGGGTGCAAATCAAGAAGCTTCAGGAGGAATGAGCATTAGATAATTAAACACTAGACTTTAGAACAGTCTGTGTCTTAGATTTAAAATGCTTATCTTAGGAAATGAGTTCAGTGCATAAAGGACACAAGATCATAAAATTATTTAAGTGTTCATTTAAATAGAAGGGTATGAGTCTACTCACTAAGGTTTAAGCACATGTTTAAACACCTTGGTTAATGAGGTTAATTCCAAAAATTAGGCATATAATGGAAAATACTGAACTAGAGGAAAGAAAACAATGCTTATATGAAAACAAACAAAACAAAATCCCAAAATTTTACAATTTCGAAGTCTTTCTTCTGCCACTGTACTCCAGTTTGAAGACTGAAAATTTGAAACTGAACCTCATCACACTGTTGATACTGCTTATTAAAATAAGAAAGTGTGGTTCTCCACCTCTGACAGTAATTATCTTCTCAAACACTCTACCAACATCAAGTTACAGAGTAAATTTTGTTATGACTATTTACAGAGGAAGATCATAACCAAGAGAAAGGAAAGGAAAAAATAAATGGTACCGCAATGTCACCTTGAGTACTTCTTTTGCTGTTAGTACAACAGTAGACATAGGACTATCTGAAGAGCAGTCAATAAGTAGATAATGAAACCAAGCTGGCTACATTTAACAAAGGAAAATCAAAAGCAAGGATAAAAACCAAGCCTTTATCTTCAAGCTCTGAATTGTTGAGAGTACGAGGCCCAGTCTGTAACTTAACATGAGTTTTGTCACTTATAATGGAGATTTGAAAAAACAGCTCTGCTGATTTTCTTCCCCCAGGATCCACAAGTGCCAGGAACAAAGAGAATTGCTTTCAGAAACTTCATGCGTGTTTACGGCAGCAGTGAATTTGTCCCTTACTCTTTATTTAGAGATAACTATCCATGCGATCTCAATATTCTAAGCAAACATAATTGCTTCCTGGGTTGGAAACTGATTACATTTGACCACATCAGTTTAAGGAGAAAAAAACCCATACAAATGTAACGTACTGTTCACTGGGTAGATTTAGTCAGTGTTATCAGATTTAAATTCAGTACTGCATAGCACTGCTCAGAAGATTAATGCCTCATCCTTAGGTGAGAAATTGCTTTCTAAGTATGGCACAAAAGAGCAATGCCAGCTTATAGCCATGATTCATAGTGTACAGAGTTTAGTCTAAAACACAGTTGATGGAGTTTTAAATAGGTAAAGAACTAGCTCAGATTATTTCTTCCTCATCTATATGGGGGGATGGTAGTAATTAATAGATGATTTGGCAGACAGTTGGGGGGAGAATGGTACCTCTTAAGTAGCCTTACATGTTTCTCAGACGCTCACTTGTCAGTCATTAAGCTTGTTTGTGTAAAGACAACCTTAATAGAGTTCATGCATCTTTAGGATCACCTTTGTTAGAGATTTGCTGTTATTGTTCAAACAGAGATGCAGAAATAAAATTCATTATGACATTCACTAGGTCTAGGTTTAGAAGAACTGAAACCACATTCAGTGCTAAATGTTGCTCATTGTTGTGTTACGCTTGTTGTTTTGGATTTGAACTGGAAGTGTTTTGGAACAGGAAATGGCTCTTCAGACTGTATTTATGAAATACACTGTACAGAATGGTTTGAAGTCGACAACTCCTACCATCATATAACAAGTTCATATATAGTAACCAGGCAGTATTTTACAATGCACATTTGCAGTTGTGAGGACCAAAGAAGGCCATCCCCAGCTCATAAATCCCATATTAAAACACTCAGATGCAGTATCAGTCTATTTCAATGTACAACAAAATGTCTGATGTGGAATCCTAGATTTATCATCTCTTGATGAACAGGTTCATTTAGCTTGCAGCTAAAAAATGACCACTTAATTGTATTGTAAACTTAACTGGAACTCTGAAAAATCAAAATTTTTTTACTCTTTTTTTCTTGCTGCACTTTTTCATAGCATAACTAGTAACGACCTTCAGTAAAAAAAAGGAAAATTATGATGATTAATTGAAACTTAATTCAATATATAGGCTTCAGCTAAAAATAGTCAATCTTATGTGTTACTTTAATTTTTTTAAATTAAATAATTTCACGATTGCTTCAAAAAAATATTTATCATTTCAAAATTGAAATTATTAAAAAAGGAAAAGCTCAATGGAGATTTAAAAAAAAAAATTCTTTCAGATCAAACAGAACATTTCTGTCTCCACTGAGCGTCCCTGACACCAGGCTGAGAGAATATTCTTGGTACAATCCTCTCAATACCTCCTGATTGTATTTTGTATAGCCTATGTAAACATTAACTCATGAATGAGAAAACAAAAATGTGGTACAGCTGGTTTTGTCAGAGGGGGAAGAAATGAGTACTAAGCAGAATTCAGCACACTGGTGTCTTGGATATTAAGATATAACTGTTTACTAACTGAACTTAAATCTATTAATATCTTTAATACGACTTATTTCTAAATTATCCTCAGTCCATTTCATGCATTCAGAATATAATTGTTTCGGTGACAAAATCATAGGCAGTCAAAGATTTGACATGTCTTTGACATTAGACTGCAAATTTTGAACTGGGCTTAATTTCCTAAGTTTTGTCTACACCCCTCTGTAAATTTAGCACTTATAGATGAGAGTATGTGGCATGTGAAGCCGTCTGGTTCATTAAGTTATTTGGTTAAGTACCGTTCAGTATAAAAGAAATAAAAAATAACAAGGAAAGTGATAAATTAAACGCACAGATGCACAAATATTAAGGAGCAGATGACAACAGAAACATTAACAGATCACAACTCTTTCAGCACTGACTGAAGGACCATTAAAGGAAATAATCAGGCATAGCCTTGAACAGACTCAACTGATAAAAAAGAGGAAACATAACTATCATGAGTATTATGGGATATTTGAGGGGCTTCTGGGACTGTGTAAAACTAATTATGGAATTTCAGAAGGGTCTTGTGAAATAATGAAGTTACTATAGAATGTCTATGGGAAGAGCCAAAGGCAGGGAAGGGGACTGGTTAGGCTGAAGCGGGGAAGGAATAAGTACGGGAAAATCAAAAGAGGCATGGTTAGAAAAGTCTGCTTTTGTGTTAGCAGGCTAACAGTCTGACTGATCTTTATAGCCACACTGCAGTCTCTCCTGTCTTAATACTAAATCCTACATTTATTTCACGTTAATTTTATGTCAATCTTTATCTTATGTGGTTATGTGTGTTTGCTGCAAGGTGTAAATTCCAGCTGTTGGGCAATCAGTGATGGGTCACAATGTCCCCAGGTCTAGTTGCCAGTAGCTGAAGGAACAGGGGCTGTGTTTGTATGCGTCTTCAAAACTGTAAGCAACAGCACCTGGAGGAGGAACTGTGAACTGCAAGTCCCATAGGTATAAGCAACAGCAGAAACCGGGTTGTGTGGAAGTCTAAGTGCCAACAATGGGAGAGACCCGATGTTGTTTTTATTTCTCTGCTGAATTGAATTATGTGTGAACACGTGTCTACGTGTAATTCACTAGCAAGCTTCAAGGTGGTCTACCCCTCAGGCAAGAGGAGACCTATACCTGGAAAGACTGAAGGGCTGAGCAAGGGGCTGAGCAAGGGGGCTGAGGTCTGGGCACAGATATTAAATGAATGTAGAGACCTTGCTAATGTTCAAGGGATCTCTGAATGTGAATATGTTTGTGAATCCAGAGAGTGAGAGCATGTGTATTTTCACCAGTGAGCTTCAGTCCTAGTCAGTAGGAGAAGAATAACACAACAGGACTGTCTGTAAGAGCACTGTAATACCTGGGTGCTGCTAAAGGTATTGTTCCATCTGTGGCAGTCTGTGTGGCTGGCCATGTTTGTAGTCTCTGTCAGTGTGCGTGGTAGGAAGGAGGGAATCTCCAGGTCCTCACGTCTGCTTGGCTCAGCAGGTCTCAGTTTAGGTTTAGATTTAGCTTTCCCTCGGCTCCTGGAATCTCTGTGTTTACAGGAGTATACAGAATGGAAAACTTCCAAAAGGAAGAAACAAATCCAAAGCAAAGCTTATTGTGAGGTTTATTAAAGCAATATTAAAGATATGGATACAGGTGAAAGGTCATTCTAAATATAATTTAGCTTTTTTTTGAATATCAAATATTTCCATATAATCTATCAATTTATTGCTAGTTATTAAAATGTATTTAATCTTTAATCTATCATCCCAACAAGAAAGATTCAGAAGAAGACTAAAAATAAAATCACTAACAAATTACTCCTGGAAGTAAAAGTGATATTTTTTTGAGATATATGAATGCCTTGTCTACCCTTTTCATGTGAGCAGACTTGTGTACTTGAGAAAAAATCTGGTTGCCTGTGATAAATATTGAATTCTTGGACTCCAGTAGAGTACTCAAGGATTCAGAACATTTAATTTATATCTTGATGAAAATCAGCAATGTGTAGTTTGTTCCGTTGTGCTTTTGAACATTCAAAAATGGAACTGAAAAGGATTAAGCCACTCAGCTATAGAGTACCTCTTCATAAAGTTCCAGTAAATGTATCTAAATTAAAGACATTTATCAAGGAGAGTAATTTCTAACTGATATATTGAACATCCCATACATTAATTACAGGGCACTAGTTCAGACATCAACTGACAATAGTTGGATTAACATTTTGGGAAACACAGTCACAGTATATTATACAGTATATTAAATAAAATATATTTTTATACAGTATATTAAATAAAATACAGTATATTAAATACAGTATATTAAATAAAATTTAATGTATACAGTATATTAAATACTGTATATTAAATAAAATATATACAGTATATTAAATAATATATTAATATATTATACAGTATATTAAATAAAATTTTTCGTTCTGAGGAGGGACAAAATGTCATAATGAAATAATTAGGTTGTAAAAGATTAAGTAGATTGATCAAGAGTTGTATTTGATCACAAAACTTCATGTTTCATGATATATTGAAGAAATGTTGCCAGTGGCCTTACTAATTCATTATAGGCACGGTATTATTTTTTATTTGGGAAGGACTGTGGTGTACGATATCCTTAAAATCTTACATTCTTTTAGAAAGAGGAAACAGTTTGTATTGATTAATGTTCCCTTGGGATTGTGCCTGATATTTTGGAGCACTATGATTTTTTTATTTGATTAATTTAGTCAAACAAATCAGCTTCAGTTCTGCAAAAGTACTTGGGATTTATCATTAACCTCAAGTGTCAATCAATCATTTCAGAAAGGATTTTTTAAATGATCACTCTCGGATCTCGTACTGGTATCTAAGGGTGTGCAGTACACTGACAAGTCTGTGTATAGATTAGATGCCATCGCCTTTATAAACCAGTCTGTCATATTCAAGATCAGGTTTGATTGGGCTTTGAGCAAACCAATCTAGTGATAGAAATCCCTGACAAACTCATTGGTTCATTCCAACTCAAAACAATTTGTGAGTCTATGAGTCTGTGATAATGGTGGAACACCAGCTTCAAATGCCACCTCTGCCTGTAGATAGCAAGTCTTAGAGTCCTGCCTGTTCCTGAAGAACCAGTGTCAAAACACAAAACATGTCAGTATGTTGTAAATATGTTACGGCATGCAACAGATCCTTGAAGCTTTGCCTTTCTTCTGCAGTGTCTGTCTAACCTGACCTCCTTAAATAACAAAAGAAGTAGTAGTTTAGAAGTAGTAATAGTTTAAAAGAAACAAATCTGGAAGTGAAAATAAGAATCTTACTCTTCAGATTTGTTCTGAACAGTTATTAGTTACTTAATATTAATGTTACATTCATTCTACTTAAATTTAGTCTGTTGACTAAAGCAGTATCAAAACAAAGTCATTTATACCCATTAATCTGCAATATCTTGTTATATTTCCTAAGACTTATTGCAATGTTACTTTCACCTTGCAGTTTAATCCAAATTTCATAAATGTATTTATGAAAAGTTATGTTTAGACCCAGTCTTACTTTTATGTTTTCCAAGTTTAGAGCTTGCAATAGGAAAATGAAATAGGCTGACCATTACTTACCAAAAATCCTCCATCAGATGTGATACCAGCGCTGATGTGTAGTACTTACAGTACAAGAATTCCCACAGCTAAAGAAGTTGAAGGTTCCTGGCACTGAGTTGATGGCCTTTGATATCCCAGAAGACTGTGAAATAAAGAGAAGTCAAAATAATATGGTTTCTTTTATACTGCAGAATAAGGAACACAACAAAGACTAGGAACTATAAAAGAAATGGGATAAAAATTTGGATTTTAATAAAGACACTGAAAACAGTCCGAATGTGAATTTAGGGGCTATATTCAATCATTTTGCATCATCAGTTAGTTCAATAGGAGTCTGAACTTGCCTGGCTCCCGTCTCATAGACAGTATCGAATTTGCAAAAAGATAGAAACACGTGATGCCCAGAAATGCACAACCCTATATCTTTCTTGTTATTGTTACCAGATTTCAGTGAGTAACCAGAGAGAAACCAGTGACCCACTGGAAACAAATGCTCCCATGACTGCAGCAGAGGAAGAGAAGGCAGGAAATTGTACCCCACTTCATTTGAAAAAAAATCAATCCAGATTTGGAACATAATTATAAGGGTTATTAAGCATCATTACCCAACTTTTGACAATGATTGCATTATACAATTATTTCTATATAGTGACCAAGTTCAATCTCAAAATATTTTAGCTTTTCCTACCACACATTCCTCCTGGAAAACTACTCCCTACTCCGAACATCTTATTGCTCAAATAAAAACCAAAAACATTTAATAAACAGTTTTAGATTGTCTGGAACTGCTGTAGCTCTTAGTGGAGAACTTGTTCACAATAAGAAGAGATTGATAAGTTTGTAATGCTTCTTGCAGAGGTATTTCTGCTCAGCAATAACAGCTTAATAAATGTAACTACTAATAACAATTCCTGTACTCCTAATTTTGCATCTTCTCTTCTAATAGTAATTTCATATGCTAAATTATATTTGAGTATGAACCTTTGCCTTCTAATTACTCTTACACAAAATCACATCAATTATACCATTTATAACGAATTTAATGAAGTTCATTGGAGAAGAAAGTCTAAGCAATTCCTATAGATACATATTTATATTGCACTCTCTAGTCAAATGTAGTTGGAAATACTGTTAATTTACTTCAAGAATTGCTGTTGATTTACTTCAAGGATAAAAAGTGATCATAGCAGTCAAAGTAAAGAAAAGCAGTGATGGGGATATTAGTAAGTCCTTGGGATATGCCACTGACACAACAATCCTAGGACGCCTTTGTCAACTGGCCATAAGAAGAACTGTCCAAACAAGTCCTTGGTATTTCAAACCTGTGTAGCTATCAGAAGGCCTGTTCATATTCTCTAAAAATGTTTCACAGCCATGTCTGTTCTTCCTTTACAATCACATAGAAAATACTTTTCTCAATCAGCTGTTGATCCTTACTTGCTATTATCCCAGCTCTAGCATTTAGGACAATTGAAAGCTATTTGGCAGACCAGTTCTAGTGACAATATGCTTCATTATCATGAAAGCAATAATGATGTCATGAACGTTGAATACGAACATTACTGAAAGAATCAAACAAAACATAGAGATATTTGATCAGCAATGAAGAGCGAAGTAATTCAGAAAAAAGATACAATGTCTTCAAATGAAGCTTAGAAATTGCATTTTATTTTCTAAAAAGTATGCTGGAGTGCAGGATTACTCACTAAATACAAACCCAGGGGATACATCCCCTGCACTTGATCTGCACAGACAAGTAAAAACAGTGCAGTCTGACAATGAATTTCTAATTAGTGATGTGATGGTTTGTTTCTTACTTGTTGCAGATGTTTTGTGTAGATTTTTCTACATATTGAAGATCAGCTGCACCTGTGATTTTGTGTTTACTTATAAAAACAGTTCAGCCTACTACACAGGAGAATGGAACTTCTGTAGGAGTGAAGAAGTGCAACAGGGAAACTTAACAGATTATTTTCTATTGGTGAAAAGATTTTTCTCCTATTTTTTGAATGATCACTAAATTTCAGCATGATATTTTTCAGTTCCAGGGAGAAACAGGAATCCCAGACTATCTAGATTTAATTGCTTTAGGTAAAAGCAAAGATAGCTATTGTTGTTGGATTCCCTGCTCTTACTGCTTGATATTAAGCAGTTCCCTGCACTTCTTATTAGTTTTTGTAAAACTTATTCTCTAATATTAAAAAATCCATGAAAGGAAAAGGAAGCCAATAAGACAAAGAGAATCAATAAGCATAAATTCAAACTAACAGGAGCCTGATTTCTTGTTCTGTCCTGCAAGGAGTAGTTTTAGCTTATGCGGCAGTAATTAAAAGCCGTTTAACCCAAAAAATGTATTTGCATTATATGCTCAGCAGATTCAATGCACTGAGGGTTCCCTCAACTGCATTCTGAAAAGTAAGTAAAATAGTGAGTTACATAGTAGGGAGTTTTACGGTTACAAAGGTCTACATTTAAAAACACGTGACTAGTTTCATGTAAGACAGGTCAAGTGATTTCCTTATCTTGTCCCCGTTGCAGGGATGATTGAGCTGTTTACAAACACGAGATGAATTGTCCTAAATTATTGACCAATATTTTAATGTAAACTGAAACTGTTATCAATTTACCTTCACATGCCATTGCAGTATCCTAAGGAGTTTATATTTGCTTTTGAATCAGATCCTCTATTTCACCTTGTAAGCTATCATCTCTTACCTTATTCTCAATATGTATTTGGCATTTGCATTACACCTCTACCATCTTTATTAGTCATGCTAAAAATTCCCCTTGGATCCTTGTCCCAGTGATGCAAAAAGTTGATGGCTTTTATGCTAAAGTCCATGCCCATCCCATTCATACCCAATATTGCAAAAGTTCTCCATGGAGTAAACATTGTCCTCTCATTCTTTTTTTTTCTTGATTTTGTTTAGGCTTGCGTTAGCCCTGACTGTATGAATCTGCACTGCCATCTCAATTGGGAAGTCAGAACCACTGCTGAGGTGTTTTTAGAGAATTGCAACAAGCAAAAGGGTCCAAATCCAGCATAGAACACAGTCGTACTGTATTTGAAACTTGCATTAGTCAAAGAAAATACTCTGGTCTAGCCTGAGTATCTATGCCTTGAAACTGTTTGGTTAATACTTAGAGTTGAGCTTGGATGTGAATTAACAGATATAATGGGGACAAACAGAGAACCAAGACTACAGCCTAGCTGATGAACAGAAAGCACATTAGCCTGATAGAACAGATTGTCCCAGATGAAACTAGTAAAATGGTCTGACGTTTTGATGTGTGATTTGCTTTTGTAAAAGGTTTTGCAGCTATTTATTTTATGTTATTTGCTATCCTATGAAACCTTCTTTAAATGCCTCTACCACTTCTAATTGTATCTTCCTTTTCAGACATAATTCTTATTCTGAGGTGTTCTACTTTATTCGAGTAGACTTAACATGAAATCTTAAGAGACCACACTTACTTAAATATGATCAGTTTAGCATTTTAAAAATTTTCTTCACTAGAATACAACTGTATTTTATTTATAATAAAAGTATGAACGTAATGCAAATTCCCCAGCTCAGAGCAATGCAGGTATAGCACTCTAAAAGGGATCTCAGGCAGTTTTATTTGTATTAATGGCTCATTCCTCTCCTATCTTTGTTTCATGCAAATGCCTTGGAGGCAGCCTGTGGACAGTCTGTGTAAGCAGGTTTGACAGCAGACTGACCTGCTAGGCATGCAGTGCCCTGCCTACTCTGCAGGCAGTGCTCTGGCAGTGCCTTGGTCTCCTGCTGCAGCTGCTGTTTGCAAAGCAAGCATATCTCCTCTCGAGGTGTTCCTTCCCAAAGGATGCTGCATAGCCAGCAGCATCCAAAATATAGCTGACTTCACCCACATCCGTGAAAAATAGTTAAGCAGAACTCTGCAAGCAAAGATTCAGACCTAGTCTTAGGAAATAGTCTTTCTGTGTATCAATCCTTTAAATGTTCTGTCTCCCAGTTTTTGTCATTTTTTTAAGTTAATAAATGTATTTAAGAGGCATTTAAGTTTTTGCCCTCTGTTACTGGGTGTCATTCAGAATGCTTCTCATATCCAAACAATACGCTTACACATTTTACAGCCATCTTAATAAGCTGATAGAAGTATACTTTAAACTATAAATAAGAAGATGATACAGCAGTTAAATAACTTGGTAGAGGATTGTTATTATTTCTGTGGGTTTTCTTATATGTCTAGGAAAACAGATTCTACTGCCTTTGTGAGAAAAAGAGCTTCTCCCAATGGCAATTTCATTTGTTTTAGTAAAACATGCAAATTCAATCATATCAAATATTCATAAATTACATAGAATCATCCAGTGTATCTTCACATATATTAAAAAATGTATCCATTTTTGAAGGTAAAATTTTTTGGCAATCTACATGATTGGCAATGCAACCAGCAAGGACAAATATTCTTTCAAATTAAATTACTGATTAGATAGGATCAAGCAGAGACGCTCTGGAGTCACTCACTTCAGGTCCTTGATCTATAAGCAATAAGATTTCTTTCAGAGCCATATCAATCTCGAAATGTTATTTTCTGAGGTTTTACTAGGACCTCAGTACCCAGGCAGTTCTTTAAATCCAGATTAAATATATCCATGTCCAGCTGGTTTTCACAGGTAAATCCCAGCCGTTTTAAAATAAATGCTTACAAAATGAGCCTATGCAAAACTTAGTAATTGGACATATTTAATATTAGATTATGGTGTGATAAATCACATGGTGCATACAAATACAGTCAATACAACATATGATCTCACAATATGCCATACTAATATCACTGTTACATTATGATATGATTACTGTGACAGAAAATCATTGAAATATAATCAAAATGCAAAAATTAAAACATAGTAATATTTTTAAAGGAAAAAATATATTTGAATGGGGAATTTGTACAGCATTCTACCCTGAAATACTTTTCTTGGTAGGAAATCCCAAATATAATATATAATTTCATTCTGACTTAGTATGAAATAATGTTCTCAACTGTTGAGTCGAAAACGTAATTATGAGTTTCAAATAGTTCTAAAGGAGAATAATTAATCCTATTTGTCTTTTTCTCTTTTTCCAGTAAAGGAAGTCTTAAGAAGTTACAATGTCAAGGTTGTAGTGTACGCGGTGATGTGACTCAGTTACTATTTTTTTATGCGTGAGAGGGTCAGAGCTTTTAAGCAAGACAAAGACCTAAATGTCCTCAGCCAAATTATTTTGTTGTTACTCCATAAACCAAATTTATACCGAGCTGACACAGAATGGTTGATTCTAGACATAGTCAACATAAAGCTTATGAAGGATTATTAAAAAATGAATCTGGCAAAAAAAGAAAACATTTTTTGAATTTGGTAAGCTTGCTTTTGAAATAACCCTTACAGTTCAGTAGCTCAGAAACTTTAACACAATGCACTGTAAAAGCATAATGTTCCTAAATCTCATCACTTAAAACTGTCACTGAAACCTCTGAATGCCTCTGGTCGAAGGAAAAAGTGATAAAAGCAGTAGAATGGAACAAGTAATAAATGTCTTGCCTACATATAACCCAAGTAACAGAACTAAATATTCAACAGGACAGAAAATCCCTGTGAGATAGCAGAGGAAAATATAACACCTTAAAACTAAGCAGTGTATCTGTACAGATCTGTGATGAATAAAATTTGTGTCAAGATGAAGCAAAATCTGAAGTCCTAATGAATGGCTGAAACAGAACGGTTTAGGCGGGTTTCTTATTGTTTACACACTTCTCTGTGAGTTAGAAGACTCTTTTCATATTAAAATACAGATATGGGTTTTACACTGCTTCAGCAAATGCTAATTTGAGCTTTGCTAACAGGTTACTGTGCAAAGAATCTTCCTGGTGCTACACTGGGTCCAGCTAAGTAATGGCGCTGTGAGACTAAGGCCTAAGCAGCCAATGAAGGAAGAGCCATCTTTCAGGGCACAGCAACCTGGAGAGATAGATAGTCATTCACATCCTTGATTTATAATCTGTGCTTTAGTAGTGCTACTCTATCTTCCTTCCACTGCAGCTTTACTGCAAGATTGTGTTGTAAGTGTATGTGGGAGGAGAGTGAAGGGTGTCTGGTCAAGGACTTTTTCAGTGCAGGAGAGGTAATAATGGAGAAAGCCATAAGAAAGAACATGCAAGGACGTAGACCTGATGGGGAAAGGATGAGAGAGAGAATGATGAGACCCAAACCAGATGAGTGACAACAATCGATGAGGGTGTGTGAGAAAGTTTATGAGTGAGATTATCTGATTGAGGAGCACGTCAATTAGGAAACTAAGGGGAAAAGGAGGAGACTAATAAAAAAAATACACAGAAACATTGACCTGACAAAACTAACATGAAGAGAACGACAAGAAACGAATCTCACCAGCCACTCTGATTGATGTGCTCTCAAGGCAGGTACCACTTCCAGGAAGATCAACCTGGACTTCACGACTGATAAGACTGTAAACAGAAAAGGATCTTTACACTTGTCTGGATGATCACAGTATCACAGTATCATAAAGTTGGAAAAGACCTTTGAGATCATTGAGTCTAACCTATGACCCAACACCTACACCTACTCCTACTTGTCAACTACACCATGGCACTAAGTGCCTCATCCAATCTCCCCTTAAATACCTCCAGGGACAATGACTCCACCACCTCCCCAGGCAGCGCATTCCAATGACCAATCACCCTCTCAGTAAAGAACTTCTTCCTAATGTCAAGCCTAAATGATCACCTGATCATTGTAGTCTGTGTATCATCTTATTAACTCTTCTCTTAACTGTGTCTCTGCATAATCTCACACTCTATCCCACACGTATATGTGCTGTAAGGGCTAAGTTCCAGCTGCTGGTGAGATCTGTATGTGTGTTTGCTAGTGAGCATCGAGCTGGACCAGCTGGCAACTGGGGACTTGGGTGGTGGTTAGGGGCACTGGGAGCTGGGCAGGAAAGCTGGGTGGGAGGAGGGGTTGTGCTGGTGCTTGGGGGATCTGCAATTATGTGTGTGACTTTGAGAACATGGAGAGTGTTGTGTGTGGGCCTGCACTAGTGACCTGTTTGTGCCAGGACGTGGCTGGATTTGCTTGTGGTTTATGTGGGTCTTGTATGTAGAATGGAGGAAGTGGCCGTGCTCCTAAGATTCCTTAAGAGGCATCACCTTCTGTTATCAGATCTATGCAAGTGTGCCAGTGCGGCAAGCTGAGAGCAACCAGTGGACTCTGACCAACGGCAGCTTCAGGCTATAAAGGCAAATCTCAAGCTCTTCCGCCATTTGTGATGAGCCCATGAAGACATGTTCCTCTCAGTCTTCTCAGGCACTAAAAAAAAGGTGACATCAGATACATCTCCTACAGAGCAAAACCAGGTACCTAATCTGAAATGAGGAATTAAGTTCCTAGCTCTTAGATGTTAAACAGACTATGTTGTAATGTTACACATTCAACTAAGCTCCTCACACTCCTCCTGCTGATCATGCCTACACTATTTCTTCATAAGAAAGCATTCTAAAGGTTATTTACCATTTTGTGTCTGCACTTTTTCTGCTAGTAACTATGTGTTTTGAGACTGTAATTAAAGTGGCTATCAACTAAATAACACAGCAAACCATGAAACTATTAAACAAGTGATAACTCATTACAGAATAATATATGAAAAGTACGCCAAATTAGGAAAAATTATTAAGTTATTCAAGCTACATTTTAAAATCTTTATGAAAAACTAATTGGTGAAATTGTTGCATTACATAAATTATTCTATTGTTGTGCTATGTAGGTTTCTGAAGGTGTGTACTATGTGTTTGTAAAGAGGTATTTCTAAAAGCTTTAGAATTAATAAAAAGGAAGACTTTTTAGGTGAGCTTAGACTCGTTAGTGTGTTCAGGTCCAAGGTTTCTCTGGCAGCAATTAAAACACTCATGAATGTGTAGAGAATCTTGTAGACTTCTACTGTTTGAATAAGTTCTTTTTTTTTAATTCAGGTCAAAGAGTTGAGCAGAAAAAAGATCAGAAACAGGGATGCTTTTGTACCATTACTCTATAGAATACATATCCTGATCTCTACTTATACTTTTCCTGAACCCAATCCAAACTCTATTGCATTAAAGAAGAGGCAGTTAATTTCAATCAACTTTATACAAATTTATATGGTGTGAGATTATGTTTCAGATTGAAATAAATCTACAGTGATGCAAGGCTAATAGTCACTAGGTCGTATGTTTTGTCACAGAACTGTCAGAAGAAAGCTGGAGTTACTGATGTCTAAATAAGAGATAGGTGGGGATTCTGGTCCTTGGGAACAATGAGAGGCAGCTGGAATAATTGTCATTGATGGATGTTTCTGCTAGAACAGATATTAGTGCAATCAGAAGTGCCACTGGCATTTAGTTTGTCATCATTAGGTTTTCAAGCCAACAACTTAATAAAATAAATTTAGGTTATCTTTTATTTAACACCATCAGCAAACTGAGGACTGCATTTTCATACCCATGTGCAATCATGTTTTCAAATTTCCCTTCACAGCCTTTTCCTTTTACACCAAGGTTTAGACATTACAATAATCAATTCTAGAAAACAAAAAAAAAAAAAAAGAGAAAAATTCTGTGGCTAGATAATATTCTGAATTCTCAGCATAAGAGATTTCCACTTCCCCATTCCTACGTACATACTGATTTTAGTGATGGCAGTTATTTCATTATTTATATCCTGTCTATGTCAATACATAACATCGGTAGTTTTCATAGTGATGGCTGTTACAGTAACATTCCAAAAGAAAACTAGGAGAATAAGATGCACAAATCTAGAAGAAAAGTCTTATGAAATTTTTTCTCATCATTCAATCACCGTAGTTCATGCATTGATCAGTTGTAGAAGGAACAAGAACTCAGTCAAGCAATGATGGGTTTGTCTTGGTGTCAGTGCAAAAGTGGCATCACTGCTCTGGGAGCAGCACCAGGGATATAAAGTAGAATCTGAGGACAGAGATCAAAGTTTGCAGCTGAAAAAGAGGTATTCTTCATGAGAGGTTAACGGCAAGGCAGGGTTAAGACTATCATCATAGAAATGGTAAATAATGGTCAAAGATATCTGACAAACTGGTGCCTGGGCATAGACTTCGATAATCTGTTCTCCTAAGCCCAGTGTCAACTAACTGTCCCTGCCATCTCGTGCCCAACACTTGAAGTTCCCAGAAGTTCCCATCTGCCAGAGTAATGACAGCACATGGAATAATGCTAGAAGAAGAAATGGGAAAAACCTGCTCAGCTCAGTAAGCGAAAAATAAGATTAAATAAAGGGGCTTAGGAATCATCTGTAATTCTACTACCTGGATCAATCTCTTACAGCTCAACTTGGCAACCATCCCTTGTTTCTATGCCTGCTGAGATTTACTTATTGTTGTTTGTTAAGTAACAGCTGCACAAACCTGAAAGTCCATTTGTCCTGCAAGGACTTCCAGTTCTTTTTCCACATTTTGGTAATCATTATCTGGAATATTATTTTTAAAGAAATTGTCACAAAATCTTGTGATTTCACACATGAGATATAGGCTTTATCTGACAGCTCAATCTCACTCTATTTATGTTCGCCACATGATGGCCTCCTCCCTTCCAGAGCATCAGACTTGATTCGCCTCATAAGTCCCTTTATTCTCACCTTGGATGATGTTCTACCATGAAGAACACTTTCATGAACAGCACTTTCAGCAGCCTTCCCTAGTTTCTAACGTACCTTGGGTGTAAATTTCAATCTGCAGAGACTTAGCTAATAGATTGTTTCCTAATAGCCATTTAATTTTTTAATGCACAGTAATTAGGCTGCACCTACTCTTAAGCAATTTAAAGCAGTTTCGTACCCATGCTTTCACTGTTTGTATTAGAAAAGGTTTCCATCTTTCAACATATAAGTAGCAAATAAGAGTTTAAACATTTCATATATTACCAATCCAGCCATGTCAAAAAAAAATCTATTGCTGGTCCTCAGATTCAATGTTAGATGCAGGAAACCTTCATGGCATTTTGTTATTATTTCAGATTTTCTTCCTACTTTAGATTTTTTTCCCATCTTAAATGTCCTTCTTTTTCACTGCTCCCCAGAGATATATTATGATACCAGGGCATGCTCACAAGTCAGAGCAAAAGCAGTGGCACATTCTATGAAGTCCTAACTCTACCTGCAATTATGCTGTAGGGGTTTTTTGCGTCTCATTCAAAACTCATTGAAACCAATAAAGACTGTCAATGTGTGTTGTAGAACTATGTTGCATTTTCTTTTTGCTCAAATGTATTATAGGGCATTTTTGGATAATGAGAAGTTATTGTACTTTCCTCTCCACACATCACTCAGAAGTAGTTGTGCCTCATCAGAGAACCACAGATGTTCCAAGTAATTCCCTTAATAATTTAAAAGAGTCAGAATAATTTCATGAGAGCTATGAAACATTGCACGGAATAGGACACACCCCTAAGCATACCCGCCAAAGAATTTGAAAGGTAGAGCAGAAATGAAACAGAATAGACTATTCAATAACATTGATGGCATTGCTATTTACTATTCACTCACTGACAAAAAAGAATGTATTTTGTATGTAAGTCTATATACCTATACATAAGTCTACAAGCAAATAAATATTTGTATAATGAAACAATGGAAATGTCATTCTGAAGCAGGTAGACATGTTTCCTTTACTTGTAGGATCTTTGGAAACTGAGAATGGTACTTCCTGGCTGCTGTGATTTGAAACTGAGAATGCTTTCTCACCTATGGTGGCAGAGGAAGCCACCACAATTATCTGAACTAAAGCCAGCAATATCTCCTTCGTACCTTACTGCCACTCAGAAAAGTAGGAAATCATTGCCATATACCCTGAAAAACATCTTAGAACCCGTAACTGTCATTGACTTTGTGTTAAAAAATGGTTATCTTGTAGATTTAAATGTTGTTGGTTGTTGTAAGAAGTTTTTCAAGATTTTGAATAATGCTCTGGTATGTTCTCAGTAAGGGTTTTTAGGTTTGGTTTGGTTGTTTGTTTTGGGTGGTTTTCCCCTCCATATTTCTAAAAATCAGTTCTTAAATCTGGAAAAAAATAGGAAAGAAAAAGTATCTCAAAAGCTATCTGGAATCAGTTCAATGTGCAACAAATAATTAGTTTATTAAATAATTTCTAAGGACAAAATTTAGTTTCTTTATATCTTCTGTACCATTTATAGCTCATTATCCTGGTTCTGATTGGGATAAAATCAATCTTATTGTACTGTACTTCTCAGTAACTGCAGCATTTTAAGTTTAGTGTAGGTATAAAGTTGATAACACCTATTGTTTTGGTTTGTGGTTAGGCAAGGTCTAGCTTCTGGCATAAAAGGGAAGCTGTTTCCAGGTAAACCAGTACTTTTCTCAGTTTTCCGTGCTTCACAAGCGGCAAAGCTGGGAGGAGTGGATCCAGGACACATGACTCAAACAGTCCAACAGAAGGATTCCATATCACAGATAACATCCTCAGTATAAATCAGGAAGTTTTTCTGGGACATGCTCCGTTCTTTTTCAGGCTCTGTCGTGGCAGTCCCTCGCCTGTGGCATTCCTGCTCTGAATCCAGTTCCAGCGTGCTCAGCGACCAGTTCTGGGTTCCATGGTCTCACGGCAACAACCGGAACATCTGGCGGTCATTGCTAGTACCGCGTGGTCCCAGGACCGGGGTGACAATTTGGTTTGTATATTTTGTATATTATCATTTGGAGCCAGCAGTGGCCCAGGTGGCCAAGAGGGCCAATGGCATCTTGGCCTGTATCAGACACAGCGTGGCCAGCAGGAGCAGGAAGGTGATTGTGCCCCTGTGCTCAGCACTGGTGAGGCCGCACATCGAGTGCTGAGTTCAGTTTTGGGCCCCTCACTACAGGAAGGACATTGAGGTGCGCGTCCAGAGAAGGGCAACGAGGCTGGTGTGGGGGCTGGACAATAAGCCCTATGAGGAGCAGCTGAGGGAGTTGGGGTTGTTTTGCTTGGAGAAGAGGAGGCTGAGGGGAGACCTCATCACTGTCTACAACTGCCTGAAAGGAGGTTGTGACAGGGTGGATGCTGGGCTCTTTTCACAAGTGACAGCGATAGGACGAGAAGGCTGCAAGTTGCACCAGGGGAGGTTTAGACTGGACATTAGGAAGAATTTCTTTACTGAAAGGGTGGTCAAGGATTGGAACAGGTTGCCCAGGGAGGTGGTGGACTCACCATCCTTGGAGGTGTTTAAAAAACAGGTGGATGTGTTTCTTAGGGACATGGTTTAGTAGGGAGACAGGCATGGTTGGACTCGGTGATCTCAGAGGTCTCTTCCAATATCATGATTCTACGATCATTAGTATTAGTATTAGCTTTATTGTTTTATTAAACCTGTTTCTATTTCAATATTTGGGTCTTCTTTTCCTTTTCCTATTCGCCTTCCTCAGGCCAGGGAGGAAATGAGTGTTAGAGAGGTAGTTTATTGTTTAGCTGCCAACTAAAGGGGAGCAAACTGGAACATTCATAGAAGTAAGACTTGGAACCTCACTTCTGAGGTTTGATTGTTTTTATTTCTTCCCAAAGTATTTTCTGTCTTCAGCAATTCAGCATCCCTACATCCTTAGTTGATATTTCAGACCTTTTACACAAGTGACTATAATGTGAACACACAATCAGCACCTCACAGGGTTGCATGCTATATGAATACACTAGAATAACATTTCTCTTGGCCTAAATAAGCGTTAAAAAAGGGCAAATCAGGAAAGCTAAGATACAGAGAAATTAAAATTACAATGTAAAATATTTCTCAAACCAGAAGATCTTTATTTATTTTTTGGATTCCCTAGTCCCAGGAGGTCCTATATTTGAATAATTTCCTTTTCTCTCTGTATTTATACTTTGTGAACCTTTATCTTTTTGATCTGTATGTGTTTCTCCAATGCAAACAGGAAAAGCCAGTTCATAGAGTATTCCTATTGAATGAGAAGAAAAAGACTAATATTTGGGCTTAATATATCCAGATTAATTTCTTTCCAACTCTCCGACTTTGTTTCTGCGTCAGATATTTTTTCTCCTACTTCAGATGTGCCTATTCAGTGATTCCTGGTTTGTCCAAAATAAAGACTTTCACTTTTTTCTTTTACTGCAGCAGAAAAAATAAAAAGAACCAAAAGCTTGTCAATGCATGTTAAAATGTAGGCTGCAATCCAAGAGCTTGTACAAAGGCTGCAAAAACAATAAGCAAAGAGACAATAGAATGGTGACAGTTTCTAAAGCTGTTCTCCCTGTGTAAACTGCTACTTATGTCACCTGCACTGATGCTGGCAGGAACAAACAGCAGTTAAGGAAGAGCTCATTGTGTTGCAAATAGAACCCACCCACTCTGAAAGCTGGAACAGGTATTTGTAAGGCTACATACTTTTGAAAATGGCCAGAATGAGGCTTTTCATTAATCATGTCTCTAGTTAAATCACTCTTTTATTTTTTTAATATATATAACTTTGTGCGTTTTGATGTATGCAGGATGTATTACTTCATTCTTATTCAAAAATGTACTAGAACTTCTAATGGGAGGACACTTTATGCTCAGATGTTAACGTAATGCAAAAATGTCTTTAATCAGAACTCCATTTTTTGTGCTATTATGTATTCAGGTCTTTTGCCAACACAAATTTAAAGAAAGCAAATTTTCAACTAAAAATACACTTTGAAAACATGGAAAAGCCATCTTTACCAGAAAAAAATAAATCGTCAAGTGTTACTCTCTTTAGGAGATAATGTACTACGATACTCCTGCTCCTTTTCTTTCCCAGTCTCTGATGTTGATTTATACCTATATTAAAACTTACTTATTTGTTATCAGTCTGGCTACTTAGAAGATAATGGCTGATGGTTGG
Source organism: Neomorphus geoffroyi (assembly GCA_033558235.1). Taxonomy (NCBI): domain Eukaryota; kingdom Metazoa; phylum Chordata; class Aves; order Cuculiformes; family Neomorphidae; genus Neomorphus; species Neomorphus geoffroyi. Next base: position 27,190,532 of record JAUMJM010000002.1, read on the forward strand.
ACTAGATGATCTTAGATGTCTTTTCCAACTTTAATTATTCTACGATTCTATGATTCTATAGATTAAATTAGATTTGAAGTGCTAAGTGAAGTTTGCAATAACGTGATATACTTAGAGAATAAAGTATTCCTGAATTAATATGAAGAAGTTTTATGCAGTCTGACAAAATCAAATGTGGAAAAAAAGACCAAAATAGAGATTTTCATAAAAGTATTTGTCTTGGAAATGGAAATTGGCTTCTGGCCATGACTTGACATGATCTTCTGTCAGCTAAAACTAAGTATTTAAAAGATGTTCAAAATCATGTTTTTCTTCTGTTTTTTTATAATTTCTTTTTGGTTGGTTTAAAATGACCATTAAAATATCTATAAATTTCAGCTGATGACAGAGTCGAGTGTCTTAAGATACACTAGAGAATGTGAGTCTAATATCAGAACAAAGACCAAGAGAGGAGTTCAAATGGCTATCACTTACATTGGAATAATTTGGTTTTCTTAGACTCAACTAAACTTAGAAAAAATGTGCTGATCCTATCAGAAGTGTTCTTTGTATGAATTTTCCAAAAATCTTTGTTTGTTTCTCTTTTAGCTCCTTTCCTAAATGACTTGTATTTCCAGTAAATCGCATTCTGGATATTTCCTTGAGGACCAAAAAATGATAGGACTTCATTAGGTAGCAGAGAGAACTGCAATAATTTTCCAAACCTGAGGCGTTTTTTTCTAGACTACGTGTACCTTCTGAAGGTCTTTCTTTTGAAATTAGACTGAGGATGTTACACTTCATGAGTTTTCTGTGGGGCTAGATGCTGTTACTTCTAATAACTTCAGGAGAAACTGGGACTGTTCAGCAGCACAGTTTATCCAGGATTTAGTGGTTGAAGAGAAGAATCTAAGTCTTGAATTTCTTAGTCTGGACTGTTACTAAAGAATAGAAGTATTTTCTGTGTTTAGAAAGAGAATGTGAGAAAATGTATCTCATTTTCCAATTTCTACACTGACATTGGTGACCTTAGTTATATCAAGGAGACAGTATTTTAGTACCTCCCTGTAATACAAGAATATCAATGTTTTCTATTCCTAGTAGTTATCCTCTTGAGACTGAAAACTCTTCAGGGTAGAATACAATTGTAATACTAGGTTTGTGAATTGCATATATATTGTTGTTAAGTAAATAATTAAGCAGATTTCTACTGGGAGAAAAGGTGTAATCAGTGTATTGAGTGCTTAAATTGTCATATTTTTTGAAAGATTAGCTTATAATGATTATAATAGCTTTTACAGTCTATTCACACACAGTCCTTACTGGTGCCCCAAACCATCCTGTTTTAAGTAATTGACACCTTTTTTTCTCTTTTTACTTTACGCATGTTTATTTCATTTTTAAAAAAAATCCATACATATTAAACTGTTCTTTCTAATGTAACAAATATTATATATATATAACAGATACATATAGATTGATATTATATCTATAGCAAAAGACAGAAGATGTCAAAAAACATTTAATCATTCTGCAAAAATTAGGTTTTGAATAACTTGTAAATGAATCATCTTTCACAGGATTAAAAGAGTTTCACACTTATGAAATAGGAATTGTATATCTAAATGTAACAGAAATGACTCCAGTAAATTGCTATAACTTCACGTGGAATAGATGAAAATCAAACATGAGCAAAAATGGCTGTTGCTATAAATAAGATTATGATTAATACTTTATCTGAAGCTGGTGTATATATGTATCCAGTTAAGTTGCACCATTCATTTATGTGAGTCATACCACTAAGCAGGCTAGATTTGGAATTTATAAAAGTGCTGCTATTACACACTCGACAGCCTTTAAAGTAGACCTATGCCTGTCTTCCAATTCTTTTCCCATATTCCTCTTCATTGGTTCCTTAGACAAAAGCTTTATAAAATCCACTTATGTACACCTTTGTCACTTGGAATATTCTCATGCCGTCCTCCTGAAGAGAGTCTGACCTCTACTGCTGTCCCTCTGCCTAGTGACACAAATCCTCTATCGACTGTAATGTTTTTACCAAAGCACTATCTCACCTATCTATCTGGTACCATTGATAAATGGAGTCCTTGCATGAACAAACCCAGACCTTCGACTTATGAGCGTATGCCATGGCCCTCAAAAATTATTTCAAGGCAAAATGGTATTCTCAGAATGATGCATATACTTGAAATGTAAATAGCAACTTCACAATACAGGAAAATAGGATGAAAGATTTAGAGGGAAAAGGAGAATCGATGAATAATAATATTTCATATCACAAAAAAGTCAATACCTGACATCTGAAAAATTGAATTTTTCATCAAACTCCCCTCAGTTGCTATCAGATCTTAAGTTTAAACTCTCTGTCTTCCAAAATGCTTCACTGATCTGAAAATTTCATGGACTAATAGTAACCATTAAAGGATGAAAGTACAAAACACCTGCAGTTAGTTTTCTTTCCATAAAACTACAGAGAAGTAAACTACATTTTGCATGTACAAGATATGCATTTTCTTAAAAAATGGTAATCTGAAGACTAAAGTTCACTGTAAACTGGTGTTACCAATATTAATAATGTCTTATGTACTAGTGTGTATAGACTGTACTGTTGAAACAGTATTAAGGTCATTAAAAAATAGTATCCTAAAATTTAATTAAAACCATTTATGTAAAGGACTTTCTGTTTTCTTTTTGTTTGTTTTTTTTTTAACTGACTGTGTAGACTTATGTGGGGTTTTTTTCCCACTTTACATGTTGCATACCCCAGAATTGCACATGCGTTGCAATATCTACAAATTTGACAAACTCAGTGTTGCTTTCAATGCTTACTCTTCCTACATTTATTCAACTTCCTGGTGAAAAATTACTAAATTTATATAGTTTCTATTAAGTACAAATCAAGAGGAATTGCTCCTTGTAATACCATTTAGAACACATTTAAACTTATTATAAACCTATTAAAATAGTACAAAATTAATATAACTGGATTAGTACAGTTTTAATGGAATGGAACTAGAACTATTCTTTCTCTTACTTGGAAGCTTGTTTTATTTAGAAATATATATGCAAAGCATAAATATGCAATGCTCTACCATATTGGTAGTATATTGCAATAAAAATATCAGTTCCAAAAAACATAGGAACTTACCATTAATTGGATGACAGTTTAATCAACAACAAATTAGTGTTTCATCAGCAATCATAAGATCTTAATTTTTACCCTCTTTGGAATTCTGTTTTCCATTGGATAATTCATTTGCAATGTATATTGCTTTACAGAGTAAATATATCCATATTCATAGTAAGAGCGAGGAAAACCATACAACCATGTACTCAAAAACAATTTTTAAATGATTAGTTTAGTCTTATAAATAGCTCCAGAGAACTACACTGAACACTTCTTTTTCATAAAAAAGACCAATGCAATATCATACTAAAAGTATAGCTCAATGGCATTAATTTGTCTGAAGAGCTAAAATTCAACTTTATGAGCAATTAGTCTTTGAGTTCATTTATTATGAATGTAGAACTCTGTAGAAGTACTGTGAAGTATGGAAAATAGCAAATGCCCCATGGGGAACAAGATCTCTCATTCAGTGTTAGCCTATATTTCCCAACAGGCTATGAGACCTCCCTGTTACTATTGCCATGAGAGGAGAGAAGCAGAGGCTCTCATGCTCTACCTGTGTAGAAACAACACAGTTGTTCCTAGGCAGAAATAATTCACCTTTATTAAGTCAGTTGAGAACAATGGAAAAAAAGAACACATTTTCAGGAATACAATTCCCACTTAAAGATAACAGCCTCTCATAAAACCATGCATTTTGCACAGCTGTGAAGAGTAGAATACCCCAGTGCTTTCATGGGATACAATCTGTATATTTTCTGTACAACCACAGATTTGCAGCCTTTAGACCTGTGGAAAGATCCTATGTCAAACAATGGCTCTATTTCTCTTATTCTGCATGCTCTGCATATTGTGGAAGAAATCTTTGTATTGGCCCCAGCAGAGTGTAAATGTCAAACACATAGACACAAGAAAAGACTCTTTTTATTTAACAAATACATAAAATCAGGTACAATCACCTTCAAAATAGATTCCTTCTGAATTGAAATACAGCTGCATACGATGCTGCCAATGTTCAAAGCAATTCCACCGATCATTTTCTGCAAGACTGATGAAGAACTTCATAATTTTTTCTTCAGATCTTCTACTGACAAAAAATGGGTTCCTTTGAGACCGACTTGATCTTTGGAAACAGGGAACCAGGTCTAGTGAACAAAATTGATGCTCAAGCACAGGGATGTTGTTATTAGCTAAAAACTGCTCCACAGACAAAGCGTTGTGGGCAAGTGCACACTGGCATTTTCCAGCCAAGGGTAAGAAAATGTCTATATTCACTCATATTGAGTGAAGCAACGAAGTTGAGCCTTGTCTCATTGTGCCAGGTTAGAACATGTTCTATAACCATCTCTTTGTCTCTTCCCTCCCACATCTGGTTCCCAAGCTGTAGAGTTGGTCGCATGTTTTTTATATCAAACCTTGTATACCATCTTCATCCACCAATAGAGTAAGGTGTTTCGCGGTTTTCACATATTCTGAAGAGTCAGGACAGGAGTTTCCTCAGGTCTACAAATGTCAGTAGATTACTTATGACTTCCGTGGGTTTATTTTTCTTGTACTTAGGAATAAATCATTCTGTAAAATGTATTGCATTACATAGTCACTGAGAAGGCAATGTAAAGATGACACTCGATTTTACAAAGCTGCAGTTTTGTACTATTCGGTCAGTTTCCTTGTTGTGTTTTATTTGCTTTTGTAAATAAATGAAACTTATAAATCCCCTTCTACATACAGACAAAATACAAATGATATCTAGACAACATACTTTTTCTATTCAATCAGTAAATCCAAGGTTGCTAAAAATTGCAAGTATTTTTTTGAGTAAAATCCATATTAATATCACCTTGTTGAGTCCTTTAAATTAGTTTGTCAGGGAGGTTCAATTTTGATAAAGGAATATAATTGCTTTCCATTTTGCAAAGGTGAATTTTTTTTTTTGACCTAGGTATTCCTGTAGGTTTTATTCACCAGAGATTTCTTCATGCTCCTGTGGAGGAAAATGACAGGACCCCTATTAAACTTCAACTCTGTGATGGAGAGGAGTAAACTTCTTCACTAAGAACTCCTGCCTTCCCCTCTCCTAGTCCTATTCTAGTCACCTCAGCAGGGATCAGCCATAATAAATCAGCTTTGTGCTCATTTCAGCAATGGTGAACAATAAATCACAATAATTCTCTTACTGTTCAGAGAGATTTCAATTCTTAGGAGATTTTTAATCACAGCAGAGAGGCAAGAGTGTTAATGAGGTCTATAAATTACCTTAAAAGAGGGTAATTATGTCCAGTGTGGTAATAAAGGCTGAGACAGCTAATATCATTAAACCAATTAAACACTTTTTTAGATTGCGAAGACAATTTAGAATTAAAATATTGCTGTAAACAAGAGGCCCATTTACTATGAAAAATTAAATAGTGGACTTAGCTAATATTGCTTTGGCTTAAACTGATTCTGTGAACTTCATTCAGATTTCGTAAAATAACAAGACTACATATCACAAGTAGATTGTAACTGTATTATCATCACGTGTATCAATGAACAGTGTCTCTACTTGTGCTCTTAATTAGATTTTATTTCATGCAATTATTATAATTTCTTCTTAACTAGCTTCTGCTCTTCATTTTTACCATTTTATATATGTCCTTACATTTCAGCTTTCCTTTTTGTGGTCTGCATTTCTAAAAACGGAACATCACCATGAAAAATAAATAATTGGACTTTTCTGGATGTTAAGTTACTATCAGATTTCCATGGAAACTTTAGCATCAGAAGAGTTTTACACAATGAACAGTAATGAAATTTAAATAGTAAGGGAATTAGTAAATATTTACTGTCTTCTATTTCACAGTATCACAGTATCACAAGGCTGGAAAAGACCTTTGAGATCATCGAGTCCAGCCTATGATCCAACATCAACACCAGCTCAGCACTGAAACCATGGCAATAAGTGCCTCATCCAAACTCTCTTTAAACACTTCCAGGGACGGTGACTCCACCACCTTCCCAGGCAGCGCATTCCAATGGCCAGACACCCTCTCAGTAAAGAACTTCTTCCTAATATCAAGCCTAAACTTCCCCAGACAAAGCTTGAGACCGTGTCCTCTTGTTCTGTCAGTGGTCACTTGAAAGAAGAGACCAACCCCTGCCTGACTACAACCTCCTTTTAGGTAGCTGTAGCGAGCAATAAGGTCTCCCCTGAGCCTCCTTTTCTCCAGGCTAAACAACCCCAGCTCCCTCAGTCGCTCTTCATAGGGCTTGTGCTCCAGACCCTTCACCATCCTCGTCGCCCTCCTCTGGACACACTCCAGCATCTCAACATCCTTCTGAAACTGAGAGGCCCAGAACTGGACACAGCACTCAAGGTGCGGTCTGACCAGTGCCGAGTATAAGGGGATGATGACCTCTCTAGTCCTGCTGGCCACACTGTTCCTGATGCAGGCCAAGATACCATTGACCCTCTTGGCCGCTTGGGCACACTGCTGGCTCATGTTGAGTTTCCTGTCCACCAGCACTCCCAAGTCCCTTTCCGCCTGACTGCTCTCCAGCCACTCCGTCCCCAGGCTGTAGCTCTGCATGGGGTTGTTGTGTCCAAAGTGTAGGACCCGGCATTCGGACTTGTTAAACCTCATGCTATTGGAATCAGCCCATCTCTCCAGCCTGTCAAGGTCCCTCTGTAGGGCCCTCCTACCTTCTAGCAGATCGACACTTCCTCCCAGCTTGGTGTCATCTGCGAACTTGCTGATGAAGGACTCGATCCCCTCATCCCGATCATCAGTAAAGATATTAAACAGGACCGGGCCCAACACCGATCCCTGGGGGACGCCACTAGTGACCGGCCGCCAACTGGATGTGACACCATTCACTATTACTCTCTGGGCTCAGCCATCCAACCAATTCCTAACCCAGCGCAAAGCGTTCCCATCCAAGACACGGGCTGACAGCTTCTCCAGGAGGCTGCTGTGGGAGACAGTGTCAAAGGCCTTGCTGAAGTCCAGGGATCCATCCTAGGGTGATGAGAGAGCTGGCAGACGAGCTTGATAAGCCACTTTCCATCATTTATCAGCAGTCCTGGCTCACTGGAGAGGTCCCGGATGACTGGAAGTTGACCAATGTGACGCCCATCCACAAGAAGGGTACTTACAGACCTGTCAGTCTGACCTTGGTTCCAGGTAAAATTATGGAGCAGATAATCCTGGGTGCAATCATGCAGCACCTACAGAATGAGCGAGAGATCAGACCCAGCCAGCATGGATTCAGGAGGGGCAGGTCCTGCCTGACCAACCTGATCTCCTTTTATGACCATGTGACTCGCTTGGTGAACGAGGGGAAGGCTGTGGATGTAGGATATAGTATTTATCCTATAATTAATGATAAGCTGAAATAAAAAATTGGTGTTGAGTATCTAACTACCTCTGATTTTTGTGTCCAAAACCAAAATAAAATATCTTTTTCTTATCCTACTTTTTTCAGCATGATGTGAACTTCTGCTTTGTTCTGTGTAGTGGCAAACTTCACAAACAAAAGATATTCCTACAGTAATTTAGCTTATAGATTAGTGGTAAGGACATTTTTTTAGCAAGGAAACACAGAATTTGAACTTCATCTGTCCAAAGCTAACATAAAATGAAAATTTCTGCATATTTGATCTGGCATTCCTAGGGTAATTATTAGTGTTTGATGGTGAGAAGTTGATGCCTAGGAGATGCAAAAGCCTAACAGCCCTGGAGAATGGCCTGGCCAGCAATCTGTGGGCTACTTAGGAACGAAAATCAAGGGCAATAGTGTGATACAGTCACGATACTTTATGCAGTCACAGAATCACAGTATGATCTGGGTTGGAATGGACCTCTGGAGATCATCTAGTCCAATCCTCCTGCTAGTGTAGGTTGCACAAGAACGTGTTCAGGCAGATTTTAAGTATCTCCAGAGAAGGAAATTTCACCACCTCTCTGGGCAGCCTCACAGTAAAGAAGTTTTTCCTCATGTTGAGGTGGAACTTCCTGTGTTTGTGCCCATTGCATCTTGTATTGTTACTGGGCACTACTGAAAAAAGTCTGGCCCCATCCTCTTGAAACCTGCTCTTTAGATACTTATAAGCATTAATTACATCTCTTTTCAGTCTTCTCGTCTCTTCTCCAGGCTAAATAAGCAGACCTAAGTTTCTCAAGCTTTCCTCATAAGAGAGATTCTCCAACCCCCTAATAATCTTCTTTATCTTCTGCTAGACTCTCTCCAGTAGTTCCTTATCTTTCATGAACTGGGGAGCCCAGAACTAGACACAATACTCCAGATGAGGCCTCACTAGGGTGGAGTAGTGGGGGAGGAGAACTTCTCTCAAACGGCTCTGCCGCGCTATTCTTAATGCACCCCAGCTGTTTCTCTGCAGACCTACTTTCCAGCAGGTCAATCTCTAATCTGTAGTGATGTTTGGGGTTATTCTTCCCTCAGTGCAGAACCCTAAACTTGCCTTTTTTGTACGTAGTTACTGAAGAAGTTCACACCTGCTTGAAAAATTAAATTCAATATTCTCCAATTCAATATTCAAAGACTTTAAAAAAAATTAAATAGAAATTTTATTATATACAGTTACTCAAAATGTAAAGAGAATGTAAAGAGATTTTTTTTTTCTTAAATAACTAAACTGAAGAGGAGAACAGTTGGTGGTGAGAAAGAAGAGGGACTGATTGCTACATAGGATTTTCCAAACTAAATCTGGCAGTTCATCCATCCTGTTCTGTACCCTGCTGAAAGTAGTTATTAGTATCTTCTAAAATATTCCTAGGGGAAGAAAGAAATAGAAATCGTTTCAGGACACAATCCATTAGCCAAAGATGTACATTCAGTCAGATCTAGGGTGATATTTTACAAGTTTCTCTTGCTGTTGTCTCCTGTTTTTAATTTACTTAAAATGTGTAAACTAGTTTAAAGCTATTTATAATCTATAAAAATTAGATTAATCAAAAAATTATGGAGTATTTCCATTTCAAATACATTTTCAATAGCAATGTTGTTAAGAATTTGTTTCAGTGGTTGTCTGGTATCAGTCATGGACCTAGTTTTGTGCTAACCTTGCCCAATCTAATGCTCAACAATAGTTTGCAGGTTATTAATTGAAACTCCACAACATAGCATGTGCCCCATGCATCTCACCCCATTTATATTCTGGCAGGCTGATACACCTCACTCTCATATGCACACAGCACCAAAGCAATTACTGCTAAAAGCAGGTGTATTATTCATTGTGCTATGAAAAGTTCTTTTTCTGGTAGAAAGGTAATGAGTACTTGAAAAGACTAATGTTTAATAATATCCTGATAACAGATCATCTGTTAGAAATACTGATTAAAGGAAAGAGTGAATGCCAGATCCACACTTGTTACTAATTTGCATAGCTCCACTGAAATCAATAACCTTGCATAGGAGTCTAAATATCCAAGTGAAAAGAGCTCTCCTTTAAGAAGACTCTTTTATCTCTGATCATTGGGAAGTTTGCAGTTTCAACTGTTTCTGAAAACACACTTAAGTTTCCCCAAATGATAGTTAAAGATATTTAAAAAAAAAAACCAAAACAAAACATTGATTCTGAGAATGAGCCTGGCCTGAATCCCAGTGCTGGGAGTTGAATGTAGATAAAAAACTTGAATAGTCACCATTCTTTGAATACTACATTTTGGAATAAGCAGATCTCCAAGGACAAAACCAGATAACTAAGGTGTAGAGAGTATCTCATTCTAGATGAGACTTACTTCAAATTTTGCGTAAAAGTAGATACTCATTTTGATTCTCATCTCATTCTGTATCTGTAATGTAATACTGAAACCCTAGAGAAGTTTAATTCATACCCGGATTTAGACCACAAGTTTCAGTAAGGTCCTCTGAGGTGTGAGGACCTGACACTGCTCTATGTCAATGCTTTGATTTTCATTTGAACAGGATGTGGAACAAAATACGAAGGTAAAATGAGGATTTCAGCTCAGGAGCATTATTGCCTGCATTCTAAATGACTTACTTTTGAATTATCATAGATGACATTATTTATGAAAGGCCTCTCTTTTCGTAAGTGACAGGTTATATTCTCTTTATGAACAAACACAAGGATTTCAAAGGGGATACTTCTTGTTAGTATCCCTCTGGAAAAGGAGAAATGTGAAAGGAGCCAAACTTTCAATAAAAACAATAAAGGAAAATTCTGTAAAAAGCCATTAGCAGCTAGCAGAAAGCTTATTCAATGAATTGTAGGAATAATGGAATGCTGATAAAACAGTTAAAAATGGGTTTAAAATATTGTTTCAGTTTCTGAACTGCATTTAAATTTTTAGCTATACTCTTAACTTTATTTTATACTAGTGTATTCTAATGACGTTCTACATTAAAACATAACAGAATGCTGGATAGATTCTCAAATTTGCTTTTATTGCTATTTACTATATTTGATTCTAAGTTGTGAGCACCTTAGAGACAATTTCAGAAATTTAAGACTGCACGAATATTTATTGAAGAACAGCTATTGCTGTGTTTTAGATACAGCTTAGGAGGAAACTATAAGTCCTGTGAATGGTTGATTTACATTTACTTTCTTTTACCTGGAAACTTTCACTGATGTTTGTGATAGCTATGGAGTAACAGTTTGTTTACTGGAGTAACTTAAATACTTAGAAAATGTTTCACTGTAAGAAAGTGAAAAGTTCTTTCACCAATTTAAAACAGAAACATTTTCAAAGTTGACCATGTTACTTCTCACTTTAGTGAACATTTATAGGCAAGGGAAGTCCCTGAAGTTTGTATTTTTTCTTCTTCGCTTACCAGGGGGAATTTAAGAGACATAAATCATTTTTGTATGCTTTTCTGGAGCTTATTGGTCAATGCCATGGGAGCTTAAGATGCCATAAATCATTTTGTGGATATTTATGCTGTTTATTGTTGAAACTCCAGAATTTTATAGAAGTTCTACTCGTGACCTTCAAATAGAACAGATTTTCATGGCAGATTTTAGAGAAAATGCAAAGTAGCTGACAGTGTTTCTTCATGCAGGAAATATAAACAAATACCCAATGAAGTCCTGGGGATGAAAGTGTTTTATAACACTGAATAGAATTACTTATGTGAGCAAAGTTATGCACATGCTGAAATGACTAAGGATTAAGCCCTTAATTTTACTGCAGTTCTTACAAGATATGCATGTAATTCAATAATTTCAGCATCTAACACAGTGTGTGGAAGGAAATGTTCCCATCTCGTTCGGTGGGAGAAAGAAAACTCCCAGGAGCAGATATTTGGTATACTTGAAATTCTCCTGTTTCTATGTAACCATGAAAAAATATAATTTCTTGGTTACACACGGAAAAATCCCTACAATTATTACTTATTTATATGTGAACTTATGTATTTTCTTCTTGTAAGGCAAAGCTTAACTTCTTATTTCCTTCAAATTTATCTGCAAGGGAATAAGGCCTCCAGAAATAGAAAGAAATATAGAGAAAGATATAAGTGCATTTCCCCAAATTTGGGGTAAAATTGCCATGTGTGAAAATTTTCAGGAGTTTCACTCTTTTGAAAAATTTTTAAACACCAGATAGTTTTGTCAAAAAACAACTCAAAATTTTCTGAGGTAGGCAACCAGTTTTAAATATACCTCAGGCAACATCTGAGTTTGCATCAAAGCTGGAAAATAAGAAAAAGTGGGGGTTTTTTTAAAATTAATATGAACTCATTTCATACATTTTGTGGATCTCACAATTTTTCACACATATTTGTTAATGGTTCATGATGGTTCACTTTATAAAAATTTGGAAGGAGAATATCTGATAACATACTGCTGATTATTGGATTTGTATTGTTTGATTAACTTTATTCAGTTTCCTTCCATTAAAACAATATAAAATTCACATTCAGATGAGTCTATACAGCTAGGGATTTTTTGCCCTGGGAAGTAGGATATAGGATGACATCTATTAAGAGTTCCTCAGTTCTGCATCACTAAACAAAGGTTGAAGTGTCCAGTGTTTCTCAAAAAAAAGTTTCTCCTTATCTTTTTGATGGTCTGTGGGACCGTGACAGAAAAATATCACAAGTGTATTAAAATGAAATACAGCTGTCAGAAGTGACAGAGGAGAAAAAAATTATGAGGGAAAAATTTGTAGTTCTTTGAAGGAAAAGTAAGCATGCATAAGTAAAAAGACATTATAAGAAAATGTGATAGAGAACAAATTAATGCAGGAGACTAATCAAGATATAATATAGGAACAGTTCTCCTTAGTTGCCTTTTACATTTAAGCTAATAAAACCTTGTGCTATGAACCTGAGTCAAGATTGAGTCCTGAGGTGTGGATACTTTACTGTCATGCGTAATAACAGTTTGATACCGCATTGGAAAAACCTTTGCCAAGATGTTTTTCAGTTCCTCAGTTCCCTCTTAATTCATGCAACTCCGAACACTTAGAAAGTGAGATTATTATTCTACATGCCAACAAGTCACTGTGTACATGACGGAATTATCGTGTTTACAAATCTTGGACCTTTCTTTTTCTTCATTCACTACATATAAATATTCAGATTTAAGGATGACTGACAACATGAACTTTCTAGACTATCTGATCATGCTTTAGCAGCTCCCCTGTGCAGCTGTCTAAGAAGACCTTTTCTGCAGTTTACAGACAATTTCACAAAAAAACCTTATTTAGCTTCCTAGAAACTGAGAGCAACCTTCGTCCGTGGAAAGCAGCAGATGGAAAGCAAGTTGGCTGCCAGTAGCCAGGGAGAGCTAAAGAGATATATAACTCCTGAGTGTAATTTACTGAATACACCTCTCAATGGTTTACACTAAAATTCTTTGTTTAACCACAATTAATGCTGAAACCACAGCTTTCACACAGCTGAGTTCTGCAACAGCTATTAACATTATTATTCCAAAACACCAAGGGAGCAACACAGTGCTCTGTAAGGAAGGATGCATCTTTCTTATAGTCTGTAATTCCAGCATTTCAAGATACTAGAGATCCCTTTCAGATACCTTAATGGTGAAGGCAGATTTTCAACAGCCCTCAGTGGGAGTTTCAGGTCTGCTGACAGAGCCACCGAAAATCTAGCAAACTTTATGTAGGTATTCGAAAGAAAATGAGCTACTCTGAAAAATTGCCATAAAATTTCAAAACCCGAATTTCTCTGAAACATTGGGATGCATTATAAAAGCAGAAAGTTCGAAAATGTAAGGTGAAATACAGTCATAAGTGTTACATACCCTGGCTTTGATTTGGGTTGAGAGTATCTGAATTTGACCTTTCTCTGCCATGATTCAACAACCAAGTTCAGACGCATGGTGTTTGGAAGATCCCTAGCAAAAAAGTTGCCAAGCACTTTTCTCAAGGACATAGAAGAAAATTCAGTGTAAGAAGGTGGAACAAGAAACATCTATCATCTATTGAAAAAAAAAAAGGCGACCTGACTAATTGTTCCTTTGCCTGTCCCTTTCCGTGTCCCCAGAGGCCATCTGTAATATAGGGCAGATGTTTTTACACCCACCGAGAAAGCCAGATGCAAAAGAGTAATGAATAATAAGTTATTTTCTTTTTTAAAGAACCATATTCCACAAAAGCAGTCAATTAGTGTTTATTACAGTCCTGTGAATTAGACAAGAAAGTAATACCATAATCATTATTTCACATGTGCTCAACAATTTCCTGTGTTCCAGAGTAGGGAAGTCTGTGTCACGATTAGTGGGGGGAAGAAAGCATGGCTTCACTGCTTTCTTCCTTTTAGCCTTCTATTAAGTTCATTAGCTGAAGCAATGGTAAATTTTGTAAACCTCTTCAGAAAATGGGACTCTTCCAAAACCAACTTGAATATTTGAAAAGAATTTAACACTAATTAAGAGCAAGGAGTCTTTGTATCCACTTGTAAAGAATCCGAATTCAGCTCTTTGAGAGGATAATAACCACGTGGTGTAGACTAGTGAGTGTTATAAACCAGTAAGCAAAAGGCAGGAGTGGTCCAGGGAGCAAGTCCTGTCTACACTCTTTTTGCAGGGCTTTCTTTCCAACATCAGGAATTTCTTTAAGATATCCATCTTCCAGATTTTTTTCTCACTTTTCCCCTTTGCCGCAAAGGACTTCTAACACCACTGCAGTTGTAAGTTGTTTTCTTATTTGTCTTTCAAACCTTTGTCTTCTACAGCCCACTTGATGTATATTTCATTAGATCGTTGTGTACTGAAATCAAGCAATGATGGGTTAAGCAAGTTAAGAAAATGCTACATTGCCTGCCTTTCACAAGATATGATGTGTGGCATATTTATTCAAGAGCAATATAAGCTTTAACTATTGTACACTTTGACTATTTTAATAAGTGGGTTCCAATGGTGGTGTAGATTTTTTTTTTAACTCAAAGGAGAATTGTCTTTTCTTTTCCCCTCCTTTCCCTGCTAGTTCATGGCATCATTTCCTGCACAATCATCAACTTTTTGGTTCTCTTCAGGAACTGATAACAGTTAACATTTGAAACATTTACATTGGAAATAGGTGAACTAATGCAGCGAAAATAACAAGTACTTTCTAGGTATCTATTTTTTTCTTTTTTTGTATTTTAATTATTTTTCATTTCTGAAACGATGGTGCACAGTCAAGGTCAGACTGCTAGAATTATTATATGAAAAAAGTGCATCCAGCCCTGAAGCAAAAATTATTTCTAGTGCTATTTCCCAATTGCCCTGGAAAGAACAAAAATGTCACAGCAAGGCTTATTCCTGTAATATATCCAATTCAATACTGGAGGCCCATGATACTCCCAAGCAACACCATACAAAAGTTCTTGCTGTGAAATGTCTTTATAAAAATACCACTTTTTTAATAAACAAAATAGAAGATATTGTGAGGTGCACAGACAGACAGAAAAGGGAAAAAATGTCCAATGATAGTAGTAGCTAACAAAGAAACAATAATATTGTTCACATTACTAGTAGTCGTAACATAAAACATTCCCTAAACTATCATAAAATGTCCAATCAGGTTATGGTCAGTAGGATCAAAAGGAACCCACAGAACAATAAAAGTTGAAATTCAAGACATATCATTTTGAAATGTAAAATGAAAAAGGACTGAAAAGAAGGCTTGGCCTATTTCTCTGCTGTTTCAATGAAAGATTGCGTACAGATTAACATAGCAATACTTGCAGCAGCTCCAAATGACCAGATTGGTAGATTGTGTTACAGTCAATTGATTTTGCTTCCCCAAACTTTAGCTAGGGGGTTGACAATATTTTCTACACATTAGGACATAATACAGAAAGAAACACAGGCAGAGCCTCTAACTGCCATTCTGTAAACTTCTGTTTACATGTTCTTTGTCCCTACAAACCTTTAAGGGAGCGTGTTGAAAAGCACACAGTTATACTCTAAGAAGATCCTTTTGCAGCTGTCACCAAATTTAAATCATAAAAGAAAGTTACAAACAAAGGGAAGCTAAGGAAAGAAGAAGAAGAAGAAGAAGAGGAGGCTCAGGGGAGACCTTATTGCTCTCTACAACTACCTAAAAGGAGGCTGTAGTCAGGCAGGGGCTGGTCTCCTCTCTCAGGTGACCGGTGACAGAACAAGAGGACATGGTCTCAAGCTTTGCCAGGGGAGGTTTAGGCCTGACGTTAGGAAGAAGTTCTTTACTGAGAGGGTGATTGGTCATTGGAATGCACTGCCCGGGCAGGTGGTGGAGTAACCGTCCATGGAGGTGTTTAAGGAAAGATTGGATGAGGCTCTTAGTGACATGGTGTAGTTGACCAGTAGGAGTAGGTGTAGGTGTTGGTTCATAGGTTGGACTCGATGATCTCAGAGGTCTTTTCCAACCTTATGATACTGTGATACTTGTGATACTGTGAAACTCTAATACACGTTTCTCTGCTTTCATTTCTTTCTGAGCTCTTGAATCTCTTTCGGTTAAGTTGCAGTCCACTGGAGTAGGATACCTGAGTCAGATTAGCCTGTGCTTCAAGGTGCTTTGCGTCCTATCTGGTGATGTGTGTGCACTTCACTGCCAGCCTATGCTTCCCCATCAGAAACTCTATTCGAAAAATTTCTAGACATTTGGACCCAAGATACGGCTTTGTGTCTGCGGTCTAATATTCATTAGTCCTATACCAGTAATTCTGCCTCTATTCTCAAGGAAACCAAAAAAAAAAAAAAAAAAAAAGAAAGAAAAAGAAAAGCCAGCTGAAAGATCTCCCTTTACTCAGTCCATGCAGATCTGCATGCATTTACAGAATACTTATACTTCCATATTAACAGTTTCCATACAAATGTCTCTAAAGCTAAGATTTTAGAGGGAAACATCTCAACCGTTTCTCAGATTACAGCCACAAGGGAGCTGAGGGAGGGCTCTATGGAACTAAGTGTTCTTATGTTAACCAATGTGAAAGGCAAAAATACATTTCAATTAGATCTCGGAGGAACTGTGCTACTATCAGCAATTAAAGGTATTTAGTTGTTCAACTGCTCTCGAAAAACACTTACATCCAGGAATTATACACCTTCTTCGTGATTCAGGGAAAATAAACAGCAGTGAACCGTTTCGTCATTACCATAGACTGTTTTAGCATTGAAAGAACTAATGATAGGCCCCCAAAGAATTTGTATTTATAGGGAAGCAGAAAAAAACTCATTATTCAACATTCAGAGATCCTTTGTAGAAAAAATCACTGCAAAATGTCATATTTCTAATTTCCAAAAGAGGGAAAAAATATCTCTTGTGCTGCCACAAAACTATCATAATGAGATCATCTGACTTTCCAAAATATTGAGAAATGTTTTGTTTTAAAAAATAAATCAACAGGCAAAAATATTATTCAGTAGTAATTACAAGAGCAGTCTACACTTTCCACTTTCCCCCAAAAAAAACCTCAATTAGAAAGTAAGACTCAACTACTTCTCTGAAATAACAATGTCATGTTTTATTCACAGTAATAGTTATCATTGTGATTTTATTCTACACTTCTGTTAAGAAAAATAGAAAAAAATCTGTTTGAGACCAAGGCAAAGCCATACAATTAGTCCAACAACACGTATCTGTTTTGTCTATGTGACAAAAGAAATGCTTCCTCCTAGAGCAAAGTGTAAGCAAAAGCAACTTTTTACTGTAAAATAAATCTCCAGTGAAGAAACTCAACTACAATTATAAAGATAGAAGTTTCAAAAAAATTGTCTCATTTCCCAATTTGTTACTTTGTTACTTTGTTATTTTTTTAATTTATTTTGCTTCTTTACGTAGAACGTTTTAATTAAAAAAATCAAGATCTGAGTCTCTGAGCTGTTCAAATTTTATTTCAAAGAAACCTACAACTCTACAATTTCTTAAGATACTTTCTAATAGGATAAGCTCATGCAAAATTAAAGGCTGCTGTTTCTTTCACTACACAGATTAAAATCACCAATAAACACAGGTTAATCTTTACTGATAAGTCATTCAACTTCAAAAGAAAAATAGTGGGTTTTTTTAAAAAAAAAAAAAAGAATAAAAATGACGCAGAACAAAACCCCTAGAAAGAGAGGCTTTTTTCAGAAAAAAAAATATTCTCAACTTCTTTGTCTTTGTACAGTTAGAAGTCTGCAGCACATTATAAATCATACTTCACAAACAAGTTTCATTTTCTTTAACCTTTAATTTAATTTTACATGATCTTTAATTTAATGTGATATATTTATAGACATTAACATGAAAGGATTTGTCATTTTTAAACTGTTAAAATAGTTGCTTGGAATCCTTAGATGACAGCTGGTATCATAACTGCTACAAATAATTAGGCCACAGATTATTGTTCAATGCCAGTTGGATGGGGTTTTGAGCAACCTGGTCTAGTGGGAGGTGGCCCTGCCCATGGCAGGGGAGTCAGAACAAGATGATCTTTAATGTCCCTTCCAACCCAAACTATTCTATCATTCTATGATTCTTGCTTCCTTAACTTTCTCCCCAATCCTTCTCTTACCTCTTTTTGCTTCCTTACTCTTCTCCCAAAGCCCTTGGAATTTCTCACATTTACATTTTCCTGAGTCCCATTAGATGCAAGACAAGCCCCTAATCATTTTTTTCTACCTGTTAAACTTTTGCTCTTCTGGTTATTTTCATTAAAATAATTTTTTTTTTCATTTCCTGAAAGCGTTGTTCCCATGACATCACAATGCTTTGTGGATTCATCATATTCATGAATGAGTAGTAATAAACAACAAATGGAATGTTATGTAAATTTTGCTAAGATTAAGGTGTTTTTTAATTTATTTTACATATTTAATGAGTGCTAACTGAATGACGTTCCTTTGCTTCCAGTGGAACAACTGGGACCTACATGAAACCAGATTACAAAGTGAAGATATATATATATATATAAAAATCAAGTATTTTATGTTTTTTCAAATATGGTTCATGATTTTTTCCTAGTTTTTACAGTCATTACTCATTGAACTATGGCTCATTCATACGTTGCCTTGCATATGACAGGTTTCTCCAGAGAATCCCTGTAGTTATCCACTTTCAGTAAAAAGCAGGGAAAGACTCTTCTTATTCTGCTTAGAATATTTTAAAGGTGTGGGCTCCTCTCTCCATTGCTCCACAGGTCCTGTCAGGAGACTGCTCCTGCATGGGTTGTTCACAAGGTCACAGCCTCCTTCTGGCACATCCACCTGTTTTGATGTGGGGTCCTCCGGGGGCTGCAAGTGGATATCTGCTCCACCATTAACCTCCAAGGGCTGCAGGGGGACAACCTCCATGACAATGCAGTTCACCATAACCTGCAGGGGTATTTTTGTTCAGGTGCCAGAAGCACCTCCTTCCTTCTTCACCGATGTTGGTGTCTATAGAGTTGTTTCTCTCACATTTTCATTCTGCTCTCTGGCTGCAATTGTCATTGCACAGGGTTTTTTTCCTCCTTCTTAAACAGGTTATCATGGAGATATTACCATTATTGCTGATGGACTCAGCCTCAGCCTTGGAGCCAGCTGGCATTGACTCTACTGGACACAGAAGAAACTTCCAGCAGCTTCTAACAGAAACCAGCCCCATAGCTGTACCACTACCAAAATCTTGTCACTTAAACCCAACATAATAAGATAATAGACATCTTCACAGCATGTATAGCTTTAACTGACCTAAACTTTTTTTGATTTACCATGTTAGCCACGGGACCAAGTTCTCCTCCAATCCCATCCAAGAATACTGAGTAATTTTACTCAGAAAGACTCGGTCTTGTTTTTTCTCACCAAAGACCTAGAATCTCAGAGATTCTAGGTTAACTACTTTTTACTATATTTCATTTTCTTTGGTTTTCCAAGCTGTCTCTAGTGTTCCTAGCTACAAATGCATGAAGCAGTTATAACAAACACGCAGTGCTGTAAAAAAGGGGAAAAGATCTTCAATGAATGTGGGCAAGTTCTTCCATCTTTAATATATTTAGAGCCATAACATTCCTATTGGAGGACTAGAAAGTCCTGTGTCAGTCTGTCATTAATTTGGATACAGCTATGAAATAAGAAAAAAGTGATAAACCATGAATCCCAACACATCTACAAACATATATTACATGTACCTCATTTCTCCATAGCATGCATATTTGCAGCCAATGAAGGCTGCATGTTGAAATTAAAACATTTGATGTCACTAACATTACATTCATAACATGTTTTCTGCATGGAGATGTGTTAAAAAATATTTTTTATTTGTAAAACAAAGTTTGAGCCAATCTAATGAATGGCTAGGATGTCATACACTATAAAACTTGCCTGACAACATGCATGCTTTCTTTGCGCTATAAACTATCATTTAGAACATTATTATCTAGAACACTATACATTTTGTGTGAAAGAAAGAAAGATGGCAAGAATTAATAGTAGCCAAAATTTTCTTTAAAAATGTACAACTGTGGTTAATGCCACTAAGTTAGTACCTAGTCCCTCCCAAAACTACTGATGATATAAATTACCTGTCTGCCTTTGTACAGAATAGACCAAGAAGAAATTAGTGCAATGAATTATATGATTACATTGATATCATAAACTTCATAGTAGTGTTAGTGTCACCAGACTTCATGTCCAACAACACTTAAAATACTTTTTCATATTCTTCCTCCAACTCAGAATCTACTTTTTCATTCCTGTAGTGCTGTTTGTTTTCCTTTTTGTCAGCTAATTTTTACACAGCATATATTAAAATCTCTGAATTATACAATAGCTCAATGCTGCCTATGAGATCTTAGTAGAACACACACTAGAAAAGCATTGATATGAAATATTTCTTGTGTAAATAGAAAAGTTTATGGCCTATTTGTAAAGCCTATATGCAAATGTATGAAAATCATTAAAATACTGCACAGTATTTGCTTTAATAACATATGTCTCATGCCAAGAGCTGCAATAAGTGCTTTTTCCTTCTTTTACATTACAAGGGATCAGTGTTTAAAAGAACAGAGTGATTATTTGTACAGTCTGTGCTTATAAAGCAGTGCAAAGGAAAAAAAAAATGGAAGTACTTACTAGCACTTAAGTGTACTTATTGGATATCCAAAATGGAAGATGTGACTCATAAGACTGCAATCTCTACTAAGCTCCAGAGGGGACCATATTTCTACACTTCTATGATTTTGAATCATAAGGATTGCTTTTGCCTGAAATATTAAGATTTCAACAATATGATATTTTTACTAAGGGTGTTTAACTTGTGAAAGAACTTTTTTAGCTTTTCCTCCATCAAAGAAGCAAATAACTGAAATATAATATTTATTCTGCCAGAAACAGAAATATTTTTATTTGTAAATAAAAGTTTGTGCAGTCTGCTTTTGTGTGGTTTTTTTAGTCTTGTTAAACATAACACTGAAAACTACTACCAGCAGGCATTATAAACTATAGAATACAATAAATCAAGAGTATAACAGTGGTCTCACAGCTTGAACATCGAAAATTATGTCATCCAGATAATGTAAATAGATTGAAAATAGCACCAGAATCAAGGAAGATCACTGGAGGAGAATAGTTATCATTTTAAAGGGTAGAGGTATATTCTTTCTGCTGGCGGCAAGAACCCGAAAGTGATTTATCAATAGCAGTGAACACATATGAAAGATCATTATTTCTTCCCTCTTTCAAAAAGCTGCTTGAAACAATTGTCACTGAACTGGTAACAAATTTTCCTGCAGGGATATGTCAAAGAGGAGTTTGATCTCCAGACCTCTCCTTTAAAAAATATGGAGTTTTAATTGCTGATGAGAAAAATGTTGTGGGCAAAAATGAACATGCTATGTTTTCATACTGAAGAGCCCACTCTGCCATGAGTGTATAGCATGTGTACCAAGAAGTTAGAATTGTGATACTTTCAAAATAAAACCAGTTCTTTCTGATGCTTTTCCATTAAAATCAGTCAGGTTATTATATTCTCACAAAATTATTTTCTCTTTTTTTTTCTTTTTCCAACAGAAAGCTCTTCCAAGCATCTCTGTGACTGAGTGGCTATTCATAGAAAAGATCTCCTCAGAATCAAGGGGAATATTGGCAACTGTCAAATCATGGTAGAACATTGCAGAAGTCATTAGTAATGTAGAAAAGGTAAGAGAAATTGTTGATTTAAAATAAACCAATAACACAGATTTTTGTAAGGACTATGTGACATATATACATGTATATACACATACATGTGTTAGTCAGCAAGGCTATGTGTTACAATACTTGCATAAAAAAATATAGAGAAATAAACCACAAACTTCTGTCTGTCACCACACCTCTTCATACAGTACGAACGCTGTAGTCAAACTGGTTCATAAAGTTATTTGAAGATATGATTACTTCAGATTGGAAAGTGAGATCTACACTATAGAGTATTTAGAGAAGATGAGCAGAACAGAGAATGCGAAGGTAATCAAAATTATAATTGGCCATCCTTGCTGTAACTTATACGTATATATCGCAGATAATTTAGACAATTCTTTAAAAGAATGTTAGATTTATCTTATTTACTTGACATGGCAAGTGTCGAGTCATTCTAGCATTGACGGAGAAAAGAATCAATCCCACCTTTAAAATCTTTCTTGCATGGACATCTCCTTTACAATGAAAGACTACATTTGGATGTATTGAATTTAAGTCCATGTAATTTTGATAATACATTCTGCACTTCCATTTAAAAATTGATACGTATGAACAAAAGGAGGCAGTTGTTTTGAGGTTGTGGTTTGGGGTTTTTTCGTTTATTTATTTTTTTAAATTAAAGCTGTATAGGAAGTAAAGATCAAACCATTTGTATTCAATAGAACAAACAGTGTAAAAGACCCATAAATGCAAGCAGTCATTTTCTGAATGAAAGAACTTGTGTGAGGGGAAGTGTGAATAAAGGAAAGAACTGATAGTTGATGGCTGATAGAAAACTCTTCTGCTCTGGCCTGGGTTTTTTCAGGCAATACTACTAAGCATTGACAATATGTTTTAATATGCTGTTGTCAGAGGCCTGCCCCAGTGTCCATCGGCTTTTTCTCTATTAATTCTGGCAGTCTTCTTGGATCTGACCTAGATGTCCAAAAGGGTTCATTTACCCTGAAAAAAACACAGCCAAAGATATGCATAAAATTTTTTTTTAAAAAAAGAAAAATTAAAGAGAGTGTTTAGAAAGCCCAAAAAATCTAACAGACAAAAATGCAGTTAATGTAGTTAATATTTCTGGGAACAGCTGCAATGTGCCTCGCAGAATACCATGGAAATTAGCTGACTGACTGTAAAATTATATTTTTAAAGAAATCGTATTGATGAATATTTATATATATAGATAGATCAATAAAACGTGAAAAGACAGATTATTGAAACTACTGGGTGAAGTATGATAAAATATTCATACATTAATTGAGCATAATTAGCATTAAAAAATAGACATCATTTAGATGTTAATTAATTCTTGTTTCCCTTATCTTACAAGAGCATATGTGGCATGTCTAGCAGCAAAAGATGTTATAGAGAAATGTCCTCCAGAAAGAAATACATTAAAAAATACACATATGATCAGAAATGTTTTCTAAATACATTGTCCATACTAAAAGTTAAAAAACTTAGTGTGTAATTGCTTTTGTATTTGGAATGACGATAATTGTACACAGAAAAGGACATGAACTTCAGACTCTGAAAGATCAAAGTAAAACCTGTCTATTCAGTCCCAATATTAGTTTGTGGCTGTACCCTGACTTTGTTTTCACCTTAAATCTTTTTTAAAAACCATTCCTATTGCTGCCCTTTGTGCTGTCAGTCACAGTGGAATAATGCTCACAAGGAAGTGCCAGCTCGTGAAGTGTTTACACTTTCTTTTCAAAGAAACAGCCTTTTATGGGCATTACGATGTGCTTTCTCAATCTGGAGTTTGGAAAGACACTTCAAAATTTAATTTAAACTGAGATCTGCAAATAAAGTAAATAATTTTGCAACTTTTTAGCTTCTCAATACTTACTTCAAAATAATGAACTGAGGCCAATACTATAATCAATCATAACTCTTTTCCTTCCTCTGCCAAAAACCCCCACTGCTATTTTATTGCAAAGATAACTAGTGGTCCTAAATTTCTGAAAGCATTTCAATCGTATTCTGATTTTGATAGTTCTCAATCCAGATTACCAGTTAATACATGGAAATAGTATCCTAGAAAGGTGTGTTGGTGTTGTGTTGATGGTTGGATTTGATGATCTTTGAGGTTTTTCTCAACCTTAATGATTCTATGATTCTATGTCTCTTACAGTTCATACTTCCAAATCTACATATACAAGAGAGACAGGCAGAAAATAGGTGATGTTGTTGCTTCGTCTACTCCAAACTGCCAGGTAATTGAAGAAAGGAAGGTATGAAGAAAGTTTAAAAGGTTTTTTATGTATTAGGCAGATTTTAGTTCTGCATCTTAACTAGAAGTCACCAAGGGCTTTGACAAATCCTTGTTTCAGACAAGATTTTTATGACATATTTTCATTTGTTTGATGTCAGTGAGCTCACTATTATTCTGAAAGCTCATTATGTGCTTAAATAGTTTATTTCTGTAGGAACAGAAGCACTTCTTTCATGGAAAATTTCAATTTAAAATTTTCAACTAGAATTGTGCACTGGACTTTAGGAAGAAAATACATAAATAAAATAATTTTTAGAAGTGCCATAATTCAACTTTTTTCATATAGGTTGTAAGAAACGAACTATTCCGCAGGACCAAAATAGAGAAAAAATGAGGGCATAATATATCGGTGTCCCATAAAAATAATTAAACTTATCGGATGGCTAAACCATGGATATGTGCAGTAGCACTGCAATGTATTTTATTTTCAATGCAGATTGAAAAAATGAAATATGGTCAGATGAAATATTTCTTTTTAACCTTGAGGTCTGAAAAATGATAATTCAACTTGATTACCATTTCTCTGCATACTGTATTAGGCTGCAAGCCAGACATTTTATATTAAATGAGGCCATATTTCCATAAAGTTATCAGGGGTTTTTTTCTGGAAAGAGCTTGGAGGAGCAGGTTCCCAGGAAATATTGTGTATACAGAAAGGAGGGAATGTAATTAACATTTTGAAAGTCTATTTGTGTTTACCACCTATAAAGTACTCTAAAAAATATAACTTTTTTTCTCCTGTTTCCTATCTGGAACATCTGGAAACAGATTTTTTGTGACAATTCAAGCTGAACAAAAAAAAAGTCAGTTTTAAATGACACTTCTTTCTTACCTGCTGTCCCATTATGATCTTTTCTTATCAATCAGTGCTTCAAACAAGTTGCAATTTAATACAAAAGAGAGAAGAAAGTAATTTTAGACAAACCACCAAAGAAAGTGCTACAGAATGAGCAGAACATCTGATCAGAAAGGTGGTCTTTCTGATACAACTTATTACAGAGCACTTAGGAAAGTTAACATGAGTGAACATAAAAGTTATTACAATTGAACAAATTGGTGATCTATTTAATATGGCAACTTTTTCCTTACAGTAATGAAAAAGCCCAAAGAAATTGAATTTCTTCCCTTCCCTTCCCTTCCCTTCCCTTCCCTTCCCTTCCCTTCCCTTCCCTTCCCTTCCCTTCCCTTCCCTTCCCTTCCCCTAAATAGTAATTTTTAAATTGACCTAAAATATATGCAGTATTTTTCATTTTATTAATACAATTCTAACTTAGTGTTCTGAAGTAGCAGGAAAAATTATTCTGAAATACTTGAGAAAAAAGAAAAAGTAGTTCCTTTCTTGAGTCTAAGCTCTGACTGAAGGTTTAATATGATATAGAATTTAGAATTAAGTTTATATTTTTTTATATTTATTTACTGCATATAAGTTTAACATTTTTATGCAGTTATGAAATAAAAGCCAGTATATACTTGATAAAAGATATCATAAAAATATTGCCTGATATACCAAGATGATTAGAGCACAAAAGAGTGATGAAATAATTTTAAAGACCAAATTTAAAAATTACAAGTGAAAGGTAAATAAAAGTCCTGATTACTTAAAGCTATAGAAAATTACTTGAAGAGATTTGTTTGATTTTTTCCTCCTTCTGTGCAAAATTAAAAACCTTCATTTAGTAAGAATGAGCCATCTTTTCAACTATACTTACCTCTCTTGACTGAACTCCAATTGTAATATTTTCAGGTCAGAAAGGATAACTGTGTTCCTGGTTCTTCACCTGCTTTCCACATTCATATCTCTCTTTCCTGTAAATTCACCTCATGTGACACCTGGGTCACTGTCAAAATGTATTTTTATTTTGCTTATTCTGCCCTCTGCAAAAAAAATTTACTTGTGCTTTACTAATTCAGAGTACAACAACCTTTAATTTTTTGCTTGTAGGACTTATGCTATTGAATAACCAAACCCACGTTTTGAATAGCCTTGCTTCTTTCTTGAGCAGAATGTAGAGTCAGATCTCTGCCAAAATATTCTGTATTTCTAATACCTACAAATATCTCAAAAGTTCCCTCCTTGATATTCATAAACTGGTTTGTTCTGTAATGACTTTATCTTCTGATGCTGAGTCATTTGCAACTTCCAACAACAGTCTTTCCACAACTTTATGCCTATTGGATGTAATATTGGATGTCATATTTTTATGAGGAGAATTTACAGACAAAGTAAAAAGAAAAAAAAAGATGAGATTGTAGCCCTCTGGAAAACACTATCTACAAAAGTGAACAGTGGACTAAGGGCATGAAAAGAGGTTGCAACTTAAATCAAAACAGAGAAACATTTAAAATTTACCTCTGATCACTATAGAAAGACAACTGCCCTGCCCTCCCAATTTGTCTTATTGCAACTTATCTACAAAAGAATTATTTGTACATTTATCACTTCTAAATCTTGCTGCCTTTTCTTTCAGTTTAATCAATCCATTTATATGCTGCTCTCCTCTTTTGCCAAAAACAAATACCAATTGTTGCTCGTTTAGATACCCTTCACTTTGTCCTTTCATTGCTGCTCTCAACCTATCTGGGAAAAATGTATTGCCATTCCTTACAAGAATCACCTTAGAAAACAGTATTTCATGTATCACCATTCAATCCTAAGAGATAATAAACAGTAAAGAAGAAATAAAGAGGAACCACTGTTTCTCCAAGTTTTCCATTAAGAAGCTGAGACAAAAACCTAAATCAATAAGCTGCACAGATAAAGTAAACTGAAAATATTTATGTCTCCCAGGAAAGAATTATGATATTATAGTAAGTAATTGAACAACTACCAGGGACAAACACAGAGAATAACAAACCTCTCTGATTCAGTAACTCATTCTGCTACAGAACAATTTGTCATAGAAGTATTGATGATTAAAGCCAAAACGTTTAAAGCCTCAATTGCTGAATATCTGATGCAAGAGCTTTTAAAGCCATCTGGTTGTCACAATGTGAAAAGGTCTCTTCCTAAACATCATGTCCAATAGAGGGCCCACAGTTGGGTGCCCAGCTGTTGCTGCACCTCAAAGGTCATTTGTTGTGGGAGAAAATCTCAGACGTTTATGTGAGACAACTAAGCCTATGCTTGGACTGTCAAAAATGGAAGGATGCAAAGTCCTACATACCTAAAGAAACCTCATTCTGGAATCCCATGTGAATATGCACATCACTCCTTACAAGACGACATAGTTAGAAACTACAAATAAAAAGTAAACATTTGATTGAAACATTAGCATTGTCTGAGATAAAGTCCTGATTCTGGCTAGGATAGAGATAATGTTCTTCCTAGCAGTACTGTGCTTTGGATTTAGTATGAGAATAATGTTTCCAACGCACTGATGTTTTAGTTGTTGCTAAGTAGTGCTTTTACTAAGTCAAGGACTTCTCAGCTTCGTGTGCCCTGTCAGCAAGGAAGCTAGAGGTGCACAAGAAACTGGGAGGAAGCACAGCCAGGACAGCTGACCAAAGGGTCTTTCCATATCATATGATATCATGCTTAGCTTGGGGAGTTGGTTGGGGAGCTGTCATTGCTCAAGGATGAGCTGAGCATCAGTCAGCAGGTGGTAAGAAACTAAATTTTGCACCACTTGTTTTGTATACATTATTATTATTATTATGAACAATATTTCCTTCCTTTTCTATCCTATTAAACTGCCTTTATCTCAAACCTCGAGTTTTACATTTTTTTTTTTATTGTCTCCCCCATCCCACTGCAGAGAAGCGGGGTGAGTGAACGGTTATGTAGTGTTTCGTCGCCTGCTGGGTTAAACCACAGGAGATGACAAGATTAATTTTTGACTCTTAGGTTTGGACATTTTGACTGAAAGAAAACATACCATGTACAGAATAGACTGCACAATTAGTATGTATACAGACGTGAATTAAGCTGCTAATGAGAATCCTACCAACTAGGCCAGATTGAGATTTCTGAAAACAAGGGTTATAGCAATTGAATTTACACTTCAGTGGCTCAATTTGTAGAGTAAAACCTCATTGTAGTGCAATGACTCCTAAAGAGAAAAATTAATTTCCTATATATTTTCTAGTAAAATTAACATACACAATGCTACGTACAGAGTCCACCATGCACTAGAGTTTTTTACCATTTAGTTCAAAAGCAATTCCTTTCAGAATCAACATATGAAACATCTAACCTAAAGAACTATTTTCCCTGCCTTGAAGAAGTAAATAGAGTACTTGAGAAACTATAAGCATCAGCTTCGATTTCATTCAAGTTGAAGATATGTACTTTACACATACTACCTGATTTCATAGCAATTTAGCGCTCCATATGAGTACAGGTTTGTCTTGTAAATTTGTAGCAAATTTGTGAAAAGTTTGTTTTACAGATACTATTAGGAGGACAAACATTCCATTATAAAAAAATGAGTCTGTAAAATCATAATATTCTACAGTAATACTGCCTAGCAGAACACTCTAAATCGTATAATTTCCTCTTTATTTATTCATTTAAATGTAAGAATTCAAAAAGCTTAACAGAAATTGCTGAAAAGAAATGAAATACATTAAATATATTATTTTGCTTTTAACCCTGCAAAAACAGCCCCTGAAGGTTGGACAGAGCTGAAGTCACTGATGGAAAACCTGTCAGATGAAATCAGACAGTCTCATAAAAGGTGATGCTGAGCTGGGTGAAGTTCAGTCTGCCTGTCAAAGCCACAGTTCTGCTTTATCCTTAGCCATAATTGCAGTACGGCTTGCAGATTGCGTATGACTTAAGTACAGCTGTAGTAAATCTCACTGAGGTCAACTCCCGGAGCCCTTGTCTTCTGCCTGCCAGTATTCAATAGCTTCACAAATGGGAGCAAATGAGCAGCATTTCCGGTACTGATATATAGACAAATACTTAGGGAGAGTTTCAAAATCATCTAGCAGTAATGCATCTATTGAAATAGTCAGTTCAGTTCTACATAGCCCTGCAGAAACTCTTCTAATATTATGATGCTCTTCTAGTGGTCTTAGCAAACTCTTCTCCTAAAATCATCTATGAACAAATACATGAGACCATCAAAATGGTTTTGTCACTTCTCTAATCATTGTTAAATGGACTTAATTTTGTACGTGCTACTTCTATATAGCTGTATTCTTGAAGCTAACAGGAGACAAAAGCTAGTGGAAGGATATTTAAAGTCCAAAACCAGACAAAGAATGGATGCTTCCTATATTGTTTCGACAGGCTTTAGATTGTTTCTACATGTTTTCAGTCATGATCATTAACAATAATGGAGCTGCCAGAAAGAAGACTTTTTAAAAGGTGAGCAAGTTCTGTTGACACATTTTGGCAAAAAAATTCCTACTCCATTTGGTATAGATTGAGATTATGCTGGGTTTTAGTAAGGATTGAGCTCACTGGAGAGATTACTTGCAGACTCAGTAGACACTAAATATATTATAAAGAACAACTGCAGATGTTAATTTTGAATTTGCAGATGTGAACATTTGGACTTTAATGCCCCTTCAGTCAAGGAATAAACACGTACCATATTACTTTTAAGTCTAGATAAAATTGTGACTTCTGAGCACCACAAGGGAAAAAAATGCTCAGCTATCTCTAAATAATTATTTGCAGAGTTATTTGGGTGGAGTCTTTTTTCTGACCTCCTTATTCATCAGTATGAGAATATGAATATAAATCAAGAGACTCACTGACTTAAAACAGGGCTATACAGAGATGGAGAGTTATGCTGACTATTGCAATACATTCAAGATATATTTAAAAAATAGAATTATTTTTACAGACTACAGAAAGCTTTGGATAAGACCTTAGTTGTTTAATTATTTGATGGATCTTGTGAGCATTTTTTTTTCAAGAATGAACTTAAGGAACTGGGATATTAAGAAAAAAAAGGAGCAGAATTTTCAAATAATTTACCTCCTATGACCTTTTTGCCAAAATTAGTGAAACTTCTACACCTCTGTGGTTTCCTAGACATATTTATTACCTGTCAGCTTTTTGTATCTTTTATTTCTAACCCTCAAAAGGAAAACCCACAGTTTTAACACCACCTGCTGCCTACTACTGAATAGATTGTTACATCTTCCAAATGATACACTGTATGCTGCAGTCCAAGTTTAAAGAGTTTTAAGAACTCAAACCTCTTAATGCAGATTTTGGATCTGCATTATACCATATGTAGGACTGAACAATCAAAATCAAGTAATAGAGTCTGCAAGATTATCCACCAAAATCCTTCATAAATAGTAACACTTACTGCAACTGTGATACCACCTGAACTGAAATTTATGCTATATTAGAGAAGATTCCTCACTTCAGATACCTGCCATAGTCTTCAACCTGTAAGTTATTATGTATAATTTATTACATATCTATTTTTAATCTTTCTGTGACTCATGAGTTTCAAAGAAACGTTTTAATGTTATGAGGATTAGGTCTAGAAAGTTCACCTTAAGCATCTGCTGCATAGTACACATGAAATTGTTACTCTTGGTCAACTTTGCAAGTTATTTCAAAGTCTGTGGAGTCTGTGGGTCACAGGCTGAAAGCCACTGATCCATAGAATTGTTGGCAATTATTGATGGGGTTTTCAGACTTGCTTCCTGTCACATCTCCTACTCAAGGGGTTCGACATCGTGTGCTTTCCCTTCTTCTGCTACCTGTGTGCTGGTTATTGCTGCCCAGTTGCCTCTGACCTCTCTGTACCATTATAAACCTGAAAGTTTGTTTAAAGTGCCAGGAAATGGAACTACATTTTCAATTGGGTCGTTTATTTCTGTAAATCTGAATAGCAAATGTTATCTCCATATATAAGGGAAATGGCAGAGGTGGTAGTTTACAGAGGGAGAAAAAAGGAGATGGAAAAAAACACTTTTGCTTTCAGGAGAAACCTATGAATTGTTTTTTAGTTTCTAGACCAAAGATCAGCCCTCAAAATCCCAACCTTGATTATTGAATTGAGTTATTAAAAATTACAGGAAATATCCTTAAAATGATTGTATACATTATCATGTAAAAAACGAAGCCATCATTAATTTAAAGTGATGATAAAATAAATGACTGGTGGACATGGCAACAGCCTGTATTTTAATGATAGTTCAAAATCAATTTAATTTTTCCTCATTGTAAAATATTAGAAAATCCATGTCATGCAAATAATTTTCATTATAGTTTGCTCAGAGGTCACAAAAACCTGTGTAGTAATGTAGATAAGACCCTACTTAGTTCCAGTGAGAAAAGAAGAATTAAATTTCTCTGTTATCTGTTATGGAAAAAGAGGATGTGCTCTCAGATCTGATAGCATCAGCAAGGCTGTAGGAAAATTCTAGAAAATAATCCATTGATCTGATTACCTTCAAAATATTTCTATTCATTTCAACACAGCCTGTATTAGAAAATTTGTGAAGAGAATTATAATGATTAAGACAGAAGTCTGCTCCTCCTCCTGCGTGGCATTTCACCAAACAACAGATTATGATGCAAGACAGGGACTCAAAAGACTGCTGGTTCTTCAGAATAGCCCGGAGACTCAACAGTCTCAACACTCATTGAACTCAACAAAATATCAATGTGAACACAGACTACAGCCGACAGCCCCAGTTAATACTGCATCTCACAGAGTTGCCACTTCTTTTAAAGCTTACTGAGAAAGATATGAGAGAAAAGACAGAACAAATGTATTAGAAGAGTACAGGTCAATACTATCTGTATAATAGATACAAAAAACATGAAAAAGATCATTTAGAAATTAAATTACTGAGCTATGTATAAGGACATAATGTTGCCTTTATTGTTGCTTTTTCCCCCCTGTGGCCAATGGATAAACAATGATCTCAATCAATACAACAGTCTTCTACGTTTTCATGAATTATGATGCTTAAAGACTATAATAGTTCTTTCCACAGCTAAAACAGATGACTGCAAAACATCATTAAATGACTTCTTCAAAGCCATTTCCTTAAAGAAAGAGGACAATTGCAACTACATTTTACAAGCCCCCCATCCATACTATGACAAATGAATTATCTACATACACTGTCAGAGTCTTTTCCAATGTCCTCTGAGGTTCTTTTATGCCAGTGTTTTGTTCACAGACAGAGGTATAGCTTTGCTTAAGTGCTAAAGTTTTAAAACCCAGGGTCAAGTACAAATATCACCAGTTCCCTTCCTGCTCTAAGAGATTATATTCCTCCCCCACATCCAGCCTCCACCACAAGCACCATATGACAATTCCAACATTTTGAGGTCCAATATATTTCACTTCTTGAAAGTATAAGGTGAATATCAACCAGAATCAATTTAGAAAAGATAAGGTGTCTACAGTGAATTGTTTAAATTCTGCACATATTTTTCTCACACAGGATGTTACTGTGACATACAGCAATGTAATATAATGTCACCATGAGGTAATATGCACGAAAAATTTAACATAATATAATATAACACTACCATGAAAATAATATCTAAATTTTTCTATTAAGAAATAAATACTGAAGTGGAGATAAGGACAAATGAGGGTACTAGGCAGCATAGTCCTGGCTCCTACTACATCTAATCTGTCAGACCTGATTTGCTAATGCCTCTTGCACACACACATATACAGCCCTCTCCAGGCCATTCAGGAATCTCAGGACAAGACATGTATGTTTTGGGAGAAGATTTTCATCGTGTCCTTGTTTTTGTCCAAGTGCAGTGAGTTGGAGTGATGACGCATTCCATGACTGCACCTGGAACTCCTGCTGCCTGGCAAGGGTGGTGAGTGGGAATGATTAGTCACTCCCTTATGGCCGTAGAACACCCGTTGCCTGGATCATAGCCTTGCTGGACAGTACCAGAACTGTACAATCTGGAAAGTACTGGGATTGTACAGCTGGTATAAAATATCAGAATTTCCTAATATGAATCATGGTCAGAATGGAAAAAACACTGATCAAATTCAATCATTTTGTGATCATATAAACAATGATCTTAAGTGAGACCCTTTGAGTTCTCCTGATCTAAAGAAGATCAAACTTTTATTTATGATTTTTAACACCCTCTGATTCTAATCAGGCTTAACAAGAATGCAAATTGAGCAGGCTGTGACCCATCATTTCATCCTAAACTGGGACGCCTCTCAGGGTAGGCTTCTTGAGGTACAAAGATAATCCATTGATAAATGCTTATGACAGACTTTTTGAGACTTAACTATCACCCACTGATGAATGCTGATGCATTAAAAGTGAGTAACTCATTAAGCTCAAGAAGATGGAAATTTTGGGTATAGGCCAGGCTCTCTGTGTCTGTATATCTATGCATCTCTGTGTTTGTGTGTGTCTGTGTGTACATTATTTAATTTAGGAAATGGGGTAGTGAGTCTCATGTGAACCATACCATCTTTAACTAAGTTGCTATTTCAATTGTAACAAATTCTGCTGCATCACTTTGTTAAATTGGTTGATGATAAAATGTTAAGAAATACATAAACCCATCTTGTGATTTATCTCAAAATTATTAAGAAAATACAAATTGCTGGTAAATCAAAGCCTTGTAAAAATGAGTTTGTGACAAATTTTCACAGTTGGCAGGATAGCTAAATCAGGATTCCCAAAAAAAGTGATTCTAAAATGGATCTAAACCTCTCATCTGCCATAAGTTGGCATAGTCAGCGGGACACTAAATCTGGATTTGCGACATGTCTATAGCCAAATAAACAGACATCTCAATTGACAAATAACTCAGCCTCACCCTCTTGCCTTTCGTTTTCTTCCCTCTGTAATTTCCTCCTTTCCTAAACTCCCTATCTGCAACACTAAAAGCTAATGCCATTAGCATCAAATCTGGCGTTGTGACTAACACACTTCCCTGGTGAACGAATCCTTCGAACCCATAAAACAACCGGAAAGGGAGAACTCTCCTTGGCCACCTCTCTGTGGAAGACAGCTCTCTGCAGGACGGCTCTACCTGGCTAACTCTACGTGGGGAGGGTTAGGCCATCTAGAATTGTCCTGCAGAGAGCTGGCTGTGGAAAGTTGCCTGAGAAGCGTTGTCCTAAACCCTCAAACAACCACCTCCAAAAAGTTAAATTAGACAGACTGGAAGGTGAAGAAACACTTATCTAGATTATGAAGAACAAAATCTTATTTGATTTTTCTCAGTAGCAAAACAAAGGCCAAATCCATGGATCAGGGAAACGACCATAGTGACTTTAATGCTGAACAGCCATAACATAAAATGTCAGTAGTTAACACAATGGGCAGAAAAGTGTTTCTTCTGCTATTGCCAACACCTACCCTCTTAAAAGCATTCTTCATTACCAACACTAAGGCAAACTGCATGTGGTGCTATGTCCACTGCTGCCACCAAGTGTACCAAATCTGTGCCTAGAATGTGATCCAGGTAGAGCCACAGAGTCACATTTTCCCACGAGTGTAGATGGAATTTTATTAAAATAAAGGAAATAAAATTGCCTCTAAAGATAACCTATCTCAGTTCCTCTCTCCAAAGAATTCATCTCTGTCTGTCTTTCAGCGGTGCCTATCCTTTTCTTCTCCCAGAATCCAAAGGAATGTAGATCTAAAATCTGGTGAAAGAATGTGTAGGATTTTTATTGGCTAAGAAGACATCTTAACAGGAATATTTTCAAAAAACACAGATCTTTATGATAAATAATATCACATACATCTTTTTAGAGAAAGATGCACTGTGGTTTTCAACTGCAGAAGCTGTCACGCCTGCTGAGGAGTAACCAGTTTGCATATTTTGCAGCAGCAGCAATCATCATCAATAACATACACAATATCTTTTTCATGGCACACAAACAGCATTTTCCTAGGAGTTTTCTGACTGCTGATGTTTAACCTTATTTGTCTGCTATATATGTAGTCACAGATTAAAAAAGCCAAAGCGTTGGCCAGGGTAATCACTATGACCAGCTTTGTTTCACTGTGTTCACAGATGTGATTAGTAAGGAGCCAGAGGACTGCCTTGTTTCCTTCTAAGACCTTCTCCAAGAACAATTTCTTCTAAGTTTCCACAGAAATCCATACTAACACACTCTAAAGATAAATAGCGGCATATTTTGGATCCCTCCTCCTTTTTCCACAAGCAGTTCTGCCTTTTCAATGGCAACTATGTTTGTTACACTTTAGGAGTCTGACTTTAGGACTGGGGAGAATGAAGTCGGGATGATTATTAAAACCATTCAAATTTAACTAAAATAATTTCTGTAGCAACCCTGTCTTATAAACCTTCAAGCCATCCACCGTTTCACCTGATAGACATTTCTTTTCCTCATGTTCTTTAGTGCTGCCTTCTTAGTCATTCTTCACTTAATCAAAACCAAACAAGGCCTCTCTGTGTCACTCATAGAGTTACTCTGTTTTCTTTAAAGCTCCCAGAATTTAGGCAGACTTAAGTAAGTGCAACAGCAGGACCTGCATGAGGGTTTGTCAGGCACTGGACTGAACTGAACACAAATGCTGGAGAGGCATCTGAGCAACACTGACATCTGCCAATGTTATAGAAAAACATGGCAGAAGAAGGAGTATTGTTTACCTAAAACAAATAAGAAAATAACTAGATCACAAACAAAGTGCACATAAGGTGAGTAAAGTATAAGTGAGATGCTTGGATATATCAGAATTACTTGCCAGTTCTTTACAGGCAGCTTGCAACAGCAAAACTGAAACAATGGAAAATAGGACAGAAATAAAAAAAGAAAATACAGGAGAATAATAAATAAAATTATAAAAACCCACACATAGTTCTAGGCCATTTTCTTCTAAAATTTTTTGCTTTTTCGATTTCTTTCCATTCCAATGTTAATTCTCAAATCTGCCCATCAGGCCAGGTACTTTATTAGTGTTTTTAAGTTAGCTTATCCTTCAAATGTATTCATAATATGTCTTATAGTGTCCTAGCAATTTATCTCATGTTTCTGTAGCACTTTTAGTGGTAACCTTAATAGATGAACATACATCAGCTTTTACTTTCATGCTGCTGCTTGATCTCAGTTTTATCAGGAAGCTGTTATGAAGGTCTACTTGATTCAGTCACAAGGCAGCATAGCTTTTACTTCACAAGCAATACAAATCATAATTTACTTCTTCCTCTAGATCTATTCCATTGAAAGACATAAAATGAAAAAGAATCCATCACTGTGAATACTAGTAAGTATAAAACAGTCCTAAAAGCATTATAACTAATATAACAAATGATGGTAGTAAAAGCTGGTTTTCACAGTATGTAACAGTATTGATGAGATTAAACTGAATTAATCTGGAAAATGTTTTTGTTATCTAACCAGCTGTCAACACAAGGCCCACCAATGTTGCTAAGTTAATTCAGCTTAGTTTCATCTAGCCAGCCACTGGGAGGCCTGATCATCCTTAAACACAAGTTATTGAGCTCAAAAACCTTTTCTCAGAAAACCTTAATTCTCTGAGTAGTTTTAAAAATTATTGTGTGCAATATTAAAATACTAAGCCGTTTGAATAGAATTTCTGTTTCATGAAAGAGATGAAGAACCCTGAAATAAAGTTTCTTATGAAGCAGAAAAATTAACTAAAATTTGCTAATAATGAAACATCTTAAATATACTTTTCTTCAAAAAGCGTATTTTTTGTCCTTTTGTTTCAGTTTTATTTAACATTATACCTCTTTAAAATACACAACTTTGAAGTGGAAAAAACCTTCTAAATAGTTCAAACAGGATGTGTTGTAATGTTTTTCTTGGATTTTCTGCCCCTAATACATCTCTGCCACATTTTACAAAGTGGTTTCATTTTGACCAACCTACATATTCCACAGTATGATTACACTGAATTTTCTTATGCCATCTCTTAAGTAGTTCAGAAAAATTCCATTTGATTGTGTATTTTGCCATTAAAAGTAATTCTGATGTCCTGCAAACTTCATACTTACCAGTTTATCCACTTCAAAATAGCTTAAAATAAATTTCTTAATTATATAGCCACAAAAAGCAGTCAGGAAGAAACATCTGTACGAGTTCCTTAAGAATCTTTGGCTGTACTTCTGGACAGGTACATCAGTTGTAGCTCCAATATTTAGTGCAGGGAAATCTCCCACCGGATACCTATAGCGAACTGAACGCTGAAGCTTGCTTCAGGGAGCTGAATCAAAAGGGAGAGTAAATGGGACAAGATCTGTAGAAACCTGAGAAAATGGAGATGTGGAGAAAAAAAAAGAAGGAATATGAACATAAAGATGGTGTTACGAAACGTACCACTGACCTGGAAAGT
Source organism: Neomorphus geoffroyi (assembly GCA_033558235.1). Lineage (NCBI taxonomy): Eukaryota > Metazoa > Chordata > Aves > Cuculiformes > Neomorphidae > Neomorphus > Neomorphus geoffroyi. The sequence continues at coordinate 27,227,774 of JAUMJM010000002.1, forward strand.
TCATGTAAGATTTGCAGTCCTTGCTTACTACAATTAGATGGGTAAATCAGAAGTTTCTTGCAGTAAATAAATAAGCAAACAATAAATCCAAGAGGGGCATCCATTGAGGAAATCTTTATGACATGTTTTAGCCTCGTGTTTTTCCTGTCCTGAAAAAAGCACAAAAGCAAAAAATTTAGTAACATCAAGAAACCAGTTCCTCAGGCTCATATTTAAAGAGGAGTAGGAATTCATTGTGCAGACAGTATGTTTTCCAAAAATAAAGTGGTACATTTTCTTTAATTTTGTTGGACACCTCAGATAGACTGTATGTGTTTCTGAAAGTGACAGATGACACTATCTCTAGAGTTTCGCTGTTTCATTGGGTGCTGTCTGCAATACTATGCTACTTGTGTATTATAACTTTAGAGTCTGCACCAAGTGCTTATGTAGGGAGCCCCAGTGTTTAAAAAGAATTCTATGCCCATCTGAATAACCAAACACAATCTGAATCCTAGAAATTCACAACGCTTCTTCGGAAAATATGTTAGCTCCACACAAAATTATAGTATTCGCAGTGAATGCATTTCTTCTCACTGTTGGAAGTTCCACTGCTTCTGGAATTTCCACATCGAGGATTATCAGACAAAAAAATCAGTCTTTGAGACTGAATATGTTGTTTCACTATAGATTTCTAATGTACCACTGAAGGGAAGGAATAGCTGAAAACCACAAATATTGCAACGATAATAGCTTTTTGTTCATCAAGGCTCAGCAACTCTACACTACTATTTAGAAAACATAGAGAATTACTCCACAGCCCATCCCTGAAGAGGCTAAAATATGAGAAGAGAAGGAAACTGGTTTGGATTGCACAGGTTTAAGCTGCTTGAAATTACACAATGTAAGTGTTCCTTTGGAAACTTTTCACAGACTTATGATGCTCTTCAGCAAGATTTCCAAAGACAGCTGAGGAAATCATTCATCATGATAAGCATTGACTGTAGGATATTTGGATTAATTCCTTTTACTTCAAACGAAACACTCCCATGCTGTCTAATCCTTCTGTTTCTGGTATAGGAAAATGCACCTTGTCCTGTTTAGTATTCTATTAATCCATGACAAATTACCCATGTCACTCACATGCTTACTTTCTTGGCAAGTTCCTGAGATATCCTTCATTAACTGGATTACTTGTTTGATCTGAACTCTGTCATATCATTCTATTGACAGCTAGGGTGCTTTGTGCTAGACTGTGCAGTGAATTGTCTTTATTAGCACCAACCCCTTGATGTAGTGTCTTTTTGAACCCTCTCCTCTGATGTACGGGAGGTGGCCTAAGGTCAAAGAGCTGGTGATTAACTGTGAATGTGAGTGTCGTTGGTTTGTCTGATTTATCATAAAATTAATTTAACTAACATTTGATCTGTCTTTGAGATAAAAGAAACATGAAAAAGTCTGTGTTGAATGATGATTTTTCATCATCATTCAATATTTTCATTTATGCTGACTTTTTTTCCTTATAACTTCTGAAGGAATTTAGTTCTGCTTAGAGGTAGCCTTCTGACAACCCTGAGACGAAAATTCCCAACTAGTTACAGATCAGAGCAACATGATCAACGGCAGCACACATTTTTTCTCCTAGAGAGAAGCTCTTCCAAATGGAGTTATATGCCCTATTCCCTAAGGCATTCTGCTTTTTTTTCATCTTAATAAGAACTCAGTCACCTTTAAAGCTACAATAGGTTTTTTAGCTTCTTTATAGGGCGGTGGACCAAGACCCACACCAAAAACTTTCTGGTTTTGTTAGCCTGCCTCTGAGTCTCCTTTACACTTTAATTGCTTAATGACATATAAATATTTTTATACTCTGTAATATTAAGGGAAGTCTGATTCTAGAAGAAGGTTAGAAAACAATTTTTTTCCTTTTCTCTAAAAGGAAAACAACCTCACTATCAATACACCCCACCCCCCAACATCTAGGTATTTGACATTTGGGCATGGGTGCAGTTCTAATTGTTGACATTTTCTAAGAACTAGTGTTTTATGTGCACTCTTATCCAGTTGATTCTGGCAGACTGAAAATCTGTCTAGTTTTTTCTTGAAGATCACCCGTGGTAGTGAGCTCAAGTAATCGCTTCAACTTTATCAGTATCTTTATCATAAGAAAGTGCTTTTTAATACTTAATTTAAAAACTCCTCAGAGAATTTAAGCCCATTCTAACTGGTCTTGTCTATTATGAGCACACAGAACCGATTCCATCTTTCCTCTTTTCATTGTTTCTGTATCATACACTTTAACTAAACTTTAAGTTATTTTAGAATAAAGGGGGAAAATATAACTGATATTTACTACTTTATCATACTGCTTAATTTAGATGGAGCATCTTAGGCTATAAGTAAATATTACCTTACCTATATTTTATAAATAGTGAGAAGTCAATTGTTAAAACTGATATCTAAGCATAATACCTCCAGCTTTAATTGAAAGTATACAAAAATCAGTGTCAGTAATTATGAGTCGATTTGCTTTTAGCTATTTGTCATTCAATATATTAAACATAAACCCCCCTACTGCTCTTATCCGTAATTCTCTTTACTTTTACTTTCATTAAAAAATGTTTCTTTGACCAGGCAAGACAAGAATGATAACAAACTGATTTCCTGATTTAAGCTCATTGAAGTTTGCAGAGGTCATACTGTACAAACCAGCTGAGACTATGATTGTAAGTCAAAGAAAGCAAACTTCCCTATTGGATTGCATATGCATCACTGAGAGCCTGACAATATTTCTCTTATTATGCATTAGATGCTATTGAATCAAAGTTGCCAGCAATTAAAGCACCTACTTGTCTCTCTAAGTTCCATTTTTACTTCCATGCTTCAAAACAGGGGTTGAAAACCTCCATCTGAATAAAGTATTTTCTTTTGTGAAATGAAGCCATGTGTGGACAACTGCTCTACTGGTATATAATGCACTCTTAGTCAACAGTTTAAAAACAAGTCTCACTAATTAATTTGAAATGTAAATTTTATCTGACAAAGTTGTGGCAGCATCTTACAAGCCTATATAAATTTTTACATACTATTTGAAACTGGAACCAAAATACCTTCCAGTTACATTGAGGTAAATAGTTAAAATCTTGATGGTTTTGAGTAGGTCAGATTGGCTTGATGTGGTTAGTTATTCTGATTCAAGGTGAGAACTGATGGATAAGTAAGGCATGAACTATGTGAAATTCATATGCACAGAGGCAGATGTTCAGTTACCAATTTGACTTTGATCCTAGCAATGTGTTGCTGACAGCATAAGAGGATTTGTTCTTTATTAATAACCAGCCGGATACAGAGAAAGTTTCTCATTTCTACCACACATTATATAGGTTAACCATCCTTGTAATAACTATAGACACTTCCTCTGCCAGAAAGAAAATTATCTTGCCCAGAAATCATACCCAGAGAGTCCAGAAATGAGTTGAATTTGATTTGCTTACAGTATCTCAGGTAACATTACTAGTGGCAGTAGAAGTATAAACAGATTGCTAAGCAAGCCCATTGGATACTATTGTTAATAGACTGCAAATCAAAGTTCTGAACAATTTCATGTATTGAAAAAGAAAGAATCCAGTAAAGATTAAAATATGGATTTCAATGTACGCATAAAGAAAGAAAACTATAGTAAAGCCTCTCCAATTTCAATATTTCAGGCACGATTTGTCCATACTGCTGCAGCATAAAAAATAATGATGATATATGTAGGATGATTTAGCAGATGCTTTCAGAGAAAATGCATGGAAAATCAACTTTTTCAGATTGAAGTTTGTCATTGTCTGTGAAACTGATAAAATATCTTTAAAAAAAATTGCATGAAGAAATCATTATATGGTGAGCCTAAATGTGATGTGACAAGTTTATGTGATACCTGGTAATTCAACCGTGGCAACATTTAAATATCGCATATTAGATATCAGACAGTTAAATGCGAGAAAGAAAAAAAAAAAGTCATAAATTTTGCCTGTTGTTTTATCAAGTTGTTTAGGTTCCTAGCCTAGTAAAGCCACCGTGAAGGTTTACTTTATTGTCAATTAGATCAGGATCTAACAATAGCTGTTATCACACTTTAAATCAGATGGAGTCTTTATTTGAAAAAAATACCAAGGAGTTACATTTGATAACCTACAGTGACTGTTTTTTAAGAAACCAAGAAATGTTGAAAGCCTCTTTTCTTGACTTAGATTGATGTGAACTTCTAATTTATAACACATTTTTCTAAATTTACAATGACAAATGATTTGGTATTCTATGCATAAAAAACTACACTGAATATCTGTAAAATTATTTGCTTGTTGTTATAGGTAAGAAAAGAAATCTATTGCTTCTGCTTGTACAAATAATTAAATATTAGAGAGAAATTTAATAACAATCTGGATACTTCTTTCTACTCCCAAGTTTTTAAGGCTGAGCAACAACCCTTTATCTACTTCTTCCACCATTGCTAACAGAACTCTTATGCAGTAATTGCACCTGTGACTGCTCAGATTTTTTGTTAGGAGGACAGAAGTTGGCCACTGCTTTTAAAGGTTGCATATACAGTGTCCAGATCTGTGGTGCTTTCTTATAAACCTTTATAATCATAGGGCATGGGTTAGCAAAGTTCTGGAAAACATGTTGTCTGCCTCATCAGTCTGCATCCTATCAAGACTATTCAGGCATGTTCAGGATCGTCTGCAAAGGAGGCTAAGTCAAATGTGGTATAACCAAAACCAATTTTAAATGGAATAGTTCCATTTAATGTCAAATAAAGCCAAATTTTCTTAAACTCCCCCTTTTTCTTAAAAATGAATTAAACATGTCCCTAAAAATAAGTACTGACAAAGTGTCAATCCAAGCAGAAACAATCTGAATTTCCACCAACAAAGTTGAAGTAAAATGCCAAAGATCCTTGATCTGGAACACAAGCAGAGACCATGAAGCAGACTGCGGATTGGTCATTACAGTTACATTACACTTATAAGCAGAAAGGGCGTTCCGATCTCAAGGTTCTCTATATAATTTTCTGTATAATCACCATAAAGCTAACAGTGTGAGGAAACTAACATTTTAGTAACTATAGGGACATAACTGAACTGTAGCCCTTGGATGCTGCAATGTGGTGATTCCATGAGACGTTTTACAGTGGAGCACTACGGTCTTTAGGCACCATCATCTGCAAACACAATATGGTATTTTTGTCTCAGAATGAGATTCTACCAGACATACAGTGAGGATTCATTCCTCTAAAATTTCAAGCTTAGATAGTTAAGTCAAGATGTTTAAACAGATGAGTGAATCATCTCATCTCAAGGGACCTAACTGAATTAAACTGCTCTCTCAGAAGTCAACAATCACTACAGTAACAAAAACCTATTAAAGGTAAATTTAATAGGGTGGGTTATTTTAAATTTTTTTGTTTATTAGTTGAAGGAAGTTTTATAAATACTGTATTTCTTAATTTTTTTTTATCATTTCTCAGAAAAGAGATTTTATATGTTCAAAATTTAATATGCCACTGAACTTTGCAAAACACTCACTTTCCTCTATATAAACTTGATTAAGTGGCTAAAATGAATTCCAGTGTTCCTATATGAATATTTTAATAATCTGAATACTACAGTAAGCTTAATTACTTTTTCTTTCTTATATTTTCTCTTCATGATTTCCTACAATTTTTATTAAAATTTGAATAATAAAACAAATTCCATTTTTAAGTCCAAATATATCCCTTAAAAACACATACTATTTTCATTTTCACAACTTGCAACTCACTTCTTAAAAAAACTGCATTTCAATACCACTGGTGGTTCTAGGTCTGTATTCATTAAGGCAGCATTAAGCACCTGTAATAAAGCATCATGTCTCACTCATAGGCACCTGTCTCCCAATAACTGTTTGATTTTTGATTTCTTCATATTTGAAAGATGTGGACATCTGAGAAGTTGCTAATATTTCTGAAGTGCAGGTACTGACACTGCCTAGATACTTCATAGACTGAATCTCTTTCTTTCCTACTTAAAGAAACTTATGCATACCCTGTGTTTTTACTTAACTGAAATTGCCACTTAGTCTGGCCTATGATCTTTCATAGTATAACATTCCTGAGACAAAAATATTGTCTCTATGATATCTGCAACACTAAGGAGATTTTTTTGCCATCTAGTGAATAGACTTCTAAAATTTTTGAATAGAGTTCTTGAAAATGTTGACTGAAAAGCCTTTCTGCTCTTTCTCCCAGTTTGGGAAATTTTTTTAAAATTCTATTGGTCAGAGTTTCCAAAGAAATATTTCTTTCCAATTTTCTTATTGATTATCAAAACAGAATAAAACCCTCCAATTTTTTTAAAATTTAAATGTTTCCAAGCCATCAAGAAAATCTTTAAGGCAGTAATTATTGTGAATAATATAGCCTCTGTATAATGTTACTGCATAACCCCACTCATCCACTTGCACCTTCTGCTTGAATCAAAGGCTGTTTTTATACTTCACATGCCGCCTTATTGATGGCAGACATTCAGGTTAAGTGTTAAGGGATAGTTCCTTTCCAGACATAGAATAGTGCACAGGGTGGGAACTGCAGCTCCATCTTGGATGATTGTTCACACCCTTTAAGACATCAAGTGCTATAATAACTAACTACTGAATAAGATAAAAGTAGTACTATTTCATAATTTGGGACAGGGCTGCAAAATCTCTAATTGTGGAGGGTAGAGCAGGATTTCAAATTCTATATGAAAAAGGACTCATCTCCTGAAGGCTCAGTTATCTGCTTTTTGCAAACCTGATTTTTATTTATCACTTTGGCTGTTATTAGTGCCTGATTTAACAAAGGGAGACTCTGATGGTCTACTATTTATTTCATTCAGGAGAACCTAATTCTTCTGTATTCTTTGTATACATGCATGCACTAATAAATACATTTGTGAATATGTTGCACTGGGTTTGGTTTGAATAGAGTTAATTTTCTTCATAGTAGCTTGTATGGGGTTATGTTTTGGATTTGTGCTGAAAAGAGTGTTAATAATACAAGGATGTTTTAGTTACTGCTGAGCAGTTCTTACATAGAGTCGAGGTCTTTTCTGCCTCTCACAACACCCCATGAGCGAGTAGGCTGGGGACACACAAGAAGCTGGGAGGGAGCACAACTGGGACAGCTGAATTCAACTGACCAAAGGGTTATTCCTTACCACATGATGTCATATTCAGTGCATAAAGCTGGGGAATAAAGAAGTGCCTTAGTTTAGAAGGGGGAGAGATTTGGAGTTATGGTGTTTGTCTTCCCAAGTAAACATTATGTGTCATGGACCCCTGCTATCCTGAAGGTGACTGAAGACCTGCCTGCCAATGAGAAGTACTGAATTAATTCCTTGGTTTGCTTTGCTTCTGTATGCAGCTTATGCTCTCTCAGATCAACTGTCTTTATCTCAACCCATGAGTTTTCTCACTTTTACTCTTCTGATTCTCTCCTCTGTTGACAAATACAGTTCTATTCAGGTTTTCACTCAACTACATTTTAGAAGGCAATTTAATGCAGCTTTTCATCTAGTTTTTAGTCTAGCTTAATTTTAATTAATGCTTGGGTGCCACAGCTTACCATTGTCAAAAATGTTTTCAAAAGTTTAAAAAATGTTACTATTACAGTCCAAATTTTCATTACCACATATCAACTGGACGCAGCAAACTGAGATGGTCAATAAACATATCCACCTGACTGTTAACGAATTGTTCTCCTTGTAAAATTATTCATTATACATGAAGAACGTATCATGCTTTGCTGAATCAGTGCAGTGATCACTGCATACACTAATATGTCTCATAAATTACGTCATATTGTAGTTTATTTCTTTTTCTGTTTTGTCTCACTTTTCACTGGGATTGTTAACAAATGCTTGTTTATATGTGTGCTGGCTGTGTATTGACTATTCCCTTCTCTATTAGTTTATTCCAGTTTAAATACAGGTTGTATTGTTCATGTGGCCATAACTGTTAAGTATTACTGTGTGGTATAAAACCTTTATAGTCACAATGATATGGTTCTGATTTTAACCTGTACAACCTTAGACTTTTACAAAATGGGTTCAATTTTCATAACTTCTAGGCATGTAATATTGGCTTTGCAAATGATCTCTGAACTAAGAATTCCCATACTGACAGCTACTTTTCTCAACAGTCTTTTTAATGTTCCAGTTCAAAAACTGCGCCTCATGTCTGGCAGTCATTTCTTTTCCCACCAGTTACTTTAGTGCAAATGAAATCAAACTTGCAACATACTAGACAGTAGACAAGTGCCTAAGTGCTGATCTGTAAACAATCTGGATTTAATGTTTGTTCATATAATCACAATCGCTTTCCCAATGGGCAAAACTTTAATTTTCTTTAATAATTAATGAAGAAGCTGACTTAAGAAAAATAAAATAAAGCCTTCAAGGAATATTCAGCTGAGTCAAAGGCTAGGTGGCCTACATGCCAAGAATTATAATTTGTCAGTTTCTAATAAATACAATTTTGTGCATAAATAACAGCTAATATTAACTACTAGTTTCCAGTTTAAAACAAGCATAAATTACCATTTTGAAGTGCATGTACCTTAATTTGGTTGCCTTTCTGCAGGTGCACATTCACTGGGTACTAGTTAATGTCTGCAGTAAATGAGATAGAAGGATGACAGATTTTTGTTTCTTTTCTGATATCACTACAATTGATCTCCAAGCGTTATTTATGTATGCTCAAAAACCCAGAAATCTTACAGAAAGAGGAAGTCTGTGATTAAAATTGCATCATAAAGCATTCATGTGCAAGAGCCATCTTAAAAATTTGCAGGCAAAATCAGTCTTGATTTTAGTTTTAATCTCATTTCTTCAGTATATGTATTTGATTTAATTAATATTTGATTTGAGTTAATCCTGCTTTATGTAGCTTTTCTTTGCATCATGTCCTAAGTCTAGATATTTTCTTTTAAGGAGTATGGAGCAAACCATTAACAACACTGTGACTAATGACAAGACTATTTAACAACCAACCTGAAGCGCCTCAGCATCGAATAACAGAAAACAGCAGTAGGTTTCCATCCCTGCTGTGTGCCAACAGGAGATGATGCATGCATTTCTGCTGTCATCTCCAGAGATCATTTGATAACAACAGAAGGCCATGGCAACGGTAGCATAGGAAGTGCCCTGAGTGCTCCAGCTGAGACATGCTGGCTGAAGATGTGGTACCTAATTACAGAATATAGTTGGTTGAATCTTTCAAAGTTTGCAGGGAATATTTACAAAATAAGATCTTTTTCAAAGTCTTATAGTCTAACTGAATTGGAGTAAACTTCAATGTCAACTGAAGATGTTTCACTAACTTGATTGCTCCACTCCCTCTTTGACATATTTCAAATCCCTATTTCACAGAATGGCAGGTTATCAAGAGCTTTAGAGACCTAAAAACATTATATTTCTCCTTCATGTTGGCAAGATACATTCACAAAATATATTTAAAACTATTCAACTTGAAACTGATATGTAGCTGGAAAAAAAGTTTTAAAGCCTAACAAAATATTAAGCAATCAGAGAATAGGATTTTATAATTGGAAATAGCAACTAATTTTTCTACATTTACTCCCTAAATGATGTCCCTTGTACCATTTTTCGTTACAGCATCCTCTCCTCAATTGCTCAAAAAAATTCCACAGTTTTAAACACCAACAGTTGAGGAAGCCCTAAGGTTAGTACCCTAGATAAGAAAATCATCAAGCATTAGCTGCAATAATAGTATTTTACATTTCTTTAGGACTTCGCACAGAAGACCTCAAATGATTTTGTAGCTAAGATGACTACAATCTAGAAATGGATTGAATGCATGCTTACGAACAGAAACATCATATTATGTACAGCAACAAGCCACAGTCTGGGATATTGCCATTGTCAGGAATCCCATTATGGCTGTCAGTCAGAACACTGATCTGAATAATCTGCCCTACATGTTTATCTGCATAATGGCCCATGGTCTCTCTAACTCTCTCAGCCCAGCAGCCTGAAGTGCTTTGCTGTGTAATAGCCTTTAATTATTTGCTTAATAGTACCAGCTGCATGAAGCACACACCAAGTAAAGTTTTTTATACAGTATTACAAGGTCGGAAAGGACCTTTGAGATCATGGAGTCCAGCCTATGACCCAACACCAACACCTACTCATCATCTACACCATGGCACTAAGTGCCTCATCCAATCTCCCTTTAAACACCTCCAGGGATGGGGACTCCACCACCTCCCAGGGCAGCGCATTCCAATGGCCAATCACCCTTTCAGTGAAGAATTTTTTCCTAATATCAAGTCTAAACCTCCCCTGATGAAGCTTGAGACTGTGTCTTCTTGTTCTGTCACTGGTCATCTGAGACAAGAGACCAACCCCCACCTGACTACAACCTCCCTTTAGGTAGTTGTAGAGAGCAATAAGGTCTCCCTTGAGCCTCCTCTTCTCCAGGCTAAACAACCCCAGCTCCCTCAGTCGCTCTTCATAGGGCTTGTGCTCCAGCCCCTTCACCATCCTCGTCGCTCTCCTCTGGACACACTCCAGCATCTCAACATCCTTCTGAAACTGAGAGGCCCAGAACTGGACACAGTACTCAAGGTGCGGCCTGACCGGTGCCGAGTATAAGGGGATGATGACCTCTCTAGTCCTGCTGGCCACACTGTTCCTGATGCAGGCCAAGATACCATTGGCCTTCTTTGTCACTTGGACACACTGCTGGCTCACGTTGAGTTTCCTGTCCACCAGCACTCCCAAGTCCCTTTCCACCTGACTGCTCTCCAGCCACTCTGTCCCCAGCCTGTAGCTCTGCATGGGGTTGTTGTGTCCAAAGAGTACAACCTGACACTTGGACTTGTTAAACCTCATGCTGTCGGAATCAGCCCATCTCTCCAGCTTGTCAAGGTCCCTTTGTTGGGTCCTCCTACCCTCCAGCAGATCGACACATCCTCCCAGCTTGGTGTCATCTGTGAACTTGCTGATGAAGGACTCGATCCCCTCATCCAGATCATCAATAAAGATATTGAACAGGACCGGGTCCAACACTGATCCCTGGGGGACGCCACTAGTGACAGGCCACAATTCTTCCCTCCAATTTTACAACATTGTTCAAGATTTAGGATAGACTTGTCAATTTAGGAGACACTCTTCAACTTAATGTCAAAGCATGCTTCTCCTAACGTCTCCCTGAAATTTTAAATATTTTTTAAAGGATGGAAAAATAAAGTCAAATATGTAAACAGGAAGTCTGTTTTCAGTGATAGAGCCTGTGTATTATGCACCTGCAAAAAAAAAAAAAGGAAGCACATACAAATTTAGTTAAACTATGAGGCATCCTATGTCTTTATAAAACCAGCCTGTCCTTCTTCTATGCTCCTAGATAAATTAGGAGGAAGAGAAACACACAGCTGGTAATAATTATAGTGGGAGGAAGATTCAATTTGTAGTACACTGAATGCACTAAGCTTGAAGTGCCTGCAATGTTTTTGACGTTTTCAGAAGGAAAATAACTCAGACATGAATAAAACATCTTCACCATACGTGGATGCTCAAAATGAAGTAAAACACTGTTAAAAACAATCGAGTGCTTTAAGATTATTGGTTAAAAAAAGAAGAAAAATAAGAAAACAAGAAACAGTAACAATGAAAGGAAAGAAATCAATCAAATTTAAAAGAATCGCATTCAGTTTAAGGCTACAATAGTTATTATCTCAAAAATTGCACCTGGCAAAGACCTGATTTCAAAGCTGACCATACATGATGAAAGTAAAATTAAGAGTAAATTACTTAACTAATTTTGTATGTATTCCTCGAGCTATGAGGCAAGTTATTAGTCAAAAGCTTTACTGAAAACATTTAATTAATAAACCTAAGAATCTGAATTTAATATATAATGTATATTCAAAGAACCCACCAAGAGAAATGAGAACCTAACTTTTGAAAGATAACTATAGGCAGACTATATAAGACAATGTTCATCTCCACCTATTCTATGACACTCAACATTCACAAATTTTACTTAATAAAACTCTGATTTGGTTAAAATTCTAGGACTTCTGGTTCTAAGTAATGCCTACCACTTTTCGCATGCTCTAGAACTGTTGTTTCACAAGTGCTGGCTTTTTTATTTCTTTTCTCATCATCTTTCACATGCCTTCCAGCTCCTGAGGTGAGCCTCTCCCATCATTCTGCCAATGCACGTATAAGAGTTATGCCCCAGCTCTTGGTAAATGAGCTGCTACATATTGAGTTCTGCTGGCAGCAGCCACTCCTGCTGAAGGTCATGTATCTGGGAGGAATGTCTTTACAATTTAATTCACTGTATGCTGAGCTCTGAACAGAAATGCTCTTCACACATTTCAGCATCAGGTCCTCCTGAGGATTAAGTAGATGTCAAGTAGGCTGGTGTTCCTTGGCCAATTTAGCAGAGGAGTAAATGCAGCCTTGGATTAAGTGCAAACATACATCGGGAAACAATTGCAGAAAAAGTACTACCCTACTGAACTATATTTTGGATAAATGTTGATGGGGTAGTACTCACTTTAATCAGATTTAGTCTAGAAGTTAGCAGATAGGTTAGGAAAGCGGGGTTTGTTCATTGGTTTTTAACTTGTTGTGGCAGCTTTTTACACAACTCAGGTGGTACCAAGCAAACATGGCACCTCTAATTGAAAAGAAAACTTATTTTTCCAAGTTTCATCTAAAAAGTAAAGCAACAAACATGCTCTACAAATCATATTAGATAGTTCAAAGGTGCTTACAAAATACTGTAAACACATTTTAGAGCACTATGACAACTTACCGATTCAAAATACTGTTGTGAACTAAGGCAGAAATATCAGTCAAAAATGCATAAAATATGGTTTAGCACTTTATACCATTGTCCTACATAACTAAATTCTGATTTTTTTTTCCATAAAGTAGTTTTTCTCATTCTAGGATTTCTCCTTTGTATTTCAGTAAGTGACAAAACTAGTCTTAAACATCAAATCCTCTCTTTTCTCTTCCAATTTTTGAACATACAAAACCCAACCACTCCTATTCTTGTGCTACCAAATGTATTTTCTTTGAAACAGGTATATTATTTTTAGAGGTGTCCAGGGATGATTCTGTGTGCATTTTCCTGGGCCAGGATCTAGTATTTTGTAAATGTACCAGAGCTAGGCTCTGCCAGCACATGAAAAGAAAGCACATACAGCATAATCATGGAAGCAAATTGAATCTCGTATACTTATTTACTGTAGTACCATCTTCGAAGAGTCCAGGAAACCAAATTCACTTCCATTCAGTTAAGAATCATGGCAAGTAAGTCAGGAGCTCCAGGTTCATAGGGATTTCTTATATCCCAATGCAACTCATATACCTTAAAATGGGTCAGTTCATTCCCAATGTATTTTATCCAGTTCATTTGTAAGTGATATTTGTCTCCCAATTGAGCTCCCTGTGTATGTTCTTCACAAAGTCATTAGACACAAAATCTCTGTGTGTTTATGAAATTTCTTTTAAAAAGACTTCTTATTTAAATAAGACAGCTGTTGGGTGCCTATCTACCATTATATGAACATTGTGATCTGTCGTATCACAAAACTCCTTCGGCAAATCGCCGCAAATCCCACCAGTGGGCTCAACTATAACATAGTAATTCTACATTGTGGTTACTTGAAGTTCCTTGAGCAAGATGACTCACACACCAGAAAGGGAATCTCAATAAGAAACAAAGTAAGAAGAGCCACGGGTGGTTTGGAAGAAATTATTTTGTCTTGAAGATCTAAATGAGGGGAAAGTAAACTTAAAAATTGCATCTGACCAAGTCCAATTTTGCAAAGAAGTAGTTTTTCCAATTTTAAAGATTGTCATTAACTTCATGGCCAAATGCTATAAAGTCTCTGAGCATTTAAAAAAGGAGGTACATCTGCTGGCCAGACAATTTTTGTCTCTTCTGGTCAGCCTTGGATCTCAAAAAACTCTTTTGTAAATATAACATGAAACAAAATAACCCCTAGTCTGTGGTGTATACATAAGCATCCAAGCATTTCTATTGAAAATCCAGAACTCCTAGATGGTGTTCACTGTGCCTTTTCCTTGCCTTGTTTGTTGAAAAACCAAGTACCAAAACAATAGTGAAGTACTTTATCATGGTGGTTATGGCCTGACCTGTGAATCATTTTCAGCCCTTGAGTCCTTATATACTCTAAAGCAGTGGTGTCAAACATAGCCCGCAGGCCAAATCCGACTCTCGACCTCATTTTATCCAGCCCGGCACCTTGTTTCTACCTGGTGGCAGTGCTGAGCTCCTTGCCCTTACATTCCTGCCAGTGCGCTGGTAACGTGCGCACTGTGTGTGATGCGCATTATGCTGCAGGAGCCGGATAACAGCAGGAACAGTGAGTTTGACACCCCTGCTCTAAAGGATCTCTTACTCATTTAGAGCTATTCCACAGAAAGAATACGTAAAAATTGCATGGGAACTTGCTTAGGAACCAATCAGTGCAAACTTATTGTAGTCCATCCTCAAAAGGGAAGTTGTCGCTCACCCACGAGTTAACACATAGGTATTTCAGCTCCTCGAAGCAATATTGGCAATATGGCCATTGTTGTCATCTGGGAGGAATGGAGAGAGGAACCTGGACTTGCTTGAAATTAGACCAGGCCTTTTGAAGAGGAGTTACAAATCCTTGCATAATTGTTGGAATGAAGCTGTTGCTGAGGAGCCAGGGTTGAGAGGACGGGAACACCCCCTTAAAAGTTGGAAAAGAAATTAAAATGAGTCTCCTGGATAACTTAAGATTACTCAAAACATGGAAACTATTGCTATACACTTTGACTTATATACTGCTTGTGCATTTTCTTTTGGCGTATAAAATTTAGTTTCAGCTCATAGAAGGTGACACAATGCCATAAAGCCATCATCTTCATGTGGCTGTACAATTTGGCAGTCATTTTCATGGATCTCTGCAGAGCTCTGACATCTTTGCCTTTGCAAAAGCATCAGCTATGATACTTCATAGAAGCACAAGCCCCTACAGAACTCAAACTGGAAGTTGGAGACTGACTATGATTTTTTCTCTCTGTTTGCTCTTGTCGGTGTTATGTAAAGCCACTGGGCTGTTTCCTGCCTTTCCCCCGCCCTGCCTTAAAAATGGGCTTTGGAATTATAGAAACCACTGATTTCACTTTTAGTGTTATTATACCTTCAACATCAGTTGCTGTAAGAACTAAACAACATATTATTCAATATTTTTAAAGTGATAAATGAGCTCAATTTATTACAGAGCCCTGTAGATTTACCTGTATAAACTTCCTAGGGACTTGCAACTCATAATCTCTCTGGGACTATGATAATTTAACATCTGCTGTTTTCTTATAATGCTCTAGAGTGCCAGTTTACGTACCTAACAATATGTTTATAGTTTTGTGTACTCCAGATTAAGAAAATTGCTAGTTTTATTTCAGTCACATATAGACACACAAACCAACTGTAAGCACTTCGGTACCTGGGAAAACTATCGCTATTTTTCCAAATGAAAAAATCAGGTAGTAATTTCTCTCTGTTTCAAAAATGTGAAGAAAAATGTAGGCCACAAATCACATGACCTGACATTAACCAAATAAAGCATCCATATATGCAGCAAGATGAGTATTATAGCTTTTAGAAAAAGTCTACTACCATCATAAATTTTAGATGGCAAGATCCTTCTGTTTTCTATTAACAGTCCTGAAAGCAAGTTTATAAAATAGTCATTGATGCAGCTTTCTATGAGACCAGAGCGCCAGCAAAAATCAGATGTCTTTATATTAAGCTAGCAGGATGGCCCGTGGTGGTGTCTTCTTCCATAGCAGGGAAGAGATTAGAGCTGGGAGCTGGCTGATATCCGTAGGTAGGGTTGCCTCAGCCATCTGCAGAGTCGTAGGGGTTCTGTGAGTGGCTGCCATGTAACATCAGGAAAGTCTCTGATCTGGAAACCTCTCTTTTTGACTCCCACTGTTTTGTGGTGTCTCGACCATAGGCCACCGTAGGTATGTCTGCTTTCTGCAACTGTTGTTCTCTGTCTAAGCATGCTGTAATTCTCAAACCCTACAAAATACGGGGATTTATTATTTGTTTGCTTTATTTGTTTTTACCAAAGGAAAAGTTTTTCTTGTGCAGGGATATTCTTTCTAATAATTCACTCTAAGGGTAAGATTTCTGGGTAGAAGAACAGGAGCCCATTCTGACCTGATGATCTAATTTTTAACAAACCCAATTGTTTATTTTAGTTTTTGCCTTGAAAGAGAAACATGTCAACATTTTCATTAAAAAAAAAAAATCCTTTTTGGTAAGGAAATTTCTTCTCAGACTTAGAGAATGCTGTTGTCCAGTAACGGACAACACTACATAATTGTTAGTCACTGTAATATCCAGAGACAGTGTAACTGAAATGCAATAGGATTTAGTGGAATATACCTATTGTACCATTAGTTTGAAAGGCCAGGACCTGTGTTCATATAAATCATTCTAATGAGTGGTAAGTTAACAGCGAACATCTGCTCTAGCTAGTGAACCCACTAATGTGATCCACCTGTCACTATCTACTTCATTACATAGCTGTAATTGTCAATTGCTGTAATATGTCTGGCACATACACAAAGCCGCAAGTTGCGCTAACAGATTGAACTGAGGTCCAAGATTAGTATATCCTTTTCTTTGTTATCCAATATGCATATTTACAGTAGTCATTAAGGCCACCAGAAAAAAAACACCGAGGAAATTTCTTTCGGCATGTTTTTGCAATCTTCTTTTCAGTTACACGCATTTTAGAAGAAATTTCACTATATTTGCTACAAATAGGAAGACAAGTGTGGGAAGATAGTTGTCATGAAGTATTGGTTCAGAGATTGTTTTAGAGCACTAGTTTTCACATTGTGTCTTCCTTTGTGTCTTTCTATTTTTATCCCTCCACTTTCTCTGTACCAGTCAGTCTAAAAGCTTACTAAAAAAAACGCTTTTAGCAGTTATGTCAAGACCCAGAACTTAATCAGTATTTTTATATTAAATATTCAGATAAACTAGAAATAGTCTGGCTAAAGTTTCATTGCTTGTAGCAAAGCATATAATCATTAATAAAGTAAGAACCAACCCACCCTGAGCATCTAAAAAGGAGCATTACAGTTTAAGTCATTTACGTCAAATGCACCTCAGAAAATGTAAGTTCTCTTGCAGAAATGATGCACATGATGCTTTTAAAAGTACTTTTCAATACTATGCCAATAGCACTTAATATTTCTACATATAATGACCACTGCTATTTCTGAGGAGATGGCTAATATATCAGCATAAAGCTATTCAGATGTTATAGTTGGAACATTGACCTGAAAACTAGAATAACTCAGCTCCTTTTTTGGAAATATAGTGATTATTTATCATCAATCTTTAAATGATCTTCAACATTCAAAGGGCTTTGTTCCTCATTTTAAATAAAAGACACTATACATTGTGAACAGAAAGGTTTCACCTGGCATAAGCATTGCGTGTGGTACTTAAGCCACTAAAGAAATGTACAAGCCAGAGAAATCTATTCCCAGGACTTTACTACATCACACTGTAAGTTATCCATAGGAGGAATTTTAAATAACTTCCTACCTAGCCCTAAAGGGTACACATTGATTTCTTGGTCTGTGTAGAAGTTAAGGCAAGGCAGACACAGGCAGACATTAGTTTCTTCTTGTGTTGTTTTCATTTCAAAGACAAAATTCCGTATCTCCCATATTTCTCCATCTTCCAAATTTCCACCTGAGCAGCCATTCTTTTTTATCCACTGATCATAAGATATCTATGATATGGACAGAAAAGAAGTTAAAAATTATGGAAGTTGAAAATTTTGTTCAGAGACAAACTAAAAACTAAATTGAGCTACCCAAGCTTAAATGAAAGGAGAATTATACTGTTTCTAGAACTCAATGTGACCAATAAAAGGGGTTGCAAAGAAAATAGTACAAAAGCATTAGTAGGGGAAACTCAGTGACTCTAATTGGACTCCAAGAAAGTTCCACCTAACACTTCTAAAACAGAAGATTGGAGCAGGAGATATTGGATGAACTAGTAACTAAATGCCTCCTACAACTGAAGCCCCAAATCCTAGCTATTGACTATATTCAAAGGACTCTGCAGTAGTCCAAATTTAGAATGAAATTCTAAATTCAAAATTGAAATATAGACTTTCAAGCATAAATTACTATCACTATTCATAAGCGCATTGCACGTAAGATTGTGCCTACATTAATAAGTTGACATAAAAACAGAAGGTCTGTATACCGAAGAAGGTAAATGGTGAAGCTTATATATCTAGAGTATCTACACTCATATTTTGAGATAGTTTTAGTCTCGTGTTCTATTTAAAATTTTCCCCAATGTTGCCCAAAAGCTAAATTGACTCTCCTTTAGGCAGGTGTAGCACACTCAGAATGCACCTGGTCATAGTTCAGTTTCTTCTAGAAGGAATTCAGCTGGTGTGAACCAAAAGACCTCTGCAAATCAAATCAACAATATTTATTAAACTGGGTTGATCAGGGGCTTCACACCAGAACTGCAGTGCTGCCATGGTGGATTGAGCCTGGCTGGACACCAGGTGCCCACCAAGCCTGTCTATCGCTCCCCTCCTCAGCAGGACAAAGTGGGGAGAAAATAAGATGGAAATAAATCTTGTGGGACCAGAAAAGGGCAGTTTAATAAAACAAAAGAAAAAGCCATGTTTGGAAGGAAAGGAAAACAAAAGATTTATACTTCTTTTCCCATCAGCAGATGTTGTCCAGCCACTTCCTGGGAAGCAGGGCTTCAGTAGGCGTAGGAGTTATGTTGGAAAAAAAACTTCATAATAACTAATACCCACCTTCTTTTTTTTCCCTTAGCTTTTGCTGCTGAGCAGACTTCATATAGCATGGAATATCACTTTGATCAGCTTGAGTCAGCTGTCCTGGCTGTGTCCCCTCCCAAGATCTTGCCCGTCCCTCAGCCTATTAGTGAGAGGGAATGTTGGAGAGACAGCCTTTATGCTATGTGAGCACTGCTCAGCAGTAGCTGAAGCATGGGTGTATTATCAACACCTTTATAGTTACCAATACAAAGCACAGCACTGAGGACTGCTATGGGGAAAATTAACTCCATCTCAACCAGACCCAATACAACTGCTCAGAGTCACAACAATGTGTTGACACCACCTTAGGTTTGCGTTATGGTCTTAGTCTGGATCACAAATGAGTGTCTCGGCTATCCTGTCTTACTTGGTTTGCATGTTGAAATGATCTCAAGACAATTAAACTAATTTGCTTTCACATAAAACTGAACTAGAATTTTGTCTCCAACTCAATGTGGACATTTAGTCCATAGGGTGAGATTAAAGTTAATGGAAAGTTAAAACAAATCCCTAAAATACCTACAGTATGAATATCAGCTTCTCAATAATACTACTTTGTTCTAGAGCTCTGTTCCTACTAGTTTAAACTACTTTATCAATATAGACAGAGTTTCAAAGTGTTAAAATTTCAGCTGGAAAGTTCAGGTGCTGGATAGCATTTTGGATTATCAAAGCTTCAAAATAGATTTTCCCTTTTTTCCACCCTTAGGATTTCTTTCTTACGAAAACGGTCTTGCCTACCTTAGCAACAATCTGAGAACTGATAGGTATTTCCTATTACTCCAATGTCTTTTATTAGTGTTCATGGAAATTCATTAGGTTTTAATCATTTCTAACTACAAGCTCTTTGTTGAGGAAAAACATTGAAATGTTAGTGAGATAATGATTTCTCATTTTAATTAAAAAGGAATTAATTAAACATTTCTTTTTAAAAAGATAAAATTAAACACAAGCTAAAAGTACACTTAATTAAAAGAGCAGATGAGTTGGTAGACTTCACCTGCTTCCTTCCTGTCATGGTACTCTTAAATTTCTTAAGTTTTCAGGACAGTAGCAGAAAAAACCAAAATATTGCCCAATAGACAGAAGTTACTGTACTAAGACGATATATCACATCTCATGGTATGTTTAAGTTGGTTCTGCTGTTACCTATTTTAATAAATGAAACAGACTCTTAATCAAGATTTAGCATATAGGTAGAGAGGTCTTGAGTTTCAAATGAAAAATAAAAAATAAAATAAGAAATACTTTGTTAATATTTTTGGAGGACTATTTGCAAAGTGGTAATATTTTTCTGCATGAAACACCTACTAAATCTATAGTATAGCTGGGGTGAATTAATACTCCCTCTCTATTCTACAAGCTGTATAAGCTGTTGCTCTATTATTAATTAATCTCCTGTGTAATTCTAGAGTCCATTTGACAATATGTCAATTAGATATGAGTATAGTCTCATGTGTTTGAGTTTTTCCTATAAATTCCAAAGCAGTAACCATGTGCAAAATACACTGAACACTTACCTTTCTGCATAATCAAGGCATTCATTGGCAGTTTATATTTACTTTGAAGACCCAGGCAGTCCTGCCTTCCCATGTTTTTTAATACATTAAAGATATATTTATTATATGAATAGTATTTTTCAATTATACATTTCTAAATAACCTCTTTAAACATTATAATACGGCAGTGTCCTTTAAAGAGTGAATATTGTTACCACAAGATTTTAGATAGACTTCAGGCATAAAAATACATCTCAACAAAAAACCAAATTATTTATTTGTCTTTATTATTATTTTTATTGATTTAATATTTCCAAGACTTGAATGAACCAGTGTGGAACTGAGAAGAGCTACAGGTCTAATTTCTATTTCAGTTGATTTGTCAGTCTACAGTTGAAAATCAAACATTTTTGGACTTTTTTGGTGGAGGAAGATATGTTAACCTTGCCTTTATTAAATACAAATTATTGTAAAGCAAAATCTTATTTCAGAATGAAAAATCTTACTTTAAAACTGTTGAATCAAGATTTTTCAATTTTTCCTAGTTTACTCTTTGTTCTTCAACATGACAAGTTCAATATCTTTTTGCTTCAATATTTCAGTTGGCCTAAACTTGTTAAAATGCCGTATCAAAGTGGGAATTTTCACAAAGGCATAGAAACATACTGCTGAACAAGGGCCCTATATAAATACGAGCCCTAATAAAAATTATTTTAGATTAAGTACTTTTTCCCCAGAAATGTTTCTCATCTGTAGTCCTAACTATAGTTTCTTAATGGATTTCTGCTGTATGACTAATAAACACACCAGTGATGTCCAAAATAAACTCATCCAATATTTTTTCCCTATATTTTTCCATGCCTGAGAAATTTGAAAGATCAAACCATATGAAATTTTCCCACATAATCATATGGAAATAGATCTGGAAGGAACTTACAGATATCATATTTTCTATGCTTAAATTAAACTTCTGAATTATTCTTTGGATCTGGGGAAAATCAATTTGAATAAATAAAGTGGACTGTGAGCAGGTCATTCCTCTTGGGATTCTTAGCATGTTTAAATCATCATGTTTCAGTTATGAGAAGCGATTATCTGTTTAATGTAGCAGGACTTATTGATCTTTCAATTATCTTTCAGGTTTTGAGCCAGTCATGCTTTTTTTCTCTTGAAAAGTCTCAGAGTCACAGCCTACCATTTTTCTGAGTTCAGAGTCTAATCAGCCTTCTTCAGCTGAGAAACAGCTTACAAAAGAAAGTCATTCCAGAATGGTAATTCAGTACCTTCTTTTAAGTGGCAGGATCCTACGACTTGGTCCACAAATTTCTGCCCTATACAAACATGGGGTTTTGGAGGACACAGCCTGCCAAGTGCTCTGAAGGACTTCAGCTTTCTATAATTTAAAATGGATTTTTAATTTCTTAATTTCTCTGGAGCATAAATGTCATAAACTGTGTTTCCACACAGGTGATATTTGCCTTATATTTGGTTTGTAAATTAATTCTGATTTTATAAATCTATTCTGCAACTTTTATGCACTACCAGAATTATTTTTTTTCTCACTGGCCTATCATGACAAATTTTTGAAATTCTGTTATTTTCTGGCAATCTTCCACTTCCAACTATACAGTTTGGAAACATTGTATTTGACTTTCATCGATAAATTAATTAATAGGTTGTTTTTCTGGCATTTCAGTCCATATGAACCATATTCAACATTCTCAAAGTGCTGTTAGGTGATGGACATTTTCTGCCTTCTGCCTGGAATGCTTATTTATTTTGTTATGGCAGACTAATCCCATTGTCTATGTGCTTTACAGATATGACAATGAAGGTGGTATATCAAGATAAAGACAACTAAACCCTAGAAGAATGAAATTTTATTTATGTGTTAGTTGATTGATAATTTTTAATCAAAGTCACAAAAATTCTCTTGGAAATTTTTCTAGCTTCTCTCACAAGGATTAAGAGGACATCTTCATTACACTTAGGGCCAAAAATTAGACCTCTAAATCTGATGTCAAACAGCCTTAAAAGTATATTTGATATATAATTTATGAAGAGATAGTGGGTAAAATTATATACACAAAACCAGTAGCACTTCAATATTTCAGAGGCTGGCAGCACCCACATGATTTTTTTTAATATAGAATTTTATTAATAAATGTTCTAGTGACATTTTCTCCAGTTTTCCATTACATGTAGTATAATACAACATAAAATTCTACATAAAATTCTAAAAGGGAACACTTCATTATTGTAGTTTTATCCATATCTATAACTTCTTTTCCTTCTGCTACTCAGTTTTCTCTTTATGTTTTTGTTTTATTACTTTCTTAAAACACTCCAAGCTCTATTTTTCCTTCTCAGTGAGTGATCAGGTAGAAAGAAACATCTTAATCTAATTACAGAAGTTCATCTCAGAGAATTTTCAGGTCACTATTAATAAGCAAGATATTGGATTCACCACAGGTTCTGAAAGAAGATAAATCTATGTTTAATCAGTTAAAGTGAATTAAATTACATATAATTACATATAATATTCTAATAGTAATTCTAATAGTAAAATTTCTTTAAAAAATATATGATGAGATTGTTGGTCAGATCCCTCACTATTTTTAGCATTCAGCTCCAAAATACAAGAGGTGGATATGTCTAAGTGCTAGACAGGGACAAGCTGTAAATCATCTCCACCCTTCTGCTATGAAAGTTTCTTTCCCTCATAAGGAGTCTTCTTCCACCACTCCCTGTGCAAACCCCATAGCTTCAATATGTTTTGTTGTTCTAGTTCTTGTGTCTTTCCTCACCAGAAATATCATTTAGATATGTATGCAAGCCCTCTAAAAATTTTACTATCAAAAGAAAAATGGCAGATCAGGTCAACTAAGGTAATATAATTTGGCTCATGGGAATTAAATTATGGAGAGAGGTTACAACAAATTATCATCACTGGAAATCAAGAAAAGTTCAGCATAACTAAAATGAAGCCTACACTGTAGCAAGGACTGTTAAAGTTCCTACCTTTGCAATTCATCTTTCATGGTGTTAAAAGCCTTAGTACTTACTCCAAGAACCTTGAATATTATCTTCTTTCATTTTGAATGGAAGTCAATGAGAATAATCCCAGGAAAATTATAATTCATATTCAGAGTTGTAGGATCAGAAAAAAAAGAGAAGTGCAAAGAATCCTGACAGAGGCAATATTATTTGGTTCTTCATTAGTTTCTACAGAAATCAGTACTGGAAACCTACACATATTTCCTTGCCCAAAACTAATGTTTAGCAGAAATACCGTGCAAACCAGTTTAATGAATGGACAAAGAAAAGCGAACAGAAGTAATGGATAATGAGGCTGCATATGAGCTGAAAATTTTGGAATACAATTTTTCCCCTGCCACAAATTAAAAAAGTATTGCATCCCTCTGTCTCGCTTAGCCTAGCTGTCATGGTGTGGCCCGTGTTTCGTAGCACAGTGTGTGTGAGTAAATTAAACTCCTTGATTTACATGATGGTAGATCAGTCTTGCTGCTTAACTGCTCTACGTTGTTACATGTGCAAACAGTCCTCAAATGAAAAAAAAAAAACCTCAAGTGAATTAAAGCTATACTCCTGTCTGACTTCAAAGAAGCTTGTTAATGTGACAATTATACAAAAAAATGTTTGAAAGAACGCTATTACATCACAAGGATGAAGAAGGAGCTTCTACCTATCTGAAGTATTACATATTCTGTGTTAAATCTCTAAACTGCTATTAATAACTTCACCTACTGTACAATGTCAGTATATTTCTAAGGTACATGGTTTTTTTCTGTAGACAGCCTCAGTTATGGTGGTGTCTTAGTTCTGGTCTCTAGAACGTGGAATGAGATCTCACTGCATTTTTTTTATTATTATTATTTTTACAAGGATGATGTCTTGGACACAAATTTATTGCCCTGTATATGCCAGCATTTTTTATTTGATAGTCTAAATACTTACAAGTCTGCTAATCAAAAAACCTAAAACATAACTACAGAAACCACAATTGTTATCATCAAAGTATCTCCTACTCTGTGGAGGTTTCTAGCAAGCCTAAAAGCATCACTTAAGTGTGTACAGAGTTGTTTCTTTGGCAATCTCAATGCCATTGATCTTTGCTTAAGCAAAGAGTGGATTCCTTATCTGAAGACTTCTGTTCAAAAGTTTCTTATTCATTAGCCTATTTTACTAACAGTCTATAAAAAAACTAATGCCTGGTTCTGTAATGCAAATTATTAATTTTCTCCTCCAGTGAATCAATTATATAACTTAAATACTTAAACTTCTTTATTATATTCTGTAACATTTTCATGTATTTCCAAAATGGCTTTCTACCTTGATCCAGCTATATAATATCAATGATCAGCAAAATTAGTTTGGTTGACAAAATTATTATGAATCAAAATATGGTCTGGAATTCTTAGGTCCATACCTCTGTCCTTTGTTTAAGAAATGCTCATTTTTGATAACTGATATAGATGAAATCCTCTGACTAGAACATTAGACTGGATGATAATACAAGACTGGTGACTTGCATTGACTCTACATATTAACTGTTACCACAGAATATTAGCTAAATGGGATTTATGGGTAGTGGCTTAACTGTTTTGACAGGACAGTGATGGATGTACATTTTTTTATCAACTGTTTGAAAGCATACTGTGCTGCACAATGAGATATGCTGTGACTGGCATTCCGCAGACATTTTCCACAGCACAGGAATATTTCTGCAATCAAATGTTGCAATGAGTAGATAGAAATGTTGTAGCTCAATTGAAAAAAGTCATCTAGTTCCATAACAACTGATGAAATAAATACTTGTCAAATTAGGAATCTAAGACATTTATTTAAGCTGAAAAATCTGTACACAAAGATATAATGTTTCTGAACAGAGTAACAGATTATTTTTTGTCTCCCTCATCATTCTGAGCTATGGGGTTTGCAGCATGTGCATCTGTTTCAAACAAGGTCTGAGTACTCTCCTCCACTTTATAGGCGAACATATTTTACATTCTATTAGCTAAGGCTGTGTCACAGTGTAGAAAACAATAAATACTGGCAACACTAAATTAGAATCCTAGAATTATTTAAATTGGAAAAGACCCTTAAGATCATTGACTTGAACTGTAATCCTAGCATTGCCAAGCCACCACTAAACCGTGTCCCTAAGCGTCACATCTACATGTCTTTTAAATACCTCCAGGTATGGCGACTCAGTCAGTTCCCTGGGCAGGCTGTTCCAATGCTTTAATTTCCCATTCCTGAGAGAATGGGCAACACTCTAGATGCTGAAAAAAAGCCTTTTTGCAAGTACAGAGGGCACCTGTGAAGTCTGGAGAGAGGGGCAGCATGGAGGATTTGAGTGTCATCCGAAAGGGGAAAACACATACAAGTCAGACTTGAGAGACTGAGAAGAAACTCACCATCGTTTTTCATCTGAAGAAGGTGCATAAGATGCTTAGGATGCAATTTTTCTTCTCACGTCAAAGGGAAACACCAGCCTAAATTCTTTCCTCTCAAAAATATTTTCTGGACCTCACTTTGGTAACTAAGCTGGTGCTTAATAATGTCTGGAGAAAGATTTCTGTGATACTGTATATTTATGTTCTAAGCTACAAATGGAAAAACAAAGAGTCAATCTAAAGAACTTACTACACATAATGTTTTCTATGAGGAGAAATACCTATACTTCATTCATGCTAGAAGAAAATGAACACCGTCTGAGTTTCTTTCACTAATTACTTTCATGCCGCAGTGGTTCTGTTCTTGGTTAGCAAGCACATTTAAAGCATTATGTAAGGGTAGATGTCAATGGAATCTTGTAGATCAGTATGATATAGATATAACTGGTTTCCATGAAACAACATATTTAGAGTATCAGAAACAACAGCCAATTTCATGGTATTGCTTCTTCTAAAAAATAGTTTTCCCATACTTTACTTTCTTCTTGTAAATGTGATATAACAAAACATATTAACTGTTGATATTAAAAATAGAAAACAAGGAAACATTAATACAATATATCAAAATCATGCAAAAAATGATTGTTGCATGACTTCTGTAATCCACTCAACTTCAGAATGTTAAAGTTTTTTGATGTGGAGCTTTTTATCTTGTAGATAAAAAGATGGCTGTTTAAAATTCTGTCTTATCTAAGAAAACCATCATTAAGTGAGAAATCTGAAAATCACACAGAAAAGATAATGTGAAATACCTTGAAGTGTTTCTAACTTTAAACATACCCAACATATTTTCCATCAAAAATATGATATAGTTCTGACTGTAAAATATATGACAACACAAGCTCTCCAATTGCGGTGTTTCATATGATGAGTGCACAAGACTTTTGATCATAGCACAAAGGAACTTTTATTTAAGTAATGCTCTCAAGATATGCTTTCAGTATTATCTGAAAACACAATTTTTAAATTTTTTTTCTATACAATGATCCTTTGATATTACAAGAGTCTTGATGAAGGATACAATGACTGGAAAAATGGAAAAAAGACACTGAACTTTCTGTTCAAAAAGGACTTTTTTGAACAGAAGGATGCTTTTACTCTGATTCAAAGGTATCTTATAGAAAAATAGTATCTACCAACCCCGAATTTTAATAATGAATAGCCACGCTAGAAGTAGCATTTGTCAGTCTCTCTTGTACCTGGCTGTTTTACATAGTTCTGAGCTCTTCACTACATCAAAGTGAGTATGACTCCTTGAAATACAGTGCATAATCTCAGTGTCACTACTTGATTTTAGTAATGGAAATACTTCAAGTGATCATTTCTGTTGAACAAAGATAGGAAGAAAATGAAAAGTCTTCAAAGATGTTGCATAAATGGTTAAAAGGAGTGCATTATGATTCCTTACCAGTTTTTGCAAACTTTTATTTTGTAGAAAGCATGAGGAAATAGTTCACCTGCTTTTTTTTTTTTTTTTTGGTATCATCTGCTTGGATTGCAGCAAAGAAACAATATATACAGTTTGAAAAAGATTAAACCTTAAGAAAAAAAAAACAAACAGCACAAAGCAAATAAACCAAACAAAATCGCTGCACAGAGTTTTAGCCTTCCTTTGACTATCAAATTCTGCTTTCATTTCCCTGTGCTAGCTTCCATATAATCAGAGCGTCAGCTTTGAGGCTCGAGTTTAACAGAATATCACTTTATGTTCTGCCCTAAAGGTACTGAAAAGTGCCTTGAGCAAAATGCATCAAAGAATGAAAGGAAGTAGTTTATAGAAAAAGAACTAGTTTACAACTTTACTAGCAAGCTCTGACTAGATATCCTGAATAATCAGTTCGCTGCAAGAAAATTCACTTTAAAATCATGTTGAAACTTTCCAAAGCTCAATGTTACCAAAAGATTAGAAAGCTAATATATGATTAGCAATGTCTTACGAGGCATATTTAGGAACTCTAAAATAATAAAGTGTATGATCAACTTGGTGGATGGAGATGAATGTGACCAGAGTAAATAGGAGGTAGAAGCCTCATAAGCTTTTGAATTCTCACATAAACTGAACCCAGAAAACTATCACTGGGAGTTTTGCAGTGTCCTTTCATAAAACAGAAACTAACTTTGGGCTATTTCCTATGAAAGTCGCCTGTCATTACATGAACAGTTAAGGATGCAATATTAGTTACTAGTGAAAGTAAAGGACTAACTGAAAGAACAGAGAGAACTGGAGAAAAAAAGATTTATTTTAAAATGAACTGGTTTTAAAATGAACAGATCTGTGGAGCCATACTGCCACCACCTTCACAGACATTAAAGTAACATCATTTAACTGAATATTTGGCAATGCCTGGGTAAAATTCCATAAGTTATTGCCTCTAAGCCAGAAATGTTCAAACTCCTCAGCCCAAATGCTCCCCACATTCAACTTCTGCTTGAAGGCTCACATTACAGGAAAAATAAACCTGCATCAATACTGTTCCAGTATAAGAATATTTGTAAAGTCATTTCTCTGTAGAATCTAGAGAGGGAAAAAATTCTGGCCCTTCTTCCAGTCATGCTCTTCATGACCAAATCATTCACCAGTCTCCAGAGTGAAGATACCCATTGCAAACTGATGATTGAATTCCTCACTGATATAGTTATTGCATCTGCCTGCTGCCTCTGATCACTGTAAGGAAACAGTGCCACGTAAACATTCATCAACACACAGGCACTCTTGGAAGATCAGAGAAGCCGATCCAACGTTTAAACAAAGTCAAATATAAAGAAAAAGTAAAGATTTTGCAGCAGGATTTGCCTCATTTTTTGATTTACTTTACTTTTCATAAAATACTAGAAAATCTCCATTCAAATACCCCAGTTTGAAATGCTCCTCCATTAAAGGGTATCCCAAGAACACAGAGTTGGAAACATGATCTCTCAGCAGCCTAGAAAGTCTGTTAGGGATTTCCAGTCACTGGCAGCTACCATACTGTTCCCAAGATGTTCTTTCCATTTTAATTCTAACACAGATGAGAAAGGCAGTTACTAGGACCCAGAAGCAGGTGAGACAAGGAAGACATTGAATACTCATTACCCTGGTTCACACCAGTGAAGAGAAATGAGAAGAGCAGTTGAGGAGGTCATATGTCCTATCCTCTAGCTGTACTGGTGAGACTTAAAAACTACAAGAAATTAAATCTGATAAGTGTTTAGTTCACACTAATACATCGCAATCAAATTTATTTTCTTCTGAATGCAGTGTCTACTTAAGAGCATGAGATGTAGTTTGCCTGGTCACTCAGGCTTTTAGAATACCACACAAATACTACTCAGCAAGTATGACTAAACTACAGTCCTCTCTAGTCCTAAAACTTATGACAACGTTTAAATGATAGCGGGGTAAATAAAGAAAATCAAAACTCTCAGAAGGGCTTTACATCCATAAAATAGTCCGAATTTGTAGACAAAAATGTAAATAAAAAAGAGGAAAAAAATATTCCAGTTGTTTGGGTTTACTTCTTTCTAGAGCTGGGAAAAAAATTGCCTACTTGAGTGTCTGTCATATCTCTATGGCACTTTTAGGATTAGATTTTACTTAGGTACAAGGCTTTAGCTTTGCCATAAACAATGAAACCATGTTTTTCACCTGTTAAGATGGGATAGAAAAGGAGTATAATGAATGGTCTAATCATCTTTTGGTATTGTTAAAGGCTTAAAGCATCCAGACTGAAGATGCACACAGATGTGCTTAATGTCATTGTGTGCTTTGTTAGTGCCGTTGCCATAATAATGCAGCATCTGCCTGGTGACAAAGACAGTAATACGGAACAGACCAAGAAAAAAAAATCCCTTCGTTGCGAAAAACGCTTGCGCAAACGCAGCACAGTTGCATAACCTGCTTGCAGAGAGGGAAAAACGATCAGATATAGACTGCCTGCAACAATTATTCTGAAATTATATTATGGTCCATGGACCATATATTACATGACAAGTAAGTGTCTGGCAACTGCTATGAAATCTCAGCAAAGTTGTGATGCACACTTAGGGAGGAAGAAAAGCAATCAAAAAACCAAAAATACCCAAGAAAACAAACAAGCAGGGAAAAAAAATAGGTATTTATTTGAGTGCTGAATTAAGACATCAAAATCTGAAGCAGAGTTAAATAGCACTGCAGAATTTCCTTGTATGCAGTTTGAAAATATTTTAAAATATTTTGAGTTCCTTAAAACAGCATCTCCTAGCAAAATCTGGCTAGCTGAGCATAGATAGTGAGGACAGTGTCATGATGCTGAACAAATATTTTTAGCTCATATTATGGAAGTGATGGCACTCATGATTTTAAAATGCATGATGCTTGCACAGATGCTTTTTGAACCCTGCAAAGGTACCCTGACATATAAAAATTATCTCTAATGTTTGCAGCAATTGTATTTTTATGTCTGATTGAGTGTTCAGTAACTACATAACTAACTACATAAGTGTTATAATTTTAACTTTCATTCAGTTCCTTTATAAAATTCTTTTTTGCGCTCAGCTACGTGCATTGCTTTGTCAGGGAAAGTATCTCTACTTCAGCATTTTTATTATAATTAATTATGACACTCACCTTGATTGTTGCCAAGTTTATATTCCCTAAGAGATGGAACAAAACACACAACGTGTGAATTATTTATATTTCCATATGGAGGCTTATTGTTAATACTTCCTCAGTAATCCTTAAGTGCTGTATCTTAATGAGGAAACATAGATCACTGGTGCATTTAGTACAAAATATAAACAGAAATATGTATCCAAAGAGATGAAAATTCTATTCTACTTCAAAAATGAACAATAAAGAAACCTTTCTTCCTGTCAAAATTGCTGTGACAGCTTTCAAAATGCATCTATACATGAACTGAGATACCTAACTCTGCCGTATAATCTTCCTTTGATGAATGACACGCTGCCAATATTTTAGAAGGAGCTTCCATGAGTTAAAAAAAAGCAACAAAGCAAACCTCCGTTGCTTTGCGATCCCCCTCAAATGCCAGCTAATCTATGATCTATGGTACGTTGAAGGAATGGTAGGATATAGCTCTTTCTAATTTAAACAATTTTCATATTAAGAGGGGAGGGACAGCAGCATTCAATACAGAATATTTAATTTGTGTATTGGGTGGAAGTGGTGCTTTATCTTGAAAGTAGTACCTCAAGTCAGGTCAGCAGCAGCTCAGATGTGCTCTGGATCTCCTGCAGTTTGTACAGATTCCTTCTAACACAAACCATCCCATTGTACTACAACTTCTTTTTAGATACTTGGGACCTAGAATAGAATAGCACATAACTTGTAAAAAAAACAATACAGCATGTGAAGGGATCTTCAAAGTTTACCTGAAGTCTCTGCAGAGGAAGAAAGCCTTTGGAGAACTGTCATTTTCAGCACACCTATGTGTGAAAATCACAGGCAAACACTTTGCACGTTGTAGACTTTCTATATTGTCTGATTTCTTGCCAATGATGTTTCTGCACACCGTCTGATCTGTTAAAATACACCAAATGATAGCATAAAAATTTTAAGAAAATTTGATGCGGCAATTCTTCCTAGAAGATAGGACAAAGAAAAGCCTTTTTTATCTTTCCAGTACTTTTCCCTGCCTCTCTTTGTATATGCAGAATATTTCACTCTCAGAGTAGAATTCGGATTTGAGGCACTGAATGAGTTTTTCATATATTTGCTGCCCTCAGGTGGGGCAAATGAGATGATCTACACATTGTTTGCCCTTTTCAAGTCGTATTTTTGCACCAGTCATTGGAGACATGCCAAACCCATACAACCTAACCTAAGTCCCCTTTTCACTCCCCTTGGGTAGTATTTAATGAATGTGGATCACGTCTCATCTAAGTGGCTTCAGCCTCTCTGTTACAATCTTCCATTCAATATTATTCTAGTTTACATAGGAAGAAGCATCATACTCTACAGTAGCAGCTGTGAAAAATATTGACATTTTGGTCATTTTTTTACTCCTCTTTTTCTTAGACAGCATGCTTAAACTGAACAAGAAAGATGTGAATCTTTCTGCAGATTTCAAAATACTTTTTCATTCACCAGCTTCAATTATTTAGTTTTGTACTCACTCTTTGTGGTAAAACACAGAAACTAAGATCAAGAAGTATGTCAGCCTGAGCAAAATTGTCCTATTTCAAATGTAGTAAGAGCTCCTTCCACACTATAAGAGTATATCCCAGAATTCTGTCTTAAAATTGACTTAGTCTCATGTTTTTAAATTTCTATTATCAATTTTAGAGTTGTCTATTTATATGCTCTTAGTTTAGTTATGTTAAACTAAAGATCACTTACTGGTTGTAAAATCTTTTGCAATTCAAGAATATTTAATATTTAGATAAAAGTTGGAGCACTGAGAAAACAGACTGTTGTCTCCTTGTTGAATTTATAGAAGCAAACATAAAAACTGTTTACTTGCTAAGAAAATAATTTCCCAGTCATTATGGAATCAGCCAAATGTGGAAACAAATTCTGGTCAGCATGGCAAAACTATTACTTCGGCTCTGAAACTCTTACATTAGAAACTAGGAAAATGTATTTTTTGTAAAACAAACCTCATTATACTTTATATTTCCTAATCAGAAAGTCTAGTAAAAAGTGATTTTCTTGATCAAAGAAGAGTTTTCTTAATCAAAGTTTGCTTATTTTAACATATCTGTAAAAGGAACGGAGCTTAGGCTTTTTTCTTTTCCTAGGATCTCTAACAATTTATTTCTAATATCAAACTATTTTGACTGTTCTATACTGCTATAGTTAAAACATGATCACTCTGCTAAAACCCTCTCTTGAACATGAGACAAGCCACAAGAGATAAAACAGAAGTAATCAGGATATCTAAATTGTAGAGTGTTGCTGCTGCAACTGTCAGGACAAAGATATGTTGAAGAACATCAGAGTTTTGAAGACTATATCAAAATTCAGAAGCATCTTCCTCAAAAGTTCTTCCCCATTGTCCTAAGTATAAAGCCCAGTCTCACAAAGTGAGAAATGCTAAATAAAAGTCTGTGTGATTATTTAGACTGCAAGAGAGCTTGAATGGCACTTTCCATTGATGAGTGTCTACAAATGAGTGCTATGTATAAAATTTTAGAAAACACAGATTGTGAACAAAACTAGCCAAAGGCTTAAGGGCATCTGTTTGAGCTCCTGACAGGGTAAGCGTTTAGTTAGGACTGAGAAGGAGCACTACCACTACTTTCTGTAGAAGATATTCTAATGTCTTCCATCCTCTTTATTTTTATTTTCTTAATGTTGTTTTGAGGGTTTTGCGTTCTTTTTTGCACCTTGAACTATTTTCCTGAACACAAAATGAAGATTCTCCTTTGGTATTTGTAGATATTTATCCACTTTTTATCACTTTTAATACTCTGTCACAAATCAAACTCTGTAACCTATAAGTTTGTGCTAGGCAAACTCACAGGTTTGAATGCAGTATTGCCTATGTGATCTCATCCATCGCACTAAGCATTATAGAGCAGTGATTTACTGGAATAGGGTAGCCAAGTAAATTCCCTGTCTAAACTAATGTAAATGTTCTTTTGTTCTAAAGGTTGAATGGTTTCACAGATAGTAATTTCATCTTTTATCCTACAAATGCACGCAGATACCCACAAAACCAAAGCCTTACACAACATACATTTAACAATGGAAAGATTTTCTTGACACGGTATGACTAAACATTTAACCCCTGATTCAGTCAGGAAATATACATATTCTAAATATGTATTACTTCCCCTGTGCATACCTAGAAGAGTGAATCCACAAATATGAGATAAAACAATCATAATCCATAGAGAGACTAAAATTTATTTGAGTCTTGCATTTCAGTTACTCATTGTAGCTAAAGAAAACATACTGTGTCAAAACCAGGATGATAAGCAGCTTTGCTATACTGTTTCCAAATGTGAAGAGGTGAGTACTACACACACTGATATGAAACTGTCTAAAACAAAGCACCCCATGCATTACACACCCTGTTTTGTGTGTGAAGTCATACAACTTGTACTTCCTCATAAAGCAAGAGCTGTTAGATCCTATGATGTCAAATCTGTTAAACAAATTTAATGATGAACAGGAAAATACATTCATTTCTAAAACTATTATTCTAATAGGTACAAGATCCCAGTCCCCAGCTTCCTACCAACACAGGTAATATAGGTTAGTAAGACAGTAACTATGTGTGCACAACCTAGCCTTAGAAATTATTTTGTCTGTAACCTGTTTGGAAGTAGCTTCCTATGGTCCCTGCTGATCCATGTATTAGAGAATCCACATATTTATACTATGTAAATATTTTTCAGTTACAACAATAAAAAATGTGAAATCATTAATTGTTTCAGATAATAATTAATATAGGCATGGAACAACATTTATTATTTCAGTTTTCCATTCCATTTAACATTCTCCTTATATATTACACAATTTTACACAGTGAGAGACTGTAACCGCTTAGCTTTATGAATTTCAATTGTTCTCATCATTAACAGTATGGCTGTTCATATGTGTAAAGTTAGGAAGAGGTATTGGCTAGCCAAATATTCATGAAAACAAAAGAGTAAATGAAGAGTGACTTGGAAATAATTTCTTGTAAAGCTCAGTATTCTCTCTGTTAGTCCATACTCTTTGGATAGATGGAAGTATCCTATATACATGGTGGGAAAGCAGAACTTAGACTTATATAGTCAATTTCTGCTGCACTCTGGTCTACTCTGAGAGCCAATCACTCCCTGACATAAATTCATAACGTAAACTCTTAGCTGAGCACTGCTGCAATTTAATCAGATCATTATAATTTTGAAATTCAATGCCTTCATTAAATAAATGTACTAGAATCTTTATTTAAACTCAGCTTACAAACTCCAAATGCATTTTTCAGCTGCTGCAGTTTGGGCTGACTAATAATACAAACTCTTTCCCATAACTATATACTGAATTTCGGCAAGTAATGGATGTGACAAGCAGGCAATTCTTCAATTACCTAGCAGTACATTAACCTTACTATATCAAATGGTAAGTAACCTGAATGCATCACAGGTTCTTAGTAGCAAATATGCTAAATAAGAAAGCAACATCTAGCATCCTTTAAGTCTCACAGAGGATTTGAACTGATTAATAGGAAAACACATAGCAAACCAACCACCAATATCTTCAAAGCTGGACAAGGTTTAGCAGTCCCACTGTGACTTCTGTAAAGCAACATTCACAGCGCAACAGATACAGTATATTGTAATTAATTCAGTTGAAAAGAAAGGGTGAATTTTAGAATGCATTTTATTTTCCTCAGTTTTATGCTTCAGCCTACCAGAAAATTGAAATCTCTATCTCTTCTAGGGCTGTGGAAGACTTCCAGCTTTATCTTAATGAAGAAGGAATTCTTTTTTTGACAGAGTTCTGGTTTCCTAGTATCCCAAAATCCTCTAATTAATTTACATGAGGTAGAGAGGAAAAGTAAGGATTGAAGCAAGCAGTGAAGCATACAAATATTACTTAAAAAGGATACAGGAAAATTTTCTGTGGAACAGAAGACACAAGTGTTTTATAGTAGAAAAGAATCCAATTCCTCTAACTGTAAAGTTTGAAAACCTAACATTTCCTTCTTATATAACACTATGAAAGGAATAATAAATGAATGTCACCAATTTTGAAATCAAATGAGACTGAGAGGAAGCTGGAGTTATAAATGCATTCAAATAAGATTGAAGAATAAATTTTTACAAACAGATACTACATTATGTCATAAGGGCATTTTTTTCTCCTAAAAAAACTCAATTCCATGCCAATAGCTAATACAAGGAAAAAACTCATACTGAAAATTAGGAATAATGATTTAGACAATTTCCCTAAATTGCCATGTAGGCTGTTGGTTTTCAAGCAGAATATTACATAATCTTTCCATTATATTTACCTAAAATTTATATAGTGCCATTTGTGCTTGTGAGAAATTATGGAAAATATTACAATGACATCTATGTTCAAAGAACATTGCAACTCTAACTGAAGCAAAGAAATCACAGATGCCTGAAGACTAAAAAAGCAGGACAACAGTTACATCACTTCATCCTTTGGGCCCAAAGGCTCAGTACTCTACAAGTTATAGATTCAAATATTAACTATATATGGGTATATATAATCTCATTGAATTGTTGCTTCAGTTGAGAATATGCTTATTTTATAAACCTGTAATTAGAAAGACCTTTTAGTAAAATGTTGGAAGAAAACTATAATGCTAACGTTTGGCAAGATGGGTTAGCCTTGGCTAACAGACAAGCTCCCACCCAGTCCCTTACTCCCTTCCCCTTCCCCAGTGTTAAAGGAAAAAAAGTAAGAAAAGCAGTGAAAATGCTCGTGGGTCGAGATAAAGTCAAGGAGATTGTTTACCAGTTACCATCATGAGCAAAACAGATTGACAGAAAATTATATTTATAGCAAATTAAAATAGGTATTTGACAGTAGTGGGAAACAAAAAAATACAAACATTAAAAAAACATCTTTCCTTCTCTCCTTTCCCAGTCTCTACTTCATTCCTTTACCTGTAGCTCCTCTAACCCCATTCCCTGAGTGGCATTTGGGGTCATGGGCAAAAGAGGTTACAGTCAGTACACAGGGGTTTCTCTCTACTCATCCTCCCTTTTCACAGGAGCAGAGCCTGCTCCAGCACAGGCTCTCTGTGGGCCACAGTTCCTTTAGGAATATCCATCTGCTCCAGCATGGGATTATCCACAGTCTACAGTGTGATTGGCTGCTCTTGCATGGTCTTCTCCATGGGCTGCATGGAAATACTTGCTCCACCATGGTCTCTTCTAAGGGCTGTGGGGGAATATCTTCTCTGCCATGGAGAAACTTCTCCTTCCCCCTGACTTCTATGTTCCCTCTGCTGTTTCTCACTCTTTTCATTCCCTCCTGCTCTGCCTGTGCAGTGGTACCTGAACTTTCTTACA
The DNA here is from genome assembly GCA_033558235.1 of Neomorphus geoffroyi. Lineage (NCBI taxonomy): Eukaryota > Metazoa > Chordata > Aves > Cuculiformes > Neomorphidae > Neomorphus > Neomorphus geoffroyi. Next base: position 27,264,628 of record JAUMJM010000002.1, read on the forward strand.
TACATTCTCCCGTAGGCGCCCCACTGGTGGCTGAGCTCCTGTGCTGGACCTACTGCAGAGTCAGCTGGAACTATCTAGAGCACGGACAGCTACTGCCATCTACTCACAGAGGCTACCCCTGCAGCCCCCCTGCTGCCAAACATTTTTACCTCCATCAGTACACTTTGTAAAAGGCTAAAATAATATTTTTAAGCCAGTTCTTCATGCAGGTCTTTGAATTTGTAGATTTTATTGCACAGGAGCATAATTAACTTGCCCACATTTGTATAAGACTACATACATATATGTGTGTAAAGTCCAGAATGAAATAAAAGCTCATGGAAATTATATCAGGACACTGAGTTTCTCTTATTTTCATTAATGTTTTTGACTACATGCAGACTTGGCAAAGTAACGCATCCAGTAAACTAAGCCTTAACTTTGACAATTACTTCAATGTCAAAGGAAGGGTGACAGATAATCTAACCTCCTCTTCAGAGTTTGCTGACTTTTCAATGGATGTCGCTATCTACTTGTAAAAGAGGTGTTGCATCATTCCTGGATTGTTTAGGACATGCTTTCACAGTTCAAATTAGCCTTCACCAGAAACATTCTTATTTATATATGATACAGTTAAAATTTCCTTCCCTCAGTAAAAAAGGAATCAATAGCAAATATTCTTCTCTTCTCCAAGGGTGGCCGGTTTGGTTACTATCCAAGTTCACCTTAAAACACTAGGTAGATACTCATTAAAATATCGGTTTAACTACAGGTAATTAATAGTGTACTTCTTCACAGTTCTGCCACCAGCTTTGTTTCCTGATTTCCAAATCTATATGGAAAGTTGTAAGGTACCCAGGGGCATGATGTGGGAAGAGGGAGTTTTGGCAAAACTAAATTTTACCTTTGTTATCAACATACTTTGGAATTCTCTGTGATTATTCTGGTCTGATGAAAAACGAGTTTCCTTATGGGGCATTTTATAATTGTGATATGGCATAATCAAAGAACTTTTTTAACATATCACATCACTAGTAAATGCTAATTATGTAACAAGAAACTAATTTATCATTCATAAAATCTCTTACACCATATTCTTACTTCATATTTATTCCCTTTGTTTAAACTATTAATAGAACAATCCCTTTTATTGCAGTCTCATGAATCCCACTTGAATATTCACTGGACTCAACACAAAGGTGTACTCCTGACATGTTGTAACTCTCAGCTTCTGGGATAGCATCATGACATGTGATCACTCTAATTACAGACTCTTTTTATATTTTTTTCCATTTGGTATGGTTTAAGGGAAACTAATTCTGGTTAAAATTAAGATTCAAGTCTATCTTCATTATCTCCCATTCTCCTGTAAAAATAGGGGATTTGTGCTAATAATTTCAAAGTGTAAAGAATAAAATACATAAGCTTATAGACTCCTAAGAAAACTCACAAAAAGTAATCAACAAAAGTATCAACAAATCTACACGCAGGAATTTAAAATAAAAGTTATTACATGGTTTGTCTTCTATAAGCTTAGCAAGAATCCAGCAGGATAGCTCAATTTACTTGTAGGCATTTCCAATTTCAGACTTTTGGGAACGATGAACTTTTAATTTTCAAAATAATAGTTTTGTAACCATTTATTTTCTTAAAATGTCTACTTTTGATTAAACTAAGACAATAAAAACACTACTACATTGTGAGGAAAGCTTTTGAATCTGCCCATAGTGCAAAAAAGACTAAGAGCCATAGAGAGATTATTAACATAAATTGCAATTATGAAACTGATTGTCATCATTTACAACTCTTTTCAAATTACTTGACAGATTGTCATGGAAAAATAATTTATGCAAATTTATTAATGTTTATGCAAATTGTTTTACTTTAAGACTGAAATAAGACTATGGATCCAATGCCCTTCAATACTTACAGGGAAAAGCAAAGGATATGTCTTTCACTTACACTTATTTGAATTAATCATGGTAAAACCAAAATAATTTTATTTCTAAAATTGCTTTGATTGGAAGATGCTCATACAAACTGAGCAATTAATCTAGCAAAGCATTATGTAGACCGTGAGAGAGTTCACTTTGGATGTGATCATGGACACATCTTGAGTTAAGATCAGGAACTGTTCAGAATGCATAAAAATGAAGTATTTAATGAGGGGAAATTGGAGAAGGATGTTATGCTGTACTTCTTAAATGCCTTTTTTTAAAGTCTTCTGATTGCTTGTAAATTTTGATTTAAAGAGCTTTACATAATCATGTAAATACTCAGCAGGCTTTACCCAAGCCAAGTTACTTCTACAGCTGCTTTGCAGATTTAGACAGGAAGATACATCAGACTGCATTTGAAATTTGACCATCAGCTTTTCTGCAAATTGAAAGTTTGCTCATTAAAAACTTTTTTCTCTTATATCATGAAGAAACAAGTAAAATCCTGTTGATTTATAAACTTTCTAGTTGCAATCATAGAGGAAAAAAGAACAAATATATCCGATGGGCCAAAGAGAAACATCTACAGAAGACTTTTTTTACCAGGACAAACTCATGAACTTAATGCTGGTTTCACTATTACACAGAAATATTCTCTCTATTATAGGTTCAGTTACTTAATAATTTGAAAGAGATCATTATCCCTTCAACATTCAAAACAATAACAAGATGAGTAGCCCCAGTAAAACAGAAAGATATGTTACCTGTTCGCAGTGGTGAGGAATAAGAAGTGAGAATAATCCAATATACCTGCCTTCTGTATACTTCCATCAAGATAATACACAAAGTAAAGAGAATATAGGCATGTCTCCATAGAACAGCTGAAGTTTCTTTATTCTTTGTCACTTTATGGCCTCATAAAGATCAGGTGATGTTACCCCATCCCTGTGGTCAAGGAAATAGCTTAGGTCTCCATTAGGAGCTAGTCAGGTTCACTTTGTAAACATTTAAAAGATGTGCTACTTAGCTTGTCACTCCTCTCTGCTGCTACCTGGGAATTATCTCTTGCTGGCAACTACCTCAGCAGAAACATATGACAGTTTAGGGTATTTAGCCATAGTGAAAAATACCAAATTTAAAACAAAATATTTAATAACTCAAAAGTATACACACACACAAACAAGGACAATAACAGACAATAGAGGGTTTCTTTTCTTGTTATGTGAAATAAGTGCAACAGAAAAACTTGAAGTGATCATGATCAGTTTATAACTTTGTAAAACAAAAACATACAAAAATAATCTGTGGAAGAAGTGTCTTTGCCTTTCACATCAAATTTAATTTCAAACTTTTGCTTTCACTTATTATGGGGCAAAAAAAATCTGAGAAGTAAAGTTAATTAGCTTTTATTTTACTTTGTCTGACACTATTCATTGTGGTATGCTTAAAGTTTCAACTGTATTCTGGATACTGATTTTTCCATATCAGAAGTCTGAATATCAAAAAGGTAGTGAAAGAAGTAAATTGAGTACCCCAGTATATGGTAGAGGCCTGGAATTCCTTCAAGTCCAAGATATTAAAATTGCCACCAATCTACACAGGAGAAATGATAGGAAAAAAGAGGATAAAAAAATCTTCTGAAAAGGGACTCAACTGAATCAATAGTTCTCTCGGGAAGGGTTTATATGCAAGCAGAAAAAAAAAACACAATCAGCCTGATTAGTAAGAAAGATTATCCTTTAGGAGTCAAGAAATAGAAAGGTAAGAGTCAAGTGAGTCAGACCAGGGAAAGGATATTAAAACAAATAACTTAAGATTCTTCAAATATGCAGATGAAAAAAAAATTAATAGTAAGATTACTAGGAAGAAGGTACTGGGTAGAGATTAAAGATAAACTTAATATGGCTTCAAAACTAAAGATTTTCATAATGAAGAAGTTGTTGAGCTAGGGACAAAGAGAAGATGAACTTAAGGATGGTAGGAAAAAAGAATTCACCACAATGAAGCTGTAATGAAAATTCAGACAGCTTAGTGACCCCCAATTGGTTGGCACCTATGATCTTCTCTCACATGTTTTTCTATATCTGGCACACAAAATCATTATAGAATCATAGAATAATTTAGGTTGGAAAAAACCTTAAGAACATTGAGCCCAACTGCAAACCTAAGGCCACAAGCATTTGTACAATGACTTTAAAGACAAGGGAATCTTGTTTGTTTGTTTGTTTTAATATCTAGTGAATAGTAACTGTAGCATATATTAAAAAAAACCAAACAACAAAACCCACCATATTTCAGAGGTGAATAGCTTGATCCATATGTTTAGAATTGTTGATATAAGCTCAATAATGTGCAAAGCATTACAACAAGATTTTATATCAAAAGCAACTACAGAGATATAAGTTAAAGAAAATGAGGTTAGACATTAAGGGTCTTAGCAAAGATAATCTGGCAACTTAATTTCCTAAATAAGAGATAAACAAGAAATCTCATCTCATTGAACTTCAGTGTGTGATTGGTGCTGTCACATGGAAATCTAATAGAGCCAGAAAAGACAGAAAGTAATAGTGATCGATACGAAACTACTAAAGGACTGATAACAACGACTAAACTTCAGAGAAAATACTGTGACTAAGTGAGATTTTCAGTAAAGTTGCAATTTTACATAATGAGAGTTATCAAATATATGACTTTTAACATCCTTTTTAATAAAAAGTTTGAACAGCATAACTAGTTTTAGAAGAGCCTAACATACACAAAAATAACCCAGGCTACCTCAATGATCTGTATAATAATAATGGCATGAATTGTAAGAAAAAATAAACAGAGGTTTACATAGATCATCAGAGGAAATGAAAGTCATATCTTACAAGGAAAGACTAAACAACAATTTTTGGCCCAGTAAAAGTAATGCTATGAGGAGTGTAACAAACTATCCCCAAATATTTGATCATGGAGAATATAAACATCAGACAGTACTGGAGTGAAAGCAAAATGAAGAAAGAGTTTTGTCTGACTGTGAAACTTCACATAGAGAAGCAAAGCAAAAGACACAACAACTCTGAAATAGAGCTTCCTACACCACACTGCAGTAATAAGGGATGATGCAAGGGGTTTCTGTTACACAAATACGAACATACACTAGAATCCTGTCTTGAAACTTGCTGGGGAAACTGGAGGGACGGAAAAGCATTATTACTTAATCCATTTTCCTAGATTAGCATTCTTCCTTTCATTCAATCTATGCTCTCTAGAAAAGCTAGATCTCTTCGGTAGGGACTTCTTCCCTGCTCAGGCAGATCCAGAAGACATAAAAGTCTCCCAGAAATCTTGAAGTGCCCAGCTGAGGTGCACATTCTCCTGATTGTGCTAATCTCCTTTTTTCTCCTCTGTTTACTCTTTTCTAGAGTTAATGCGTTCTTTTCGATCAGTTTGTCAAGCTTAATTGTTGTCTTTTGTCCCAGACAGAATTCTGACTTGCCCTTTACCCTGCATTGCTATGCTCATAGACCAGACCAAGAGGAGCTACAAGTCTCACAGAGCTGCAGTGAAACAGCTCCCCCAAATGGTATTTTTTAGCATGATAATTCCTTAGGGAATGCAGTTTAAAGTCATTAAGATTCTTAAATGTTTTGGGAAAAAATTACCTTCATAATATCTATGATTTCTTATTAGCAAGGGGGGGGGGGGGGGGTGGAGGGCTTGTTTTGGGGGCGTTTGTTTGATTTTCAACTGAAAACGCTGTTATCCAGCTATTGCAGTCTTTCTGATGCATAGAAGTCTACAGGTTACCCTTCAGTTCTAGGTGGGAATCAGAACTCTAGAGACCCTGGAAGGCAGGCAGATCACCTCCCGAATGAAGAAAAGCTTTGGGTGGAGAAGGGGTCGTTCTTTCATTGTTAAAGAAACAAACAACCGGCTACCAGAGGAAGTACTAGGTGATACAAAGGACGATTGCAGTACAGAAGGAAGTCTGGGCACCTCAGAGATTGGTCTTCAAATAGTGTGGGCAAGACAGAAAAGTTGGCCTGTTCACAGAATATGTTGGTTCAACAACAGCTTTGTCAGCCACAAGATAACTGGTCGTTTTTATTTCTTAAATAAAAATGCTTCATTTTGCCCTTCAAGATCATCAATAAGTTCTCACTAAGTAATGTTGATTTGTTAAAGGCCTGATTAGTTCAAAACAAATCAAATCAAAATCTCTGGAGATAATTTTTTAAAAGGATTACCATGTGTAATTCCTATGGTAGTTGCCATGGATTTTCAGCTCAATACACTTCAGGTTAGACCCCCTAAACTCTCTGATGCAGTCTAACAGTGTAGACTGATTGATTGATTGTTATCTATATTTGTATATCCTTGTATAGTTTTGATTTACCGTCTATTCTTTAAGCAGTACACATCACGATTTCCAGCATTTCTCCATCAAAAATTTTTTTAAATTTTTTTTTAATAATAAATCCAGGCTGCTCCCACACAGGATCTCCGGGGGCAGGTACTCAGAGAAGACTACCAAATGACCTAAGACTCATGATAAAATTCCAGCATCACCGTGCCTTGTTTTTTTCCTTTTCCCAGTGCTAGAACACTTAATGGTAATTCACTGCAAAAGTAGGTATAATATTTCTTAAGAATAGAAGTTATCTAGGTACAAGCAAAGATTATTCATTAATTCCTAAAATGAATTTCTAATTTATTTACCAAAGTGAAAAATAATTATTATTTTCTTGTTATTTTTTATTAGTCAGTCAATAGGTGCCAATTACTATATTAGCAATGGAAAAACCTCCCTCAGACAACAAGAAATTTCACTTTTTTTTTTTAAGAGCTTGTATTTACAAAATATGCCAGCAGGAATATTTTATTCAAACATCAAAAGAGGCCTTATTTAAAATTGTTTGTTTGAAGATGTCTCCAACTAATTTGTGTAGCAAGTAAGTTATTAACAGAAAATAATAAGGAAAGTTTGAATCATGAACTGGATGGATAATGATGGACATGTGATCATATTAAAATACTAATACTAGAAGAACATACAATGATGAATGACCAAGTCAAAAACACAGTCAGCTCTATTTAACACCTCTATTTAATATCAGTGGGGTTTTGAATTTTTTTATGCAGACACTTTGCAGAATTGGGTCATAGAGTCATCAGATTTTTGAATGTCACTTGCTGCATTAAACATGTTTGATAACATTGTGTTTCACATCCAGCAAATATGCCAGCTGTAAGAACCACAGCAGAAAAAACTGTCCTTTCTAAAAGTCTCTGCAATGCAAACATTTAACAACACCGTGTGTCATTTCTCCTCAAAACCGGTGGTATTTTACATTTTCAGGAAGGTTATTTTTCACAGTAGTTCCATCCTGACCAAATGGTGGTGGCAAACAAACAACCAGCTAATATCATCAAAAGTAAAGGCTGGCAATAATTATTTTAACTAGTTCTTTCCTAAGGAGTAGAGATCAAATGAGGAAAAGATCAAAACAACTAAAAATCATATTCATCAGTGCCAGTGCTAAACAAAGGAAAGCCTTGGTTTTCATAACAGATATTATTAACTCACTGGTAAGAAACAATATTAAAAGTGCAGTACAGACTGCTCAGCTTTAATGCCTTTGTAAACATGCCATCTGCTCTCTGTGCATCAGTCATGGACATCCAGCAATCTTTGGTAATAAGAATATAGTGAATTAGTCATACTATAATAAGAAGTTGTGCACACCTTCAAAGGGAAAAATAAATAATAAAAACAAAAGGATAAACACATCAAGCATCAGGAAGTTAATGAAATTATATTTACAAAAAGGTTACACCTTCAGGAAGAGAATTTCAGTACAATGAACTTTGGCATGAGCTGTTAAGGCAAGAAGAGGTACTACCAATTACATGTTGTGCTTTCAGGTCAACCCGAGACAACACTAAATGCAAGCACATGACTAGACTATAAGAAAAATCATAACAGTAAAGAAAAATGACATTTTATTTAGTAATGAAATGCAAACTTGAGGTTTTTGAAATTAAGGTATTCCTCATAGGTTTTGGACACTTTTATAACCTAACCTCGTGTTTTGAAAATCTTGTCAATATCACAGAAAGAAAAGCTAAATAAAAAAATAGATCTTTTCCTCTATAGTTTTGGTAACATGCAATCAATATTCTGCATAAGCGAGTCATACTTTCTCTGTTCTGCATCTGTGTCTAATTAATTCACATATCTTTTCTCTTACGTTAAACATTTTTATATCAATGTTAAAATACAGCATTCCCAGACACCATGCTTTTCCATACCTTGCTTAAAAATACATCAGAACCCTGTCACTTAGGAAGAATTTTTTTTTCCCAGTGCCAAAGGACTGTAATGTTTAGTGACTTTATTCACTTAAGGAGTCATCTTCAGAATTGCCTTTTCTCCTCTTGGCATGCAGAGACCTGGCTCATACCCTCTGGCTTGTGACTAAAGGTTGTGTAACCATGTGAGCTGTTTTTAGGCTACCAGAAGCAGCGGTTACAGAACTCCAGCGAAACAGTACTGTCTCAAAAGCAGCATTAGCCCCAGGCCAGGATTTTCTGTCCTTGCAGCACAGACATACATGAACTGGTGGAAGGCAGGTACTAGGCTTATCTGCCACCCATTCATAGGTACAAGACTGGGCCAAGCAGCTGGCTGGGATACCACCTTTTCACTCCTGCTCTATGAGGTGCAGAATTTTCTAGAGCCCAGCCAACACCCAAAAGTCAAAATCTAGCAAAAGCTGGGTTGCTTGAGGACAGAGATGGTTTGACCGAAATCCCTTTAGGAATATTGTTTTGGGACAGGACTATAATGAAAGTGTATGAGAGAAGGAAGCTCTGTAACATCTAGTTCACCAAGTAGAAAAAAACTCATTGTTCCTGAAAAAGACAACTTTAACAATAAAAAATTGAGAGCACTTCTTGAGGATTCAAAGGAGATGGCAGAAAAAAACCTCCAGATCTGATTTCCAGCCACGTCAAAACAAACGTCATCATTTGTGTTTTCTCTTCTTGTATATCTGAGTTATGTGTGTTTATGAATAATGTTATCCTTCTCTTTATTGATTATAATTTACTTCTTTTTTCTCTTTTAATAAGCAGTATCCAAAGAGGCACAGATTATTTATAGAGACCTTTTTATTTTAATTGATTTTTAACTTTTCATGTAATTGAACTGAATTTATACTCTTTACAAAGATTTCCAATCACTGCTAGCAAATGTCTTCAGACAGAACTAGTCAGTCAGCTAGCTGGGTTTTTTTGGTGCACTATCACAATAAAATGCCACAGACCCTAAACCTGTTATCTGTCAGTATAATGTAAAGAAGAAAAACGTCTACATGGTGAGCATCTTCATTTGAATTGCAGGCTTGATGGCTGATCTCTTCTTATTTGAAAATACAAAAAAAAGGAAATGAGCAATGTAAGGGGTTGCATAAGATATCTTTGTTTTCACTTGAAAGCTAGGTGTTTTGAAGATCAAATGTTTACTGTGTTCGTCTACACATGCTTTACAGTTGTTCATTTGGGACACAAAGAGAAACTGAGGATTTAGTTTGTTTCTATCCATCACTCTTCTTCTCTTTTGCAAGAAAAAAAGGCTACTGAGCCTGTGATAATCTTTGAAACTGTTCATAAAAGTGTTCTTTACTGGTTGTGCTTTGAAATTCTATTCATGAACTCTCAATCTTTTAAATATGCCCTGTAATACTATGTCGACCTCTGTGAACTCACGCAAAATTGACAATTTGACAAATGTCAGTGCTACATAACCCAAAACCCTTGTTCAAGTTCTGTAACATGCAGTGACCCACAAGATGACATTTTATTATCCTCAGTTTTTATATTCTCTCTGTCAGGCTGATGAAGAATTTTTTGTTGGTTTTTGTGAAGTATCAAAGTCTATCTTATATAATGTACTGTTCTCTGTCCTACCGACTTCTTAGCCTAAAGGCATTGATTTGGATGCCAGTTTCAAAGAATGCAGATGTGAAAGCAGAACAGCATCATAGCAACCCTTTTTAATAATAGTTGACAAAAAAATTCATAAGATAACTAAATTTTTTGAAGACTAAATCTTCTCTTTTATTACATTTCTCTAAGACAAGGTATGAAGCCTGTTTTAGGACTCAGAGTGAAGCTATGAGTGATCTTTCTTGTTAATTTAGCAGTGGTTTCTGGTAGAGACAATTTTTTTTGATTCCCATGGAAGTCAACAAGGCTAGAAAGGATGTGCTTCCTAGCACCTGGACCTTGCTCAGGCTATTAGATGTTAACAGTTAGGTGAGGTAACTCAGAGGAATGAAATAAAAATGAACTTAAAAATTATTGCCCGCACCCGTGGCAGTGCTGCTAGTATTAAAATCAAACAGAACTAGCAGGAGGCACCTACACTCTCACAGTTGAAAATCTGTGGTGTCTGATATCTCCCAGGAGACAAAGCATCTGGATCATAAATCAGGATGAAAAAATTAAAAGTAAAGCAATATGCTTTTTCAATATCTTACCACATGGGAGTTTTGTCTTAACCTTCTGCAAAATGTAACTTGTTTCAAATGCTGTGAGTTGTAGCTGCCTAGATACAACATGTTCAGTCAGAGAGGTTAATTAAAAACTTTTTTTATCTCTGGATCCTCTGTAACTGTTTTTTCAGATGATAGATGAAAATAAAATATTTTGGGCTATCACACTGTTAAATCAGGTATAGAAAAATATGATGTGGAAGTTCAGTATTTGTATCAGGGCACTCAAAGCTAGCCCAGCTGCACTCTTCATTCCTGACCCCCTTCATCCTAAAGGCTTCAGTGTGATACTGTACAGAAAAGACATGGAGATCAAATCTAACATTCTCAATCCCTTCAACAGAACGAGTGTATTGTTCACGGTTGGAACAATTGCTGAAGAGTAAAAGTTCATGAGAGTATTTTAGGAAGAATGATGAAAGCTACATAGAAAATTCAAACAAATAGTTACTCATAGTCATGACTCTAATGACCTAGAAATTTAGAAATCCCATGCATGGTGCCAGAAATCTAGTCCACTTGCATGTAAACCTCAGATCTGTGAACTGAACCTGATCTTACAGATCTAGAGTCTTATTGAAATCCTGACAAAATAAGGTCTGGATATACATTGAAGCCCGCTGTCTAAAATAATTTATTATATAAAGTGCTCATTCCTTCACATTACTTTGAATGTATTATGCAGATCTTGGTAGATAATGATCTTTTGAAATCTACTAAACAACAACATTAGGCTCTTCTTTAACATAACATTCTATTTGCTGGACAAATCTGTGCTTCATTGAATTCAGTGCTGCTGATCTAAATAAGGTCAAACTTTTATTCATGATTTTTAACACCCTCTGTTTCTAATCAAGCTTAACAAGAATGTAAATTGAGCAGGGTAGTAGGTCTATTTTAGAAGTTCAATGCTTCAGCCCATTTCAAACTTATATAAAACCATATCTCTTATTGGGAGAATAAAAAACAGTCTTTACCACTCAAATTTTCATTTTTCAACTTTCCACTAAATTTGTAACAGTTACAATATTTCACTCTGAGAAAAACAGAACAGTTTGTCAAATACATACACATAAACATATTATTCCTACTGCAGTGACTTTTACCCTGAGACTTTTACTCTGTAAAATCTAAAAAACCAGAACAGATATACTTTGTTCATATATTTTTCGTGAATGTAGAAGAATACAATTTGACCTAGCTCATATATTGATTAGATTAGTTATATTCAGATGTATTTATACTAGTTATCTTAATTGTGTTAACTATTCTCCTTCCACAAGATAAAATCTTCTAATCGTGCTCTATACAGTTAATGCTTCCATGGTACATTGTTCCTCGTTTAAAATGGACAAATGTGAAACTACAAAGGGTGAAGCTAAAACTACATTTCTCTTTAATGTCACCGAAATTATTTCATAAATTGTTTTAGGCATTTCACAAGTTCAGGAATTAATTTCCAACTGCTTTCTGTTAAGGATGACCCAGAGGAAAACAAAATATATAATCAAATCTTTTCAATTTATTATTATCTGAACTACTATGGGATTTTTCCACCATCTGTATTATCAAATACTGGACAAAATTGTATACAGTATGCTTCTTCAGGCAAAGCAGATAATATTATTTACTATTCATTCTAACAGCCCCAGGCTGTGGTTTGACATTTCAAAATGTTTAGCCATGGTAGTGACATAGGATATTTCTATTCATTTCTGCACTGTGACTGATCTAAAAATAAATTAATCCATTCAACATACAAACATTCCTCAGTGACTGAAGCTTTTTAAAAACAATAGCCATTTTCTTTAGTGAACCCTTCTAAATGAAGTTTAAAATAAGAAACTAGTATTGCAGGCTGTGCCAGGAGGCAAGGCTTACATTACTCCAAAAGCAGGCAACAATAACTGTTTATATCAGAGGTGTCCCATGCATAAATATAGATATGCATGAGAACGGATATGTGCAGTTCAGTTGAGACAACAGTTGTATGTACAGCAAGATGGAAAAGGAGAAGGGAAGAGTGAGGCAATATTGAAAATTTTGATGAGCAGTGATTGTACTCAGGCTAGAGTTGCACTAATATGAACACTTACATAGGTTTTTGGGTTTTAATCATGGCAAAGGAAATGGAAATGAGGGAGTGGAGGAAATCAATATTTTATAGATGTTTGAGATGCAAATATGTCGGTGCTGTAGTTTCCAGTGATAAGGCGGAGGATGACATAATTGGAAAGAAATCATCACAGGAATGGAAGTTCAGTTCATATTTGTGAGGAAGATCTCCCTGAGGTTTGCAGCAGAGGGAGAGAAGACTTTGTAGAAAGCCATTTGGCAACCTCAAGAGGGTCAAGATGAAATTGTAACATGATAGTAATTGCAGAAGTCACCCTAAGAAAACAAGAACAAAAGAAAAGCTAAGTCTGCTGGGCAACCAGGAGAGATCTCTTAAAGACCAGGCAGCTAAGAAAGCGCACCTTGCTTTTGTTCGATTCAATGTTGATTCTGAGCCTCATTTAGTGAGACATCATTAATGCCTATGGCTATTTTTTTTAAAAAAAAAAGCATGTACATTTGTCACAAAGGAGATTTTTCTCCAGGAGCTATAGCTAGATGCATGTTCTCATTTCTCCTGAATCAGATATTGCCACTTTATGTTCTGTTGTTATTTTCAGATTGTGAAAATACATAAGTGATCAGCTAATTAACTGCAGAGATAACAGGCAATTATCAGATCCTGTGCACCATATTTACTACACCTACACAGTGGATTTAACACCAAATTCATGGTGAGTTCAATTCATGTGCCATTCATGCACCACTAAGTTCCTTTGCATTTGTACAGAAGTTGGCTCACTGCTCACATTGTGTCCAGGGCTTCCCTGACTACAAAGAGAACCTTGTCCCTTAGATTAATGCTCTGTTTCCCAGGGCTGTCTTTCTGTGAATACACCCTTGGTATTTCAAACATCTCTGCAAACTCTTTCAATGCAGATGTCTCACGTTCACACTTGGAAACAAATTCTTAAAATAATGTGGATAGGAATTTACAGAGACAAGTTCCTTCTTCCTGAACTGCATTGTAGAAGCTTTCAGAATAGACATTTGTCCTCATATATTTGGACCTCTTTGGTTCTACATAGTGTTTACATACAACAGTGAATGGCTGTTGCGCAGGCATCTATGCCAGCATTGTTTCAAAAAAAAACAAACAAGTTTTGATATACACTGGCGACAACAGAGATTCCAAAACAGTTTAAATGTTGATGACAGAATTTATCTCTAAAACACAAACTTTCTTTAGTGAACCTCCTCTAAGAAATAGAGGGGACTGTCCGATGCTGTATATACCACTCTGTAGTTGTGTGGTCTTCAGCAGATGTTCTGTAATTCCAGGCAGTTTTTTGAATTTGAGAAAATGAAGGGGGTTTGGCCATCTGGAGAAAACCTCCACCTTGTTAATATGAAATTCTTACAAAATTCAAGAAAAAGATAATAATCTATTCAAGCATGTTTACATATAAAAAACAATACATTTTCCATTTCAAACCTAACACTTGCAGTAGCTGTACTTAAAAAATGTTTTGAAAAAGATATAAATAGAAAAAATTCACTAATGAACTTCCTGAAAGTTTCTTTTACTTTGGTTTATTTGTTTTTGACTGCCAAAAGCAGAATATGGAAATGGTTATAAGAAATATCTTGACAACAATTTCAGATTATTATTATTTTATGACTGAATTAAAACCAGGTATACAGAGGATGTTTAGTTCATAATTTTGTTTCCAGAATCTCAGTGACTGTATTTCATAATAGCATTTTATGCTGCATTAACAGAGTTTTATGCTGCGTTAACACCATTTTATAGCATAATGGAAAACAAATGGATACAAAAGAGAGTTAAAATCAAAAATAAACTGCAATACTTTTTTTCTAGCTTGTTCTTATGCTGTACACTGATATTATTGCCAACAAAACAATACCCTCTACTTCAACTTCTCTTCGAAATGAGCATTTACAGTATCGTATATGTTCATATAATTGTAAGGAGAAAGGCTGGGATTCGTGTTTTGGAGCTGATATTTTTACAACATGAACACAAAATTTATAAATTAAATTTGGCTTGATTTTAAATACAAGGTATGATATATTGTATAAGGCAACTGAGGAGTTTAGCTGGCCTATCAAAAATTCAAATAAGAGGAAGAAAGGAATAGATAACACCTTACAGGACAAAAGAGATTTTCCCAAAGGAAGCAAAGGATTACTCTCTTGAGATTAAAATGAACCAGGTTTCCTATTCTGCTTTTTGATGTTATTGGCCTTTCTCTCAAATTTGGTGTGTTCTCTGCTGGACTTACGTACAGCTTTGGACACTGAACTGTAAGAAAATACTCAGAGGCTAGAAAGGAGGTTATAAAGAAATTGGAACTGCTTAGACTTGGAAAGAGATAAAGGAGAGCAAATACAAATCTTCAAATAATAGAGTCAATAAAGGAGAAGAAAGAGAATCATTGTTCTCCATGTCCATATTAAATAGGGTAAGAATAAAATGTTAATACTGCAGCAAAGAAATTTAAATCAGACATACACAAAACTACTGATAGCAAAAATGAGTAAGAAATGATATATTTTACCTTTGAAAAAAATCAATAGCTTCATCTTAGATTCTTTAATAAGTTGTTCGTGAAACATGCTGGGAATAAGAGTAGTTGCACTTTTCTGTGATTAATTTGATTTTGCTTCCCATTGAGAATAAACAGAACTTGGAGCTAAACTTTGAACATTTTCCTCGTGCTAGGTTTCTTTCAACTAAACCAGTTCCTTGATTTGGCTCAGTGTGCAACCATTCAAAAACTCATGCCAGGCAAAAGGACAGGGTAGCAAAAGGACAGAAACTAATGACAGGAAGCAGGGGACATGTGTGATTACTTCCTTTGGCAGATCTGTTTGGTATATGCAAATACGAGATATTTATAGAACTATGCCTTCTTTCTTGGATAATACCATGGTCTATTTGAAGAGGAGGGTTTTTTTCCTCAGTTTGTCTATTGTAATGGCATACGCCTGAGCAATGTCTGAAATTCCTAGATACAGTAACAATTTGAATAATCAAAGAATAAGATATACTAGAGTGACCAAACTTAGTATATAGGTTCAACTGGTGTAACTGGTAACACGTCGAGACTCCTCTTTTTTCAGTTCCACACACTCAGGAAACTTCCCTGGTTTCACTGAACAATGAATACAATTTCTGTTTGCCAGATTTTTCTAATAGGGAAACCTGACAAGACGAGAAGCCCCAAATACCACGTATTTAGTGTTGTGATGCGTAACAACATTCTTCCATCAAAGTTTACACAACTCCATCCAGAAAAGCCTGTCTATATTAAAATCAAAGAATCATCTTGTATAACTATATCTGTCATGAGCTTTTAATAAAAACAATGTTTACTGAGGGTACAAGGCATGATAGAGACAGATTTATGATTTTTAATTACTGCTTTCCCCTCATGTTTCTTAAAAGGTTATTTCCAACATCTAATTCTATTTCAGCTCAACCAGTTCTCAATGACTAATCTTTTGCTTTCTTTATAATAACAATTTATAAAGTTACTTTTTCTTTTAATCTTTTTCTCATAACACTGGGAACCAGTCACAGTTTCTGCTGACAAAGAATTGCTCATGCTGATAAAAGAAGTATTCTGTCAGAAATCAGCTGTATGCAATGAATTGTAGGCAGCTGACAGAATATCTGGTGGTTTTCTCATGTGGAGATCCTTAACTCCCTCCTTCCTTTTCTTTTTCCAACATTGTTTATGTAAAAAAAAATAAATCAGTTACATGTAGGTTTAACTGCTGTGAGGTGTAAGATAGAAAATGTTTGCATGGATTTTCAAGTTGGTTTGCAGCATAGCTTGCCAGTTATGGATTTCAGCGCTCACCAGCAGCTGTCAAGGCTTCTGAATTTTTCTCTTCAGCTGCTTCATTGTTTGGCTTCTCCACCTACCACTTTCCACAAGTCTTTTTCAAAACCTTTCCTCTTTTCTCACAAACCAACTCATTCCACTTAGTTACCAGCCTTTTTGTCATGGCTTTTAATGCCTTCTACTGATTTGAATATTCACATTTTCTTTTGGTTTTATTTTTCTTATAACAAATGTCTTGGCTTGCATTTCCATTTGGCTGCTTCCTATCTCATGTATTCAACTAAAATAAATTCCAGTCTGAGATTTTCACTCCACTGTCTTTCATGTAGATGGGAGTGGTCTTTGGACTTTGAGGATTTATCAAATAGATGATGTAATTTTTATATATCAGAGGTATTTCATTTCAATAATAGATTTCCAAAGGTAGTGTTATCTATATAGGTGCCCTATTAATAGTAAAACAAGCTAGTAAAAAAAAAAACCCACAACTAGTTAACATCAGAATATATGTCACAGCAATCATCTACTGTCCTCATTTAAGAATAATATTAACATTTTGTTAAAAAAACTAAACAAAACAAAAAAAAAGAACCTTGGGAAAATCTTTTAGGATTCTATATGAGCCATTCATGTGCAAGATATTTAAAACTAAAGAAATTTTCAAGCTTTCCAGAGCCTTTATTTTCCAATTTTCAAATTCAGAGTAAGAGTAGTAATAAAAAAAATCTAGAAGCAAAAAGGACAAAGAATTGATAAAGAAGAAATGCAATGTTCTTACAATTCTCCAAAGACAATTTTGAACATAGCAATATATGAGAGCTTATAACTTACAGCCTGGTAAAATTTTTCCATATTCTAAGCATTATTAAAAACATGAATTATTTCAACAGAAAAAATAAAAAGGCAAGAAACTGAACAGGTTCAGAGGCAGGCATAAAAATTATTAGGGACATGAAAGAACTTACATATGACAGAAATGAAAAGATGTGCACTGTAAATTTAGAAGACAAGAGTTGATAAATGTATACAAAATAAGTTATAGTATAGTGAAGATAAATTAAGCACTTTCCTTCAGCATCTTTGCAGTGCAAGCTCATAGGACCATTCAACAAAGCTGAAAGTCAGAAATGTTAGAATGTACAAATGGAAATATTTTTGTTGTACATTGTTACTTTATGAATTATCATTAAATACTTCTAAGTCAAGAATAAAATAGGTTTCAAAAACCAGAAAAAATATATCTATGAATAAACAAAGAATACCTACATTAACAATAATTAATAATATAATGAGCCATGAAACAATTCGTTCCTAGAAAACAATCTAGAAACAAGTGCCCATTTTCTCTGCATTTATAATGAAAGTAGGAATACATCCTCCTACATTACATATGTTAACTGAGTTTCAGGGTTTGTCAAGGAAGTACTGGATTAATTTAGCTTAAATATGTAAAAATGCACATGTTATTGAGAAAACTAATCAATTCCTTAAAAACAAATAAACAAACAAAAACCCCCAACACTGGGATTTAAGTAAGTTATTTAAGTTATCTGATAGATGCAGGCAAACTCCTGTTAGAACTCCACTAGCAGGCAGCAGACACGAGACAAACTTTGGAAATTGCCACCCTTGTCTTTCAGAAACACACATATACACTCTGACACCTCACAACAGAAGAACAAAGCCACAGGCATTTCCCTCCACTTCTTCCTCAGGTGGATCTTAGAGGGTAGCCACATCCCACATTCATGGACAGAGCTACCAGTCCTCTTCCTGCAAGTTTTTCACAATGGCTTCCTCAATGGCTGTAAAAAGAATGTTTATTTAACACAAGCAAGTCTCCTCTGTCCGCCTTAATGGAGGCCTAGGACAGCGACTGTTGAGTCTGAAGAAGAAATCTATGCATCTTCTCCAATTGTCTGAGAAAGACGCACTATTTCCAGATGGCGACAGAATCAGCATCGCTCTGATTCTAATAGAATTAAAAGGAGGATCTTGAAAAGGTGGTGATGTTAAAACATAAATATTTTCAAAGTAATGAGTGCATTATAAAGTGGAAAAGATCACAACAGTTACTTTTTTGATTTAAACTTAAGCTTTACAATCCATCAAATGTTAATTAAAAAAAATCCACAGAAAAATTGATGTGCTTGTATTTGGCCTAACAAAACCACACAAAAAAAAAAAAGTATTAGCTCATAAAACATTGTAATGATATGAACTACTAGGTAAGCAATAAAAGTAGCCTGATGCGTAGACGCATTCAGCAGCATGATTGAAAACTATAGAACTGTCAAAACCAGATTCCAGTTCATCTCAGAGGTTAACAAACATTCCTCAGACTTTCCACTCTAACAGATCATCCAGTAGTACTCTTGATACTATTCACAATGAACTCTGGTAATTAATCCAAGTGCCTAAAGTTTATGATTTGCCTATAGCTCAATTCTAGAAAACAAATGTGAATTTCATTTCAGTGGCAAAATCTGCCAACAGGAAGCTTGACAAATAACTGGAGTACAGGCTGGATACTACTACCTGTAAATCAGGAACAAACCATAAGGGAAATATCTGAAAACAATTCCAGAAAACAATCATAAGTGACTAAATCACAAATAACCATGGTAATAAAAATCTCCAGAATTTAAAACTGGATGTTGTCCATGTGCATTAATTAAATAATTACTGTTATTATTAGTCAAACTTTGAAAATTAACTTATATGTTACTTTCAAATCAAGTAGATTGTGTTAGTGGACATTGTAAAAATAGGAGAAAAGTAATTTATTGTTTTTATATTTTTTCCCAGAAAAATTTTAATCACACGATTTAAAAAAGAATTAAAACTGTTATAAGGCATCGTTAAGGCAGCAGTATAGTCTTTCTAAATAAAAAAAAAATAATAAAAAAAAAACAACTTTAATAATGACCCATACTGGATGAATAATAAATACAGATGAACAAATAATTAACAACACATCATTTACTGATCTAATTTAAAATTCTGTTTCTACTCATGGAATGACTGTGAACAGCTTATAAGATTATTTAATACACATTTTCATTATCTGAATTTAGCCAACGACATTTAAAGGTACTCTTTTGAATCTGAAGTTTGTCATAAGATTAGGAATGGGTATTTTTGCAAATTATTACTAGTCATTATTGTGCGAGTGCTAATTAGTCAGCCCTCATATTTGCATTAATTTTATTTTTGGACAAAGCACAGACTGTGCACAGACAGCTCCATTCCCTGACAGGACTGCTGTTATTTCTAGAATCTCGGTTGAGATATGAATCTTAAAAAACTAGAAAGTTCTATGAATATGTTTTATTAAGGCTTACCATCTTCCTAGAAAGCACCTAAATAGTCTAATAAAACTATTTTTAAAACTCAGAGGGGTCTGAGAAGCTGTGGCGGTTTCTTTGTTACTCAGCCTCTTGTCATGTTTGAGTAAAAGTTCAGCCCTCTATGGCTGAACTTGATCTGTTGGTGAGGCAAAGATTTTTTCTCTTTGCTGTTGGAAACCTGTTTACCGTGTCTTTTCCATTACCCTTTATTTCTTATGCACACTGCCCTTTCTCTATCACCTGTCTCTCCAAGAAGATGCTGACAGCTTACTCTGCGCTACATGGCTGGCATTAACACACAGGTTTTGGCTACCACTGTTCCAGTTCTTAAAGACTGCAATTCATATTGACCTAAAAGACCTGATCTCCAGGAGGAACACCATCTGAGACTTCACACTGAATATAAATGAATCCTTCCCAATACTGTATATATTTTTCTGTAAACAACCTGAAAGCACTTCCGATATTAATGCCTAAGCTCAGCACATATCTTACCAGAACATACACAGCAGGGCATATATGCAAGGTTTATACAGTACAACTTAAATATACGATTGGTTTTAATCTAGGAGAGGATATATCTTCAGAGAGTGGGCATTGGTTTAAGCACGTGTTACAAAAATGGAATAATCTGTTGACAAACACGCACCAGCAACTCAACTGCAGATACCATAAAGCTGGAGCACAACCCCACAGCTCTGGGAATTCTCATCTTCTCCTGGAGCAATATTATTGGTAACGTTTAATGCTTCTACCATTATTCATAAAATGCTTTCAGGCTTCTAAATTTTTCTCCAGATTGGAAGGATTTCCCACTAGGAAAAGTCTCTAGTCCCACTAGGGACTGCTGTTCTGACACACACAGAAACTTTCAAAACTAGTTTCTGGTCAGGCCCACAGTAAGCAAAGAAACATCTCAAAGCGTATGCATTTGAACAGCCTGTTTCTGTGAACTGTTTTCTCCCAAAGTAAACTAGGGATACAACAAAACCATACTGTCTGTTAAATGTTTGCTTCTACATTCATAAGTTAATATTACATAGTAATACAATACATGTAAAACTAAAATATTCATATGCACAGAACATGTATTTATTTATAAAGAACATATATGTGTAAATACAGGCAAATTACAAAAGCAAAACCAAGCACCCCGTTGAATGTGCCTCCTAGAGAGAAGACAACAGAACAAACCAATTAGAGATGCTAATGATACTACTTAAAGTACAGGCTGTCTCAGAAGATTAATCGATGAATCCATAGAGACTAAGCCCACGTTCTTGGATTCTTCTACTGCTCATTATCTTTGCAACTGAGACACGGCATAACATACTCTAACTCATTTTTCCTGGATTTGGAAACAGACAAGCTACTACACAAACAACTAGAAGAGACAAAAAGAATGTGAATAAAATTTACTTTTTGAGCCAAATATGTGATGGCATTGGCTTATATAACATTTATTAGAAAGTCTTTAAAAATACCAGAAAATTAGCTGCTTAACCCTTTCTGAGTTTTAATAGGGCTTAGTTGCATAATTCCATTTAATCTCTGATAAACCTACAGGCATCTGTGATATAATACATTTTAAAACAGTAACCACAGTTAGAAAGGTAAGTTCAAAAAAGACCAAGGCTATAACACTAAAGAGCTCCAGTTCATTGCTAAAGCTAATTAATATAGCCCCATGTGAGTGTCCACATAATCATGAAACTGAAGTTTATGGTCTTCTTTGTGAATATTAATGTGCTTAGGAAGAACTATGCTCATTTAAAAAAGGGAACCTATTAATTCAAGCAGTATATCATGTTTAAATGTGGAATATATTCATGTCAACACCTGATCACGCCTTTATATAAGTCAAATATGAGTTTTGTTGTCAGTGTTTTCACTGCAGTGAAAAATTAGTGTAAAATCAGAAGCTCATCTACTCATAACAAAGTGGGAAAAGAGAGATAGACTTTTAACAATGTTCCATAAATGCATCACACATGCTCTCTCGGGAAAGAAACCATATTTTAATAGCACAGATAATAAGAATATGGAGGATAAAATCATCTCAGCTAATATAATTTATAAGAGTACCTAGCACTGAAGTTTGTTTTAAAGGTAAAAGGCTAAATGAAGGTCCTCTGAATACAAAACCTGAAAATTTCCTACTTGATTCTAATTTCTATCACTGCTGTACTAGGACAGAGGTGATAAATGAGATGGTATGAATTACAGAATGTAGAGAACAAATATTATGCAGATATTCTTGCTAAATTACTGTTTCACACAGCAGACACACCATGATCCTAAACCAGTTTTATTGTCCTGAAGACAAACTCAGAAAATTAAGGATAGGCTATGGTTGCTCATGAAGTCCTAATTCTTCCCTGTGCACCTGCATTATGAGGAAGATTTTAATCACCTGATGATACTCATTCTCACACAAGACCTCTGCCACAGCAAGTGCATAACCTTCTCTAAAGAAAGAATAATTAATTTCCTTGTGGATTTTCCTCTGGTGATCGTACCATGAGTCGGCGAAGGCTTGATTAAAATTAATTGTCTTATCAACATCACTATTTTTTCCATGTCAACAATTGCTGCATTTTCCACAGCCTTGTTCTTGGAAAAAACCTGTACTATTCTGAGCGAAACTAGCTAAGTATAGCCTGAGGCAGACATGCAGCACAGAAAATGTCACCTCTAAAGTCTTGCAAAGTTATAAACCATTGAAGGGAGGGTCTGATGGGTAGAAATGTGACAAAACCTCCATAGTAGATATCACTAGCAACTTCCCCATAATATGGCCAGATGACCAACTGGCATAAATTAGCTTCTTTGTGATTATTTGTCTTACTTGTAAAGATGTAAAATCTGTCTAAAAAGGCTGTATTTGAACAAAGATGGAAAAAGACAGAAAGGTTAGGATACTAGAGTATGATTGAGAATCTAAAACCAACCAAAAAGATATTATATAAGGACACTGGAAATCCAGGATTAGAAATCAGAAAAGGGAGATCTAAACTGCCTAGGCAAGGACTGGTAGATACCTTGCAGCAGAGACCTGCAACTCTGAAAAAAAAAAAAGATGAGAAAGAATAGAGAAAGCACTGGGTTTGACTGAGAAATCATAGATAGGCTGGATAATAATATCATTGGAGATAGTCAGGAATGGAAAAGACAGGTTAAGAGAGAAGGAAGACTGAAGCTCAAAAATCAAGGAACAGTCAGGTGAGATGAAGTGGCTGGAAGAACAGGCACTAAACTGTGCTAATAGAGGGTACTGGGTTTGAGGCAAAACGACTAGAACTGGGGACATTTGATTATTTCCAGGGACAAGCTTGCACATGTGATTCTTCATGCTGAGCTTTCATCCACTGGACTGGGGCGTGAGTAGATTGAATGGTGTACTGGGAACACCTGGAAAGAGACAGAACTGGGACTAATGACTGAATGGAAGTAACAAATCTGAACATTTTGTTGGACCTGCACTGAAGATAAATGGAAAAAGCAAAAGAAATAGCACCTGTTGGAGCTTGTGGATCTCCAAGCTGCACAATTACTCACTGCACTTTTGTATAGGCAAATGTAGATGTTTATTACAGCTGAAATATCCACCTCACTTCACAATATTCTAGATTACACTTCTAATGATAACCTTATAAAGCCACTACTTTGATAGCCAAAGCATGTGTTCTGTGAGGCAAGAGATCGCTGACACACATGCATCAGCTTTGATGAAAGTTTGCCTGTGTTTGAATGTTCCCCTGGTAAAAGAAAATTACCCATTTTTAAATGGGTAATGGATTTTGCTTTATATTTCCATGACTTCAAACATGCTTTTTTTGTGTTCTCTAGCTCTTTTTTTCCTCAATCAAAATTAATTAATGCTAAGAATTAGAAAGGAAAGAGAAACTGGACAACTGTCCAGATTTTTCCTCAAGGGATCCTGTTATTTTCTGTTTCACAAACAAAAAGCTTTTATATACCCTAAGCAGCCCTGAAAGATTTGTTTTTCCAATGCATTTGCATTTCTCTAAAGCACCTGAAAAGTAAACATCACATCAGTAAGGGTATGAAAGTAACTATATACTGAAATGTATGCTTTATTTGTTCACACTGTCAGCTTCCAATGGGTTTAGTTCTTAATCATCTCCCTAAATACATTTGCCCATAACATACAATGGGGATTTTTAAGCAGTAATGTTCCTGTATCTATGCATTAAATATGCTATGTTTTAGGGCTCATTGTAATGATGGGTATTTTGAAGCTTGAACTGTACCAGCAAAACTGATGAATTTTAGCTTTCTTTATCCTATCCAAAAGGAAACAGTTCTGCTGTTCTACAATATTTTTCAAAGATATTTAGCTATAGATAATATGTGTGTAGATATATGTATATAAAAATCATCAGGTTGAATGAAAGATCAGAATTCATATCACCTTACTTAAGGCACTTAATCAAAGTTCTTATTAGGAGACTAATTCTCCTCATCATACTATTAAAAAAAGAAAATAAGAAAGGAAAAGGTAATGATTTGGCTGTTTGAAAGATGCAATACAGACATCATCAAAGTATTTCTTGATACATCAGTTATCAAGGGTGATTAAATTAGGGACATAGAGTTAAGTGCTTAAAGTTAGGCAAGTAACCAATAAGTAATGCGCATGGACAGACAGTGGGAGCACAGCTCCACCTCTCTCACACAGTGCTTGATTCTTACAGGATTTTGATGCACCTTGAGCAAAAGGCTCAGATTGTTTAAAGTAAGGTTTTCCACTTCTCACAGTTTGGTCCCACCTGACTTGATTTGCAGTGGGAGCGGTTGTGGTGGTCCCGGTTCCCCCCACCCACCCAGGGTAAGGGGAAAAGGAAATGACAGAGGAAACAGGGACAGATGAGCTGCAGGGTTTTTTCTATAAAAGTACTTCTGTATTCTTTTTGTCTTACTCCTTATTTTATCACAGTAATGAGATCAGCAAAACAATAGAAAGTCATCACAGTTTGCACAAATATAAAATGGAGAGAACATTGACTGATTATCACCAGGGAGTGAGACAAAGCAACTATTTGTTTGTCAATTACTTAGACACCTACAAATATGTGATCAGTTAGACTTTATTTTTGCTTATATTGTCTTTTAAAGGTGGTTCTTTCTACGTGCTCTCTGTTCACTGTCTGTGGTCTATTTTTTCCAAGAAAAGACAGCAACAAAAGTGATTGGTTTTTTAATGAATAAATGGAGAAGGTACATCACCAAGGCTGTCACTCAGAAGGAATATTCAATTAATTAGCAAATAAAAGTGTATTTTTCTTCAGGGCTAAGTAATTTAAATGAGGTATCAATAATTTAGACACTACTGAGCTCTAGCTTGCAGGCTTTATAATGAAGTTATGTGACTATTTAAATACTTCGTACTAATTGATGCCTACACACAGTAAAAATTGCCTGTTTTTTAATAGATTAAATGCCAGGATAACTGCTTTAATTAAATGAAATTAAGATTCTCCTATCTAGTAATATATGTATTGTACCTGCTGAAGGAAGAGTAAGCAGAAAGTCATGTAGAATCTCATGTTTAAGGCCTAATCTTACAAAAATCAATGCAAATCAATAAAATGTATCTGTTAGTTTTGTTCAGTAAACTGAAATCCGCAGTCTACCAATATGAATTATGTTAGTTTACACAGCTTACCAATAGAATTTACCTAAAAAGCTATGACGTATGATATGAGTAATCAGAGAGTACTTCTGAAATATAACATATAATTTTCCTCGTTTCAGAACTTGTTTCTGCAGATGTCGAAGACTTCATGCTTCACATTCTAATCATGTGTACGTGGGCACCATCAGTGACTGCGTGGGCCAAAGAGGATTTTTCAACTCGCTGCTTGCAATTTGGTAAACCTGCCTGTCTGAGATTAGAGTTAAGTATCAGGTGTCTACAACTGGCTTTTACAGTCCTTCAGACAGGAGTAACAGAGAAAAGAATGAGTTCCCAGACACTGATCTGTGACTCGAAAACATGAGCTGGTTAGTTTGTTTGGTTTTCCCAAGACAAAACACTCTAATGCTTTCAGAAGGATGTATTAGATACCCTTGCTTCTATTCAAACTCAGATATGAGCAGAGCAAATGACCACCCTGTGCCTCAAGTCCCCAGAACAAAGTGAGGTTTTTCAGTCGAACACTTTTCCTTCTTGTACTTGCCTTTATCACAAAATCACAGAGAACTAGAGTTTAAAGAAGATACCTTAGACACCAGTTTTAATCTTCTCTCCCTGGAAAGGTAAGTAAATTCCCTTCCATTTCTTTTCTTTCCATCTCACGTCATCTTATTCTCAGCCTCAGTTTTAGATAATATAGCCAGCTCCTCCCTATCCCCACAGAACCACACAATACATTGTACACTTTGATTTCCCCAAAGAAATCTCACAAGCTTCTATAAGATATTTCTATCATCTTTTTTTCCTCTCTTTTCTTTTTAAAGTGGTAAAATATCAACGAAGATAAGACACATACAGTACCAAATCCCTCCATGCAATTATCTCATACGTTTGTGAAGGCTGTAGAGATGAGAATAAAACTGCTCAGAAGGAAATATCTTTTAGTACTTTTGTTATGCAACATTTTTGCCTTATGTTAGATATAAATTGTCTCTGAAACACCAAATACCTTCTTGAGTGAAAGTGTCGCAGACAACCTTAATGTGAATTACAAATGTTTTGCTGTGATAAAGGTCAAAAAAATGTATTCTTACTAGATTTATTTATCACATAATTTTTATACGTTCTTCAGGGCATATGTCAGCTGGAGTAATTTGCCCTAACTCCAGGATCCCTGATAATTTACACCAAACTGAGTAGTTGACTCTCAGTTTCTAAACACAAAATGTTCCAAAATGGAAATAGGGAGCTAAAAATTTTATTGAGAAACAGAAGATATTTCAGACAGAGCTACTGTGTCTGATGTGACATTTCCACACTGTTATATGAAATTTGCAATGGAAATAAAGCAGAGTAGCAGCACTTCCTAACTTAGGCTCTATATCCACCAAATATTATGCAACCTCTATAAGCAGAGATGACACCTTTTTGCTAACTGACAAAAAATATTCTAAAGAGGGCAAAAATCATCTGTAGCTGCAGAGACTTGTTTTGGCTACTTACACAAGCCTGTCCTGTAGAGAGTCAATAGGACTGTGGCATTATTGAACACTGTGCCCCTTTTTACACACAGTTTTGCGAATCTCTCTGAGGACACAGATTTCTGAGGAACTCCTTCAGATTTGACTGTGGTGCTTAATAAATGTAAGCGTACCAGGCAGAAGTAATTTAAGAGAACTAGAAACTGGTGACAGGCATTTTGAGTATTCTGGCAACACATTGTTTCTTATTTGCATCTTCTAATATTGGACAGAAAATTCTAAATTAAAAAAAAGTTTGAAACGTAAAGGGAAGAGGAAGGAGACATTATGTTCTGGCTCCTTCTATATCCTATTTAACAATTTGCAATCGGGGACAATTACTAATGTTTGAATAGTTGTTTCATGGTCTATGTCAAATAAATATTATTGCCTCACGTTAATTATTCAAATAAAAGATATGACATTAACAATAGTATACACAACAAACTATATTTTTTCCTCATAAGAAAAATATATTTATGATCTAAATTTGTAGCCATGTTTGGCTCACAGAAAGGGTTTATTGATAATATAGCATTGGTTTGTGATTCTTAATGCAGTGTGGTAGGAAAGAATAGTCATGATACAACATGATTCCACAGTGAAGATTTTTGCACAGGGAGAATTTACAGAAGTAATTTTCCTGTTTTTTTTTCTTATTTTTACTATTTTTCTGGATTACCTTGGTAGAGGGTTACCAGTCCTACACACAGGATGTTTATCACTCATCAAAGTGCGAAAATTTACAGAGGGAATATCATTGGAACAAAAGGATCGCGTAGCTCCATTTTCAGATTTATTAAAAACTGAGAAGCAAGTGGAAACGGTAGTCTCAGAGACAGGAATCAGTCCTTTGCTGTTGTTTAGATCCTGGTCTCCTTTAGTCTGAAAGGGCTCATGGAATTTTTCTGATCACCATTTCTATCCACAAAGGAAATAACAAGGATAAAACGTTTGGTCATAACTAAGGATAGAAACGAAAATCGAAACGTGGATTTTCCTAATATTTTGACGTTACTAGGCTGACTAAAAACTTCTTGAAATGAAATATTGATTTTTCTGACAACTCCAAGAAGAATCCTATTTCAATTCAGCTCAAACTAATTGCTATTTATCTGACATTAAGGGAAAAAATACCAAAAAAATTTCCAGTTTAATATATCATAACCTGTGAAGCTATTGTTAAGCTTCACTGTACATTGAGGATCCCTTGTGCACAGACTGACAGCTGCCAAAAAAAAGATAATAAGTGTTTACTTAGCTACTGCTATATACTGTTTTTTCTTCAAATTCCACAATAAGGAAAAAATAAATAACAAAACAGCTTTGGGCAGAGTACATAACTGAATAATATTCTCTAAGAATATTTTGCATATGTTGTTGATGAAGGTAAGCACAGACTTTTATTTTGGGAAATGATGTGTGAAATATACTGTATACAACGAATGCTAGCAGCTAATCCTACAAGAGGAAAAATATTTTGCTTCTTAGGATTTCTAATGTTTTGGAACATTACAAGTGTCTTAACTTGGAGACACAGAAATATAATCAAATTCAAAGGCTGAATAATTAAACTGACAATGTTGACATTTAACTTCCATTGTCATAAGACATAAGAGATAATAAATGTAATATTTCATACATATTGATTATTTTCTATTTCAGGTACAGAAGCCAAATTCAAATTCTTATTATCTATGAAAAAGACAAAAGTTTCCAACTCAACCTTTAGCTATCCAATTAAAAAAGAACTGATGCTAGCAAACTGGCCGATAATTAAACATAAACATGAAGAGAGAAGCAGGGAGAGTACATCACAAAATGGACTGTATTAATTAATAAGATGACTTTAGCTTTAGTATTTCATGCAAATATCTCAAAGCATTTTCATTTGCGTTTTGCAGAACACTTTGCAAAATAAGCAATTTATATGCAACTGAGAGACAACTGTTCCTGGGGGCCAATGTGGTTAAAATGATGACTGAATGATATTTCTCCTTAGTCAGCAGTAGTTGTTAAAGCTCCTAAAAATTAATTTACAATGATAGTTGGCGCTGTAATGGCATTTGCCAGGTTTACCTAAGATCACATTTTTTACAATTATTTCCAAAAAGGAAGGCATAAATTTTGACCATTTGTCTCAGGCATAGATTGGAGCAAGGACAGTGGGGAACAAAACGAAAAAGAAAACAGCTTCAAATCTGAGTCCACTAAGCATGAATCACAGACTCAAGAGAATTGTTTAGGTCAGAAGGGAACTTATTTTTAACTGAGGTCATAACTGTAGGTTCTTCACACAGGCTGAAATTTGTACTACCAACTTTAGTTTAATATTAGACTTTTTCCTATTTTGTGTAAGGTTATGAAAATAGGAAGAAAAATATACCAGAGAAACTTTAATTAGAAGACAAAGAGGAGGAATAAGGATCCCATAATAAACTGTAAATGATTTTTTAAGTCATTTTACCAGTATTTGTAATGCTAGAGATAGAAAGGCAAATTAAGAAGGTGAAAAACAATCTTGTCTTTTGAAGATCTTCCAAGATTTTCTTTTCAGCATTCAAGATCACAAAACAAGTTACACACTCTTAAACTTAAATCTTCCTGAACTTCACAAAATTACTTCCTATTTCTGTATCTCAGAAAATTCTCCATAATGTTCACCGTGGCTCTTCATAAAAACTTTCTTCTTGCTTTCAACTCTCAGAAGATTTGGTCTCAGCAGTTTACTTAGCAGTTTACCTGCCCCCCATGTCCCAGTTTCAAAATCATCCAGGTTTTCAAATTTCTTCTTCAGCAGTCTGCAGTTGTTAATAAAACCTTTGATCTAATCTAAATAGTTGTTAAATCAGAAACCAAGTAGAGTCAAGGAATAACAGTGTTCATTCTCATTTATGACTGACTGTATCTACACAAAACTACTAATGTTATTAAAGAGACAATTATTTTTGTTGCACCTCGGTTTGGAGGCAGAAAAACTGACTGCTCCTGAAATGTTTCCTAAAAGCCTAATGGTCCTTTGTATCCCCAAGTTCTTTTTAGTTTTATTATTTCATAATGGTTATCAAAGCAAAAAAAGAAAATGTTTTCATAAAGGAGTTACTACTCAAACTGATGCTTTGCATTGATCCCAATACAATAATTTCTTGGCAACCTAATTCTATCTCTCTTATCTAAGCTTTTAAACAGCTTTTCCTTAATCCCACAAGAAGAGAAATGCTCATAATTAGTAAAAACAACATGAGATGAAAAACAGTACCCATTTTTTTCTTTGGGGGAAGGATGTATTTTAGCTGCTTTCTATACAATGCATATACTATGTAAAAAGTTAGTTATTTCTCCAATTTACAAATTACAGTTAAGATATTAAGATTGATGGAAATGTTTTAAAACTTACCTCCTCATCCTTTCTCCCCTGCAAGACCAAAATGAAAATAAATGCTAATCTCTCCTTTTCCTTGCACTTTTTTTTTTTCTTGTTAAGCTTTGTAGGTTAGATAGGTCTTTCAATCCCAATTCACCTAATTCGAGCATCCCTTAAGACCTTTTTAATTATGAAAATGTAAAGGGATCTAAGTATCCCTCTGTGTCATTGAGAGAACTATCCTAAAGAGAGTCTCAAAGTTTTGTTAAAAAAAACATTTAGTAACATTTACACATTACCCAGAAACTTCAAAAAATTCACAGTTTAAATTCCATGAGGACTCCAGTTACTAGAAGAGTGTATGGCACCTCAAATTAATGTTTATTGACAAACTGGAGACAATGAGCAAGCTTAGAAATTACCATATTACATTTTAATTCTAATAATTTCATATTGTTTCAAGTAAGCCATGATAATGACTTCACATACGGTTTGCAAATTGAGCTAGAAAAACTGTTAGAAGAAAATAATACATTTAAACGCATCTTATTTGCTAGTCCGAATGTAAGAAAGCTATTTGTCATTGAAGATAAGCCAAAAAAGGCATATTTTTTTTCATCAGTTTCTCTCACCAAATATTTTCTTGCATTTATCATTTCTCTCCACATAGTAATTTGAAAGGTAAGACTTTTGTTTAGCAGTTGCTTTGTGACCACTTCTATCAAAATAACTAGAAAAAGCTGCCTTATTGAATTGAACCAGCTGGTAGCTCTAAAAGTAATTAAAAATCCTTAAAATCTGTACAACTTTTACAAAAAACTTGTTCTTATTTTGATTGTGCTTTCTAATTTTAACTTGATATATTATAAATTTTTGAAAGATGGAAAATGGAAAAAAAAATCAAAAAAACCTGAACAGCTTAAATACCATATGCTGAATTAGAAGTTTAAGTGCCCAAGTTAATTTTAAAATGGAACAGCTGTAACATTTTTGAGTCAGTTTTGTCATGATAATTTTGGAATGAATAATTTCTAATGGATTATAATTTATAATGATGGATCAAATTATTTATATATCATAGCATAATACCACCAGTTTTCACATTTGAAACTTTATATGGAATAAGTAAAAAAGAATACACATCATAATCAAAGAGTACTTGTATTTGCATTTAAAATATATCAAAGTATTTGCAGTATTATTTATCATGCCTAACAATAATTTTATACACTTATAGCAGAAATTTTAGAATATGAGGTAAACTAGAGTCACTGTAATAGAAACCTATTATAAAACCTATGCTAAGAGAGTATGACAATTGAATTGACTACCGCTCAACTCCAAATTGCTGCTTGAGCTATATTTATGTGTATTTTATATATGTCCTCTATGGTAATACAGTATGGCTGAATTACTATAGAGTTTGGGCCTCTAAATGAGACCAAGCTGATTTTCAAAGGCATTTGACTTTCAAAAGTGAATTCCATAACTTAGAATTTATTGTTGAAACTGAACTTTGTATTTTCCAAGTTAATATTTTTTGAGGTTAGAGGACCATTCTAGTCAGATTATTTACCTAAAACTGATGAGATGGCACTTCTATTTTATATTTTTTCTGTAAAGCTTCCAGTAATCTTTCTTGGCTAAAACCTTCAGTAGAAATATAAAGAAAAATCATGTTTCTATAAACTCTAAAGTTATAAAGTAGCAAATGAGTATCTTTTCAAGGTATAGTTCTTATGACCGTGCCCATTGATTGATGACTTTCTACCTTTCTTATGCATCATAGAGGACCCACTGAAGGTTTTTCCATCTGCACTGAAAAAACACCAGAGCACAGGAACATAGTGATCTCAGTTCTGCTTACCAATCCAGGCTGAAAACTGGGAATGGGGGAAGATGGGTATCACAGGTTGGGAGAAGAGAGAGGAGATTTACTTAAAACATTCACACAACATTACAATGAACATTTTAACTTTGGGAAAAACACGTATGATATTTTTTTTTCCCTAACATTACAAGCAAGTTGTTCAGTCTTTTTTCAGCATTTGATACACGTGGATAACAAAAATTGGGCAAGTGCATAAAGGATCTTGGAACTGTTCTATATTTTTGATAGATTTTGAAAATGTATACAGAAAGAACTACAAAATTGATATGACACTTGAAAGACTGAAATAAGTTAGTAAGATTTATACACACTTGGGAAAGGCTGTCTAAATAATAGTATTTCTTCATAGCCCATTCTTCTAGGATAGACCAAGAGGGCTTTTACTATAGAAATGACTGGTAAACTCATGCAAGTACCTGCTGAGCTAAACCCAGCCACCTGTTCATGTACAAAAGGTGAGAGATCTATAATCTCTTAAATTGGTTTAAGAAAAAGCAAACAAACCAGAAAGTGAGAAGTTTTTCCCTTTGTCTTTTTCAGTTGTAGACTGTATCAGCCTTCTGAATTTTAAATATATCGTTTTCATGACCTTTAAGTGAAGCTGGCTTACAAGTTTTGAGCACTGAAATCTTGAATGACAGCATCATAGGAATTTTTCTATTCTATAGAAAATTTGAAGTGGATGTTAAAGAAAGAAACAGAGAAAATTAACCTAAATCTGAAGGAACAGGCCCCATGAGCTCACGCACTATGACTCATACTACCACCCCTGATGACAGTGCTCATCAATGAAACATAGTCTGTAAACTTTAAGTATATTCCAGAAATTTCCATAATTTTACCACCCCAGAAACAATCACAGATTCATAGAATCATAAAATATCAGGCTGGAAAGGATCTCAGGTATTCCTTAGTCCAAAATCTCTTGGCAAAATCACGGTCTAGATAAAAAAATCCAAGATGACAGATGATTAAAACATATATGAAAAAGGATATTATTTCCCTCCCAAAACTAGGATTTCTTTGGAAAGTCTTTTTTATAGTTTCAAAATCTTTAAAGGAATTTTTCTCTTCCTTGCCAAAACAGGGGGCTTTGGGAGGCAGGACAGGTTGTAGGGGGTGATTGATTGCTCTAAGTTCCAGTCTGATGGCTGGGCGGAGGGGAGGGGGAAGGACAGTGGGAGGTTGCTTCCAGTTGGTGCCACTTCTGCTCGGCGGCTGCTGCGAGGGGGAGCCCCGTTTTGCTGGGCTGGTGGAGGCATCTTGCAGGGAGCTCCCCTGACTCAGTCCCAACTCCACGTGCCCTGTGTTGTCCTTCGGAGAGAGAGAGCAGTCACCACTACCTGGAATTGGTGCAGATTCCCTGGGGGCGACAACACCTGCAGAGGAGTTGCTACCCTACCACCCCCCAACCCTGCAGTCCTTTTGGACAAAAAGATGAGGAGAGGGCCCTGTCGCCTCCTGGAGTGCGACATCATGTCCTGCTGTCCTTAAATATAACTGCACCAAAAGGAGCACGGATAGAACTTAAACTGTTTAAAGGTTTGGGGTATGTTATTGTGTGTCCTGCTCTGGTTTTGGATATATATTTATATATATATACACAATATATATATGCATATATATATGTATATATATATATAAATAAAATATTATTTCTGTGTTTATTTTACAATTTAGAAAGTTCATTAGACCATTTTTATATATTTGTAGTTAAGAACTGTTATCCTTCTCTACGCATTTTTCCTTATTAAATCTCTTCATTTCAAAGGTCGTGGTGGTTTTCCTTTAAACTGAGACAGTCATCCATTCTCTCAGAATATAAAGCTGGAAAACACAGAAAAACTAAGGCCTTTTGCTGCCTTTTTGACACCATGGAATACCAAATAAAGAAGTCCTTTGTGACGTCATGACCAAGTATTAATATCTATCTTCTGCAGATACTTTATTGTTTTCTCTCCAGGTTATTTCTAAAGTGTGAAGCGTGGTTTCAAAATCCAGCTGAAGGCAAACTCCTAATGAAACTCTCAGCCCCGTTCCTGAAGGAGAATCCTTTATCCTTCTGATGTCAACTTTTTACACAGCATTATTTTAATATTATTTTGCATACTGAAATAATCAGAATTAGAGCAGCTGTTAAAAGTAAGAACAAATTTGTTGCTATTTCACATACAAGTATACTCACATTATTTTGAGTGCGGTATTTCAACGGATATCTGCAGCCAATTAAATCCCAAAGTCCTGGAATTTACTGTTTACAATACTATTTGAAGATCTCCATATGAAACTTTCTTTCAAATCTGTGAAACTTTCCCCAATTTGAAACAGACCTTGATTTAATTCTAGTTCCAAAGACCATAAGAATTCTTCAGTTTGGTTGCAAGATGCTTCAGCAGAACACATTTTGGAGAGCTTTTATTTTCATGCAGTCACCTCAATACTCATTATTCAAGGAATTCATACCTTCTGAGATTTTCTCCAGCCACACTTTCTTATTTTTTTTCCATAATAGGTCATAGACTCACAAATAACTTTAAACTGAAATCCTCTGTTTATAATTAGAACACAGACATTAGTTTTGGCACACAGCTACGTTAAAAAATTTCTGCTTCTTTTTCTTTCATCCTCTTGTTTTGTCACTGAGGGAAAGAGAGAAGGTTGTCCTAAAGATTTTAAAGCTACCTTCTGCAACAATTTCCTTCTTTTTTCCTGTGGTTATTCCAAGTTTTTCAGAGTAGACTTACCCCTGAATTTCTTAGGTTGAACATTGGAAGTATGAGATAACATCCTTAAAAACCTTTTACCTTTCAGTCACTGACATGAGCCACAATTATATTAGTATTTCTAAAACCTCCAACTAGGAATTCCTTCTGTAATTAAAAATTGTACAAAATACCAAAGACTAAAAAACAACAAGGAAGACATATAATAACTCATGAGATATGAAGATATATAAATAAACTGTTATTTCTGTGTTTATTTTACAATTTAGGCAGTTCATTAGACCAGCACAAATCACTCAGCAGAGTCAGCTATTAAGAGATCTTGTCTCTTGCAGAAGTATCTGAGAAACCAAAGTGAAATGGAATGTCATTGGGATAGATGCTGTTCAAAACTGTTGAACTGGATTAAAGCTGCTTTGTATTGTCAGATGAACAACTAGCAGTAAACACATGAATCCAAACCCTAACTTGGGCAATTAGTCTATGTTATTTTTCAAGACTTACAGGGTTATGCCCTAAGAAGCATTACATGGTGTGGAAAAAATGGATGTACATCCTAGATTCTGTCTGGATACCTCCGCACAATCTTGTGAAGTCAGAACTAAATAACTTCTCATGTCTAGATTAAATGTAAAGGCACCGTGATGTACATTCTCTAAATTGTGTGTCATCACTCACAAAGAATTACCATAACAGCAGGAATCCTGGCAACTGGCTCACAAATCACTGAGCTTTGAGGCCCTCGGATTCCAAGGATGCTTGGTAGCAAGATGTTGCAGAGCATCAGGAGGCATGCCTGCCTACATTTGCATGGGAGAGCAGAGACATGGTTGCAGGAACCATGGAAGAAGAACTGGTGTCAGAGGAGGCACACCATCAGCCACACAGTAGTGACGGCCATTGCTTGTGTGGCTGATGGTGTAGAGCCCTTGGTGGTGAATCCACCTGAAGGTCAAAAAGAAATTATGGAAGGGCATCTACCTCCAGCATAGCTTGCCCAGCACCTCTACACTGTGCTAGGGCTACCATCCATGACACCGTGGCAGTGGTGTCACAGGAGTGCCTGGCTAGCACCTTACAAGCACCCCAGTCTCCACCCCTGTGTTAGCCAGCCCACTGGTAGAGCCTCTGCATCTGGCCATCCTGCAGGCTCATTTCCTAACTACTGGCATTAATTTTGTTGATTGCCTTGGGTGGTGTGAGCCCTTCTTTCCCATCCTCTGCCCCCTCCCCACTCCTGCCTCTCCCAAAGGAATGTTCTGAGAATAAAGAAGAGAGGACAAGACCACCTGATTTCCACCAGGCTGCTGTCCCAGTTCCACAGGAGTCATCCTTCAGAGGGCCTCTGAGGTCCCTGAGGCCTGGAGACGGAGTTTCTTCAATCTGAGGATGACAAGGTTTCCGGATACAGGTTTGAAGATGCAGCCCAGACCCTTCGTGGGTGTGCATGAAGAACAGTAACAGGTGAAGCAAAGAAGTTAGAGAGACAACTGTTCCTTTCAAGAATCAAAAGACTGCAGTTTTAAGTTCTTTTCAAGATTAGGCTATAAACAATTTTAAACACAATAAAACAAGAAAGAAGAATCCTATTTGGTACTTTGGCAACTGTATCTGTACTCCTGTGTCCCCTCCCGGTCTCCGCAATCCAAAAAGGACATTGATGTGTAGGGTGTGGGCCCAGACCAGGGCTTTCAAGATAGTGAGCGGTCAGGTGCCCTGATAAAGATATCAGGCACCCAGCACGTGAGGGCATGCTGAGAGATGGCGAGATTCTAGAGCAGGTTGCTCAGACAAGGTATGGATTTCCCATCACTGGAGGTGTTCAAGGTCAGTTTGGATGGGGCATTGAATGACCTGGTCTAGTGAAAAATGTCCCTGCAAGGGGATTGAACCCAGTGATCTTTAAAGGTCCCTTCCAACCCAGTCGTTCTGCGCATGTATTATGTATGATACTTTGGTCAACATCAAAAAGAGAAGGTCCACCGGTGGACCTGAATGGTACCTACAGCTGCCTACTGGGAGGATGTAAAGAAGACGAATCCTGACTCTTCTCAGAGGTGCTCCGTCGTAGAAGGACAAGCCACACCAGACCCACACTGGCAGATAGAGAAATTCCAGTTAGATAAAAGGAAAAGATTGTTCTCAGATATGGCATAGGTGCCCAGGGAGGTTATAGAGTCTCCATCCTTGAGGGCATCCAAACATGACTGAAAATGACCTGAGCAACCTGACCTGACTGGGGCTGCTCTGAGCAGGAGCTTGGACCACAGACTTCCAAGGGTCTCTCTCAACCTCTGTGCTACTGTGATTCTTTGAACGTCAGCCTTCCTGCCTTAGGTAAAAGGAAACCACTCACAACCTTGTGGAATGTGGCATCTGTCCCACCACCATCTAGGTCCTTACGTCAGGCCATTACCAGCTTGGGTGGCGAGCCCAACACAGACCTGTGGCACGTCACCACCAGAAACTGCCCCATGGGTGGGCTTTGTTCTGCTGATAACAAAGCAGTGGTCCTCCCTCCCCTTAAGGAGGATAAGATCCTCCTTATCCTGCCCACATCTCACCCCTTTGTTGTTCTGCCTCTTGAATAGAATTGGGTAATAAATAAAATTAATAAATGTGAATTCACAGCCTAACAGCTGCTGTTTGAAAAATGTTGTTTGGCTGTTGGGAATGAAATGATCCATGGAGTTTGTCAAACCAAGCCTGCTTTGGTATAACCCTTTTACACATCCAAAGCTTATAACTCCTGTACTCAC
This sequence comes from Neomorphus geoffroyi, assembly GCA_033558235.1. NCBI lineage: Eukaryota > Metazoa > Chordata > Aves > Cuculiformes > Neomorphidae > Neomorphus > Neomorphus geoffroyi. The sequence goes on from JAUMJM010000002.1 coordinate 27,302,283, forward strand.
AAACCATAAACTTCATACAAATGAAAAAAAATTAATCCCATCTACTTCAGACTCTCAGTAGAAACCCAGTGTGCAAGCAGCTTGAGAGTAGGGGTAAACTAGCCTGAAGTCCTAAAATTTACTTTCTAGATATAAAGATATCATGAGAGTAAACCTAAAATTATGATTTAGATTTCTTTTAAAAGACTAGAAACTTCTGCACTTCTGAAGTTATCTACATAAAGCTGTTCTTTGGGTGGGGTTGAAAACACAAATATTTCTTCCTGTGAACATTCCCAAATCACATAAATGTATGCCCAACATTGTAAAATCAGTGCTGCCTTGCATAGCTTCTTGTACTCCATCAGCAAATACACCTGCCATTTTATCTACAGTCGCTAGGCAACACACAGCTCTAATGGAAGGCAATTTTAAAAAAAAGAAATAAAATTTTTCAAGCATAATAGTCCCTTCACCTGAAGGTAATTTTTTTAGACTTCAACAATTAGATTGATTTTACTGAGTATGGTGAAACTTTCTTATTCCACAGATGCAAGCCTGTCTTCCAAACATAAAACTTCCTACATTTTACAGTTTTCACTTCAGCAGAGTAAATGAATAGTTGAGTCCGATTACAGCTGAACAGTTCAACCAATTATGGTAGCATATTACACAAAGATAAGTTGACATAATGAAATTCCTTCTGGACAGAAAATAAAGACATGAAATTTAAACTAGTCGCACCCTTAGATTTTCCCTTCTTGACAAACAGGCTACTAGTGGGGTAATCTACAGAATATTATCTGTTCAATCAGTTCATTTGTTTATGGTTTTGCTTATTTTCTAGTAAAATACCTTCACTTTAAAATAAATAAATAAATAAATACATACATACATACATGCATGCACGCATACTTGGGACTGGACTGACCTAATAAGGAACCAGAGAAAATCTACAGAATTTTATCTGTTCATTTGTTTATGGGTTTGCTTATTTTCTAGTAAACTATCCTTAGTTAAAAATTAATAATGAGACTGAACTTACCTAATAAAGAAACAGAGAAAAACTTGGTTGTAAACAGATGGAAGAAAATTGTGCTATATTTTTAAGTTAAAAAGAAAGAGAAAAAAAACCTTCATAAGATTTTGATGGTCAATAAGTGTCTGTAGTTTATAGATGTGCAATATACCTATAAAAAGTCTCAGATCTGTCACAGAATTAAGCCATATACTCCTCTGACTTATTGTTAAGAATCTCCAAACATTAAGTTCTATATTAATAGTTAAAAAAAAAATAAAGAGCTCTTTTTATGTTGCATAGGAGCTTTCTAAATAGATCTAGACTGTGATTCTGATCTTTGATTTGCAGTAGACAATCCCTCAGACTAAGAGCCTGTGATCCACCCTCACTTGCAGACTGCGTATGTCCCCAGAAAAACTTTTCTTGCCTTGACTCTCCCATACATAAAGGGGGGGTTAGTAGAGAAGCCCACATATCCCCACTCTTGGGAAACTGGCTTTGATGCTTTTGGGATAAGAGGGGAAATGTACACAGCGTGTATGATTCAAAAGCCAAAACTATTTGAGAGGTAGTCAACACCAAACCGATCATGTTTGAGAGGAAGAGAGCTGTCAGCCAGATTTAAGAAAAAGCATAGAACTACCAAGAGGATTTTGAAAAAATAAATCAGCACGAAGAGAAGTGTAAATGACGCATGAGAATTTATAGCGGTGGGAAAAGACCCTGGAAGGGCAGTCACTGCAGCCAGGGTCTTGTTGAGCACTGCCATCTGTTTCCTCATCTCACTGCACCCCCCTCATAAGGCGTATGAAGGAGGCTCTCCGGGGATGCTGCATCCAGCTGGGTGCTGGCAGCATGGGCCAGCAAGCAGGACACCCACCCTTGGGTATCTGGGGCTGTGGGGACTTTCCTCAGTGTTTCGTGTGTTTGTTGGAAGGGTTTGGGGAGCAGCAAGGGCAGAAGTTGGACTCGAAGTTCTACAGTGACATGGGAATATATGGGACCACTAATCCTCCCTGAAGAAGGTACAGAGGTCTGCAACCCACATCTGCTGAATGGGTGTGAGCAGAAGGAAGAGATTTCTGGAATTAGTTCTATAATGTCAAGAAATTTGTTGCTGTAACAATTTTAATTGTCTAATATTGTGATTTATTTGTTGTATTACTGATCCTGAATGCACAGTTCATTGAATGCCAGATAATTACTAGTTGTTAATTAACCTATACTTTTCTTCAATCCTGATTTGAATTAAACTACAGAAATAAAGCAGGGTTGTTGATTTTTTTCATGTTGCAATAGGGTTCATATCTATTCCTTTCACTTTTCCTTTACCTTGCCACTTGAGATAATAATTTTTAAACTAGGAGACACATTGAAGGCTTATCCTTTAACTGTGCACTAGCCTTAGTACAAATTCAGCTAAAACAATAAAACCAGCCCATGTTCTAGATAAGCTTGTACAATATTGGGGACTAATACAAAGCAAATTGCTAAAATTTCTCAGACTCATCATCTGCAGGTAAAGCTTTTTAATAAAGTTTCAGCAATCAAGATGCATCTATTAATATTTATCTTCTCCTATTCCACCTTCATGTTTCTTCCCGTATCAAACACTTACGACATATTTATCTTTTTGTCCTATAAAACACCATCCTTGCTTTCTTCATTGAGTAATTAAATGACAAATCATTTAGTTTCAGATAGACATAATCATCTATTGAAGGCTAAAATAACAAATTAGCTGTTAAGACATTCTTTGTGCTTTACATTCCCTGCATAAATTAAGTGTTATTATGTTGACAGGACAGTGATAGTAGCCTTTTTCTTGCTTTCACGTAGTCTCTATTCAATAGTCAGTTCTAAGAACATGAGCATAAGCTGTAATATTCAGTAGTTTTAAAAAATTTGGCCTGCTTTTATTTATGCTATCAAGAATGCAACTAAGTGTTTACGTTAATCATCCCAGGTACCAAATTTCATGTAATATATAACACACAAAATGAAGTAGATTAACAGTCTTGGAGTTTATGGCCATTTACTTGCCTGTGGAAACTTTAAATCTCCTTTCTTTTCTCTCTTAAGTCACCTTATGTCAACTATGACAGCTTCTCCAAGGGTTGCCAAGGGCAAGACTTGATGTGTCAGTTGTGCCAATCTAAGTCTTGCTGCCATTAGATTCCAGTGTCTTAAATTATGTGGTTGACAAGTTCAAGAAGGATTGGCTCCAGAGATTTGGACAGACCACCTCCAGACACATATATACACTCAGAGTACTCCTTTCCAAGGAGAAAGACAAGTAGAAAAAGAAAAAGTCATGAACAGGTATCAAGACATTTGTCTCTAGAGACTTCAGTTACTTTTCTACTCCCAATCAAAAGGAGCTGCAAAAGAAAACAATTCAGGAATGTGACATCCAACTGCAACAGACAAGAAGTTGTGAAAGTCTTGGGTTATGAAGGCCATTAGGGTGGGCTTATTTTTGTTTTGGGTTTTAGTTGGTTTTTTGGTTGGAAGCTGAGGGCAAGGTCTTAAATTCTTCATTGAACTCAGTGAATGAGTAAATTAAGTCTGGGAGTCATCAGATAGAAGTTAACATTAAAAGACTGGAGAAGACCAGAGGACTGTGCACCACAGCTAACTGAGGGTCTACATCATGAAATACTTGAGCTTGAGGAACTTCAGTGAGAAAATAAGAATCAGAGATCTTCAGATGCAGCAGGCAAAATTTCTACTTCAACAACTGTGTGCCAAAATAAAATTACATATGGACACATGGGCACAAAATTTCTATATGTTTTAAAAATTTTAAGTAATTATACATAAATATATTATAAAGGCTTTTCCTGACCCTCCTATTTAGGCTGCATAATGATAAATGCATTGCTTATCACTAAAATTGTAGGTTACTCTTTCAGCTTCCTCATCTGAATTAGTAGTGATGATACACTTCTGTTTGACAGTCAAGTTTCCAAATGTTAAATTGAGATTCCTAAGGACTCAGAGTTTTTAAACAACTAGATGAGGCACACATTAAACTACACCTTAGTGTGTCAAGTAGTATTACCAAAATAAAATAGACTATGGACTATAAAAAAGGAGGGCTTTAAACTGACCAGTGGACTATAAATTATCTACCCTTAATTTATGTTAGGTTTGTTAACTCCATTTTAAACCACAATTTACTTGGCAACAAGCTTGAGTGCTCAAAGTTTAAAACGTTATCAATTTCTTAAGAATCACTGTTCAGCTTATTTTACAAGTTTCTTTCAAATAAATATATGACCTGGTGACATCTAACATACAAGGAACAAGACTGAAGTTTAATAACAACGTGATGAAAGAGTAAAGAGCTTGTGGGCACAGCGATAAAAAATTATTTATATCTCAGCAAGCCATGGTGAAATAGGAAAGAACAATGCATTGGAAGTCAGCATGTAATGCTGTCTTGCAATGAAAAGAAATGTGGTAAAGTCATTTACACTGACTCAGTATCAGGTCATGGCATCTCATTATGAAATGGAGTACTTCAAAATTAGAGCACTAGAAATTTTGATTGACCCAAGTATGCTACTAAGCTATTTGCTTCCCAGTCTTTTCTCTCCACTAGATTTCTGATCATTTTACTTCATTGCTTGCATCCCTCGACCTGCATAACCTACTTCATTGGTAAGTTTTGCCCTGCACTCAGGCTTTGCAGCACCTTGGTAGCACTGAGATCAGACCTCTCGACCTCATCTCAAAGGTCAAGGCACAGCACCATTCCTCTGTATCCCACTTCAATCGCTTTTTTAGGAAACATCATTACGGTTATGAAATAAAATAAAAGGACTTCAAATTTTTAAAACCATCAGAAGAAATGAAGCAGTGCAGTCTGAAGGTTAAAAAAAAATAATGCAAGCTACCTAAAGCATATAAGTGGTACAGAAGATGAAAAAAAAACCTTTTATAGATATGTGATGAAGAGATAATTAAGAAAGGGAAATGTAAGCCTATTTTCATGATAGAATATGTAATGCTATTAATAGAGCATTCCAGAAGTTATAGAAAATATTACTTTAATATCATGAACTTTTGAAGAGATTTTGCAATTTTTTTCTATCAACAAAGCAAATTTCTGTTGGTTCAGAACAAGTTAACAGTAGCATATTTACTTTTACTTCTCAGATACAACAAGGAACTAAACAACCTAGGAGAGGGCTATGTGGAAATCTGTAGTTAGGTGCAACAGTTAGGACAAAGTGGTAGTTGTCTATATGTAAGTATCTTTATGCTTATATTCTCGTTGCTGCCGCTCATGAGCTAAATTAAAGCTATGTGACTACCTAAAGTAGTATCTGGCTCAGTTGACCTATATAACTTATCTGACTAGTTGGATAAATACTTAGCTAGTTAAACAATATTGAGATCCATGCTAATTTCTTTGAAATAAATAGCTATTCTAGACAACAAGAAAAAAATAGAATTTAAGTTACAGTTAAAAGTGCACCTTCAGTATACATCAACTTTGATTTGGAACAATGACTTATAACATGACTTGCAACAAACGATGATTTATAATAAGATTTAGATTTGCAGTAACACTTTAAAATAATTTTAAGAAATTTTTTGATTAAATGTACTTAATTTCTAAGCAGGAATGATAAAGAAAACTCCCATTATGGTATTTTATTCTTTTGTTCAGAGAGATATAACATCAATCTTTAACACTGTGTATCTTTTAAAATCATTAAGGTGAATTTACCTGTACTCCAAACAAGCACTAAACAGGCCAGGTACACCAGCTATATTCGCTCTTTTTTCTCATCAAAAGAGTTTAACAGAATTTATCAATCAATCTGTAAAAAGCAAATGCCTTACTGGCACTGAGATAGACACTCTATGAAGGCATAACAGAACTCAGCCGCCTACATGTGAATGATTTTCTGCTTCATAGCTTTTCCAATATTCTCTAGTTTTCCCAGAAGTGTGAAGTTCCTGGCATTAATTTTCAGGTGAACTTCTTGTGTAATGTAGTAGCTCATAAAACTCTAGTAAGAACAGGTAGGCTTCTTAGGTTACAAAAGAGAACTCTTCTCACAGCTATCATGCATCATCAGTAAAAGGAAAACTGACTGTCAAGAGCCAGTTGCAAGAGAATTTGCTGTGCAAAAATGTGGCACTAGTTGCTTGTGCAATATAGCTGTTCTGCATAGGATTGACACAGAACATCTACTACTAAATCATATCTGTATTCTGATCAATAAATCAGACAAGAAATCATTAAAACAAATTAATCTCTTCAAACATGGTCTACATATTGAATATCAATTTTAAAACCAATTTATAAAACATCTTTAAAGCATTTATTATATCCACCTTACCTTTGAAGATTATAATGCATACAAAATAGTCTATTATGTGATAATTCATTTTTAAATATGTACTTGATAGTGACTCTTAATTTACAAAGAAATTAATGGAATTACGAAGAATTTGAGTGCTGAAAAAGAGGAAGATTGGATACAGTTTTTTATGCAGACCTAAACTCTGACCCCTATTGAGAGTACAATTTTAAAGCCAAGCTGATCAACCCTTGTATAAAATACTTTCCTGAAATTACTAAAGCATCTGCACGATCCCTAAACTCTTCAAAGGACAGTAGTACAGAGATCATTACATCAAAAAAAAAAACAAAGGAAAATCAGATGAGATTTACACTGTGGTGGAAGCAGCTTGTAAATTGTTGCTTCTCTTCTTCCTCTTATAAGCACCTAATTATCCTTCATGCAAGGAAAAGACAACAAATTCACTACTAGCCAATTGCACTTAAAAGCATAAAAACCTAGGAGGAAAAAAGTAGCAGCAAAGCTTATATTGCAAAAATAGCATTGCTTGTGCATTCTTGCATGCATCTTTCAAATGCAGAAATCTTCGGAGCAACAAGTTGTTTCCCATATTTCCTTAAACAAAAGGTTTTTTTCAGCTGCCTGGTATAAACCTTGACCAGGAATTCAAACCACCAAATGAAATCAGGTATTAAGTTAGTACCTCAGCACTGCTTGCTTTTGGTAAAAAACAACTTGATCCAGAGCTGGTATGTTCCTAAAATGCAGTTTAAAGCAGTATTATAAAATCAAGGACAGAAGAGTAAAATAGACATTGTTTCCTCACACACAAAAGCAGCCATTTTAGTTCATAGCATCTTAGTTGCAGTGGACAGAATGTAGAAGAATGCTTCACTGCTGAATCACATCTATGGTTAAAGTATTTTCAATACACAGAAATTATTATTAACCCAATCCCAGCACAAATACAAGATGAATGAAGGATGGGTTGAGAGTAGCCCTGAAGAGAAGGACTTGGGTGTGTCTGTTAACGAGAAGCTTAGCATGAGTCAGCAATGTGCTCCTGCAGCCCAGAGAGCCAATCACATCCTGGCCTGCATCAAAAGAAGTGTGACCAGCAGGTCAGAGGGAGGTGCTCTCATGATACCCTACCAGGAGTACTGCATTCAACTCAGGGGCCCACAAGACAAAAAAGATATGAACTTTATGGCATTAGTCCAGAGGACGACCATGAAGACGATCAGAGGGATGGAACACCTCCTCTGTGAGGAAAGGATGAGAGCTGGGGTTGTTCATCCTGGAGAAGAGAAGGTTCTAGAGGGACATTATTGCAGCTTTTGATTACCTAGAGGAGGACTACAATAAAGCTGGAGAGGGACTATTTACAAGGACATGGAGTGGAAGGTCAAGGAGCAATGGCTTTAATAGAAAGAGTGTAGATGTAGATTATATATAGTGAAGAAATTCTTCACCTCTATGGTGGTAAGACACTGGAACAGGTTGCCAAGAGAAGCTGTGGTTGTCCCATCCCTGGAGGTGTTCAAGACCAGGTTGGATAGAGCTTTGAGCAATCTAGTCTAGTGGGAGATATCTATACCCATGTCAGGATGGGTGGAGCTAGATGGTGTTTAAAGGTCCTTTTACAAACCATTCTATATTTTCACTCTTTGGAGCAGGCCATGTAGTTTTTCATAATGAACAAACAATTGAATTTTTAAAAACAGAATTTTGAGGCTGCTCCAAATTATTTTGGGTACTTGCAATAAATAATTGTGCTGTTCTGTGACAATAGACAAAATGACAGCTTTAAAACAGTCTTGCACAATGTCCTGGTCCAGCTCAGCCAGAACACAGTAATAGAATTAAAATTCCTTGTCTGGACTAAGGACTGGGCAGACCATAATTTGTCACTTTATTAAGAGATCGGATAAGATTTAAAGGTAAGGGAATCATTCATATTACTTGAACTGTAATTTGAAGAACTAAATACGGTAATAGCTATTTGAGAATTCCTGATTTGTTGGAAACAACATAATTTTTTGAAAGAAAATGTACAAAACAGTGAAGACAGATAAAAATATTGATGTTACTTCATGTTACTTCATGTTAAAATATTGTAGTTGCATAACAGTTACAAGCCCCTGTTGTAAATCTTCATATTTTTCTGAAATATTTTTAAGTTGAAAAAATCATTGATTCCTGTGTCTAAGCTTTACAGAAATAAAGACACAGAACTATTCTTTAAAAAATACAGTGCTGTACAGAAAAACAACTTGTGCTCAATTTTTAGAAATAAAGAAATAAATAAGCACATATTAGTGCTTAGTGACACTGCTTGAGTCTACCACTTAAATTTGCCAAAATATCTTCATTTTAAATTAAACTTCATTAAACCATAAAACCAAATTTTTGCCATAAAAGGAAAACATCTTAGTTCTAAGGTATATCAGAATTTTTATAATTTACAGCTGTCTTTCATTTATGGTACTTTTTTAAAAAAGAGAAATGGAAAAAGTGGTCTTCATTCCAGATTTTGCCTGTAGTTTAGAGATGGTATCCTTATTCAGACCCTGTAAATCCTTAGTGTTCGTTAAACTCATACCATTGCGCATTTTTATTTTATTCCAGCTACCTGAGTTGGATTCTTTCATAAAATGTGATAGTTTCATTTCGATAGAAATGTCATTTCTCTGTAAATAACTATTAAATACCAATATTCATTTTTCACTGAAATGAAAGCTTTTTTATTATGATCAGATTTAAGAAAATCCTCTATAAATATAATTCTGCTATTGTAGTTAGATTCAGAACAGCTACAGTTCCTCCCAACACATTCACTGAAAGCACAAAGATACTGTAGAGGCTTGTCACATGTACTTAGAGGATACCAAACCTGCTGGAGATGTTTTGATAGTGCCAGTTAATAATGGTGGAGTTCACATAAGATTCTCTGTACCCATACTTAAAAATGTGCTCTAAAATCAGATGTGCACTTGCTAGTGCTATTAACTCATTAGTATGTCTTGTAACTGAGCAACCGATTCTGTGCTGACTACTCCCAATCATTCATGTGTTTGTAAATAGTTTTCGGAACTAGTTACTCTCTTGCATTCCCAGGGATGGAGATGAAGCTGACCTTGTAGCTCTCCCAGATCTTTCTTCTTGCCCTTCTTAAAGAGAGGGATGAGATCTGTTCTCATCCATTCCTGGAATGTCTCCAGTCACCAAAATCTTTCAAATATATTTGAGAGTGGCCGCATGATGACATCAGCCTGTTCCCTCAGCACTCATTAGTGTTACCAGTCAGGCCCCATGAAGTGATGTACGTCTAGTTTGTCTCAGTGCTGCCTAACCTGGTCCTCCTTCAATAAGGTTAAGTCTTCTTTGTCCCAGACTTTCTCTCTGGTCTCAGGGGCCTGGGATTCCTGAAGGTCAGTCTTACCAGCAGAGACCAAGGTAGAAGAAGGCATTGAGTACCTTGACCTTTCCTGTGTCATTTGTCACCAAATCTACTGCTCCAATAAGCAGTGAGCCCAAGTTTTCCCTAGTTTTCCTTTTACTGTTTGTATTTCTGTAGAATATTTTCTTTTTGTCCTTCACATCCCTTGTCAGATTCACCTACCGGTTGTCCTCAGCTTTCCCAATGCTATCTCTGCAAGATCACACAGCTCTGTACTCATCCTGGGTTAGCTGACCATGCTTCCATCTCCTGTACACTTCCTTTTCATGTCCAAGTTCAATTAGGAGCTCTTTGCTCATCCGTGCAGCCTTCCTTCTGACTTTGCTTAATTTCCTGCTTGTTAGGAGAGACCTTTCTTAAGCCTGGAGGAAGTGATCTTTGAATATTAACCAGTTCTCCTAGAGGTCTTTTCTCTCCAGGGTCATATTCCATTGTATTCTTCCAAGGACGTCTCTGAAGATATTAAAATCATCTCTCCTGAAATCCAGCATTGTGATACTGCTTTTTGTTCTGTTCCCTCCTCTTGGGATCATAAGCTACATTTCATGGTAATCACGGCTGAAGTTGACCCTGAATTTCACAGCCATGAACTTTCTTCCTTGTAAGAATCAGATCTGGCAGAACACACTTCCTTGCTAGGTCCTCATACATTGGACTAGTTAGAAGGATTTAGAAAGTGTAAGGTTTGAGTCCTGATAATTGTGACATCTGACTGGAGATACGTGTTCAGTTTAATTAAAAAAACCCAAAGATTTTATTCCTACTCTAGTTCCTATCTTCTAGCAACTCTTAATATATTAAGAATTTTAATCCACAATGAAACTGTAGTATAGAACAATTAACCCATATTTTTAAGATTTCTCCCCAACTCAGAGTGTTGTTTCTTGATCACAGGAATTAAAATTATTATTATATTACAAACTTCACCACTTTATTACAAAGTATAATGAAATATTTTCCACCACATTTCAAAGATATCACTTCAATCTATTTAAAATTAGGATTTGCAATGGGATTTTATGCTTCTAGTATTTCTTTATGTTTAATCCAGTTTCTTGTAAATATTTCTACATTTTTCACTCTGTAATTCAAAAGATCTTTCTTTTGCTGCTAGGAGAAGAGAATCTTTAAGAAAAACAAAAGAAGATTCAGGATTTTTTAAATTTTGAAGATATATAAGCTATTATTGTGTATCAATTGATATATCTCTATATCTAATTCTATAACTACAGTGAGAATTACTCTCAGTTTGTAGTAAAGTAAAAGAAAATCAAAAAGAGTGGAGCAGGCATTAAAAGAACAAATAGGATACCTAGAGAATTTAAATGAAACAGAAGAACAAAGGCACAATAATGTTTCATTAGAAATTTAGGAAAAAGGTGATTATTTTTCGATGTTTGAAGTGTTATTTGGAGTGCGAAAGAACCTTTGACACAGATCAGCTGTATTAGACCTGGATATTCATTGTACTATAAATGTAAGTACAAAACAACAGAGTAAAACAGAAGAATAAAGAGCAAAGACAAGATAAATTACTAGAAAATCTAAAGTTCGTAGCTTAGCTTTGCAGAAGTTTTTTACTATAATTTTAAAAATATTAAGTTATATTTGGACCAGGTTCTACACTCAGACCTATTGTTTCCCTCTTTTGTCTCTCTGATATTTTTTCCCTTTGACTTGGCACTCTGAAAAGACTTGCAGCAGCTTCTCTTAAAGTGTTTATTTTCTAGGAATGGAAAAAAACCTTTATTTTCATGAAGAACAGTGACTTTTGTGTTTTTACTCTTCTGTGTCCTTTTTTTCTTCTTCTCTCCTTTTTTTATGCAATTCATATGTAATATTTATCAATGTTTAAAAAAGAATAAAATATTGTTTTATATAAAATTACTTATTACTTTTTAAATATAAATTATACAGACTGTATGGATACATAATAGGAATATTTTGCTATACATAAGTTGCAAATTAACTCGCTTTTAAATTACATAATCCAGGCTCTGAGCTTTTTTACAAAGAATTAAGAAACAAAGGTATTTGAGGGAATGAACTTTTTTAATCGAAAATTATTGGATCTACACGAAAAAACATTCAGGAAACCAGAAAAAATAATTTTTTTTCTTATAATACTTCACTCACTAATCTGTGTGGAATAATTGTGCCTACTATACAGAATTGCCTAAAAATGCACAATTCTGTTTTTTTTTTTATTTTGTATTTCTTAGACAAGACTGAGAAGAAATTTAAAAAACAAATGTAGAAGGAAGGAACTGTCTCTGTTGCAATTAAGAGTTCATACTCATTCACAGAAGCCATCCCTTCAATTAAAAGTGACGGAATATGACCATAAAGCTGTCACATGTGAGATAAAGGTAATGCAGATATATCCTCCAGTGTTGTGGTTAAGCTCTGTTATCATACCTCTCTGAACACCTCCAAAAATCAGCTAAAATTATTCAACACTTATAAACTTTCCACTCTGATACAACTCCCTGTTTAATTTTGAATTCTGAACCATTCCTGCTCATGGTATTTTTTATTTAAGTGACTGATGCTGAAAAGCTTTATCCACTAGCTTTAAGATTGTCTAATAATTTCAATATTAGAAGGGACTTCTCTCCAAAAGATATCTGATGACTTCAGGGAGATTACAGTATTCAGTACAGCGCATATTTGATCTTGCATGACTTTCCATTTGAAGAGCTGCTCTGGATATTGTATCTCATAGAGCTTACAACTTAGATTATTCATGTAACCTTAGCTTCCGTGTCTCCCAAATACATGAGAGTATCTTGTGAGAAATACCGCATGTTACAACCGTAACAGGATTTAACCATCATGAGTAAAACACATTGATACTAAAATTTGCTAGAAAGTAAGAGAACATTATCTAAGAGCCAAGAAAAAATAATCAGAAAACCTTGCTTTTTTTTTTTTTTTTCCCAGAATATCCCCTGTAATATGTTTTTGGTGTGCAATTATTTAACATTTTAAAGGCTTCATTTGCCTGTTTGTTTGCTTTAATAACTCCTATACAATTTTTCCAAAAAAATCAATGTTTCTTTTCACCGGTCAGATTGAACAGGTGCGTCTTAGGACTTCACTGAACTACTCTTCAGTGTACTGAATGAGTACACAGACATTTCCGATATGCATATTCAACTATACCAATTCATGTGACAGTTGCTATAAATACATATGTGGGTAATTTTGAAATCTGCTTCCCAGACACGAAAACAATCATTTATGTATGTGCAAAACCCAAATGCGGAAGAGGCACAAACATGGCTGCAATGAATTGATTTCAGAAGTGGAATGCATATTCATCGCCATATTTTACAATATTCAAATATCTTATCATTACTCTTTGTGTTGATAAGATGTCAGTCTGTCTAAGATCTGTAATCATAAATGAACTTATTTAAATAGATTGTATCTTATGCAATCTAGGTCTAAAACAGATCCTGCATTTGCATTATTTCTAACACTGAATTTAACAGTATTACATAGAGAAATATTCTCCAGTCAACAAGGCTTCATGTAAATCCATAAACATTTTTGAAACATTAAAGTAGCACAGTTTGACTCTAACAGTCCGCATTTAAAAAAAATCACAAGTTCTCAGGGAGGTGACTATTTTCCTTAGATCCTCACATCCCTAGAATCTGCACTACCTGGTTTGAGCACCCAGAAAATGAACAGCAACAACAAAAAAAGCCCTCACACAAAGTGAAGGATAAGACAAACACATAGGTTAACTTGGTAAATCTCTGGCTTCCTAATCCTTTTAGCATGAGATTATGAGAAAAATATTAAGGCTGCCTATACCCCTTAACATCCTAAAAGGGCAAGCTAGCTCAAAGCCTATTAAGTATAAGATAGAAAAGGAAAACAGGATCATGAAGGAAATATTCAGCAGTAAGTGGAAACACAGCTAAAAGAGCTGTAAGAAAAGTAGTTTGCTACTTTAAAAACAAGCCTATGCCTTTCCTAGGCACACATTGTTCACTCCTACATCTTCTTCCTCAAGGTTCATTTCAATTTCTCAATTAAGTGGATCCTTAATATCAGCTCTAAAGAGTGAACATGAAACCACATCGCTCACTCAAAGAACCCAAAAGTTAGCTCTCTAAAAAACCTACATATCATGGATATGTTGTTTCAGGTTGTTGGCTGCAATTGTTTTGTGGTCATAGCTAGCTTGGCCTGAGAAGACATCAAAGAATATTTCCAGGAGATAACGATGGCATTGTACCATCCCAATTACTGTCCCCAGTAACCGCAGAAACAGTTTCTAGCCTTAGGATAGGTGAACAAAGCCACAGCATCCAGTTCCTAATATCTGTGTTAAGATAAGTAAATGAGCAAGAGAAAGCCATATCTATCCAATTAGTATTGGTAATAATTGGAACAAAATGGATAAGTCCATGGTAAATACTAGCAAGAGAAAAAACAAATCTTTCAAATTAATTTCTGTTTCCGGTATTCAGTAAAAGACCCAGACAGAATTTTACAAGAGTTCCGCCTCTAACTAATAACTTGTCAGATCATTGGCAAATTCAAGGTCGATAGAACTACTTTGCACGAGTGCTTTCCATGGCATGGTGTCTGGATTCTCATTATTAACAATTACAACAGCACACTTATGACACAGCAAACTCAGCAGACGTCAAACAATGAATAAACTATTTCAGTGTATTTAGTATCACTAAACTTTTAAAAATTAGATAATTAGTGAAAAGTGTACAAAGGAAAATAGCTGAATCATCAAAACATCAATGTTGCAACCTAGCAGAAACAAGATTTAGAATCAAATTTTTGCATGCTGTTGAAGCACGCACCCATTCCTCTTTTCCAAGCTATATTAATTCCAAAGAACCAACATGCTAATGAATAAAAGTGTCTAAAAATTTAATGACTTATCAGCTACTCTTGTCACTTATCCCAATAACTTATGCGGCAAATATACTTTAAATCTTGTAAGACATCCTAGGCAAACCACTTCAGGATGTACACTGTCTAAGCTTGAGGAGAAGAAACCTGTGATCACGTTATCTCCATCATGACACAAGCCCAAGGCAAGAAAAAGTCTTCCCATTCACAAAGAAATATCAAGTGTCTTGAGGGAGAATCTGTCAATACAGCTCAGGTTTAGAACTTCTCACTTTTTTATTTCTCACCTGAGTCTTATCAACTATATATTGAGTAAGCTGTTCGAAAGGCTTCATCAGCTTGAGCCCTACTGTTTGTTTAGGAAGAGCAACTGACATAATTGAGGCTAATGTTTTCCTCATGTCATCAGTTTTTGTTCTGATGGAACACCGTTGTAGTTTGGGTGGTTTGTTGCACTGAAAATTTGAAAAAAAAAAAAAAAGCAATGCATGTTTGAGATAACAACAAATTTTGGAAAATTCACAAGGAGGAAGTATGTGATGAACATCAGGATGTGTGATTAGTCGTTGCACTTCTTAAAGTGTTGTGGCTTGAACAATACAGATGGTAACAGATGCCTCAGATTCAGGATGAACATTGAAAACAAATGTTCACTGAATGGTAAGGATTCATCTGGCAATACAGAAAGCCCAGTAGATAAAGTCTAATATTTGAGGAGTCCTGCCCTTTCAAAATACCCTTTTTTGTCAGGGCTGGAACTTAATGTTATTTCAAGAAGTTTCACTATCTTCTCCCTTTTTATTAAATCACTCCGTGTCCTAGATCTTGATGTGGTCATGTGCACAGGAGTACTACAGTTTAGTTCATAACAGATCAGGAAAAACTCCTTCTATGCAGGAGATAGAATGGTTGTTGAGAACCACCACAACAAGGTCTGGCTAGGACTGAACCTACCTAAAATGGAAAAAGTTACTTATAAACTTGAGGCCTGAATTTCCTTGCATGTCAAGAAGAACACAGTCCAGAAGGAAAAGTATTTTTGTCTATGATCAAAATACATCAAAAACCACTTAAGTAAGAGCCTGGACTTCTTGTTATTGACCAGGTCATATTTTGAGTCAGAAGTCAGATTCTTACCACCCAAGATAGTATTAGTTCCAAGCATATTAACAGAAAGTACATTTTCCTTCTTCTGTCAATGATAGAAATAAATATTAATAAAAAAACTTCCAATTAAGCTTGTTTTGTAAAAAAATGGCTGGATGGTTGGGCCCGAAGAGCACTGGTTCATGGGGTCAAATCCAGTTGGAGATCAATCACAAGTGGCGTTCCCCAGGGTTCAGTGCTGGATCCAGTCCTATTCGATATCTTTATCAATGACCTGGAGAGAACTGGCTGCACCCGTAGTAAGTTTGCAGAGGACACTAAATTGAGTTGAAGTTTTCATCTGCTTGAGTGTAGTGAAGGTCTGTAGAGGGATCCAGACAGACTGGCTGGATAGGCTAAGACCAACAGAATGAGGTTCAACAAGGCCAAGTGCAGAGTTCTCTATTTGGGACACAACAACCCCGTGCAGCGTTACAGGCTTGGGAAGAGTGGCTGGAGAGCTGCCTGCCAGAGAAGGACCTGGGGGTGTGCCCAGGTGGCCAAGAGGGCCAACGGCATCTTGGCCTGTATCAGACACAGCGTGACCAGCAGGAGCAGGAAGGTGATTGTGCCCCTGTGCTCAGCACTGGTGAGGCTGCACCTCGAGTGCTGGGTTCAGTTTTGGGCCCCTCCCTACAGGAGGGACACTGAGGTGCTGGAGCGTGTGCAGAGAAGGGCAACAAGGCTGGTGAGGGGGCTGGAGAACAAGTCCTATGAGGAGTGGCTGAGGGAACTGGGGTTGTTTAGCCTGGAGAAGAGGAGGCTCAGGGGAGACCTCATCACTGTCTACAACTGCCTGAAAGGAGGTTGTAGCGAGGTGAATGTTTGTCTCTTCTTCCAATTAACATGTGATAGAATGAGAGGTAATGGCCTCCAGTTGTGCCAGGAGAGGTTCAGACTAGACATTAGGAAAAATTCCTTCACCAAAAGGGTTATCAGGCACTGTAACAGCTGCCCAGGGAGGTGGCTGAGTCACCATCCCTGCAGGTGTTTAAAAGATGGGTAGACAAGTTTCTCAGGCATGTGGTTTAGCAGTGGACAGGTATGGTTGGACTCGATCCTCAAAGGTCTTTTTCAACCAGGCAATTCCACAATTACCAAGATTTAATGTTATGTATGCTTAAAATACTATTAATTCAAAAGTATATTTTTGCACTTACTAAAAGGAGAAACTACTCCAGTATTTTAATCTATAAAGATGACAGCTGAATAGTGATTCTGCAGCAGAGAATAAAAGGTGATTATGTTTTCAAAAATAATAATGTGTGCCTTCAAGCAACTAAAAAATATAATTTTATATTTATTATTTGTTTCCCAATATATTGTATGTCTACAGCCCTTTTTCAAAACTGCAGACTATTTGCATCACCATCTGAAAATATATAAATGTAATTGGAAATATAAAACAGTAATATTTTTCTTTCACAAAGGTTTTTCTCCTGTGAACAGCCTTAATTTTCCAGTAGAAAATCTTAAGAAATAAGAAATGTATACACAAAATCTCCACAATTTTTTTTTTTAATCCACATGTACAGCTGACTCTCCATTGCATACGTATAACTACTGCAGCTCTTCGCATATAAGCCTAGGTTGAACACTATTTTAAAGTTATCAAGTAAAAAAGGCACCAGTGAAAATAACTTTCTATCATAAATGCTGTTTCCTGAGAGTACTTTGCTATATGACAAATCTGTCCATGGCTAAAGCCAATGGAAAGTTTCATTTTTACTTCAGTGGTTTGGGCCTTAGGAGAAACAGGCTTATATTCCACAAATGTGTAGGAATGTTTACAGTCCTTTTCAGAAGACTACCCACATAGGACAGGGGGAAACTATACACTTCAGCCAATTCATTTCTGTTACAGGGCTTCTGTCACTGTCTTGAACTGAAAGTGTGAAGTCAATATTTTAGTACTATGGGCCTGAACTACTAAAAATACTAGAGCAGATATTCTTGTGCAATTTGGTTTATGTGTCTCCTGATCTTAACACATAAAAGCAATAATACCACCTCTACCACTTCAGTCACAACGACCCAGGCTCTCAGGTCCCAGTGCCTCAAATTCATCAACTTGTGTAATTCATCCCCACTCCCATTTCTTTTAAAAAAGGTGTGAATATTTTTTTCCACATCGCTATTCAGATCTTGCAAAATAATCATTTTACAGGGATAAAATAGGACAATTTGAGCTGTGCAGCTTTACTATGATGGCTAAATGCACATGGAAAGGAAGTATCTGGTGTCTGAGAGTCTCTTACACTGGGTAAAATATAAGTGGAATCTTCATCATTACAGTACATAGATGTACTTCCAATTTTACTATTGTAAAGAATATGTCCTCTAATTGTATATTTAATCAGTAATTAAGTATTAATTCAGATTATCAGATCCCATTAATCCTTATTTGGTCAGAGCCTTTTTTCACGTGGCCTACTTACAAATAAGAGATTTGAAGATTAAACTAAGCTTGAAATCTTAGCAGCTGTATAATTGTAGCTTGTCTTCTCATAGCCAAATTTACGATTCACCTCATAGAATTTTTTTTAAAGAAATATGTGATTAATTCTTCTTTCTCTGCTCCTTCAATTAGTCTGTCCTTTTTCCTGATATTTTGGGGGTTTTTTCTATTTTTATGTAAATTTTATCACTATATAACATATAAACTGAACACCCCACTGTGCAGAGAGAACAGACCTTAGAGAAATTGCTACAAAAATATCTGCACTCAATGAGTAAGTATTAATGCTTACTTTTAGATTCAGCATGCAAATAGTAGCTAAAAAGAATTAATTTGGTTCATGTAGAATATCACATATGCTGACATAAGTGTAATTTGAACAGTATTGAAGAAAATTAAACAGAGAATAGAGGTTTTATTTATGATTCCATAACCTGGAGAAATATAAAACTTCCTCGAAAAGATTCAACAAGACTTTTCTGTACTTGTGATAAGGAAGCATTAACAGAAAATGTAGAACATACTGATAGAAGTAGAGGTCAAAGCTCGCTTCCATTCATCTTGAACATTGTGCCAAGTTCCCCCCATATCATAATTCATCAAATAATCTAATTAACTTGTTTAAAATTATAATTAAGTTAGGCTTACTTAAGGTTATGCAATTACAGGTCTCTGAAGAGAGTTTTACACCAACAAAGCAGCTGCAATCCAAATGACAAATCACACATTCTCTAATAACTTTCCACTCCCAGACAGGTATTAATAATGTTTTCTTACAACCAAATTAAAAAGGATTTTTGTTTCTTTGCAAGTGCTTTCGGAAAGTACTAAGAGTTACTACAGTTATTCATTCTGGACAAGGCTTATTGATTGGAATATGGAATCGTCACCTCCCAAAACCACAAACACTGTCAGGAGATTTTGGGTTTACTATTTCCAACTTCACTACTGAATTCTCAGTGATTCAGCTGATTCAACTGTTTGTTTAGTTGGTTGGTTGGTTTTTTTTTCTAGTTAATCTTTTGTTATCCCTTTCTCATGATGTGAAAGTGCATAAATTAATTATACTATATGGTCTTAGAACCTAGTCCTCAGAAGAGCTAAAACAAAAAGGAAATATAAAAATATCTCAAACCACTGAGCTCGATAACTTGACTAATATACCATCCTTTATCCATGGTGAAGATACACTTCTGTTCCGAAAAGGGAGGGAGATTAAACTATTTTGTCTTACTTTCTCTTTCAATAGGCAAAACTCACAGCAGGCTGAGTCAGCAGAGCGGAGACATGGCAAGGCCAGAACAAGCACACTGTGTGACAGCAAGAGCATCAGTGTCTCAAGAAACCCAAGTCCATAAGTCTTACTCAAAAAGTAGCAGAACATAAATAATAAGCACTTTGACTACATATTATTCAACACATTTTAGTGTGTGTTTGATAAATAATGTTATAAAGGTTGGCTGAGCGTGGAAGATACAAAAAACCTTTCCCTTCCAAATAACTTTGAGATAAAAGAGGTATCTGTCACCCCTTGGTTTTTAAGAAAACAACTTTCATTAAATAACACTGAGAAGTTAGATCTCAGGTATTGAGTGAAGCAGACCCTGTTTACTATGAAGAACATGCTGCTCCTTTCTGGAAAATTAGCAAAACAGAAACAAGATTTTCACCACCACCCCCAGCAGAATTATTTCAGTAACCTGTCAATCTTTTAGAGTTTGTTCAAGAAGAAAAGGAGAAGTCATTATTCACCTAAGAAAACTAACAGACTGGATACCAAGGTGCTGACCAAAACCCCAAACCAAACACACCATACACTGGCAAGAAAATAAATGCATAAATGAGAACTCAGCTTTAGCACATTTCCAAGACTTGCACTGCTGGGTTATTTATTCCAGAGCTTCTATGGAGCTATACTTAGTGTATTTGTTGATTCCTGATATTATTACTGTAGCCATTTGCCTTATATCCCATTTGGGATTTTCCAGGCTTGTTCTAGAAATAGCCAGAACAAATATGAAACACTAGCTCATAGCAGCACAAAAAAAGTATTAAATGCACCATAAAATGATTTTCAGAAACACCTAGAGGAATCATCAACATTACCATATAACACACATAATTTAAAATTGTCTTGCATATTTAAGAGTGAGAAATAAAATTAATTTAACTTATTTCTCTAATATTGACATTACAGTTGTTTTGATATTGAATTCAAACATTAACACTAATCCTCTTTGTTCTACTACTTTCCACTAACACAGCAGTATTCCCACCTTTGAGGCAAAGACCCTAGAAGCAAGAGCTCTTAGGCTCCAGCAGAGTAAAGAGAGGGATCTCCATGGAGAGCTCTCAATCAGCAACAGCAATGAGGTTAGCAGCCATAGCTCAAAATGGAAACATAACACTTCCGGCCTGTCTGGTAGATGTTCCAAGGCCATAACCATCTCCAAAAAAATAAGAAGTTCCAAAATGCTAACTTTTGTAAATTGACTTTCATATGTACTTGGGAAGTAGAAATTAAAATGAACAAACTGAAGTAATGAATGACATACAATTTTCTATCCCATATATCAGATTCATTTTTTCCTCTTTCTTCCTTTCATTTGTAATTTCCTGTCTTTCCTCTTTCTATTATTTCCTTCTTTTTTTCCCTTTACCTTCCTTTTTCTCTTGTCATACTTGCACTTCAATTTCTTTTCAGCTTTGGTCAATGATATTATAATAGGTCCCCATAGCTGAAATTCTCCAAATGTGTCACATAGCTGAAATACAGCTTCAACTTACCCCAGAAAATTAGAAAAACAGAATCTTCCGTCTCTTTTTTTCAGAAATGAATCCTTTGTGTACGTCAGCCAAGGACAGAAAAAAATGTCAGAGCAGTCTTGGGAATGGAACTGACACACTACCATATATTTATTATAAAATGGATCTTCTCTGAACTGAAAAAAAAAAAAAAAAAAACAAGAGAAAAGGAAGCACTTTTGAGCTTCTAATCTCTGAATTCCATTGACCTAGAGTTAATAATTACAAGCCTACAATGGAATTTTCATAATCATCTAATTTAATTAAAATTTCTACTTTGCACCTTCTTTTATTAAATAAAAGAAAATTTTTTTTAGATTAGGGAGTATTTCAATACATTTTACTTTTTTAATAATGAACTGCATTTATTCAGAATCATTTATTATTTATTTCTTTATTTATACAAGAAGATATATATCAAAGTCTAGAAAGGACAAATATGTATGTTTATAAAATACATGTAAAAATACTTATGTAGAATTAAGTAACTATGAATATCCATAGCTTTAAGATCACTTCTTTATATATTTATTCAGATTTCTTTAAGAAGATACTCCCATTCTATATTTATTTGTTCTATCTTGATAAGATTGCTTCTTTCTCTTCAGGATTCCTAAAGATGAAATGTGTATTCGTACATGGTGAAGTTTATCACACAAAAACGCATTACTGTAAAACATCGCATAAGCAGTCTAAACATGAACTGTGTGCAAATACGCACATCTGTGGGATACAGACTTCATAATTAATGTTTCTTTCTCACCTCTCAGCTGTTAAGAAGCGAACTCCTTTCCCTCACGTTTCAGGGAGCATTAATAAGAAAAACTCTTCCATGGAAAAGTTTATTCAGCATATTAACAGAATGTTAAGAGGCAAACAAGTTTTTACTTGAAAAGGCTAAATCACCACATATCTTTTCTTAATTTGGATTTATGGGGCACACATGCTATAGAATTAAAAGCAAAGTATCGCATCTTACCCTTGAAAAAAATATCCAAGAGCAGGCAGCACAGCAATACTTGAATAGAAATGTTTATTCTCACTATTATTTTTATGAGCACTAATAATTTAGGTACTCAGCATCCCCCAGGGGTCGTTTAACATCATTGAAAACACATGTTATCCAAGCAGAAGAGATAAAAGACAGCCAATTAAGTTTAACAGCAAAACTCCAGACTAATGTTCCCAAATGGATGATTAGTCAAAGAGCAATAGGTTATTTTGTGATATTTTGCAGAAAGAATAACACTATTTTTTTCTTGTCTTTTAGATCAACCTTTCCCTCTAGTGTTATGAAATTAATGAACAGTTTTAGCTCAATATCTGCTCTCTTATAAAATGAGTAGATGACATAAATGGCAAATGCCATTATTTTCTTATTTATTTCCATTAACAATGCCATAACTTTTACTCATTCATTGCTTGGTTGTTTTGGTTTTGTTCTTTTTTTCTTTTGGGGGGGAGTGTATTTTGGTTCACTGGTTATTTTCCTAGTAAGTGACAAATAGTCACTAAATTATTAAATGTCCATTTTCACCTGGAACTTTCACAAGTCTGTTATATAAAAGTATATACCTACAATATACCTTTCTGAATAGCTATTTTTATTTAGATCTATTTGATCCAAAAGTCACGTTTCTTTTGAACAGCATAAAGTATCAAAAAGCTGTCAACTCGGAGCCCTGAATTGTTTGAAAGACTAACTACTATCAGGATTCTCTAACTCAGGTAACCACTCTACTGTCCGATCTCATTTATGACTAGAGAGGAAAACATTTTACTGTCATTCAGGTCTGATGCCACCATCTTCTATTGTCAGTTCTGGGGACACACCTGAGAAGGTCACATTTTCTCAGAAAAAAAGACTGATACCAACTCACTTGTTCTCAATATCTCAAAGTGAATTTTGACGTCTGTTTAGAGCACCATTTCCTCTCTATGATATCAAATGAGAGTTGATCAAGAAGAACAATTTCTGTATTTATATGTATATGTCTCCTATATTTGTTTAATTACTCTTCAGAAATAGCAGAGGTCATGTACTTAATTCATGCAGCACAAGACGGATGGGGGCAGTACTCTCTCAAGCCTTGATGGCTTATGAACAAGATTGGCAGTAGCAATTAAATTTATATAGAGAAACTGAGAGGGGAAAAAATGTACCTACCTTGACGATGAAGTAGCTTCTTTTACAGCCTAAATAATTTTCTTTCCAATCACAATCAAGGAAAAAACATTTAATTTATTGCAAACACTCACTGTCTTCAACCCTTCTAGTGAATATTACGCTAGCCTGATATAAGCCAAAATGTCATTTCTGGAATTTACTTAGGCAAATAGGAAGCACTCAAGGTTAAGAACTTTGTGCTGCCACTACCCATGTGGATATCATAAGAAACTCTCTGAAGAAAGTATTTCACAGGCACAGGTCTGTCAAAACAACATCAACTTCCAAAGCAGCAAATTAAAGTCCCAGGAAACACTGTTGCACGTCAGAAAGTTAACTCTGGTTACATCCAGCTGTCAGCACACACTGCAACACACTCACAAATGGGGGCTGTGTCACTTAAACAGATCAGAAGTAGATTAAGACTACAAATCTCAGTTCTGCAATAATCACACTGCTTACCAAACTGCACTCAAGATGTAAACAAGCATTTCATTTGGGGGAAACTTTAACCCCAAGGTGGCACATACAGGTCAGCAATTTTTAGGAAGATCTTTCTAACCAACTATGGATTTGAAATTCACATGGTTCGCTTGAGTTCTAGCTTTTAAATGTATTCCTAACAAACTATTACATTTCATTTTGCTATAATAACTTCTGAGAAATACTCAAGGCACCTGAAACTAAAGTGGTTATAAAATTGTTTGTCTCATCATTATCTGAGCCAGTGGGAGAAAGAGTGGGAAGAAGAAGCGCATCTGATTTATACATCCAATTT
Source organism: Neomorphus geoffroyi (assembly GCA_033558235.1). Lineage (NCBI taxonomy): Eukaryota > Metazoa > Chordata > Aves > Cuculiformes > Neomorphidae > Neomorphus > Neomorphus geoffroyi. Next base: position 27,326,311 of record JAUMJM010000002.1, read on the forward strand.
TTTTTTACTCCAGCAAGACCTGGAAGTTATCACAAAGAAACATATCTCCCCTGAGCTTTCATGCCTGTAAGCAGTACAAAAACAAATGTGCTTTCATTGCATGTCCAATAGTCTTTAATCCAAATATGAGGCTGCTGGGGGACCTTTACCAGAACCAGCAAGTGACTCTCAGAATTACGCACTGGCACTAGATAGACCGGATTCCAGATGGCTTGATCTCATTCCTGGACGTACTGCCACCAGTTATCTACATTTCTCAACAGAACACGTACATCCCATGTTCACTCATACATGCTGACATATTTAAATTAGGCTGGGTTTCTGTCTGGATGTTTGGCAGTGGGTCCTGTTGTTTTTATCATCGTATTTCAGATAATGACACCATGCCATCTTCATGTTTGGGGACTCCTGGTGTTTTTCTTAAACTTCGTAGCATTTATGGGTGCAATGAGAATGTTTTCATGTAATTTCCCATGCATATTTGTCCTTTACTGGATTTTAAAAAAATACAGTGCTATTGAAACTGCACTCCCTCCTCACCTAGGGAAGAGCTGGTTTTGCTATGAGATTGCTCAACAATAAAACATTACTCTGCATGCAGGAGTTCAATACATAATTGCAACCACACAGGTATCCTGATCACCTTGCATACAACCCATTGATCTACAAACAGATCTCGAACATTGGTGTTACATCTCTGAAAATGCTCTCCACTCCACTATGTAACGTTGATTAAAGAATCATACTCTTTTGGCCAGAAAATCATGCAAACCTGGAGCACAGATCAACATATCTATTATGTTTTAAACAGCATGGGTTAGGGGGCTTTTACATTTTATAATCATTGTGCCTCTTATTTTAAAGCCTGCTTCCATTATAGTCAAAATATACTACCCTCATACAATTCTCTTCTGTTGCCTCTAAATGACAAGTTACACATTCCATTGTATTAAATAAAGTTTTGGAAGAGGTTATATAAAAGATATTGCGAATATAAAAAATCTTTTTTTTTTTTCTCTGTGTGGTTTTTAAAGCAATCAGCCTTGCAATAAACAAGACTCTCTTGATGGGAACAGTCAGTATTTGTCAGGCATATTTCCTTAAAAAGAGTTGACTTGATATTAATAGCAATCTGTCGTTCTTCCTATCAATCAGGAATTGCAATCAGCCACAAACACACCCTCTACTTCTCCTTCAATCAGGGAAATAGCACAGAAATGCAATTGCAACTATTTAATAAATTCATAAAGGGAAAAATCCATCAGAAACTCTTTGGACCATACTCTGATACCTTTATTTAAACTAGGATTTTTCTTTCTCTGTAAGCACCTTTATCACTTTCTGTGGGTCTTAACATGCAGTAGAATACCAAGAACCTTAAAATCTAGTTTGTGTGTTTGGGGAAGGTTTTAGTTCACAGTTACTAAGAAAAAAATAAAGAATCAGTGTTGAAACTGTTACTATTTAGCACAGATAAAAATGTATGTGTCTTTTTCACGTGCTTTCTGGGAATGGAAAAGTAGGTTACCTGTCAGCTCTTCCCAAACAACCTCTGCAAAAAGGCACCAGAACAGATTCCTCATTTCCCAAAAGTGAGGTATCATTAAAAAAACATCATGAATTTAATACCAAGAGCCTTCTTTCTGAAGAGCGAAAGATATTAGCAAAACAGATTGCTTCTCCCAATGGTATGTTTAAACAAGCAAGGTACTTTCAAAGTGTTACTGTACAGAAGAGAATTTCACTTATGCATGTGTTTGTGATGCCAAATACAAGCTCCTGAAATGCCTTGGTGATTACCGCTCATTATCAAGGAGAAACTCTGTTAGGTATTACTAAGGCTCCAGTCTTACTAACATATGCTTTAATTCCCCTATGAGAAATCTCACCCAGGGACAGAAAAATCACAGCAGGTAGAAAATTATAAGAAAATTTTGGCAATTCTTTAGAAACAACACAAAAGATTTTGGTATTTGGGATTTATATTTTTTTCCCCAGGAAGGTCGTCTTAGAGCATTGTAATAAATTCCTATTTGACATATCATATTCAAGAATCAGCAAAGATATTTGTTCAATTTGGCTGAAATATAAGGTAAAGTAACTACAATCTTGCCTTAAAGTCCTCTGAGGTCCTTGAGTATCTTTCTATTGGCTCTAACAATGTAAACACATATTAATATTTATTGCATTGAAAAATTCATTTAAGAATTAGGAATATGTACATATTAGTTACAAGGAAGAAATGTATTTTTAAGTCAATGTAACAGAAAATTTTTAAATTGAGTTCTTGAAAATTGCAGGTTGAAAAGTTACTTTAAAAATATGGCTACCTGTATCAAATTTTTGTCCTTTAATTGTTTCCTGGAGAATCCACTGTGCTGGAAAAAAAACCCCATCCAGTAATCAGTAACTCAGGTGAGGTATTACAGCTCTGGTGTTACTGGGGAATGTTGTTCCTAAGTAAATTAGTTTTATTAATTACATCAGAACAGGAAGGCAGTTTAGTATGCAGGTTAAACAAGATGTTCTTGGTGGCCTTGGAAACAAAGGAAAGGGGAGTATTAAACTCTGGAACTGTCAAAAGTGAGTTTATATAAATCATTCTCCAGAGGAAATGTGGAACTTGGGTACAAAATAAATATATGTGTGCATATGTATGTGCATAGAAGAATTTGAAGCTAAATATTCATAGTACTAGGAATACTGTCATATAAAGTTTCCCCTGTTTAATTGCAAAATAAAAATATCTTCCTGTCAGAAGATATGTACTAAGTATAATTTTTTCTTATAACTGATACTTCTAGAAATCTACTAATGAACATACACGTGTTATAATGTCTCTTTCAGGTACTAGTTAAATAAATATTCCAGAAAAGGCTTGGGGTTTCGGTGTTTTAGTACTTTGAGTGAAAAGATACAAATGTACCACAGAATTGCCATTACAAATTTTAAATATACTTACAAAGGCAAGAACTAAAACCCAGGAAAAGAATTTTCATGTGAACCATTACACCCAAGTAACGTAGATTACATTCACCTTTTGACGTTAAATCCTAAATCTTAAAATTATGAGACTAATACTATTTTTATGCCATATTAACTCACTGACTTTCTAAACTACTATTGTATTTAGCAAAATTATTCCAGTTTATCTTTTGGTCAGAACATATAGCATGCTTTTTATAATTTGTATTCTTCTGCCTTACGTGCTAATAATAGGGTCCTGCAAACTTAAGTCAGCAAAGAAGCTGTTCTGGTATGTGATGATGGGCATATTATGTGTAATAAGTTTAAAAGATTAGTTCAGGAGTCATACAAGATGACTTATTCTACTTAATAGGTCTACTGTTTTAGGAAGGCATTAAATTGTTCTGCATTGTAATTTGTCTTTCAAGTGGTTTTGTCATCTGCTTGGCAGCCAAGAAGAAATTGTGTCTTTCTCTGTGTTTGCTCTCCTTGCCTCAGTGTATTGCACCAACTGTATATAGTAACAATCATATATATTTAAGTATTCCAAATGGTTTTATTTCATTTTGAGACACAGCAACCAAACCTCTGAATATAGAGGCATCATAAGGACGTGTACCCTAGGTCTAAACTGGGAAAGTACTGGTAACCTCATGCTCTACCTCTGTGGCAGAAATAGTCAACAACGACACTTAATAAGCTTTGTAATACTGCAAGAAATCTTTATTCTTAGTGAGTTATTCTGTTGTTCTGTGGCAGCTAAAGCCAGCTTGTGCAATCAAGTACTAGAGACAAGCCACGGGCATAGCAAGGTGATTGCACCATATTCAGCAACCTAGAGGAATATTATTTATTCTTTTTATCTATATTTTTCTGGGCATCATTTTGAAAATTGTCATACCTCAATAGTTTTAAAAACAGTTCATTTATTAAAATGTTTTATCATTTTCTGTAAATGTTTCCCATAATAAATGTGGTGCTCTTGAAGGACAACATTTTCAAAAGACGCAGGACACAAAATAAGATAAGGTGACTGAAGCAAGACTCAAAGCCAATGAAGTCCAGTAAAACAGGATCTGCATTTCATTAGACTGGATTTTTCATTCTTATTATATTTTACAATGCTTTAAAAATGACACACATACATATTTATGTTGTTATCAAGCATGTCTAGACGTGGCTGTAATGAGGTTCTCTCTTTCATCCTTTCTCATTAGGGCTTTTTACTCTGCTTTTTCTAACAGGTCTGGCAAGAGTAATTTACCATAATGAAAATAAAATGTATGTGTGAAAGTGCAATTACAAATGCAATGATTTTTGGGGAATAAAGTCTTTACATTTAGTAATACCAGAACAGAATTTGGCTTATTGTTTGTAATTTCTAATAGAGGAATCAAATTACTAATCTACTGCATAAATTACAAAACAGACAAGCCAGGAAATTAATGACTGCTTTTCTTTGGAGTTAATATAGTAACAATTGGGTGAACCCTAAACTGCCTCTATTTTCAATATTGGACAAGCATCTTGACGTGCATCAAAACTAAAAACAAATGAAAACCCCCAAAAATTAAATACTAAGTTTCTGTAAAATCCAAACCTTTCATCCCTTTACAAGAACATGTATCTTGTTTTATATGCAGATTCTTCATACTGGAGATATACAACTGTCCACTGTTTTTTTCCCTCTTTTTTCTATATGTGCATGGGGTTTTTTAATGTTTTTTTTTTCTTTCCAAACCCCAGACCAGTCTTGGAATGGCCTAAACAAATCTGCATCACCCTCACGTTCTATCCTCATTGACTCAGACTGGTAAATCCCAAGCTGAGTCTTTGGACACAATAAAAAAAAATCTCACCTTTCAGATGCAGACTGATCCTCTGTCACACTAACCTTGTGTCAAGCAACACTTTCCAGGCTGTAAACACCAAGAATACTTATAAGAAAAGTATAGCTGGAAAGGAAAGACATTTTTATTCCTTGCCTTTAGAGCCTGAGTCTTTTCAGATGCAGTTACTATAGAGGATCATTCCAAAAAAACACATGTTCCATAGGAGAACTCAAGGAATTCACAACTGTCAGGTAAAAAGAAACCAGATTTTAAGATAATACTTTTTTTTTCTGTGGTAAGAGGAAAATTGAAGGTTAAAATAAGCTTGGGTTACCAAAAAAATGTTGATAACTTGCGCATAGGTTTGTTGGGCTTTGCTGCAAACTTATGTGTACTTTGGTGCACATACTTAACCCTCTGTTTACTTCAGTTAATGACAAGAGGCAGACTTCTTCGACCACAAAAGAAGGACTCTACTATGGAATATTACTCTCTAAGGCCATCTGAGCCATCTTGCCAGAACTCTTCCTTTGAAAGAAGAAATCACATAAGCATATATATTAACCATTTTCTACCAGATATTTTAAACCTTGAAGAAATAAGATGAACACTCATATGGTGGTCGACAGTTAAGTGACTGACAGTTCAGAGTAAGATAGTGTGGACCCATTTTATACATCTGAAAATAGTGTGTGCATGTATTTGTACTTGCAACAGAAAGTGGTGGGTATAAAAATGAGAAGGCTGATCTCTCTGAAACATAAAGCTGTTGACTCTAATGAAGTTATTTGGAATGGAATTATATGGACTCTAATGGAAGTTCAGATATCTTCACCATGTAGAAAAATTTGTATTTTGACATCACCTTTTCAGCAGCTCAGGTGGAATCATGCGCACACCACCTCTTCCTCTGTGCAACTTCGGTCGTTGATAAAATACAAAATACATTTATAAGTATAAAAATTTGGAAAATTTCCACAAATTTAACTTTTATAGATATGTGTGTGCATGCATGCATACACGCATATACCTCTATAAAGTGATCTTAAAGGAAAAAATGGGTTTGGCTACATTTATTTCATAAACAATGTGCAACCTTCATTGCTATTTACTTGTCTTTTTCCTTAAGGAAATGTTACACTTTCAATGATAACTAGAACATAATGGATGTCTTGGATTTAAACAGGCATGTGTCCTCATTTAGCAGGGTTTTAAGCTACAAAACCTTCATTTTTCACTCTAGGGCAGCTATCTATAAAATATACCAGCATGTTTCTTCAAAAAAATCAAATTTCCCAGCCAAATTTCTTCTGACTTTGGATAGAAGAAATTCTGTTCTAGAACCTTAAAGTACCCACTTTTCTTTGATAAGCAGAAATTGCTATTGATCACTTTAACTCTCTATCAGTTTGCTGAAAGCAGTCTATTATATGCAGAAAATTGCATATTTTCCTTACAGAAATGCAGTCATGTTTTTCTTACATATGGCTTTATGTCATCAAAATCTTTATATTTCTGTATTACTTTTAAGACCACACATGGAACTAAAGAAAATATGAAAAAGGTTCACAAAAATTTTCAGGCTTCCTGGGACTTTCAGTTTGGTGATTTGAGAGTTTTTAATAAAAAAAAACCCAAAAAGACACACAGTGGAATAATGTCATGGGAGGAAGTCTACCCAAAAGTAGTAAGTGAAAACTTCAGGTAAGTAAAAAAAAAACCTTTCAAGTAATTGAAAACTTAACTATACCTGCCCAGGTCTTACCCATTTGATGATCCTGTTATGTGCTAGCAAAACAAGCAACATGCACGCAGTTGTTACAGGGAAGGCTTTCCCAATATTTCTGTACTGCGTTTGCCATTGTTTAATGGTTTAACTATGCATGGCCAAGAAATAGACATGCAGACAAACATTTTCACATGCTTGTAGCTTGTCTGGTGATAGTAGTAGTTAATTCTTTTTAGTTATGGTAAAATCCAAGAAGATTTCCTTGGGGTAACCAACAAGGTCATGGGTTGCTTATGCCAAGAACCTAAGTTGAAAGTAATAATTGGTGAAAAAAAACAGCTCCTTTGGAATCCAGATGTCCAACAGTAAGCAGAAGGTAGAGCTCAATGCATCATGCATAAAGGCCTGGCTTACAGTCAGGTGTCCAACTCATCAACCAGCTGGAGCAAGTGTCTTCTTTCCCCATAGCCATGTTACTGGTCACTGCTATCACTGTGCCAGAGACGTTTGATGATGTGTTGTAAAGACAGACTCTACTTGTATTGTTGTCTTAGACATCAACTGATTCTACTTGTATTGTCTTAAACATCATCTGACCCTACTGGTATTGTTGTCTTTAACATCTTGAGTGCTGTGTCTCCTGCTGGGCTGACTGTGCTGCTGCAGAGGAGGGGGGGGAGGTGCAGCAGCAGGTGCTGCTCCCCCACACCTGACTGCGCATGTGGACCCAGAGAGTTCAGGTAGAGGTCATTCTGGCAAGGGTCTGTTGAACTGCCAGTGACTCTGGAGCCCCCAGCCCCAATTCCAGAACCTTCCCAAAGCAGCTTCTGTGCATGCACTGCTTCAAGAGCTTTCGCAGCAAGACCACCCCTCGTATGCTAATGGGACACGGATTTGCCCTATAAATAAAAACCTGCCAAGAAGGCAGGTGCCCACCACCTGCCTGAAGGCGTGCTGCAGAAGAACTACAGGACCACATGCTCCTGAAGACCAGGTTTTCCAGGGGCCAATGGAGTTGTGACTATTTTTCTCTTTGACCCTTCCCCTCCGCTACTCTTTGATTTCTCTTTCTCTCTCTCTCTCTCTCTCTCATTTCTCACTACATTTCTTTCCCATGGCACTACGGTGAATCGGATCAGATGTGGTGAATCGGATCGGATCCAAGTTATGTTGGTTTGTCTATCTGCCCTGAAGGTATCAGACTGATCTGAACAGATTGGAATCTGTTTTGGCAACTTTGAGGAAGCTGCAAATTGAAGTGCACCTGACTATCTGGTTTGATATTTTGGCTGTTCCCAAAATAAACACTGTTCTGTTAATTTGGCTTTTGTTCTGAATGTACCCTGGGAGATTTGTTGGTCTCTAATTTGCTGCACAGACACCAAGAGACCCTTGTCTCTCTGTGCAGGTCCAGATGGGGGGGACCCAGTGATGGAAGTGGGACTTGACATGTGTATTTGTATGTGTATGAATGAATGTGCATGCAGAATGAAAATCACTATCCACACAACAGACTCATTTGCAAATTACTGATAGATTTTATGTTGCTGAGTGTTGTGGTTCTGTTCTTTGGGCTACCTCAGCCTTAAATGCCCCTATGCATGAAGCAGACCTTCACGTCTAGCTTTCCCTCTCTTTATAGCATTGGAACATTTGCATCTTGATTCAGTATAAACTATTAATAATCATAGTATTGACGGTAATTTAATATTTCATTTCTGTGCTCCGTTAAGATATTGCTCTGGCACCAGATCACTATGTTCAAAACCCAAGCTTCACCCCCTTCCTTAGTTCAAATTATTTATAGCATGTTATAAGACTATAGATTAGATAAATTTGCAAGAACATGCAGTCTGTAATTATATGGGGAAATGGATTTAAAAGGTGTGTAAAATAGAGTGAGAAAAATCAGTTTTAATAATACATATATATTTCTTACTAGTTTGTTATTTATAATTCAGTAGGGTTAATTATTCTTCTGTTGCCTCTGATAAGGTTATATAAAGACTCTGAAATGAAAGAGTAAAAGGTGAAAAAAGATTTCTGTACCAAGCTATTTGACTTTTCCAAACTTTATAGGTCGTATATCTGCAGATTACTCACATGGCAGTTTTATTTGCTCATTTGTTTGGCTTTCTGTTAAAAAAAAAAACAAACTAAAAAATGCTAACTTGTTTTAAATAAACGACTCCAAAGATTTAGAAAATTGTACTTTTTATGTCTCAGCAAATAGATAGTTTTACTGAGCAATCTCAGCCTTTTTACTATCCTACTTGAACTGTTATTTCAGAACAATTAAAAAAAATATTTTTCAAGGACTGGAGAATTTCATAGATTCATAGAGTGGTTTTGGTTGAAACGGACCTTCAAAGATCATCTAGTCCAATCTCCTTGCCATGGGCAGTAACATCTTTCACTAGATCAGGTTGCTCAAAGTCCCATCCAACCTGTCCTTGAACACTTCCAGGGATGGGGCATCCACAACTTCTCAGCAAATCTCTTCCAGCGTCTTAGCATCTTCAAAGTAAACGCCTTCTTCTTTATGTCCAGTCTAAGTGTACCCACTTTTATTTTAAAACCGTTGTCCTATGTCCTGTCACTACAGGCTGTGGTAAAAAGTCTTTATCCATTTTTCTCATAAGCCCTGTTTATATATTGAAAGGTCATGACAAGATCTCCCCAGAGCTTTCTCTTCTCCCAGCTGAGCAACTCCAGCTCTGTCCCACCTTTGTTCATAGGAGAGGCGCTCCAGCTCTCTGACCATTTTTGCAGCCATTCCCTGTTCTTGCTCTAACAGGTCCATGTTGCTCTTGTACTCTGGGGCCCTGAGTGCTCACAGTACTCCAAATGGGTTCTCACCAGTGCTGAGAATTGAAGGAAGTTATTACACAGTAATGAGAATGGGAATAAACTTTTGTTATTGATAAAAGAAATATGTCAGTCAAGTCAGAGTGTAAGGTGGGAAGCTTAGCAACCCAAAAAGGAGAAGGCAGCCACCTAGATGACTGCAGCTGGGATAAATGCATTTTAAATTGGTTCATTTGCATAAGCCATATTTCTTTCTGTTGCTTCAGACTCTTTGAACTGGATCGAGACTTGAAATAAATATTTAACCAGACCATCAAGAACACATCATTGTGCTGCACCTTTACTCCGTAACTTCTCAGAAGCAGACATCAATAACCATTCACACTTATTTTAACAGTAGTAACATCACACTGAAATCAAACTCAGAGCTCCACTCTATAAACACACGGTAGCAGGTAGTTGACCATAGAGAGTAGGAGTTGTCAAAGTCAAAGAGCACAGTGTGTGTGTCTGTCTTGTAGACATTCAAGGTTACAATGCAAGTGAGCCAAGAATTTAATCTAGTTCCCAAATCCATGAATCTCAAGCAAGCTCTTTAAGTATTGCTAAATTTAAATTTCCTGTGCCTATGCAGGTATCTGAGCAGATAATAAGAAAAAGCAGAATATAAGAGCTTCTTTTGATATTTTTAATGCTTCCTTTATCCTAGACAACTGAGAAAAGTAGTAACTCAATCCATAATTGGTAGTTAGCACCATTCATAACACATCAACATTATTTTTTAAAGCAAGAAGGGTTTTCTTGTTTTGTCTAAAAAGAACGCCTAAAACATCTTAAGTACTGCTTCTGATATATTCAACAAGGAAGTAAAATCCATACTGAAAAGATGCACTGTGATTTGCATATAGATTTTTCAACTCCCTTTCCTCCTGCCACCGCATCCTATGCATACACAATTCTGAAATTTAACAGTAATTTGCCAAAGCATTACATTCCCCAGTAATTCCTTTGCAACAGTGAGATTTGTCTACTTACTTCTTTGGCATAAATCTCTGGCATTAACATTTGTTATAACAAAAGAAGCAGCAAGAAAAGACCCAGTTTGAGCCTCTAAACATTGTGCATTTCCAATGCAGAGTGAACATATTTCTAACTCATTAGAACTGACATGGCGTGCAGGATCTGAAGGATGTGTTTGTAAATGACATTCCCTGAAAGATGAATTCGTAATAAAATTTATTTATGAACTTGCTGCAGCAGAACAGCTATTGTAGTAGCATGAACTGTATTCTCAGTCAAAAAACTTCACGGATATCATTCTCCACAAGAAGCCAAGAAGCCTCTCTAGTGCAAATGCCTTTGTCATCATGGGGGACAGGAATGAAGGAACATGACAAATGTGAGCTTTCAGTTATCACGGCCCTCAAGGAAAACGTGGAAGGCAGAAGGGTTTTTACACACACAGTCAAAAAGAAACCAAGACTCAAGCATGCATATTTGATTAAGATATTACATACTTAACTGCAACAGAGAAATTCTAAAGTAAAAGGTAGATTGAAGGCATAAAGCTAGAGTCAGAAGAAACAAATATAGTAAAACTATATTTTAGTAGTTATGCCAGAACCCATAGAAACCTATAGGTAAGAATTCATTGGCAATTTACATCAGATGTGACAAAAGTTGTTACATTAAACTGTCATTTGCTTTGACTGCTATGCAGTTCAACTTAGTGGGGCCTCCATCCAACTTGTTCATTCCTAATTCCAAAAACATCACCATTCAGTATCATAAAGATCTTGTAATTTCGTTTACTTCAGGGAAAGAAAGAGTTTTCTAAAATGCATCCTAAGTAACATTTTCCTGCAAGAAATTCAGAAATTCAGAGGCAACTTTCTTACTGATCTTTGCTAGAGAAATTAGCACAAGCATTGTCCATTAAAACTACAATTAATGGACTGCTGTTGGCAGTTATTCCTTACTTTTCTTTATACAGTAACATCATCAAATCTATTAGAAACCTACTTAATCACAGACACTCACAGGACTAAACCTCTCCTCCCGCTAGCTTCTATTCTTAACGTTGACCCCTGCAAGCCATAGCCATATTATTGTTATAATGACCTCTCTGTTCTAAGCAGCTCCGAGTATTTTTCAAGAGAGAAGAAAGTAGGGAAATATTCCTCTCCTGAATTTCAAAAGATTTTCTTTTATTAACATGGTTTGATTTGCAAGGATTCATGACGCCCTGGTTCTGACTCTCAGTTTATAAAGCCCAAAGAGCCTTGCAGTAACTAAAGCAAGAAAGGAAGTTGATATATTTGCTAGCAGAGGGGCCCCAGGGAAGCTATTTACACAGCTCCAGTAAAAGGAGGAAAGTACTGAGCTCTATTTTCTTTAAATATCCCAGAGATTACCCTAGCATTCAACAAGAACTGGAAGCACAGAAATACTTGCTAAAGAATAACAAAGAAGTTTTTGTTGTATTATGACAACAGGGAGTTAACTTTTACATTTTTTATGAGTTGATATACAATACATAGGCAGACATAATGTTGTATCTGAGATTATCATCCAAACCAAACTGTAAGACAGTAAATAGAGCAGGTGATGTGGGAAACAACTGTCTCAATACGGACAAGCAAATGTAATCTAGTTGTCTTTTTTCTATTTGTCACTTTGCAGGGACAATATATAAGCTTAGATAAAACCTTTCTTCTACTCTGTGCCTCCTGTAAAAATGAGAATGGGATTTCTAAACAGTATAACTTCCCTATGTGTAAGGAAGAAAAAATCAGTAAACAGAAATTCTTGGGTTTGTGTTTAGGTGTTTATTCAAATTAAACTGACCTTCTCAGGATGTGCATGCACAGCTACATTCCTTTTCTAATAACGTCTTGCCAGGAGGTATTTTTATGCACGTTTCCTTACATTAAAAAAAAAAAACAAAAACCAGTTTTTTTTCCTCACTGCATCTGCTTTTTCCTCCTCGCCTTCTTGCTTTTACTGTAATGATTTACTAGGAACTTAATGGAATTTCTGTATCTATCTTTTTTTTACTTAACACACTATTAGCTCCTTCATCAACTTTTTTATTTTCTTTTAGTGCTAAGGTAGTAGATTACAGGCAGCTCACATTTTTACTTTCATTGAATACCTGTTTCAATGCAATCATAGCTTTAGGCAACAAATATTTCCCGGAATCTGTTTGGCCAGATGTGTTGGATTGAAGAAGTGATGTTTCCATAACGTGGCTTTTGCATTCTTTGCATAAATCTAATGACATAACTAATACAATCCACCTGCCCAAACCAATAACACTTTTCTAAGGGTTCATTTTTGAATGTGGGACTCCCCCACCCGGTAAAGAATACTCCTCTGCTAACAACATCTGCAGGAATTCTGGAAAGAGGGATTCAGCTCTCAGAAGGAACAAGCTGCTCTCCCAGAGCTACGGATAGGAGACCTTGCTTCTAAAGCAGATGGTAACTTCTCTTTCAAGTTTCACAGCACTCTTTCTGGCCAGCATTCCTGCTGTACCACATGTCCCGTTCAAGGCTTCCAATGTCCTAGTCTCATTTAGGGACAGAAACTGTGTCTTTTTTGCTATCACATCACCTTCACATCAAATTTTGTTACCACAGTTACTGTATCTTAGTGTATGCCATTCATCAGGAATTAATATAATCCATGAAACAAAAGGTCATGAGAAATCAATTTTATTATGAGATGCAATCTACTCCTTCTAAAATGAGCTCTACATACATCTTCCTTATTATTTCATATAGGCCAAGGGAAGAGTTATAAGATTTTGTGATTCATACAAGCTTTATTCTTTCAAGATTTCAGTGCTGCTACACCAGAGGGGAAAATAGATGATTTTAAACATTGCCCTCTGAAAAGTATCTGTAAGACAAGCAAATGGAAACAGGCCTTTTCAATGTCTTCTATGCAAAATAAAAGATACATATCTCAAGAGACATATGCACGGCACACATTCATTGCACAGCTAGGCTACACAAAATTTGAATTCATACGCAAGACTTTATGACACACATGTTGGGAATTATGTGACCTCACAGTGAATTTCAGGTTATTTGAAATGAGTATTAGTACAAAATTAGTGCAAAAAAACCCTGCAGCAAATCTCAATAACTTTCACCTGCAGCAAAACGAGCTTTATAAGCTGATTCAAAATTCTATGCAAATATGTTCATACTCCTTTGAATATCCTTATGAACTGAATATCCATTGAGAGAAACGGTCAAAATAATTTTACACAGTAAGAAATATTAAAGCTTTTTATGCCCCCATGAATTTTTAACTCATTTCTACATTTTCCAGAAACCTAGAAACATTTTCTTCTATCTATATTGAAACAGAATTATGAAATGGGTGTATGTATAAAAGGTTTGATTCAAATATACTGTTTCTGGGAAGGGTCTGTTTTTTGAATAGCAGTTTGCCTTTTCGATGTCGCCCCAAATAAAACAATAGCGGCTCCAAAACACAAATATATTGATTCAGCTCTTATGCTGATGCGGACCACAGAAAATAGCATTTAATTTTACCCTGTTCTCTTTCTTCTAGAAGTTAGTGCATCCTTACCAGAATGCAGCAGCCCACGGTATCATAGGAAATATGATCTGATCACAGGGAACTTGATAAAAAGTGTGAATCATAGCTCTCAGGATGTCTTATGATAGTTTTCTAAATGAAAGATATATGTTTATTTAGAGATAGTAGCTGAACTACTCATGTAGTTTTTTTACATCCTTAGTGCTTGTTTTATGATTCACTATTTGCCATTTGCTCTTTGAGCTCCCTAGTATCATCTCTGCTCTTTACCAGTGTTTAAAAGTTATACCCATAAGAATATGGGCTATAATTAATATCAAATATTTAATTTAAAAAATCAAGCATCCATTAATGGAAATACTTTCATTTGTACACTAAAGTAATCAATGAATTTGCTGATGGTGGGTCAGAAAAATTCCTTGACTGATTCTGAAGTAGCAATTTCATTTATGATAAATAGTTAGCAACATGGATTGGGAAATAGAGGGTTTTTTACATCATCTCTATCCCTGCTATTCTTGATTATTACAAAGTATCCCTCCCCTCACAGTAAGCAGCTCCCCATGCTGCTTTCCCACGAGCAACAAGTACTGATCAGATCAGCAGTTTCTTCCAAGCAAAGGGACCTCCACAATTTTAAATTACTTCTTATCTGATTAAGGATTATATAACACAGAAAATATTCTTTTATCCTCTCTCTGGGAAGAAAGGTATCACCAATAGATGCAAGCAGCCCTGACCACCACTTCACATACCCTGGCACTCCACCACGCACCAGACGCTGTTTGCCCCTCCAAAAATGTACAGGAAACGCTGCCCATCAAGGCCCACTATCCCATGCTCAAAGATGCTATCAGAACATACTTCACTCATACCGTGAGAAAACCATGGACCCGGCAGGGCACACCATTGCCCAGGTACACACCAGATGTCTGTGCACCAGTTGGAGAGCTGTCTGCCAGGTGGAAGGGCTGGAGTGCTACCTACAGTCTAACTCCTCCTCTGTCATTGACACCTACCCACATTCCAGTTTTTCCTTCTCAACTGCCCAAGCTATTGCCAATCTCCCCTTCAGCCATCCCACCATCACCTTTCAAGTCTATTTTCCTTGTGATCCGTCTCAGCTTTTGCAGGGTTGATGTCGTCCCAGCTCTGCCATGGCCGTGCATGGTTGGTTCTTGGTCCAACTGATCCACCAGCAGCTGAACTCCAGGGAAACAAGGTACACACAGGGTGACACAAGCAGGGCACTACATCGCAAAACCCACAATGCACTGACAATGTATATTTTTCTGTCCTTAGTTACGACTATTTTATTCCTTAAATGGTGACAACATGTTTTCCCTTCCCCTCTGAGCACATACGCTCTCCTTTCATATATGGAGGTAATCAATTGAAGGACTTGTGAGTTTTTTCCCCACTTCCATGACATAGATTTATCCAGAGAATTTCAGGCAATTGGATTTTGAAATATTACCATATTAAAGTACTAGACTTGTGTGGTGACTATAGTAAATTCCTTCCAGTCTTCTGCTGAGTGCATAGAGGAAAAATAGAATTTCTGTATTACCGTTGTAGAGAATATATAGTAATTTCCATGTAAAAGCAAATAGCTAAGACCCCTTTCAAATGATCCGAGGCAAATTCTGACTGGCTATGTTCACATGACCTCATCAGAAAACCTTTGAACAGATAGTCAGTACCAAAGCAACATGATGAAATGTGAACATCCTCAGCCGAGTTTCCATGAATACACCGAGAGAGGCCCATTTTCCAGTCCTCAAAAAGAAGGATTTCACTGAATATCGTTGTCTAGGGAAGGGCATCCTCTATACTTTAGCACAAACATATTTATTAAATCATGATATCTTATAAAATAGAGTTCTCCGTATCCTGTATTGTAACTGCAATAAAAACAATTATGCATGAGAATGCGTGCACACAAATGGTACATGTGCCTGATTAAGACCGTTACAATGCTTTTGTATTTCATGTAAGCACGTTCAAAGGAGCATTTTGCCATTTTCCATTATTTTGTTTGGCACTAGGCTCTTTTTTAATCCTAAGAGACTGGGTTTCGCTTTCCCAACATCAGAGTATTTGAGGATGTCAGCAGCATACAAATAAATGTGCTAATAAATTCACCATAAACATATTTTCTTCTTGGCTTTTCACATAGTGGTGAATTTTAGTGGATTGGTGGTCTGTCCAGATTAGAGAAAGACAGTTTAAGAATTATTTGTGTTCTACAATGCTTAATTTTTTTTTACTAATTTCATGCTTATGAAATGAAGTTTCTAGATATTGATTCCTGAAGACAGTGCACTGCACTATTGCTTAAAAAATGTCTAAAGGGAAAGCCAGTATTTACTACCAACAAGGTCAGGATATAAATATGATAAAATAACATTGTGATGGTCAATAAATCATATTTCTTAGTTTATTTTCCTAAATTATCTTAATTCAGCCCACTATAAATATTCTCTAAGAAAAACATAGCATTCTCTTTTTAAAATTGCAAGCTCATTGACAGTTTGCTTATTTAAGATCACATTGATGCCAATTTGAAGTTATTGCTTCAAAGCTGTACAGTTGTTAAAAAAATAAACTTTTGGCATTCCTTCTCTCCCAGTAAGATTTGAGACATTTTTTCCTGCATCATCTTCTCTGGAATCACAGAATGATGAATTTTAAAAAAATCATGCTGAGAGACACACTCAGCTTAGAAATTTTCAGCCTGAACACTTGAGACTTGGCACTGTCACAGGCATTTGAAATCAGAGAAGAAATTAAGCATTTCTTTGATACGGAGAAATGACTTATCTCTTAAACAAAGAAAACTAACCACTTTTAGCACTGATCATTTTTCACCATGATAGCCAGAAAAATAAACATTTCTACTTGTGACATTTCAGAAAATAGGAGCTACTTGTATCAAGACCATGTACAAAGAAATATATTGCAAAAATATCTGGTGATCCATGTTAAAAATGCATAATAGTCTTACCACACCTGAAGGGAATTTTGCAGTATTCGCATACAATGCTTCTTGGAAACAGTGGTCTTCTTCAAGTCATCCTGTGTAGAAACACGGAACACAATTTATTCAAGGTCCGTACAGTCTGGAGTCATCCATACTCACCTTTTTCCAATCACCTTTGAATGGGCTTGCTAATATCAAACACATTAAAAAGAAATGCAGAAAAATAGGAGATTTTTATTTTCGATGAGAATTGTGGCTCGGTAATGAATGGACAGGCAGGGTAAGACAAACTCAGCCCTTTATACAATCATTTTGACAGCTGTAAAGTTGATTCTTAGGAAGTGTACAGCACACCAGCCATTCAGTCACCTTTAATGCAGGTACGTCAAGGTCTGTCTTCTCTCTGTGCAACAAAGGAGCATGAGGTTACAGCTCCATTTGTTTTTCTTCTCACAAAGCAACGTAACTATATGCCACACCGTGCAGAAAGATGAACAGCACAGAAGCCACTTTCAGTGATTTTTTTCACTTTGTGTTTATACCTGTATCTCATTCGCATCAACAAAATATTTTATCACACGACTTAGAGTCTCTCTGAGTGAATCGGAACTGTCTCCTTTTCCCTCCCTTACATACTTTACTAAAAGGCAGTTTATCTGAACAAGCTTTAAAAACTTGATACCACTTGATAACTCCCTACAGTTGTGGAAGATGACTTTCCAGAGCTACCTCTTATTTCAAATAAGCATGTCTGCATGGTACGTCAAGTCATGATAGAATTAGTTTCTGTCTACAGAAGTTGCCATAAATAATCCTGAATTCACTTGCCATTCTGTGTTACAGAACACGGATTTAAAGACTGCGCAGACTTTGGGTGGGGTAGGACATTACTACAAGATTTATGGGGAAAACAGAATTCTGCTTGAACAAAGCAGCAGTATGGGAGATTGAGAAAGCTGCTGTAAGCACAAAATCATTTAGTGCTGTATTCTGCAGAGTCCACAGTAACTTCAGTGACTGAACAACAGACAGAAGGGCCTCTGGACAGCTGTCAAAAGAAGCTCACACAACACTATAGGATCACAATCTCTATGGTTTGTTAAGTCAGTACATGATCAGTTTGTAACACATTCTTGTGAGTCCAAGCAGTCCTTATCGGTCTGTGTTTCCCAGATGTATTCAAGCATTTCTTGGCCGAGAGGTGCATTCTGTAGTCTTACAGAATGCCATGCTCTGATTTAAGGCTGCTCCATTTCAAGTTAGGTTTTTTTGTTTATCATTTTAAAAAAAAATCAAATTGTCATTCAGGTGGCAGAACTGCAGGGAAAGCTGCTGTGTTCAGTAAAGGAAAAGCAATCAATGTGTTTCAACTACTGATATCCTTTTACTTTCTTCAGTGCAAAACATATCTCTACAAATGTACATGTTGGAATAACTACTTGAAAAGATAATAAAGTACCTTCTTTGTTTCCAAACTACACCATTAATGTTCTTTTGAGAGAGATGTCAAAAAATTCACTGCATAGATCACCAGTGTTAGGAATCTGGCAAATAAAACTTATCTGGATAATCTGCAGGAGTAATACAGAAACAGCCTTATCGGTTTCCAGTTGCATGAATTTAAAAGTCACTTATGGCAGAAATGTAACTACAGATAAGTGCAAGTCATAAAGAGATATATGTCAAAAATACACGAAGGTCTCTTCTACAAATTCCTCTCAGAAAACATTGTTTGATATCTTAGATCCAACACAGGACAACATATACTTTTTTCATTAGACAGTATCAAACATTAAGACAAAACAACAGCTTATGCCTCTGTGCCTGCAATTCCCAAATAACTAAAAAAAATATATTCTTGTATTTGTGTTTCACATTAATCTGTTGTAATATACATTATAATATACATTTATCTATATAAACACAAGCTTATAAATTGTGTTTTAAACAAAAAGTTGTGATTTATTACCATCCTTAGGAATAGTAAACACCCGTTTTTCCTTTCTTCTCTGAACACACTGCATTAAGCTCTTTGAATAGAATATATAAAAGTAATAAAAACCCCCACTATTATTGTAATTTCTTCCAGTTAATCATTCCATTATGCAGGAATTATGGCTGCCTTCAGCCACATGCTGAATTGAAGTCAAGTATGTCCACTTAAGCTCACAAGAAAGAAACTATTGAGACAGTGGTAAGCAAGAGTTATCATACCAGAACCCTTCCTGGACAGAGCTTAGAAAGAGGTGTGTACAGTCATTAGAATCCCAAAGATATTATCTGCAAACATTAGAAGAAACAAGAACAAAATAAGAAGAGCACAGATCAGAGGGCATTTGAGGATGTTGGTATATTATTGGGCTTTTGAGGATGATTGTATATTATTGGGCTAAGTTTCTGAAGTGGCACTTTGGAAGACTTTCTGAACAAGAAATCTGTATCCCTCTGCTCAGAAAAACAAGAACATATGCATGTCTTTTCATAAAAAAAACCAAAATTTCTTCAGCAAACTCGGATTACAGGTTTCAAATTCAAGCAAGCAGGGGAAGTCTAACACTGACATTATGTAATTTAACAAAATCAAAATAAAAAGGGCAAGTAATTCTTGCCTAATATGTGCTCTTTTTACTTTCGGTCTTGAATAAGTTTCATGGCTTTGGAATATAAACAGATGGGAAATGAAATTGTACATCAATGGCTCATTACCTCAAGTTTCCAGCAAACAATTATTATAGGAGTTTGCCCTAAACTGAGAGAATTTAGTGCTGCTTTAAACAAAAAAACCTCTTTGCTAGCAAAGACCAATAACATTACACCACTCACCCCAAGAATACAGACATGACTGAATAGACTGTGGATGTGAAACAAAATTTTTTAATTTTTTAATACTATTCTTTCAGACTGCAAAACACAGAAATATGTATCTCTGAAATAGTGGTAAAGGCATGCGAATGGCTTCTTACCATGCTACCATCAGCTATAAACTGTTGGGAAATACTTTAGATATTTAGCTCCTCTCTTCCCTCTCACTAGCTTTATAATTATATTGTATTTTTAATATACAGCAATATAAAGAAGAAAAAGCTATACCTTTATATTTGTAGAACTCTACAGCTATTAGCTGGTATAGAAGACAAAGAATGTGACATAAAGGCATTATCAGTGGGACACCGGAGAAAGTGAAATAGAAACAATGATAATTAAGACAACTGGGAACATTTTCCTCCTAAATTTATGAAACATATAAGAAAAAGTCTTAAATGCCTAATAGTTTTAGTAAGGAGGACAAATCAAACTGCCCTCCAGACACTGAACCGTATACAATCACGGTTTGAGATAAGCAAGAAACATAAACTCTTTCTTTCTAAACAATAACGCAATAAATTCTGAAACTTCATAATTTTTGAAAAATTACTTCTATAAGCAGCTCTATTTCAGATGGCTACAGCCATACTCTGAAACTCTTAACAGCTGCAAAAAACTAAAATATAAACCCACAACTTTTCGAACAGTTTGGATTCCTCTTCAAAAACCTGGAACTGCAATCTTCCCTTAGCACCATATCCTTTCAAATTTTTCTGCTAGTCTGAATCTCAGGCACCACTTTCTTTCTCTTCATAACTGCTTTGTCTTTGGGGGTTCTTTATTTAAAACAGTAAAACTGACTTACATGTCTATTGCACTGCCTTTTTCCTGACATCATATCTCCACTGATAATGCAACACTCACAGCGCTGCCTCACTTTAAAACATCAGGGATAAACCAATCAACTAAACAAGCAAGCAGGCAAGCGAGCAAACAAACAAGAACCAACTACCCAGCCTCTAAATGTTTATGATAGGAAAAAATTAGCTGAGGATTGGCCAGTTCTTAGTTCGTCTCCAATGTGACAAGTCAGATAATGTAGCAATAGTTTCAAGAATCTACTTCCTCCCCTCTTTACAGTGCTGATATAACACAGCTCAGACAATTTGATCCTCACCTGTGTAATGTATTAACACCTTCAGCCTCTGCAAACCTGAGTGTACTCGAGTGTGTGATATTTCCCTTGCTGATTCGGAGTTTTCAATAACCCCTTCACCTGTTTTATTCACTTTCTTTACCTAGCAGCAAAGTAGAAGTGCAGTACATTTACGTGTAACAGGTTAGTACTATACAGTGGGACCAACATATTCCCCGACATGCCCAAATTATCCTTTATTATGTGGAAATATTCTCTAATACTAAATTACTTAAATAAAGAAAGCTCCATCCTTCTATAAAGACTACTTAAAAATGGCTTATAACATAAATGTACTTTATCCTCTTTTTACTTTGATGCTTACTGAGCTCACACTTTGCAGCTAGCACTTAAAAGGTGCTATTTTACTCTATTACAATGGAAGCGAAGCTGTTAAATAAAATGAGTAAAACCTTTATTGGAATGTGTATGTTCACTTTGTTATACTTTAGCTACATAGTACCGAGCAAATAGAAGACATTAGCAGCAGCAGTAGAGATTTTATTAAGAAGCAGCTTGTAGTGCCTTACATGTACAGTTCTCATTGAAAACATCAAATTATGTTATACTTGACTAGAAAAACACCTAAAAATATCAAGGACGTTTTTCTGTGAATTGGTAAATGTAATCTCATACTTACCTCTTGTGCATTTTTGTGTGTGAGAAAAGAAGATGAAATGGCTCTTGGCATGTAAAAAAAAATTGTAAAACTTAATGAATTCAAAAACTTCCTAAGAAAAAACAAGCAAAGCTTTTTCAAAGATTTACTATATAAGACTGAGAAAAATTTTATTCATATTCGACTTGATTTTTTTATTAATTTTAAATATCAGTTAAATGCAGATACTATTAGAAATCAATCAGATGAATTAATATTTGTATTTATTTCATTTTGAGTGAGATGTGGACACATCCAAGCCAAGCTTTGGAAGCAGTATACTAGGAGAAGCCTTTGGACACACCTTTATTCAAATTGAATATTATTTCCTTCCTCACCTGTAACCTCACTATTCCCACTTGCGCAAAAGAAATGCATTTCCTTTCAATATGTGAGATAAATATTTGAACAGTGGTATTTTCCAAAGCAGAAAGACAAGGATGTTATAGGAATGATTGTGGAGAATGATGATGGGCAGAGGATAGAGACAGAGCTGCATGTAAAACATGGTGAAATATCATAACAAAGTTTATAACAGTTTTCTTAAAAATTCAGGTAATCTGCCGTTACTGCTGTTATTAAAAGAAATTTTTCTTGAAACAGCTAAAAAATTTTACTTACAATAAACCTTAGCATACCATTTCCCAATTTTTGATGCTTCAACATCTTCATCAAATGTTTTTTACAATTGACAAAATAGGACTTTACAAAATAAGAGAGAGCAAAAAATATAAATTATGACCTAATTGTGCTCTTGCAATTTACTTGCAATCACTGTCTATGCCCGACATTTTTCTTTTACCCTTCCCAATGGTATGTGCAGCCCTGTTTCAAACCACAAATGCATCTGTCAATCAAATTTCAGTAGGTATATTTCTTATTTTCCCCTCCTAATCCTACATGATAAGAAAGAGTTGCAAAGATTAGAATTTAAAGAACCACACAGATATGTACAAAGTCAGAATTTACGACAGTGTTTTCATTTTTACATCTTGTCACTTTTGGAAATACTCTCTTTTTCTTTCTCACACTGATGGTAAAAGGTGAAGGTAACATTCAAGACATTAAATTAGCAAGAATAATAGCTAATACAGCTGAACTAAATCACCTAACACTTTTTTGCTGATCACATTTTTTGTGCTGTTGACTTGTACCCCAACTTGGATTAATCACATTGAATGTACCAGGTGCTGTCTCCTTCCTGTGTTTTTTATTCCCTAAAGATACCAGTAAGCTGTATTATGTCCTTTTACTTTGCCCTGTCCTCCCCAATTAAATTTCCTCTATATTAGATCACTGAGAATTTTTAAACATAAATGAAATCTGTCATTCTTCTTGAAATTAAAAGGTTGTTCAGTTTTTAATCAACTCCTCTCAAAAATAATCAAATGCAAAAAGTACCTCAGCTCCAAAAAATTTTGATATTTTCCTGTAGGAAATTATTGATATGCCATTCTGAAGTGACTTGCCAAACAAAGAACATTTATTTATTTGAGTTTGATTGCTAAGGAAATCATGCCAATGTGATTGCACTAAAGAGCTCCTGATTCTCTGTATTCATGAAAATCCTTGAATAACTTTTGACAAAGTGGATGACTGCAAACAGATTTGACAAAGGCAACAAGGAGACGCGATGGCTACCAAGTTCTTGAAACTTTATGGAAGGTAAGGCTCTGTTAAACTGAGGGAACCCTTCACTATTCCTGACTGCAGAAAACAAGTATCAATAGGCGGTCACAGCTGGTGGGAATCCTGTTCTTGCGTTCGTATCAGCTCATCTGACCCAAATGGGCTTAAAGAACTGAGGGAGTACAGAGGCAACACAAAGCCAGGTAGAACTCGAGACCTTCGCCACGAAATGGTGGCTGTAATATGTTTGTGAAGAATAAGACAATCGCAATGCTGTCTGACATCTACTTTGATGTGTTTAAAAGTAGTAATAGTATTAATAGTAAAGATTAGAAGTATTCAGAATCATTAATGCCTGACAAGTTGGATCCCATATCTTATCCCAGTTGCTCCCATATCTTAAGGCACTACAAAAACTATATCAATCAAAGTGAATATTTAATACATTAGATAAGATCTGATATTTCAGACATTTGTTTCATTTGAAAGGAAACTCTCAACATTCAAAGGTGTCAATACACTTTGTTAAGAAAAAATTCTATTTCCAACCTTTTACAGTGCTAGAAAAAATTACAAAATTACATTATACTCTGACTGATACTGTCCTTTAGAAACAGATGATAAGTGACATAATACTGAAGGGAGTCTCAGGAGTGCAAGATGGATCATACAAACCTATTAAAAAAAAGTTATTCAAAATATTTGGCCATGTTCCTTACCTTTATCACTCATGCTTCCTAAGAGTCAAATGTTGTTGTTTTTAAAAGAATAGCAACCACTTTACATGCTAATTCAAAAAACTGGCAATTATTTTCTATTTAGGCATATGACTTTGTCAACTAAACTTTTCGGTTTATGCTTTACACAGTATGTAGCAAATAGAACTTTTTCCCAAGTAGCAAGACACGTTTACCACAGATTTTACATGGATTAAAAGCATCTAACAGCTAACTGGTTTAATTTTACATTCTATTTATCAGTCAGTTATGTCTCCAAGTGGTCAGCACATGTTCAGAACTGAGAAGGGCTGCCTGCAAAGGAATGAAAGATTGGGAATGCCAGAAAAATACCTGTTGTTTAGGTAGCTGAATGATAAGGAAACTTCGATCCATAAAGGCACCGAGCCCTTTAGTAACTTATTTTGTGTTGCCTTTGCTGTTAAAACTTCAGCATGTGAGACAACTAAAGAAAAAGCCGTACTTCAGTAACAACAAGAAGCACCGATACATTCATTGAAATTCATCCAACCTCCAAGCTAACATAAAATATTGCATAGCCCCCACATTATACTTGTCACTGTACAGCAGTTGTGTTACCATAACTGTGACAGTCTAAAGAAGCGAGTGAAGCAATGCCTAGAGGAAGAAGAAATCCTTTCACCAACTGATATGATTGAAAAAAAAGGACAACCTCCTAGACACACAAGTTTTATGTTTTCATACCTTGCATGAAGATGAAAATGCATCATGACAAATACTGGTAAATGCAAGAATGCAAACACAGAACGTTTTGTTAACATAAAGACTTGTACTCTTGATCTGAACATATTACCTTTGCCCTAGTTGCACACAGATCTTTAAAGGATTAGCAAAATACTAATATTCCTGCTATCTCTAGTATGATACGAAAAAAATGTTAGGAAGTGTTTAGGAATAAACTTGCAGAAAGAGATCAAGCACAGACCAAAACAATATTATTAGCTCAATGTCTTTGCTTTCAAACCGCAGAATCATTAAGGCTGGAATGGACATTAGAAATCTTCCAGCCCAAACACCCTGCTCAAGCAGGGTAAGTTAAAGCAGATTACCCAGAATCAAGTCCAGTCTGGGCAACCTATTCCAATGTTTGGCCACCACACAATTAAAAAAAAAAAAAAATGTCCTTGTTCCACTTTGTTCATAAGGAATTTAATAGTGTTTAGTTTCTATTGCCTCTCATCCTGTCATCGAACACCACTGAGGAGAACCTGGCTTCCTCTTAATTTCTTCCCATCAGGTATTTATAGACAACAACATCTCCCACCTGAGATTTCTCCAAACTAAGCAGTGCCACCTCTCTCAGCCTCTCCATAAAGATGCTTTAGTCCCTGAATCATCTTTGAGGCCCCACACTGGAGTTGCTCCAGTCAGACCATATGTTTTTCGTGCTGAGGAGTCAAGAACCAAGCCCAGTGCTACAACTGTGGCCTCCCCAGGGCTGAGCAGAGAGGAA
This sequence comes from Neomorphus geoffroyi, assembly GCA_033558235.1. NCBI lineage: Eukaryota > Metazoa > Chordata > Aves > Cuculiformes > Neomorphidae > Neomorphus > Neomorphus geoffroyi. Next base: position 27,351,703 of record JAUMJM010000002.1, read on the forward strand.
GGTTCCCCTCTCCTGCTGGCAATACTTCTCATGCAGTTGAGGGAATGCAATTACATCTATACTTTAAGGTTTTTAGTGACTATAACTGACACAACCTAATGATCTGAATGAATAAATTTAAGCCAATTATCACAGAAGTATTTTTTATCACTAAAATGGTTGTATGTATATTTTTAACACCAAGCTCCATCCCATTGTAATGTGAACAAGAGAAATTCCTCCCCGATTCGGTATGGGGTGTGTGTCTCATATGTAAGTGAGGGATAAACTCTGTAAGGAACAGGAGAGGTTAGATTGATTGGTCTGCTGGATTTTCTGCTTTCATTTATAAGGCTTCTTGTGAATGTAAATCTTGAGTGATTCCATAATGTTGAGTTGTAAAGCTCAGCATTTCTCACCTGAATGGAAATTATAACTTCCCTTTTTCTTTTTTTTTCTAGTCATTGGATGCCATCAGTAAAGTATCTACTTCAGTGTTGTCTATCCCATCACAAATGCATCAGAGCAGTAGAAAAGGCAAGATTTTAATTAAAGTAAGTTTCTTTCACTCACAGCTAAAGGATATAATGACTTCTGTGAGGCCTTAAAACTGTTTTATAAGTATTTGTTCTGCATAAAGGAAGGCAGATGCTTTTCTTGGTTTTTTTTTATGTTTAACCTTACCAATAATTATTTAAAGTAGTTTTGCTGGTTGGTAGGGGTTTTTAATTTGAGAGGCAAGATACTTCTGGGATAGTTTATACTTTCACAACTGGAGAAAGATTTTTGTGGAAATTCAAGGTGACAGATCACACAGCCAATAACAGTTACAGAATTGCTAACTACAATGGAGATTTCTCAAGTGACTTGCGAGTAATGTAATGCCTGCATCAATATTCCATGTAAAATCACCAGAATTACATTATTGATTTCACTAAATTTATTGCTATTCTGATGGTTCTGATATGTTGCTTTTGAAAACAATTTTAAATTAATAGCAAAGACATATTCTAGGTAATATGTTTCTGGGAGATTACTGTGTTTCTTAGCTGGTTATATCCACTCAGCCTTCAGTATGGGGCTGCAAAAACTTCCAAATTGTATAGCGGTCTCCCACAGAAATCATCAAGAGTCATGTCTTATTGCTTTCATAAAATGTGGTTTACACCTCTCTGAGTAATTGAATTTTGCTAGGGTTATGGGTAGGCTGCATATTTGTGTGCACCAAAATACTATACAGCCCTTGGGGAAAAGCAGTTCTTTCTATTGTATGAAGTCTAATCAGAGATTACTTCATAAAATTTATGCTGGACCTTTTTCACTCTAAAATCTTAATTAACAAAGAGATGAGTTTGTCTAGGAGAAAGAAAAGTCCAATAGAGTTATAACTGCTCTTCATAGAGTTATAACTGCTATTAGAGAACTTTGAAAAGGCTTTCTGTGTATTATATAAATACATCTAATACATTCCATTAACAGCAGAAGTATAAAGGAGCTCTCTTTACTGCCACACCCTCCTCCCCCCCAAAAAATATATAGTTCTTAGAGTTAGGTCAAAATCTGACAATAAAGATCACACAAATGAGAAACTGATCATTCCAGGTGCATTAGCGGGGTTTTCTCTACTGTGGATAAATACTAAGAAATAAGAAAACGTCAAATTATTCACCAGTATGCACAAACATATTCAGAAGTACACAGAAAGAGAAAAAGAAATAAAGGAAGAAGGAAAAGAGGAAGAAAAGAGAGAGACAAGAAAGGCAGGAAGGAAGGGAAGAAGGGAGGGAAAGAGAAAGAGAGAGAAAAAGCCAGAAAGACAGATAGATTCACAGGCAGTAGTGTAAGAATGAATTAACAAGCAAACAGGAAAGCTTTATTACCCAAGGTAAGGGAAACAGATAGAGGACTGAAATTACAGTCAACCTGTGATACTCTGCACTCCATACCTATCAATGAGCTTTTGCTCCCTGACTTTAAGGAGTTATAGAGAATACCTCTGTTTCCCAGTTTTTCTCCCTAGACTGTGGAAATAACTACAGCACAATATTTGCTTGATGCTTAATATTTTTGGCACAAGAGGGAGAGAACAGTGTTTTTCTCAGAAAACTGAAACAACAGAAATAGTCAGTTGCATAAACCAAGCCAGCATCATATCTCCCCTTGTGAATACAGTGCACGTTGAGACTAACAAAGTCATTAAGTTACTTAATCCTCTCCCTAATTTTCATTGGTCCTGTTTTGCTGCTATAAGAGCTTTGGCAGGTTATTAAACAAAGTACTATTTGACAAATAAACAGTCTAAAAAAGCTACAATATAATTTCTTAAGTCTTAAGTGCAATGAAGGCTGTTGTGCCTAAAGATATTTATATTGTTACGTTTATCCCAGGAAAATCTTATAATTTCATATATCTTAACATCAGCGACGTCAGTATAACGCTGAATATTGCAGTTCCTCACCAGTGGAGGTCAATGCTGCTTGGAATGCCAGTGCTGCTCTTTAACGTTTGTTGACAAGGGACTTGTTCGGTGAATGTTGCATCAGCACAGCTCTCAGCCACATTGCTAGCAAAGATCCAGTAAACCATCTTATACTCCAGATATTTTGTAGCACATGAACAGTATTGCCAAGCCACCCTTCCCTCCTCACATTCAGGACATGGTATCGAAGAGAGCTCTCTGAGAGCTCACATTCCCACCAGGTATTCACAAGTCAGCTAGATATGAGCAAGCAGCACTCCTACCTGTCATGAGACCAGATCCCAGTTCCTGGAGAGTAAACCAATCTCTGGCACACCAGAATCCAATGGAAAACCTAAGGACATGAGTTTGCTTACTGACAATTTATTAGATACCATAATGAAACATTTCACATTGCCCTCAAAACCTTAGCAAGTATTACACAAAGTTGGGTAGACTATAAAACTTAGTTGCAGATTGCTGAAGAAAGGAACAGTCATCTACTTTGCTCATATCACTTGAATAAAAGCAAAGTTTGTACGTTATGGAAAAAACCCTTTTATTTATTTACCATAAGCTTGACAACCATTTGCTAAGCTGAAGCACGTCAGGAGAATTCAGGAGCTTCCACCTCTACTGCTGTTTATTTCCTTATTTATTTGTGTGTTTTATTATTACTGCATGATCTAGGATATATCTTTGAAACAGAAAATTCTCAGATATGCTACTTGTAACAAATTAAATGTAAAATAAATAAACTTCTCCCATGTTTTTCAGAACCTTAAGGGCTCTTCTCTCTCCTTGCTTTCTCTATCCATTCTCTTCTAGCACTGTATTAGCTTGTGACAAGTCTCCACCCAGTCCTCTCTAAATCCATAGGATATTTTTTTCTTTTCCTTTCATCTCAGCGTCCTGTTCCCTACTTTACTCAGTAAATCCCCAAATACTACTTACACCACGGGCTCCCACAAGTTCTGCTATGATTTTCAGTTTGTGATGCACATTAGAAACTTCATCCAGCTGTGCACATTCAGGGAGGGCACAATTTCTTCCAGCTACGGAATATTTAACTAGATCCCCTATGCAGCAGCCAAGATAGGACAAGAAAGTACGACTGCAACTTCCTGCCCAGTCACCTTTTGTGAACAGAAAACACAGTAGCACGTATCAAAAAGTATAATACTTTATATACTATACTTCAGCAGCATTTTATAATAATACTTTATTACTCCAGTGCCTCTGTCAGCACTCTGTCTTTCCTAAAGAAGTGAATGAAATACCACTGGAGTTGGTTGAAAGTAGACACAATTTTGTAGTTTTCAATTTCTTTATGTTCCTTAGGAAATCAAGATTACTGATATTTAAATAAAAATCACCTGGAAGGTATTGATACAAGTGCCTTTTTTTTACATGTGGCTCTGTTTAAAGACATCTAATATTGATGAAAAATGGTGTAACAGTTTGATAATTTACTTATAATGAAGGCTAAAGGGAGATGCTGCAAGAAGCAAAGAAATGATGTGTTGGGGACCTAAGTGAGACAAGAAGCTCTTTCTGCCAGACAGAAAAAGCTGAATGTTGGTATTCAAAACAGTTAGCCGAACCAGAAACAATGGGCAAAGGCCAAAGCAGGAATGGTGGCACAGGGAAGGGAAAAGTCCAGCCCAAATGTCACATGTCAGACTAATGACAAGTACTAGCCCCCACCTCCCAAGATCCCACAGGATTTTCCAGTGATGCATGAGTAATTACCCCTTGCCTCAGCTTCCCTGGACAACACCTCTTTATCTGCCTGGAAACTCTGTTTGGGTAGAATGAAGTCAGGTTCAGTTTTTGTGGGTTTCGTTATTTGGGGCTTTTCTTTCAGGTGGGGAGGTAGCTTTTAGCATTTGCCTGAGATCTTCCAGTGCCTGGCACCTTGGTTAGAAACAATGCACAAGCAGTGAACCCAGACTTTCAGGGAAATTTCTAGGTCAAATGTAAGGTTAATGTTTCCAGGAAGCATCAGAAAAGAATTTTTTCTTACTTATCTGAATCAATTCACATGAATCAAGAAAACATTTAAGAATACTAATGCAGAAACAGCTGTAAGAAAACAAAATATTCAATATGAATAAATTTATAGAAGTAAAATTTATCAAATAAACACTATTGTGAGTCTACAACAGCAAAGGGGAATTGAAGAGTACGTTAAGCCTATGCAGAGCCCAGGCAGGGAGAGCAAAGTCAAATAAATGTCTACAAGATCAGACAACTGCACTATGAGTGTCTGCTTGGAGAAGCCCTTGAAGAAAAATTAGCTACCTATTTCTACAACTGAATATATCGAGACATTGGCTCTTTATTAATTTTGCTTTGTAACAGTTGCATCTATTGTGATGCCCTAAAGAAATATGAAACTATCTTTTAGTTGACCTGATCTCATGCAGAGCAATCCTGGAAAGCAGCCTCAGGCAGTGACAAAAAAAACTATCCTTCACAATAACCTGCTCAGTAAGACATGTCAAAGGAAAGAGAGCAAAGTAATTCTTACAATTTCTCCTTTTTTGCAGCCCTTGCATAAAAGTGTTAGTTTCAAAATACGTCAGTCTCAGTAACACCTGTCCTTCCACAAAATATATGAAACTTTTAGGTGTGTCATAAAATGAAGAAGTAAAGCAGTCAAAAATGTTACAAAACATCCACAGCTCCAGTTGTTGTATGAAAAATTCAGTTCTAACAATGCAGTGGTAACATTGCTTATCTCTGTATATTCTCTAATAGAAGGAAATTTTAATTTATAAAGTTAGATTCTTATCCTCTTTTCAAGGCAATTAACATTACAGAAGTGAAAAAGCAGTAGTCTTTGTTATTCATGCAGCATGGCTCATTAAAATCTCCTTATTTTGCCCCCCTGTATAGTCTTCAATCCAGCTGTATATTTTTCTATACATTGTATTTCTGTTTCTAAGGATAAACATTAAGCCATTGGATCCCTGTGTTTTTCCTTTGAAGTCTGTATTTGAAATTCAATATTAAAAAAGTTCACACTTTCTGAAAGTGTGATCACATCTATTAATTCTTCTGCTGAGTCTTGCCATTCTTTGGTGACACGGTTCATTACAAGTTGAGGGTCATATTCTGCTTATATTTACACTAAGGTATATCTGGAACAATTCAGAAGTGCAGAATAAACATGCTGCAGATGACAAAGGAAGTTTTCTATTACAATTACTTTTAGAATAAATCTGTAGCAATAAAAATACCAAAAATCTAAGATGACTTTTTGCAGTTACATCTACTTTAATTTTGTCACTATGAATTTCAAACATGATCCAGCTATGTAACCCAATTTTCAGATAGATATAACCCAAAGTCTGCAAAAAAAATGAAATTTAAAAAAAACCCAACCTTTCTAAAATTTAATTTTCAAAGTACTTTCCTGAAAAGATCAGTTTGACAGTTTGAAACCACTACATCACAACATTTTCATAGATTATATTTACTCTTCAAGAAAAAACAATCTTTCATTAACAAAATTGGCAAATCAAAGTTCCTTAAAAATTTATATTGAAACTGCTTGTCAGCGATTAATTTTATTTTAGGAGCCACAATTCCTTCCCAAGTGAAATATTGCCTCCATTATACAAAAGTGCATATAGGCCATGAAGTTTATGTAGTATAAAAACACTCATCCAAGTATGTTTGTGTATGTGAACTTCAACTTTGTCTCCAAAGTAGTTCAACAAAATTCCTCGCTGCCACTGGCAAACCCTGTAAACTTTTGTAATTTTTGTCTGCTTCTTAAAGTTTCTGAATGTTACAGGGTTGGCCTTATCCTCATATCACTTTTCTCTTAGTGACTAGAGTGATATTTTCTCTCAATGCCACTTCTCTTCTTTGCAATGCCATTTTCAGGAGATAAAACACTCGTTAAGCATAAGAGTCCCTAGAAAGCAGAAGCAATGGCACCTTTCCAAAGACTCAACCTCACATCATTTAATGTAGTTCTGGGGACAAGACTATTGCTTCACATCAATTCCAAGAGCAGAATAATAGCAATAGTAACAATGACTTTATAAAATACTTTGTAGGCTCTGTCCTGGTCTTCCTTAAAAAGGCCAAAACATTACTGAACTCTTTTGACTGATCTCTGGAATTGCCCCAGTTCCTTCCTTGCATCTCAGTGGCTTAAGTGTCCAGAAATAAACTGTAAAAGGAAAGAAAAACGATAGGATTGTTGATTTGTTTTCTACATGTACAAAACCTTTAACTGGCAGGAAACTGACCCTCCATCTTCCCCTTCCGCTCAGCTATACTCAATATAATGATCACTAGATTTTGGAAGTCTGTCCCTCAACATCGAAAGTAGTTTCACACAAGTAAAAAGAAAATGAAAGTCTGGGCATTCATTTTGTGTCATCACTTTTACTGGATTCTACAGCTTTCTCCCAGAGATATTGATACATGTTAGAAATATTTCCTCCGTATTCTTTGTTATTTTATTAATATTAATGTAATGGAGTTTATTTTAAGTAATTAGTTAAAGCCATGCTGAGGAAAGAGGTAATATTAGGCACTCAAATATTTCTGCAGTGAAGTGGAGTAATTGGGAAGATTTTTTTTTATCATTTTCCTTTGGAACACGATAGGGAAGTTTATTCCAAAATATAAAGAAAATATTTTGAAGGATTATCAGGAACAGCTGAAACATGTTTGGCTAATACCATATTTCCATCTTGTGTGGTGAAAATCTGTCTTTTCTTTGGATAAATGCCCTGTGCCTAATGTAAAGAAAGCACCTCGCATAGGAAAAAGTGTATGATACTACAAGGGAGAAGAATAAAAATGTTTTATAGAAATTGTCAAAGATGTTTTACAGATCATGTGTCACTCAACACTAACACAAAATTTACATCCTTATAAATATCTTTATGTGCTTTAACCTCATAAGCATATGATAATCAAGAAGTTCATAACCTATGGTGGCAGACCATCTCTGCTACACAATATTGAGACCTATAGTTTTTCATCTGTCGAGAGGCACTTATCCCTGTCTCTTCTGTTCCCCTCATTGGTGACTCAGCCAAAAACAATATGGAGATTCTTTGGGGGCAGGGAATGTAACCTCACTTCCAAGATTAATGCTTTTAGAGATGCACTTCAGTTACAATTCTCAAGTCAACTTATTCTTGCATATTTGACCGCCTTCTTATAGCGCAGTAAGCACGAATCCCCTAAAACATTATAGTAATACTGCTGCAGCAATCAGTGGAGGTTTACATTGCCTGGACTATATTCCAGAAGTTGCACAGACTTATAAATAAAGGATCAGCTGTGATCTTAAGCCCAAAAATTGTTGTCTGCTTTCAGAAAATGCTAAACCGGTTTGCATGATATTCTAGGGAGAGTGTAGAGAGTAATTCTAAAAAATTAAGATATACACCCTATCTCTCTTACTTCTAGGAATAAATTACTCTGGTCAATTTGTCAGGTTTTTGAGATTTAAGACTGGAAATCTTTCTCTTTTTAATGTTTTTAGGAGAAACTAAGTCCCCTATATTTAGGCAATATCACAGTATCACAGTATCATAAGGTTGGAAAAGACTTTTGAGATCATCTAGTCCAACCTATCATAATATGATGTAATGAAATGTAGATCTGAAGGCACATATGCACATCCCTGATGAAGGAGAAAAATATTTTTTTTTCTTCTCTGAAAACTGCTCAACATTTAGCTGCCTGCAACTATGTTTAACTGCTCACAGTGATGATTTTCTTGTGAGGAAAAAGAAATCAGGTTTTTTACTGTTTCACTTACCTGACAGCTTCTGCAATGTTTTGATTTTACTATGCTCAAGTAAATACAGGTTCAACAAACTCCTTCTTACAAAACAGTTGTTGGTATCAAAAATGTGAGGTCACATCCATTGCACAGTATATGAGACATAGCAACCTAAAGCTCTGAAAAAAATATATTTCTCTGCTAAGTAATGAATTCTATTCTCTGTCACTTCTTGTTGTCCCAATACTCATGGGATTGTTTACCCGATGTGCAAGCCAATAACACACAGAACTGAAGTATCGAGTTTTATTCACAGTTTGTGCAGAGTGCTGGCAGTAATTCACAAAACTAGCACACCTCAAGAAAATTTCATGCAGTTTTTATCCCATTCTTCATTTACAAGCCTCTGCCCATAGTTACATCATATTTACATTTATTAATTATCTGTCTTATTATTTAATATTCTATGTCTTACAGGCCAATAAAATCCTCATTTGTTACCTAAATTACTTGTGCACGCCCTTTAGTGTCTACGTTTTGGCTCAGAGGGTTTCTTGAAGCAGTGGTCCATGAGGTGGTCGTCACGATGTCCATGTGCCACAATTACTTATGTCCCAATTTCTTCGATGGTTCTGTTGAGTTCATGTTAGCTGGTAAACCATCAGCTTGGGAACTTGCTAAGACAACAGTCTTCCTTTGGATTTAAACATGTTTCTTGATTTAAGGCCTTCCATGTTCTTCTTTGTTTACCATAAAAAAAAGGAAGCTTAATTATTTTCTACTAGACATTGCCAGATTCTAACTGAGCTTAGAGAGAATGGGGTTTTACACTGGCTCTTGTACAGCATTAACCAGTTTGTATTTTAAATTGGGTATTTACATATGAATCTCTTACATCATTTTGACTACCTAAATCAAAGCAACTAGTCTCACAAGTAAGATTTGTAGGAAGAAATGGAAGGTAGAACTGGAAAACTGAACTTGAAAATACGTGAAGAGGAATAAGAAAGACCTTCAAAATGCTATGGAAAACAAGCAGGAACATTGCAAGGAATAGGAAAGAAGCCAAACAAACCAATCAGAACAAAAATCTGCACAAACAGCAGCCTGGAAAAAAAATAAATAGGATGAAAATGTCATATTTCACCAAGAGCAAACATCAGTTTTATATTCCTCTGATATACCAGCACTTTGAAAAAAAAATAATGTGACTTTAAAAGCTGCAGCAGACATTTTTATAAGGAAGAGGTAGAAGGGAAGGTAATTGAATAGAAAGCCTAAAGAGTGAGAAATCTTTGACAAGCCTGAGACTTCGAAGTGAAATTTATGGGAATCAGGCAGACAGAACTGTAAGATACCCAGGCTTCAAATATAACAACTGCACATTTTTTTCCACAAATAGAGCAGAGCTAAGGACGATATGCATCTGCAGTAGGACAGCTATTTCAAAAGCTTTCTGCACCCAGTGATACTTACTGCATTTCTGTGCTTGTTCTATGTGTGACTAGTGATAAAAAGCTCTCAGGATATCACTGAATCCATAGCAAAGTTAGTAATCCTCATTAAGGACAACTACTTTCCATGGGATTTATCAATATTTATGGCAATTCATGGCCTTGAGTTGGCTGGGCTCCACTTTTAAGCAAGGAAAGAGAAAACAAAAAGTTGTTTTTATCTGAAGATACAAAAGATATGAAAAAGCTGGCATATTCAGTATTAGTTTTCTGTCAGACTGGCAGGAGAACAAGCTAAAATTCTCCATCTGGGAGAGGATTTCCATTTACTGGAAAAAATACATTAATTTTGAAAAGCTGTGGATTTCTCTGTTGAACACTTCTTATTCACAGGAGAGAAATGGTTTGTAAAGTTAAAAAGGCACAAACCACTTCTTTGTTTTATGAGGAAATAAGCAAATTTGCAAATTAGTTCTTATAAACAAATTAGAAGGCCTTTATATGCATTATTTCCCAGTACTTAATACATACTTCTACAAAAGGTAGAGCTGCAGATGAATTTCCTTAATGCTATTAGTTTGCTGGGTTTGATGTTAATCAACTAAGGAATAGGTTTCCGTTATCCTAGTTGGTAGGAGTTTAAATAAGATCAACCTGATCAGTAAAACTTACTGGAGAAATGGATCAGCAGCTTATTAAACAAAATCAGTTAAAAATAACTATTAATAGCTCTTCACTAACCACAGTCTATTACAAAAAAACAAACTAAAAAAGTGCCAAAAAATAAAAGCAGTCACCAGATCATCAAGTAAGATGAAATTTAGATGAAAAGTATACTTTCAATAAGGTTATAGACATACCTCGGTTTAGTAAACCAAAATCATAAGCACATGATTGCATGACGTATCATTATGAAAAATATGTTTTGGGTTGAGTTCTCATAAGAAGGTTTAACAGTTGAGATCACATAAATCTTATCAGAATCACTCTATAGACTCAATATAGTTTAAGCACAGTATGCAAGGGAAGTTATTAGAGAGGAAAAATTTATAAAGAAATAGAACTTGAAACAAACAACAGTTTGCAATTTTCCTCATGACAGTAAAAGTGGCAGTAGGTTAGAAACTATTACACTTGTCACTGCAAGGTTGCTTTTAGAAACAAAGGGTTAGATAATTAATTTGGCTATCAAGGACTTCTGGGAAGGATCTCCGGAAGTCCTCTTGTCCAACTCCCAACTCAAGATAGTGCTAATTTAGAGCTGGATGCTCAGGATCTTGTCCAACCAAGCTTTAAGTACCTCCAAGGTTGGAGGATTTCTACCTACCATAGCTTCCACGAGCTCTCTGGGAAATGTTGTTGAGTTTCTGATCACAATCATGGTTTAAAAAAAGAAATAATCCCTACTACTTAACTGAATTTTCCCAAATTCCAACTTGTTTCCATTGTTTCCTATCCTACCACAATGCACCTTAGAAGCGTCTGGCTCCATCTTCTCTACACTGACTAAGCTGTTAGAAAGCAGTAAGATTCCCCTTCCGTCTTCTTTCATTAAGGCTCAACAAATTCGGTTCCCTCAGACTTCTCTTGTCCAGTGCTAAAGCACCCTGATCACTTGTTGGTCTTTTGCAAGGCTTGCTCCAGGCTTTCTGTGTTTTCCTTGTACTGTTTTCCTTATTCTCTTCATTAGTATCATTAAAATAAAAGAGTTTCTTGCACTAAATGGTCTATTAGTTTTACCACAGGAGTATTTCAACAATCAATTACAGAGAACTCTAGCTTTGTTAATAACCAAATGCCTAGCATCAAAAATTAATAACTAAGAGAAAAAGAAGAGGAGGAAAGGAAGTCTTCAGTTAGTGGATTTCTCTTTTCAGTTTTAGTCCTTTTAGTTGTCTAAAGCTGTAACAGAGCTGTGACATTTATATTGGCTGAGGACTTAACCCCAAGACACATTCAATGTGAGTCAGAAGACTGCTTTTCAAAGCCAGAAAAGAATCTGGTAGCCAAGCAACCAGTTCATTTTATATGACAGGAGAGGATTGTGGCCTTTTGCAGGATGCTTCCATCATAGGCTTGTTACATAGCCTTTCAGTTCCCACTGAATGCTGCACCTTTCTCCAGAAACTAGACCAGAACAACACATGCAACACATGGAAAAATACAGGGGTTTGATCTTGTTACAGAGATTCGAGTTTGAATTGAAGTTCAAATACTGCTTGAATAGAAATTCTAAATGAACCCAATAAAACCCACAAACTATTATTTGCAGTAAAGTTGCTGCTCAAAGATTTTAGTGGAACAAATACGACATGATGATGCAATTTTACAATAGTCTATCAGAAACAAAAAGGAAAAATAAGTTTTCACAAAGTAAAAATGAAATAATTTGGATCATAATTTGTTTCCTTTAGAAAAACACACAGCCATTCAGTATCATATAGCATATTACTGCCACTTCTATATGTACAAAATATTCTCCTTGTCATGGAGTTAAGGCAGCCCTGTTAAGTTGTAGGTTTGGGATACAGAATAACAGAGCAACCAATACAAACCAGTAGTACAAACACCTGGTTCAAAATGGCAGTAAGTCCAGTAAATTAAGTAATATCAGGCTAAAATTAATACCTGAGTGCAGAAAGACTTATGTTATCAGGCAGGACAGCAGGAAGCAGGGCAGGGATGCTTCTCCAGACCAAAGTCTCAGACCAGCTAGCGGATGTTGGAAATCCAAATTCCCCAAGCAGACTGTCCTCTCTCATGATGGGTCACAGAAGGACTATCTGGGTTTACTAACCTGTCATCCCATCCTACCAGTGTCCCACACTGTGCTGATTCTCTCTTTCTGTGTTCAGTGCTTGGGTGCTACCTTAAGTGAACTTAAAATGAATTTGTGAGAATTTAACAGTTTATCAATTTTATTTTTAAAGCATTTTCAACTGGACATGATTGAAGTATTTTATAACATGCCTTCTTACTTTCTCTAGCCAGCTTGAAGAAGGAACTGAACAATTGCCTTCTTCCTGGGAAAAATAAAAGACTTGTAATATTCCTAAGGCAAAGCCTGAAATTTCACATTTCTGTTTGAATTTTTGTGTAAATCAACAATTTAAAATATTTTTTTAAATGCAACTTCAGAAGATAGGCACCTGAATGTGGACATTTCCTCAAGGCTGGCCAAAGTCACTGCACAGGCTCAGTAATAATTATACACATCCCTTTCCCTTCTCTCATGTGGAACATACATATACTGACTTCCTACTCTGACTGTCCTTCAAAGGAGGAATATAGTATTCAGTTACCTTTTAAAACTGTAATTATTGCTACAAGATTATGGGGTCCTCACAGGAACTGCACACAGAACATCACTCCAGACTAGAGAAGCAGATCCAATTGATCCTAGCTCTGGCCATTTCACAGCACATTAGCGTAAGACTACTCATTTTCATAGAACCGTAGAATCATAGAATCATAGTTTTGTGCTGGAAGTGACCTTAAAGATCATCAGGTTCCAACCCCCTTTACATGGGCAGAGGCATGTCCCACTAGACCAGGCTGCTCAAGGCCCATGACCGAAGAATACCCATGGCCTCTAGCTGGAGAAGGAACCACACTCCTTTGGATCTTAAACTACCCTTGTGAGGATTATGAGCTAGGCTGCTTAACTCTTTTTTGGCCAGTGTGTTTCTGAGCAAGAACAGATGCACAGCGGACTTACAAATTAGTATAGCTATCAGTTGAGTATCTCCAGCACTAACCAGCACATAAAGCTTCAGACAAACACAGAAAACACGTCTTGATATATGATTTTCAGATTATTTAAAATGCAAAAATGCATTCAGTTTATATAACAGGTGTTCAGATTATTTAAAGAAGCTCTTTAAGTGTCAAAAATAGTTTTTAATTCTAGATTTAAAAGCATATATCTTTCAAAAAAGAATAGCTAGGTTATTAATTCATGGGAATATTGAGAAAAAAAATAGAATCTCCAACACCTAATCCATAACCATTACAGCAATTACTGAAGGTGCTGAAATAGTATAAAGAATGTACCATAAAATGACAAGGTTCATTTTTTTTCTCTGAATATCACCTTTTATCAGACACAAAATAGCATACACAGTGGACCACTGCTGACAAAACTCAAAATGTGAAGTGACTCATTTCATCTTCCTTTTCTTAGCTCTCCTAAAAAGCTATCTAAAAAGGCCCATCAACATTTTTAATATCCATTTACATTATTTACAAATCATATTTTGGTATGTAAATTTCAGCAATTTAAAACCATTTTCTTCCTTTCATAGAAGAGGCTCTCTATCCTCAGATCATCCCAAAAGTCTTTTCTAGATCCATATGAGCGTTGTGTGACAGAACCATACCCCAAATTCCCAATGAAGTCTCACTAGTTTCTTTACTACTGCTTTAAGAGCTCCCAGTCTTCACAAGAAACTCCACTTGATACATACAAAAACTACAATTACCTTTTTCTTTACCACATCATTTTGGTTTCTCATTCATTCTGTCATTGCCTCATTCTTATTAAGTCTTTCTCCTCCCACAGGTATTTCTGCCCTTAAAAAGTAATAACAGGAGGAACAAAACCTTAGTACTTTGCCCTAGTGAATATTCTTACATTTCTATTACTTTCTCCTCTAGGTGACCCTTTTCTTCTATATGATATTCCAATCCTTCTCTCTACTGAGGAGCACTCAGAGCTTTGTGTTATAAATAATGCTCTCTTACTTTGTGCTCCAAGGTCCTTGATGAATTAAATATTAAATTAAAACTCTCTTCAGATTCGTCTCTTCCTTTTCAAATAATTGCCAAGATCTTTTGAAGATTTCATCCAAGGATGTATACAAGTATTGATTTGGCACACACTCATTTTGAGAACTACAAAAGATTGTGGCGTTTTAGAGTAGCACCATAAATGTTGTAGAAAAAATTTACATCACAGAAAGGCACTTATAAAAGATGTAATTAGATTCTTTATTCAGCCTATAACAGCAGGAAATAAGGGTCTAAGGGTAGATGTGAGTCAAAAATACCTTGGAATGTAATGACTAAACTGTCACATACAGAAAATTATGGAACAATGCTGATATGTCATCTATATATTCCCATGAGAAAAATAAAACTATTATGAATTTTTACCCTTGTAGAACTAGACGGGACTTTTTTTTCTGATAGAGGTTTCATATTAGGAGACGTGGAAACTTATTCAAGCCCCAAATATTTCCCTGTGTGTGGGCACTAACTTGATTGGAGTTTGTCTATGACATCAAATTCACTTCTAATGTCACTCCTAGAGATGCTGAAATAGAAGAGTACTCACTCCCCAATCGGTTCACTACCCCAAGATACTGACCTCAAGTTATGGAGCAGAAGGGATTTCCAGCTTCCCTGTTAAGCACATACAGATCATTGCTGCCTTTCCACTCTGTCAGTGCCATGTCCTCCCACATCCTTGTGTTCCTCACAGCCTCATAAATATTGTACTAACAAGCAATATAATCACTTACACGTCCCTTGGATGTAGGGATTCCTTGCGCGCCCTACGTAGGCTTCTTCCCCATACGATTCAATGGGATATTTTGTCAGCTGAAATCAGAAATGAGCAAAGAAATATGACAGAACCCTGACTGGGGTTATAAACAAGTCGATATTCTCTTTTCAATTAATATTGCACGAGAAACAATCACTTGCTTCCTTCCACGCAGTCTCCAGGGCTGTGTGAGCTCCAGCAAGGCCAGCCACAAGTAGACAGAGGTAATCCAGCAGGGATTGCCAGGGGAAGCCAAAAGATTCCCCTCACTTCGCCTTCAAGGTTAAAGTGGTTTTGATATAAGATTTAATGTAAAGGCTCAGTTTTTCACTTCCTCAGAACAACTTAACCTTAGTTACGAATGAAAGAAGGAGATCAGAAAAACATGACCCCACCTTTACTCTCCCAAAATGGGACAGGGCAATTAGATGGTTGCTTGGATACACCAATTAAGGAATGAAATCCAAATTTTCTCTCAAGATGGCAAACAGACATGATTCTTTCTCCATAGAGAGACCATAATATTTCTGACCAATTTTAATGATTTCTTTCCATGTGCTCTGCAGAGCAGCTTGTTAAAAGAAAAGTTAAAAATAACTGAACTCTGCATTATGTCCTTATTATGTATTAATATAGACTCTCTCATGAAAACATTTCTTCCCATTGCAATCAGACTAAAAGAGAGATTGACGTGTCTTGCATTCCATTTAGTGTGCATAATCAGTATAGTATTAAACTGATAAATCATCCTATTAGGCCTAGAAAAATTCTACTGTAGATTTTTCCTCCTAGCACGAGGGAGAAAAGTTTTTGAGGTAGTTCAAGCGGTACGAATAGACTCATATATACCTTCAAATTTTAATAAAAAATACATTTAGAGGTGAAAACAACTGCTGGATCATCTTTTGTCTCCCATATCTCACAAGACAGAAAAACGGACATATGATTCAGGAACCATGTTTTTCCTTCTCTCCCTCTTTTTCCTGGTCTTGAATAAACCATATGAATGGACTATAATACTGAAGACCATAGAAATCCACAGTTATAATTGTCCAAGAACCATATAACAACTAAATAACTAGTTTAAACAGAAAGAAAGGTGAGTAAAAAAGCCAAAGAGAAAGTCATGTAAGTGGAGGCAAGGGAGCTTGTAAGAGGATGACAACACTGAAGACAAATATACTTGACATTCAGTGGCTGCTTACAACCACAAAAAAAACAAGAGGCAAAACTAGGATGAGGTAAGCATAGCTATCTACAAGATTTTAATCATAGATGCAAAGCTTTAGAGAAAAAAAAATAAATAAAACACAAGTTAAATTAAAAAGTTTATTTTAAACTCAGAGTAAGCTTATTTAGGAAAAGGAAGAATTCAGACATAAATATTGTATAAACAACAACCATTACAAATCTTAAAACTTTCTTGTTTCTACTATCATTTCAGAAGTATCCATTACCTATACATTTAGGCCACAATATAAGACATAAATTATGGAGCAAAAACAGGAGACAGGAATGAAAGCCAAGAATGTTGCCCTGCCCTAAAAGATTATAGTAATTCTGACAGAAATCAGCATTTCAATATATTATCTCTCATAGTGTAAGACTTAGAAAACTACCAGGAAGATATTTTCCAGCTGTCATTACTGACAAGTCAAAAAGAAATAAACCTGAAAAATATACCACTCACTTTAACACAAACACATTTCAACTGAGTAAATTAAATTGCATTATACCTGATGAGAGGGTGTCCCCCAGATTCCATTCTCTGTATGCATTTCAAGATAAAAATAACAGGTTTGCACTATCATTAATCTTAGAAGAAATCACGCACAGCGATAGATTAGACAGCTAAATTATACTGAAACCAATTACAGATATACAGTGCTGTAACTTTACAACATTAACAGTGCAGATAAGATCTATTCATAGCAGAAGAAATCACAGGACAAATTTTTAAGGACATTTCTTTTTAATTTTCTTTTTATTAAGAAAAGGTAATCTTTTATTTTCATTTCCAAACTCCTATACCATAAAAGGACAAGAGATCATTTTTGTAAAGACTGAGAGTACAGATCGTTTCCAGGGAGCAAAAGAGACCCAGGGGTCTGATTCTTGCCTGAACCCTTCTCTCATTGCTCGTGCCCTGCTGTAAAGTGCTAACGTCAAATGAATGAGGAAAAGCTTTTGGACGCCTAAATGAAGATATGGCAAACAGAGACAGCTCAAAGCAGACACGTCAACCAGATTCTCAGTCTTCCCATGTTCAGCATTTATGCCTCCTTTAACTCTACATAAGCATGCGAATGTTCAGATCTACCATTAGCTTCTGATTTCTAAAGGGCATCCTTGAAGCACAGTAACAGTGGAACAGGTGAGATCTCTTTTGCATAATAAGTTTTAAGTGAAACAAAATAAAGATGCTCAACCAATTGCACTTCATCACTGAGCCAATACAAATTCTCTTGTGATTCCAGTTGGTCCAAGGAAGGATCAACCAAACAAATATTTCCAAAGACTATAAGCACCTCTTACAAATTGTCTCATAGAAGATAACTTATAGTCAAGTAGCTAGACTACAAAACCAGGCTCCAAGAGTACATGAAATAAAACCCATTCCATCTCTAAAATTCTTTGTCTGGATACAGACTGCTCCAGTGCACATAACCAAGATTAATTTTATTAGATTAATCTCCCCTGTGAAAGTCATTTGCTTAGTTCTAACAATAATAATTATAATATTGACTATATCTACCACAGCAGAATAGTCTACAAGGAGAGCACCACCACAGTTCGCCACTTTCTGATTAAAGGTGCTTGTCCCTACCATAAGTATTTTTAACCTGACAATTACCCTTTGATTTCTCCAGTCCAGTATTAATGTCAAACATTGAAAATCATGGAATTATAGAATGGTTAGGTTGGGAGCGAACTTGCTTAGCCATGCTTCCTAAAAGAATTTAATTTTACACAAATTGTTTTCTTTCTGAATACCTGAACTTATATGATGTTCAGCATTTTCATGCAACACTGCCTTGCAAAGCTTGTTTTTAAGTAAATAACACTACTGTCTTATCAAAGGGAAGACTCAATTATTCTCAAGTTCTGAGGACGAATGGCTGATTGTTATTAAAAAAAACATAACATTTTTCTATGTAAAGCGTGCCAAGTTCTGGTTATACCATTTTCTTGGATATTGGACTGCTCATAAGATCCGAAAGTCAGACAGACTTTTCAACTGTTCTGGCAAAAATATTTGAACCAGGGAAATAAAAAAGAGGGAAACATCTTTTTCATTGCTAAACTGTCATAAAAGTTAACCGGTTACATTCTTTGGGATTTTACTTAAACAGAAATGATGGTTTATCGCCTAATTTCCAAAAGTACGTATTCTCCTATGAGACTGGAAGAGCGAGACATCGGCATTCAGGCATCTCGATTGTGGCACTGCGCTAACACAGCACGACTCTCATCCTTCTCCCACAGAATAAAACTTTAGATTATTTACAGTAAGTTATTTTCAGTGAGCACTGATTAAAAATACTTAGTCGGCTTACTAGGATGAGCAAAAATCTAATAAGAAACCACTGCAGGCAAAATCAATAAAATATACAGACAATGAGAAGGGAGTACAGGAGTTGAAGTCTATTTCCATTACAATTCCTTCTCCTCTCCTAATTATGATAACAATAAGTGATATTATCCAGTAGCCTTTAATTCACTTTCATTTTCAAATACATTTTACACCTTTAAATTTAGGAGCATTGATACCTCTTGCCACATAACTTGGAAAATCTGTGCTGCAAGAGACACAAAATGGCATTTACCCTAAATGATGTTCCTTGGCTCATACCCTGAGCCATTAAGTTATTGCAAAAAAAAAAAAGGATGCCATTGATTCACTTTGGTTTCATTTTTAAAGAGTTGAATGAGCCTTAATGATTTCTCTTAAATGAAAGGCCTGGGCCTTTGAGAACCTTGAGATGTAGCTTTTGAGGTGGCAAAAAAAAAACCTCTCAGAACTTCAGGCTGAGGTTTGGGGGAGTACAGAAGCTCTTTCAGGGGATCATAGGGCACTTCTGTCTCATTATTTTTCTTTTTGACCAGTTCTGTACAACTGCACAGCGTAATGCACCTCAGCATTCAGCAATCGAATGTTTTAGATCCTGCTCTGTGGTTCCAATAATATCTAAGGGCCACATAGGGAGTACGGGAATTTTATTCTGGTTTTGATTTTTTATTTATAACAATATTCAAGTTATATGATTTGAAGAGGAAAGTAATTCTGATGGATATGTCTGGAAATTATGAGTTATATTGATGTCAGTCAAATATCTGATCTCCAAAAGTCTAAGTTCAGATTCACCTCATACAAGGACTAAATTGGTGGATCTCCTTGGCATTACCTCCAACTCTGTTTCATGAGCTAATGTAAGAAATACGATAGCTTTGATTAGGTGCAAGGGGAAAGGAATTGGACAAAGACACTTAGAAGAAATAGCCAGACAGAAACGGCCTGGCATAATTAGCTAAAAATAAACCCAGTATTAATAAAAGGGAAAATAATCAGAAGATCCACATACATATTTTTAATATTTATTAAAATCCTTTGCAACACATTAACTTTCTTCTTTAATTTTAGTAATAGCCTGTCTTGACTGAAAGATGAAAGTACTTCTCTAAAAGACTGAGAGGTTTTATTCTAATTCAGAGAGCATCTATCTGACTTCTGCTGAACTCCCATCTCTGCCTCACTGACTGGAGATCAAGAATAAAGCTCTCAAGTTCTGCGCTAAACCTAGAAGTTCAAAGTTTTTCTGTGGTTTGCTGCTATTTCCATAAAAACAAGAGAGATTGATATTTTCCTTCTTGATGTCTACTCTGATAGATATGATCTCAGCACTAACTCAATGGGTAAGGTAGTGAAGAGAAGCAAACATGTTTGGGACTCAGCTTCCATGTTATTTAATTTTTGCTCTGTAAGATCCAAATTTGTCTTTTTTTTTCTGAAAGGGATAAAGGCTGACATATCTGTGGGCTGTGATGTAAGGTTTTCCCCAAAGATAAGCTTTAACATAGCAAAATACACTTGCTCCCTTTGACAAGGAATACTATGAAGAACTTCTCGGCACGTTCCTTGACTCTGTTGTATCTTGTTCAACGCTAAGGGATGAATAGAAACAAATTCTTTTCTATTTAATTCTTACCCAGCACACTGAAAAGATGGCTGATAGAGAGCACTAAAACTCATCTGTAGAGACAACAGTCATAAAATTTACCCTTCTAATGAGTCAGTTTCCAGAGCCTCTCTACTCTGGAAAAGGCACCTGCACAGTAGCCCACTTCAAAATCATTCTGTGAAGAGAAGGAACAGGGATGAATCTCTGAGCATCACTGAACCAAGTCTTTCAGCCTTGTAGCCTTTTTATTAATTGCACACTGGGAAACTGAGCTTTAAAACCCACCCCTGATGCTTCAGAATCACCATCCACATTTGCAGACAGCTACAAAGCTTCTTTTAGTAACTTGCCTCTTATATTGCTCCTGCGGGGTTTTGTGTTATTTTGTTCTGGTTTAAATCTTCCTCTCTAGATGGGAACATCTTTGATTTCAGACTCTTCAATCTTTAAAATCAATAGCACTTTGTTAAGTGTTACTTAATGACATCATTGGATGGGAATCCCTGTTTTCTAAAGTAAAGATTCATTACTCATTGTTAGGAACCTGAGACCACTTCCACTGGAGCTAAGAAGTCATGACAGTCAAATACCACATTACTCTGAGTCGTATTGGCCACTGTAAATGTAACTCCTGCCTACAAAGCAGAAGTAAAGGGGATAAAAGAATTGTCAGAGGTTTCTGCTATGAAACATGAATTGCTTCATAAAAGGTCTGTTAAATCTATTACTTTTTCCTCTTGCCTTTCATTTTTTGCCATCCTACACCTTCTGCCACCTCAGAGATGTCCCGTATTAAACTTAATTTTAAAAGGGCCCTCAAGAAATTTCTGTAAAAGTGATATTTAGTAAAAAGGCTGGAGATATCTACCTCAATTAGAAGCAGGCTGGTTGACTGCACAGCTTCACCTCCAGGTACGTAGTAACAGAAAAGTCCACATGGGAGCAATGAGCTCCTGCCCTCCAGGGACCACGTAATCATCTACTGCACCGCAATTATCACCCCCTTCTGGGGAGCTTATGAGAGAAAGCCAAAAAAAAATAAAGACGACAAAAGTCGCTATAGCAGCAGTCCTTTGCACAGGTGAAGTGTTTCCCCACAAACCTAATGGCAAGGCCCTGCTTTGCCAGGCTGTCAGCTAGCCCAGGGATGTGAGAGCAAGGTCTTCTCCTGGGATAAAGAGTACCAAGAGGCAGTAGTTAAAGCTCGCACCATGACTTCATGTTCATGTGGGACCAATTAAGCTGCAGAGTCAGGTTAGATCTATCCTATACATTATGGAGGCCAAGGTCATTCCTTCAAATAGGTCAGAGTTTCAAGGCACTTGCTCTGTAACATTACTGTGTCACGCGGATTGCCCTGCACTGCTGATTAATGCTCCGTTCAGATGCGCTGGAAGGCTTCAGCTTTGTACCATGACTCACCAAGCACCTGAGAGGTGATTAAGCAGCACTGGCACACAGTCTGTCATATCTTACTGATTAATTACAATGGTACACCTAATACTTTATTCCAACTCAGTTGTCATTTCTCTTTTTTCATACATTGCTACTTCTGGGGGTGTGATATACAACAACTTGATTTCATGAAGAGGGTTCACTGTTTATCATGTGAACATCATGAACTACATATATCAGCACTGCTCATAAGAGAAAACACTGCAGTGAAATGCTTTTTTAAACAACATCATCATTTCTTGCAGCTTCCCTACCTGACAGCTACTATTATTTTATAAGGGAGGTGGCTGGCAGACAGAAACTTACATTTATATTATTTGTGATAGCAATAGGCTTCAGTCCTTTTCTCATTACTTTGTCATTCCCAGTTCACCTTGCCATTTCTCAAACAGCAGGTTTTTCATCACACGACAAATCTGTCCAAAGACACATCACCGGAACACCCAGAAAAGTCAATGCTCTGCCCACTACATTTCTCAGAGAAAAATTGTGGGTGAGATCGTGAAAAGCATGTCACAATGACAGTGCCCCAACAGATGCCTCTAAAAGTTAAAACAGAAGACAATGCCAAGCATTCACCCTTTGAAAGTCCTATGCTGTTTAGGTGCCCATGAGGCCATGCTCCATCAGCACAACTACTCCCAGCCTGGTTTCATAAGCTCAACAGCTTTTTGTTTCCTCCTCTCAGTTAATAAAAGAATGAACGAACAGCTAAGCTGCTTGCAAATTAGAAGACAACTTTGGCCTGCTTTGAGATATTTCTGACCAGCTGGCTTTATAACCAAGAATATCCTTCTGTAAGTTTACAGTAGATGCCATGTAGGTATTTCATTAGGTCTTGGATTTGACCGAGCATTTTGTAAATGTAATCTAAAAATCAATATGGGTTTTGGAAAGATAACAGAATTAACATTAAATTGCTGAGTTATCCCTGTCTATTTTATACAAGATTGATCATTATAATTTTTCATGCTTAAATTAGTCAGATAGAACAAATTACTTTTTATTATAATGGGCAATCTATATGCTTCATTCAACTTGCATCTCTTAACAGCTAAATAATGCATCTGATGTTTAGCTAAACCTAAAAATAAGTGTATTTTGTGCAATCTTTTCAAGTTTGTGTCTCAAAAAATGTATTATTTCTCAGATAATTCAAACGGGGATAGAACTCTATTAATCATACAGAAGAAGATTTTATTTCTCTATTTTCTTTAAAAAGGACCATTTTTAGGAAAAAAAATTGTAAAAACTAACTTGTCAACCTAACAATGAAAAGAATTTATAATTTTAGTGTAATATTGAAATGCAGTTTCCTTAACAGCTCAAGGGGCAAAGGAGGTGATAAGGAATAAAAGATAAAAACAAAGCCCTTCTTTTCCTTTGTCTTTTAAAACTGTTCTAATTCTTCTTTGTATCTTCCTTCATTTGGTGTTCTCTTTTCTACGTGAAAATTGGAGAACTGACTTACTGAAAAGAAGTCAAATATCTTTCTAGAGTACAGAATTAAAAGCTGCAATGAAATTTGCTAGTAATATATTGAGAATTTTGGAGTAAAGGAGTCAAATAAAATATTTATTTTTTCATACAGCTGACCAGGGCTTCACAGATATTGCACACAAAATGGAAATTTTTGCTCCAGCATGGGTTATTGCACTCATGATTTTTTCCTCGCTCAGCTTAGGAATGCAGCAGCAAAAATGTCTCAGAATACCATCAGCCTTGTCCTGCACAGTGAAACACTTCCTGCTGCATTTCCATAGCTCCTCTCCTCATGCTAGTTACAGCAAATGCTGTTCTGAATTAGGCTTACGTGTAGAGTAACACTACCTTAAAACAAAAGGTTAGTTAGCTCTTTTCCTATATGAAAGAGAGAATTTTCCCCTCTATATTGAGAAGAGATTGAGTTGAAGACTTTTTAAAAGATAATCACTCTTTCTGCTCCTAGAGCGTACAGCTTTGGATGGATATACAAGATTTCTGACCTCTGATATCCTACTTTTGTTCAGTTTGCTGAAAATTATAGAATCATAGAATCATTTGGTTACAAAGACCTTTGAGATCCTCGAGTCCAACCTTACCTGTGCAATACTAAACCATATCTCTGAGTAGTTCCTGATCAATGAGAGGGGAGGCTAGCTGGATAGGGAATGAATAGTTGGCAGAGTGAACAACTACCAAGAGCTAAAGCTCAGAATATCCTGTAAGGAAGCGGTCCTTAAAGCTCCTGGAAGGGTCTGGGGATGCTCACTGAAAGTAAGCACTGCAGTTTAGTTACAGAGTTTATCTTTTCTCAGATTAGGTCCCAGGGTACTTCAGGAAACAAACAAGGGATGGGAAACTAAAAAAAGCGTGGTACATATTCTAACTTTTCTGGATTATAAACTGAGCAATGCAACACTGCAAAGAACATCATGCTGTACAGTTCTGAAACTATCTTTATTGTAATTGTGTTAATAATCATCTAGGAATGCTTATGATTTTCTTCAGTAAAAGAGATCTAAAGGCAATCCAAAGAACCATTTATTTTGAATGGATACCCAAAATATAGTGAGATTAAAATACAAAACTGAAAATGCTGTATCCCTAGTTTTCAGATCCATGGAGAGCTGAAGTATCTTTCAAATGCATTTGCTTACTTTTATAGTAAGACATGAAATATTTTTGACTTAAATTCTTTCCATTTTCTTTCAATACGTTTATTTCTCTAGGGTCTCCAAACATCCCACATTCCAAAATTACACTTTGCACTTGGAGATCTTGTTTATGGTGAATTTAAGACTTCTGAGCAGAACATCAGATATTGCTGTGCTGTTGCTGCCAGACAATAGTCTCTGTCCAGGGAAGCTGCCAGGTATCCAGAAATCCCAGGAAAATGGCCACTATAAATGTTTAAATAAATTGTACATGGTATACAAAAGAATCCAGCACTTCTAGTCTAATTAGGTCCATATCCAGTTCGTCCATGGATATCCCAATTTTAATGCATCTGTACCCACATTTTGTCTCTGCATGTTCATATAGCACAGATACATATGTTTTTATTGGAGCAACATTTCCCACTGCTCCAGTTCATTTCACAACCTACTTTCTCTGCTTTTGCCCTGCCTGGAAAAAAATCCGTAACAGAAAATGAGACAAAATCTATAAAAATAATTACTAAAAAAGTAAAACTCTAAACATGAAAATACTCCCTCCCTGGTGTGCAACAATATTGCCTTAAAACATTAAAACACTAAACATTAAATAATAGATATTCTATGTTGCTACTGATATCAGCAACAATCCCAATTTATATAAAATATCTATCAATATTCTCAACACATTCTAGCTTTTTCATTGCTCCTCACTTCATGCATCTTCAAAGAATGAAGGTAAATAAATACACAGATGCTGACCATTTATCTAAGGTTTCGGGTAACTTTTCCTTCATGTGGGTGGTGGGGCACTTTTGAAGAAGCTCAGCACAGGAACAATGTTCATGCCTCATGAAGCGTGTATTTTCAGCCTCGTAGCAGCTTCAGAGAAAAAAGGTGCATGATATTACCTGAAAAGGAAATAGGATGCAGTCTTCTCTTAGGGCTAATGAAGCTTGCCTAGTATTTCTAGAAAGAAACCTTGATCAACCAAATACAGTAGGACTAGTTTTGCGGTAGGTTTTCTGACAGTTTTTAAAGTGTTCTGTAACTGTGATTAAAGAGAAGTAATTTAGATAAATGATCCTTCTTTTGGTTTTATTACTAAAGCTGGATATCTGCTATCAAAATAACCATCCAAACTGCATAAAAAAGCTTTCATGTGCAATCAGATTTTGAATGTTAAACAAAATTTTCCATCAGTGGCGATATGGAAGGTATGTAAAAAATACAGAAAACATTAGAAGCTGCTGAAAAGATAAAGTAAGTCTGGAGGAACAGATCATCAGAACTGGACAAAGACCTGAACTAGTATCTGATAATATCTTATATTAATATTAACTTCATGTAATAGATTATTCCGCAATTATCCTTTTTGTATTTACCCATTTTGTAGAAGTTGGGAAGAAGTTTATAAGCATGCAGAATATTTTAAAACAGTCAATTACTAATGAAGTATTACCTTTATTTGACATTTTGATTTCTTTTCTCCCTTAAGTTAATGGCAAATATTTTAAGAGACAATAAGATTTAGATCTGATTTCTATACCAAATAACCCATTATTCTTTTTAGCACAGGTGCATACTACAGTGAAAATATTTCTTTTGGGCCAACCTTATTAATATTGGCCACTCACTTCTCACAGTGCTTGAGGGATTAGTTTATTTTATTATATAAGTTTATTACTAGACCCAAATTAAAGAAGATTATATATTAATTTACAAGACATATAACAACCAACCAATAGAAAACCAGTCCTATTAATATCTGTCAATAACAAATTTCCATTTTTAGCAGATTTATTGTGCTCAGAGATTAAATTATATATTGCTATGTCCTCAAAAAACTCATGTCATTACCACCTGTAGAGCTCTCAGGAAGTCATTTCCCATCTCACCCATTCAGGACTGGAAATTAGTCCATGACCACCAGTGTATTCAACTCCTAACTACTCTTATTTCTTCCTTGCAACACTGTCACAGCTCATGTCCAATGACAAAAGCGCTAACACTTTTAAGACCAGTGTCCTACTCAAAAGCAAACGAATCAAAGGGCTATTGTATCAGTATTAGGCGTGGTCCCCAAATATGGACACACATCATGTGCTTCTACTTCCTACAGATATCTTTTCTTTCTGGCAAGCCAAAAGAAAAGCTAATTTTTCTCAATGTCCTCCAGGTTGTACCCCTCTCATGACTTATTCAAGCTCACAATACTTTACAAATTTCAAGAGCTTACAACACGTTAGACTTACTTATCATTGTACTGCACTGGAAAGAGCATGTACAGTCAGAAATATTTTCAAACAGCATGGGTTTGCTTCTTGGACCAACTAACAGATTATTTTTATGCTGCAAAAATCACAAATTCTCTTAGTAAGAATTTCTAATCAAGACTTTTAAATCCTTCCTGATTTGCGAAAGAAACTGCTAATGCAAATTCTTCCACAGGCTCGAAAGAGATTTCTTCCCTATTCAAATAAATAAAACCATAGAATCATCTGGTTGGAAAAGACCTCTGGGATCATCGAGTCCAACCGTACCTATCCACTACTAAACCATGACTCTAAGAAGCTCATCTTTTAAACACCTTCAGGGATGGTGACTCAGCCATCTTCCTGGGCAGTTGTTTCAATGCTTAACCATCTTCTCAGTGAAGAAATTTTTCCTAATATCCAGTTTGAACTTGCCCTAGTGCAACTTGCGGCCATTTCCTCTTGTTCTATCACTGTCACTTGAGAGAAGAGAAAAGCACCCACCTCACTACAACCTCCTTTCAGGTAGCTGTAGACAGTGATGAAGTCTCCCCTCGACCTCCTCTTCTCCAAGCTAAACAACCCCAGTTTTCTAAGCTGCTCCTCATAGGACTTGTTCTCCAGCCCCCTCACCAGCCTCATTGCCCTTCTCTGGACGCGCTCCAGCCCCTCAATGTCCTACCTGTAGTGAGGGGCCCAAAACTGAACCCAGTATTCGAGGTGCAGCTTCACCAGCGCTGAGTACAGGGGCACAATCACCTCCCTGGTTCCGCTGGCCACGCTGTGTCTGATACACGCCAAGATGCCATTGACCCTCTTGGCCACCTGGGCCACTGCTGGCTCATGTTCAGCCGGCTGTCAACCAACACCCCCAGGTCCTTCTCTGCCAGGCAGCTCTACAGCCACTCCTCCCCAAGCCTGTAAAGCTGCATGGGGTTGTTTCACCCAAATGGAGGACTCTGCACTTGGTCTTGTTCAACTTCATCCCGTTGGTCTCAGCCCATTGATCCAGCCTGTCCGGATCCCTCTGCAGAACCTCCCTTCCTGCAAGCAGATCCACACTACCACCCAGCTTGGTGTCGTTGACAAACTTACTAAGGGTGCACTCAATCTCCTCATCCAGATCATTGATAAAGATGTTGAACAGGACTGGATCCGGCCCTGAACTCTGGGGAACATCACTTATGATCGGTTTCCAACTTGATTTAACTCCATTTACCCCAACTCTTTGGGCCCAGCCATCCAGCCAGGTTTTTACTCAGCAGAAGGTGTGCCAGACCAGGCCAATCCAAACAATGCTGTTGAAACATCATTTCTAAAAGATGTCTAACACCTTTGCTATATAAAATTATAAAATTTTGTAGTTCTTATGCTGAATTTCTCAGAACTTACTCAAAATACGGTCTCACAAGATGACGACATTGAAACTGAACTAAGCAAAACTCAAATTACACCATAAGAAGTGGAAAGTTCGAAGAGCACATTAAGGAATTCTGGTGGAGATTCCTCCATCTACAAACACATGATTCAAATAGCTAACTCAATTAGTAGGCACAGACTGGTCTCAAATTGACTGATGTGAACACTGGGTATAGAGACAACCTTGAGCACCACATATTCACTCCCAGTGAATTCTCCCAATTTGCAGAGAATTGCTCAAATACCTAGTTAAGCTCAACCTCAAGCTGGGTCTTTGATTGATAGAGGCAATCAAAAAATCAAAAAACAAAAGCTGTCCAAAGCATCTATTCAAATGTGCTTGAAGTACAGGGGTAGGCTCAAGCAACCCAGTTGCCAACATCATCTGCACCCACAAGCAGAGCTTAGGCACTGAGTCACGTCCTGTGCATAGCAGAGGCTGACTGTTTTCAAATACATATAAATGCAGCCTATACTTAAAAGGCTGTTTTGGTCCACACTGCCCCGAATTTGTCATAAATACAGAAGAAGTTTTCCAAATTACAAGAGATGTGGAATCTCCCTCTTAATTACAGAACCAGTTGCTGAAGAACTTACAGTCTGGGGAACATACAAACGTCTTACTGCACCCACATTCTGCTCCATTATTTTTAATAAACATTCACACAGCGACTTCTGTATAATTGAGTTTAGATGAATATGATTATGGTATGAATTATAAAAGGTAAGATAACAGGTTAGGAAGCCTAATTAACTCATCAAACTTCAGGTCTATTCTACAGCAAATTGGCTATGTCTCTTAAAATTAAATGCTACTGTGGATTGATGCAATAATTGTAAGACTTTATTTACATGAAGCCTGAAATTAATTGTGCTAAAACTTCCTGATCAGTACAAACAGCAAGTCTCCAACAGAATATCTCAAAACTACTGCTGCAATTGGTCTTTTCAACAAGCCATAAACGGAAGGCCTTTAAAAGGGAAATGAGATGCAGGCAAATTAATACTAAATATAACATAACAAACTAATTCTGAGGTCACCATGGCAACTTACATAAAGTTAAGCATTGATTATGTGACAAAATAATTAAATATTGCTTTCATTGTAGTCATTTATTTTACTTTATACTGACTTGTTACTATATTCCTTCCCCGGAAAGTGTCAATGATAATTAGTTATAAAATGTAATTTTTAAAACTCTAATTTCCGAAAGACAAATAGAATTAATGATTTAAAAGAAAATAAAAAGATTTGTGTAAGATTATTTTAGAGTATATACTAACAATTAAGAAATTTCTAATTGTATTAAAAAAAACCCACCCCAAAATAAAAGAGAAACAGAACCCCTGCCCTTCCCTCCCTGTCCTTCATCAGCAATCTGAACAATTACAATTAAAACCAATAATAATAACAGCACATTTATTAGCTGAACTACTTCAATACAGGCTATCTGGTTAAAAGACACCTTTTCTTTTATGATGGATATTTTACCCCTTGAAGCTCTACCTGGAGTGGTAAGTATTGATGGAAGCATAGCTGACCGGTGTTCTTCCATGTCCTTCCCACTTTATCAAAAATGCTTCACAAGTTGCTCATGTAAGAAGTGGACACAGTATTTTAGACATTAAAACACCCTCAGATATAATCTTACTCTTCTATCTGGAGTTCACTGATGAATATCAAAAGACCCAATTAGTCCCTTTGATCCCTGTATCACACTGGGAACTACTGATAATTAAGCCTCTTCTAGTGTAACCCATTCCTTAAGTACAGATGGGAACATCTACCCATGGACTAATGTCTGTTACTGCATATCCAACCTCATTTTGTTGCAGAACTTCTTCTGTTTTCCCAAATCCCCACGTTATTTAGTTAACATTTCTTTTTCAGTATCTGCCATTTTCTCAGCGACCACAATGTCTCCACCTTTGTCATTAGCTTCTTTCAGTCAGAAATGAAAGTCTCAGCTTGCTCTCAAACATTTTTATTCATTTAGTCCTCAAGTATTTCCATATTCTATGTTTTGAAAGGAGCTTACATATTTTTACCATTCATCTTGTGTAAAGAGCACAACTGGTACACCATTAGAAAACAGACTTCTTGAAAACAAAGCATAGAAGTGCTTCACTCCACTTCTTCATTCTTGATAACACCTGAAGTAGCTGCAGACTCCCATTTGGGAAAAGGTGGAAACACAGGTCCTCTAACAGCAGTCATTTGTTGCTGGAAATGATCTTACAAATGACTGAAAATTCAGAGGAACACAGAAGTCTTCTAGTGATTCACTGTTTCTTATCCTTAGCAGTTTCTTATCAACCAATAGGAAAAAAAAAAAAAGACTATGAACTAATAAGACTTTTATCCAAAGTACAGTTGGTAGCACAAGAGAAGTTGGAGCCTTTAAGAGAGCTTAAGAAAAATGACTTATGCATATGAACTCACATCTTCTGCAGAAATTCCCCAGCTCTTCTCATCACATAGTTTGTGATTACATAAAACTGAGTAACTCCAATTCTTCCATTATTTTTCTAAGACCTACTTTAGAATCATAGAATAATAGAATCATAGAATCGTCTGCTTAGAAAAGACTTCTGAGATCATTGAGTCCAACTGTACCTATCCAATACTAAACCATATCCCTAAGAAGCTCATCAACCTGTCTTTTAATATCCAGTTTGAACCTGCCCTAGTGCAACTTGTGGCCATTTCCTCTCGTTCTATCACCTGTCACTTGAGAGAAGAGAAAAGCATCCACCTCACTACAACCTCCTTTCAGGGAGTTGTAGACAGTGATGAAGTCTCTCCTCAGCCTCCTCTTCTCTAAGCTAAACAACCCCGACTCCCTCAGTTTCTCCTCGTAGGGCTTGTTCTCCTGCCCCCTCACCAGCCCCGTTGCCCTTCTCTGCACACACTCCAGTCTCTCAGTGTCCTTCCTGTAGTGAGTGGCCCAAAACTGAACCCAGCACTTGAGGTGTGGCCTCATCAGCGCTGAGCACAGGGGCACAATCACCTCCCTGATTTAGACCAACAGCCCTATCATCTTGATTTTAACTAGTTATAGTCAAGTTTAGTATTTGCTTAGTATTTTGTGCACTGATGCAAATCAATATTAATGATTCAGAGCTTTGCTTTTTTCAACCCTTCTACAACTTTTGGAATGAAATCAAGAAGGGGATTACTGATTAAAGTGAGAAGTGAGTCCGATTAGCTGGGTTTCCTTCGATTTTTTTCTGCAGTCCTTAGCTTCTGATTTATAGCACTTAGCATAAGCACCACCTTTATTTCAGTTAAAACACAGCTCTCATATACATCTTCGCTTGACTTCTAACAAGGCTGCACTCTTGCCACACATTCAGCAGTTTACTATTAGAAAAATACCTACGACTTCTACAACTACTTTACCCTCGTTGTCAGTTTCAAGACTGCAGCTTCCGGCATCCCTAAAAAAACATCAAGTATTAATCACACTTCTTCCTCATTAAACAATCTGTCCAAAGTGATTGGCCTCTATTGTTTTCAGATTTAGATGAGAAGATCTTTGAAATTCGAAGTACATATACTGTTTGTTTGGATTAATAATCTGTGTCCCAAAGCCATCTGAGGTCAAGTCTCAATGATTTCTACTTACTTATCTGTCATTTTCTGTTCTGAAAATCAATTTCTCCTCATCTGCTAAGATCAGGTCTCTGTAGCTTTATGCCTTGTCAGATGTAAAATGGAAATAGAAAGCGTGCTTTAAAGCACTTAAAAATGTCGAGCACGTTTTGGTATCAGCTGTAGGAAGTTTCTAACATTAACACCCGAAGAGAAGCCCTGTAGTTACGTAGCTTTTTACTTCTCAGTCAATTTCAATCTGTGATTATGAGGCAGACCGGAGGCCTTAAGCAGTCCCTAAATGATAACCTATCTTGCATATTAACTGTTATGACATTTCTCCATAAGCAATTAAAGACTGTTTATGCTTCTGAGTTGTCAGTTCCTTGAACACAGTAATGCATTTTTTAGTTTTGGAAAAAAATATGTCCTTCCTACAACACTGGAACACCAACACAGGTTTAGGCTTTTTAGAGCGCTTCAGTCCTGCTAGCCATCCAACCAGACTGTGACAACACCAAAGCCAATTGTTACAAATAGAAGATTACTATTTCTCTCATTTATAACACAGACTCCTAGTACTGCTGTACAAGCTATTAAAAAATATTTTCCTCCTCCTTTTCCTTTTTAGCCATTTTTATTCCCCACCTCACAATATTTTTACTGTCCATTACATTCCTTCTTCCCTTGTAGAAAGATGCTTTTCATAAAAAATATAGTATGCCCTGGAATTTTTACTCTCTTGATATAGAAACTATCCCGAAAGCACAACAATATCCTCTAAAGGGTGTATAGCACCCCCTCCCACGGTCACATGGTCTCCTGTTTCTCTAGTTACCCTATAACTTGCTTCTGGGATACCCTGCCTTCTGCCTTTCTTTAAAACACCCTTTCAAAACTTCCCAGGTCTTTGCACCTTCCAGAATTGGTATCAAGCTGAGTTCAGGGAACTGATCTGACACCTCCACCATGTCTAAACCTGTTTCTGACTGTCAGGTGATAGTTAAAAATATTGG
This sequence comes from Neomorphus geoffroyi, assembly GCA_033558235.1. NCBI lineage: Eukaryota > Metazoa > Chordata > Aves > Cuculiformes > Neomorphidae > Neomorphus > Neomorphus geoffroyi. The sequence goes on from JAUMJM010000002.1 coordinate 27,384,459, forward strand.
AAAGGCCATATTATGCTTGACTATAACAATGATGATACTTCCCTAATATCCATTTTCTTGAATTACTTATGAATTTTAGAAAGTTTTCTTGCTTACACTGTCTAGAACTACTCTGAAATTCTCTCTGTAGATGGTAATGCTGGAGGAAGTGTGCCTGCCTGGGGCACCATGACTGTAGAAACCTCTGCTATGGCAACATGCCTCTGTGCCATACTACAGACATGCTTCAGCCCAGTATGTATTTACAGGATGCATTACAGATATGGCTAGATATCATGCAGACATGGTATTACGATAAAACAAACTAAAAGACAGAAATACAGAAAATATATTTTTTCTTCCATTTATACATTGGTATTTCTGCACTAGATAATTATTATGTCTATTCTAGATACAAAAAACGGGAGGCATAATCAAATGGTTTAAATATTTATCTGCAGAACACAAATAAACTTTTTTGCTGCCAAGAAGGGACTGGAAAAAATTAACTCCAAATACTCTAAATTGTGATTTTTTTAAAATGTAAAAATAAACAGAGCATTACCAATTTTATTCAGGGTCTTACTAGTATACAGAGAGTAATCAGAAATTTCTCTTATATCACATTATTCCATGCTGTAGAAGTTGAATAGTTTTCCCTTTCTTTGTGAATACCTACTTTGACATTAGAAGTTAACTTCATGGTACTAATATGAAGAACGTGGGGGTTAATTTCTTTTCTGATTTGTATTGAAAATTAAGCTACCATGGAGCAATTATCATATTTTTCCATACCAAGAGATTATCAAAGTTCTAAAAACTGATGATGGGCACATCATACCCCGATCAAATTTCCCTGACAAGTTTTACTTCACAATGTTTCTCACGCATCATTTACTCAATCTTTTCAGGCACTCTTGTAATATCTAGAAAGCAGGATCCACAACAAAAACTCAGTGTTATTGGGATTTGCCCCTATTCTTTGAATCACCTGTATTTGTATTTAAGTATCCACAGAGGCAAAACCATTCCCTCTTTTCTTGACCTCACTAATCATTCTCTTTAGCGGTCTCAATACCATTTCTTTATTATGTTTTTTTTTCTTTTTTCTTCACAGAACACTATGAACAGATATATGATTTATTACCTATACCTTCTTCATTTTTTGACGTATTGGTAATGGACTCAATGTTCAACTAGGCCACTTTCTTCACTGTGTTCCCCCTTTTTTCATTGAGATCACAATTCTACCTCCTAGTTGATTTATATTTCGCTCTTTTTGATTAATGATTAAGCAAATAGTCTCTTATTGAAAAAAAGTCTGTGTAGTGTTCATCAGAGGGGCAACTCTTGCACACTTTTAAATAGGACACTGACAGAGTCCAGTACACTTTATAGAAGTGATATTTACTCTTCATAGAGTTACTGTGCAAGAAAGAAAAATGAGTACTAAAACTTAAAAAAAAATTGTGGTTGCCTGAAGTCAACGTAGATACACATTTGATCCAGCCCTACCATACTGGACAGAGCTGTCACATGTGTTCTAGCCTACGGGAAGTTCTGTTCAGTTGGTATTGATGAATTTTAATACTTGGTTTTAAATCTTAAAACTGATTGGTACACTGAGTAGCTATTTCAGGTACACTGGACAATCGCATTAAATGTTTTTGGGGAGAATTTGATCAATCACAGTACATTGACTTTTAATGCATCATCCACTGTTAACTCTGGTTTGATAGTATCTTGGCTGGTTATAGTACAGTGTTATTACAACATGATTTGCAGCTGAAAATAAGCTATGGATTCTGCCATGTGTGTCATCAGAAATCCAATATTCCTACGTATCATAGAAGAACAGAAAAATTGCGTATAACATACAACTTAATCATACAGCTCAATTGTCAATAGGAAATATTATCTGAAAATGACAAATAAACATGATACATGTTAAAGTATGGACCCACAGAATAAAAACCATTCCAGCTGTAAAATTCTCTGTCTGTATACAGACTGCTCCCAGTGCACATAACCAAGATTAATTTTACTGGATTAATCCCCCTTGTGAAAGTCATTTGCTTAGTTCTAACAATAATACTTATAATATTGACTATATCTACCACAGCAGAATAGTCTACAAGGAGAGCACCACCACAGTTCGCCACTTTCTGATTAAGGCTGCTTGTCCCTACCATAAATATTTTTAACCTGACAATTACCCTTTGATTTCTCCAGTCCAGTATTAATGTCAAATATTGAAAAAATTCAGTTGCTTTCAAAAGTTTTTTAAAAGAATATATTTTTTATAAAAAATGTTTTCTTCCTGAATACCTGAACTTATGAGATGTTCAGCATTTTCATGTAACACTGCCTTGCAAAGCTTGTTTTTAAGTAAATAACACTACTGTCTTATCAAAGGGAAGACTCAATTATTCTCAAGTTCTGAGGACGAATGGCTGATTGTTATTAAAAAAATCATAACATTTTTCTATGTAAAGCGTGCCAAGTTCTGGTTATACCATTTTCTTGGATATTGGACTGCTCATAAGATCCGAAAGTCAGACAGACTTTTCAACTGTTCTGGCAAAAATATTTGAACCAGGGAAATAAAAAAGAGGGAAACATCTTTTTCATTGCTAAACTGTCATAAAAGTTAACCGGTTACATTCTTTGGGATTTTACTTAAACAGAAATGATGGTTTATCGCCTAATTTCCAAAAGTACGTATTCTCCTATGAGACTGGAAGAGCGAGACATCGGCATTCAGGCATCTCGATTGTGGCACTGCGCTAACACAGCACGACTCTCATCCTTCTCCCACAGAATAAAACTTTAGATTATTTACAGTAAGTTATTTTCAGTGAGCACTGATTAAAAATACTTAGTCGGCTTACTAGGATGAGCAAAAATCTAATAAGAAACCACTGCAGGCAAAATCAATAAAATATACAGACAATGAGAAGGGAGTACAGGAGTTGAAGTCTATTTCCATTACAATTCCTTCTCCTCTCCTAATTATGATAACAATAAGTGATATTATCCAGTAGCCTTTAATTCACTTTCATTTTCAAATACATTTTACACCTTTAAATTTAGGAGCATTGATACCTCTTGCCACATAACTTGGAAAATCTGTGCTGCAAGAGACACAAAATGGCATTTACCCTAAATGATGTTCCTTGGCTCATACCCTGAGCCATTAAGTTATTGCAAAAAAAAAAAAGGATGCCATTGATTCACTTTGGTTTCATTTTTAAAGAGTTGAATGAGCCTTAATGATTTCTCTTAAATGAAAGGCCTGGGCCTTTGAGAATCCTGAGATGTAGCTTTTGAGGTGGCAAAAAAAACCTCTCAGAACTTCAGGCTGAGGTTTGGGGGAGTACAGAAGCTCTTTCAGGGGATTATAGGGCTCTTCCGTTTCATTATTTTCCTTCTTGACCAGTTCTGTACAACTGCACTAAGTGTAGCAGCGTAATGCACCTCAGCATTCAGCATCTTAATGTTTTATATCGCACTCTGTGGTGCCAATATTATCGAGGAGCCATGGAGGGAGTACAGGAAATTTAACTAAATATTCTGTCCATCTATTCTGTATATCTACATTTTGCAAATTCGGTTTTCCACCCCATTTCAGAAAATGTATGGAATTACTGTCTATCAGCTCAGGCTTTGCAGTTCCGTGGCTGCATCACTCACCAAGGTTATGAAATAAAGTGTTATGTTATGCTCAGTGACTCCCAACAGAAAGCAAAAAGCTTTCTGGGAAGTAAATCAAAAATCCTGCCATTACTGAAAGGATTACACTTCAATCAGAAATATAAAGTAACAGGAAACTGACAGATCATTTTACACATGCTTTGTCTTACATCCTCACGCATGCCTGCCCTGGATAAACAAGGTGGTGAAGGTTCTGCTATAAACTCTTGGCCTCAATATCTAAACACCAGGAATGGGTTTTCTCTGAAATTACCACAGCAAGAATCAGCAAAGCAGTAAGGTCTAACAGCACTTGAAAGTCACATCCAAGCAACAAAAGAAATGTTTCTAGAGGTGTCTTAATCTAGATGGACTTTAAGTAAAAATTCATGTGAATTTCAAAAAACAGATTTTTCTGATAAAAAATATAGAAAAAATCTTATCATTTTTCTTACTCTGGAGGATTTACCACCTCTGTAGTTTTACCAAGCACCAAGCATTGAATCAATAGAATATTTATAGAAAGCAGGGTTGCTACGTGATGAAAACATTACAATCTTAATAAATTTAGTCTTTTTTTATATAAAATTACTTTGCAGCACTTAAAGCTGACTAAAAACAATAGTGTATGTGCTCAATGCAAAATAACCAACCACTCAATTTTCAGCACAAGTTTCACAGGGAAGCGCATCAAAGGAGTCAGCATGCTTCAAGAAAAACAGTGGGAACTGGGTAGTGACAAACCTTTCCTCTTTGTACACAGGAAATTTTGCAGAAAGACTCACTAAACAATTCTTTGCCAGCAAAGAGCTCCAGATTAATATTTCTACAATCTTATGTGCATATCAACATCTGATTTCTTTTTCCCTAAACAAAATTGACACTCATGGAAATAATATTATTAATATTTTTTCAGAGCAAAGACATTTCTATGGAGTCAGTGCATCCGAGCCTTAGTGATTGTCACTACTAAACTGCCTCCTCACTTGTGAACCCTGCACTGGTATTAATAACATGCAGAGGAAGTTATATTAAGGTTTCTTTCAGCCAAAAGGGCACATCCAGGTGCTTACTTGCTCTTGAAGGAGAAATAAGACATATTTCATCCATCCTCCACAAGGATATACACAACTTTCCCATGTACTCAAAGTACAAGATATACTCTATCACTAGGGTAGTATATTAACACTTTGCAGCTCTAAAGTATAACTGCAAGAGGAGGAAATTTTAGTGTAAATAATCTACCTTCTCTCCTTCTTAAAGCCCCTTCTCTTGACCTTAAATTTTCATCTTAATGTAACAGTATTTCACCTTAACTCATGTTGGGACAAACATGCTCAAGGTAGTAAGAGCCATCTTGGACAAATATTAAACTTTTCACTCTTCAGACCACTGACCTTATGCTGATTTACAGCAAAAAAAACAAACCAAAACAGACAAAAAGACCAACACAAAAAAAGAAAAAGAAAAAACATTCCAATTAGTCCAAGAGTTTGACGGCCTACAGAACTGCTGACCTGGAAGCCAAAGCAAACAATAGACACACCATTGAACAGTTTGGCTTTAGCCACCTGTCAGATATCAGTATCTGCTGGAATTATTAAATAAATACTTGCGTATTCAACTGAAAATATATATCTTTTCATTTACTTTGTTTCTTCTAGAAAGAATGAGGTAATAAAACTCTTCCATCTTTCACCTAGGTATTTTTTTCCAGTGAGTTTCCTGGCAAAGGAGGGCAGCTGCCTTTTCCTCACAAGTACTGGCATGGAAGAACTTCAATATGGGATTTAACTCTGGAGCCAGCCATGCTTTGAATAAGTAATTAGAACCAAATAGTTTCCATAATTGCCTTCCAGTCTGCATTGTTCTATGCTTCTACTTAGATTTACAGGTAATAGCTGTGTTAAGCATCACATAAATCTTTTACATGGAATCTCTCTAGTTTGCTATTATCTATATAACCTAACAGATACATACCTTATCCTACCTGTAGTATTGTTATATTGTATATATTTTATCATCTCATATAGAAAAATATATTTCAAATATTTTTCATACAATTTTCCACTATAAAAAGGACTTGATCATTTGTGGGATTCTTCCCGTCTTCAGCTGATAGTAAAATTACCATATTTGACAGGGAAACACTGTGCAAGGTCAAGAAAGCACATTTCTCCATAATGCAGTTATACATGGCTCATTTTTTTACTACCAGTTTACATTTGCCTTCCACATTTCATCAAGCATGGTTTGATATTGACTACCAAAAAAAGATAAAAAAACAAAAAACTCCAAAACACTACAGCAAAATCCCCACTCACATTATTGTCATTCTAATAGTATTCCTTTCATCATCTTTAATGTACACAAAAATTCACAGGTGAATCCAATTCTCCTAAATATTTCAGCTTTCTCAGTAAAGAGTGTCTGAAAGTAAGACTTGCATGACCACAATTGTCAGCCCCTCTGGGGATGTGAAAATTTGGGGCAGTCTTGGCTGCAGTGTCCGTGAGATGATGGAGTTCAGGATCCTGTGTAGAAGAAGTAGGGCAACAACTCTGGACTTCAGGAGAGCTAACTTTAGCCTCTTCAAAAACCCAATTTGAAGGAAGCCAAATGAGTTATGGCTCTGGAAGGTAGGAGGAGTTCAAAAGAGCTGGTCAGTATTCAAACAATTCTTCCTCCAAGCTCAAGACTGTTGCATTCCTAAGAGTAAGAAATCAAGCAAAGGAGGCAGGAGACCTACATAGATGAGCAAGGAGCTTATGGAAAAACTACAACAAAAGAAGGAACTTTACAGAATGTGGAAAAAGGAACTGGCCACTTGGGAGGAATATAAGAAGGCTGTAAGAGTATGCAGGGATGCAATGGGGAAGGCTAAGACTAACTGGGAATTAAATCCAACAAGGGATTTTAAGCACAACAAGAAGGGCTTTTTCAAACACAACAGTAACAAAAGGAAGACTAGAGAAAATATGGGCCTGCTGCTGAATGAGATGAGTGTCCTGGTAGCAGAGGATAGAGAGAAGGTGAAGTTACTGAATGCCTTCTTTGCTTCAGGTTTTACTGCTAAAGGCTGGCCCTCAGAAATCCCAGACAAATCCCTGGACGAATGAGGGAAAATCTGGAAAAAGGAAGACTGTCCCTTGGTCAAGGAGGATCTGGTTAAAGATCATTTTGGCAAGCTGGACATCCAAAATTCCATTGGCCCTGACGGAATGCACCCACAAGTGCTGAAGGAGATGGCAGATGTTATTGCTAAGTTGGTCTCCATTATCTTTGAAAGATCACAGAGAACAGCAGAGGTGCCTGAGAACTACAGAAAAGCCAGTGTCATTCCAGTCTTACAAAAGGGCAAGAAGGAGAACCCAGGAAACTACAGGACAGTAAGCCTCACTTCCATCCTTGGAACAGTGATGGAATATCTCATTCTGGAAGTCATCTCCAAGCATTTGGAGAAAAGGTTATCAGGAGTGGTCAGTATGGATTCACCAATCATGCTTAACCAATCTGATAGCATTCTGCTATGGACTAACCATCTGGGTAGATGAGGATATAGCAGTGGATGTTGTCTACCTTGATTTCATCAAGGCTTTTGACACTGCCTCCCATAAAATCTTCACAGGGTAGCTTGGGAAGTGTGGGTTAGATGAGTGGACAGTGAGGTGGATTGAGAACTGGCTAGATCGCAGACCTCAGAGGGCTGTGATTGGCAGTGTAGAGTCTAGTTAGAAACCTGTAGCTTGCATGTGTTCCCCAGGGGTCAGCACTGGTCCCAGTATTGTTCAACATATTCATCAATGATCTGGATGACACAAAACTGGGAGGAGTGGCTGATACACCAGAATACTGTGTTGCTATTCAGCAAGATCTGGGCAGTGTGGAGAGGCGGGTGGAAAGGAACCTAATGAAGTTCAACAAAGGCAAATGTAGAGTCCTGAACCTAGGCTTGAATAACCTCATGTACCACTACAGATTAGAGGTTGACCTGCTGGAAAGTAGCTCTGGGAGGCCTCGTGGACAACAAGTTCACCATGACCCAGAAATGAGCATTCATGGCCAAGAAGGCCAATGGGATCCTGGGGTGCATTAAGAAGAATGTGACCAGCACGTCGAGGAAGGCTCTCCTCCTCCTCCTCTACTCTGCCCTAGTAAGGCCCCATCTGGAGTACTGTGTCTAGTTTTGGGCTCCCTAGCTCAAGAATGACAGGGAACTACTGGAAAGAGTCCAAAGGAGGATGACAAAGATTATTAGGACACTGGAGCTTGTCTCTTCCGAGGAAAGGCTGAGAAACCTGGGTCTGTGAACCTGCTTTAGCAAGGGAGTTGGACTCGATCTCTAAAGGTCCCTTCCAATCCCTTCCATTCTGTGATTCTGTGAAAAGCAATGATGTGATTATTCCAGCTAGCCTTTCTAGTTGAAGACAGCAGTGAGTCCAGTTGATCAACCAGCAATTACATTGCTTTGTAAAGCCTCAGCATTTACCACCTCTTGCAGAGTCAGTAGCTCACATGGAGGCAGACAAGGAGAAGAGCTGAAAATACTGTAGCAAGGAAACAGAAGACATGGAAGGTAATTGAGGATTAAACAATGTAAATAAAGACTACAGAGATTCACTGAAGAGCTGAACATAGGGTGGTACATGGGGAGAGGAGGAAATTAAAGGAGATTAGATCACTGCAGCTGGCATATATTGGATAAACTGTGAAAGAAGGCTTTCATTTGTTTTACTACTTAAAGATTTCTTCATTTTTGTTTTGTCTAATTTTGACTAAAATATGTAAAAATACATTTATATAAACATATATGTATATGCACGTAGATGTGGTAAATTCCTCTGTTGGCAACGTGGAAATTACAGCATATTTGATGATCTTTAGATACATATGCATGTCTAAGATTTTCACTAGCAAAATCAGTTATAAGTACACTGGAAACTGTAAAACGGGGCTGAGCAGAGGTTACAGAGTTTGAATAGCAATGCTGGAGATTTAAAGTCACTTTGGAGGTAGCAGTTTGTTCTGATTGCTTCTGCTCAGAGTCAAAAAGAAAGATTTAGAAGAGTAGTAACTTTTGTAGTATGTTAAGGTAAAGGACTATAAATTGAGATGCTAAATAAGTAGTAAACATGAAGGAAGAATAGTCAGGGTCATTCCATAACATGCCTCTGCATTACTTTGAAATAGAGAAGTAGTATATTGTCAAGATGTTCACTTCCCAGGCCGGAAGAGGCTACAGGTGCATTGATCTTCTAGAAGAGCACACTGCATTTCCTACAGTTGTTGGTTGCTGAATAAATACTCCAGATAATGGAAGCACAGCCACCAAATATGTTAGATGACAACTGTCAAAACCCTTGTTCCTAGTAAGTTAACACAACCTTTGAAAAGTCTTTTAAAGTCTTTAAAAATCTTTTAAAAAGGATTATTTTCTGAGCAACAGAAACATTAAGAAAATGCTGTATAGCAAGGATCACTTTAAAGGAATAGTATCTCCACATTCTTGCAATTACAGCAAGGAAGGAAGGAAAGGTAATCGTAGAAATAAATGAGCATCTTCAAATTATTAAGCAATTAAAGCAGCAGCAACGTGCTTCATAGACACAAGTACCGAAAACACACAGAGCTTTAGAAATGTGGATGTCAAGTCACAATTTTTAGCTCAGATATAATTATGTACACATTATTGCAGTTAGATTTGTTTGATCATTCCTCTTTTTGGCACAAGGTATCAGCAGGATTAGTTATTCTTGCATTGAGCCTCTTGTTATCATGATCGCAGATGCAAATAACTAGAAATTCAGCTTTGTACAAATTCTGTAAAGCAGCTATTACTGCTCTCTCTTCATTCCAGGACACACAGCACAACCAGCGACTGAGCACTTTATGGTCACACTGGAGCTGTTTCACAGACAAGAATTAAATACAGAACTTCCAGCTCCAGATCCCATGCTTCAGCTCTGATCTCTCTGCCTTTTCCCCCTGTGAATGTTTGACTGTCCCTACCACTCATCAGCAGAACAACCTGGAGAGGTGATCAATCCAAATGATACTGTATTCTGCACTCTCCTTCGGCCAAATAGTTACAACCTACAGGTATCTTCTTTTCCTAAAATATCAGGACATCTTGACTTTAATCATCCATTTCTGTTCAAAAATTGCTGTTTCAATGAAATAAAAAATCACAGGAAGAAAACTGACTATTTAAAAGCATCAGATCTGTTTATTCCTGAAGACTGATATGAGGTCTTCTTAACTGTCACTCGCAACCTGTGAGGCTGAGTGTATGCTACTTTGTGACATCAGCATGACTTTTCAGCCTCTCCCTTCGAGTAATCTTGACTTTGTTTTAAACACTCTGGTTTACTTTTTGCTTCCCTATCACCAGTTTAAACAATGTATAGAAAAAAATTGATGAGATAACATAACTGACGAGAATAAATAATAACACTGAACACTATTAGTGTATAAGAGATTCCATCCATATAATCCAAATATTTACAAACCAGGATGACTCAAAGTTAATTTTTTACAAATATCTATGTAAAAGAGTAGTTGACAGGAAAGATTTGAAAGCTAAAAAAGTTCCTGCATTGCCATTTGTGTTTTGCAACAGGCTGTGGACGGGGAGAGTAAAACACTTGGAAAAATAAGAAAAGTACTCACAACATAACACAGCTGAATTCACAAATAGGTACAACAATTAAAAGTCACATTGACATTAGAGAGGGAGACAGATTAGACAGCTGGAAATACATTTAATGTACTAAAATTCTAGGGAGAAGCCTTTGATCCATTTTCTGACTACAAAAACAAGCCACCTTCCCTCTCCCCTTGTTTCATCAAGGCTGGAACCATTTCCAGCTGAGCTTTACATAAACAAAATTTTGCCAGAATAACTCTGAATGACTACAGTGGGGGTTATCACACTTACATTTTGCAGTTGATTTAACATTATCCTTGCTTTCTCTGAATTCTATAGTCAGCACCACAGAAGTCAGGATTGTTTGCAGGTCATCATTGTTGACATACAGAAAAGTATCTTTCCAGTCATTGGTGAAGAACAAAGCCATAGCACTTGCCCAACAAACAAAGGATAGTAAACAAAAGGTAAGAAATAACACTGAAAAGAAAGAGTGAAAAACTCTTGCAGAAGAGCAGCAATGTACAAGAGAAAGGAGGATGGGAACTTGCTAATGAAAGCTCTTTCAGAACACCAGTGGGAGCAAGTAATGTTTCACTTCATTGAAGAAATAACTTCACTATTTCTTGCCTGATGGATAAAAAGCAGTGCAAGTGTCTAAGCTTTGGAGTTCTCCTATGTCCTGCTACTTGCTTTAAAGCAGAAAATCATCCACAGAACAGATCTTTGGGAAATTTCTTGAATTTCATAATAGACAGGAGAAAGACAATGAGGTGGCACAAGTGAGACTGTCAGGCAATTTTAAAACATAAATTATTGCTAGGATTTCCCAGCAATTACCACAAATAACAATTTAGAAGGCCATCAAAGTAGTGCGAGAGTCATGGATTTGAATTCTGGGTAAGGCATACAGATGAACCTTTTGCCTTACTTGGGGAGCAAGGCACGATAAAAAATTATTCCTCACCCTGTCACACACAACAGATCTAAATATGTACTCAGTTCAGGGCTTAAATGATGAAAGAAGTGCTTAGGCAACTAGAGAAATTGCATAAGATTTCATAAAGATAGCTCAGGATTCAAGGTGAAATTATGAGATTCCTCCTCAAAAGCCATAAATTTTTGTTGCCCGTGCAACCATTAAACTGTTGATGAATTAACCTGAGACAGTAGATTCCTTTAACAACATATTTAATGTACTTGTTTCTCAGTATCTTCTTATACAGCCTGCTTTAATACCCCTAACGTTGTCATTTTTTTTGTTGCGGTACTATACAATTTTTATATATAACTATATATCATTACTCCATTTGACAGCTTTATTTAAACAGTAATTTTTTTAAAATAGAGTGTATAAAACAAAAGTCATGTAATCTTTTAATTCATGTCTCTATAACATGAAAATAGAGGTTAACTTAAGACATACACTATAGAGATGTAATTCTTCATTCAAAATGTTATTTTTAATCATTTTTAAAGATAAAATATTGTCACCCACCTTGTACTTAGCACAGAACTAACAAAAGATTTTACTAAATGCTATGAAATTCATCTATTTTACCACTGCCAGGAAAGATCACTGAAAGATACCTGGATAAATTAAGTATGGCAGCAGGTGCTGGAAGACACAGCAGTCTACAATCAGTGGCTTGCTCAGAAGGTTTTAGCGCAGTGCTTCCGTTACCCACTCTTGTAAGAAAAAGAGGTACCAGTGGTTCTCAAGTTGTCCATTAGACATTTTAAACAGAACACCTAAACAATTTTTATGGACTGAAAATTATCATCCAACTAAATGCTTTCTTTCTTGATTACTGAGAGAAGAAATAACTTCTGAAACCCTATCACACACAGCTCCTTAGTGCATAGATGAGTGTAAAACGTCCCTGCCCATAACTATCATTATCTTACATGCACTCTGTCGACTGTTTCTCACATTTTTCCTTGCAGAAGAAAAAACATCATTGAATTTGAAACCATACTTAAATGACTTCTAACATGTATCTGTGCAAATGAATACTGAATGTCCTTGCATTCATATTTTCATATGTCATTTACTCTGAAGAATATTTAGTAAATACAACCCTACAAGTTTCCTTTTTTTTTTTCCTAACCATTCACTCCTTGATTTACATACGGTAGCTTGGAAATTTTATTACCTCTGCTTTCCTTTAGTGAAACCTTAGAGCACATGTGCTCACTCAGCACTTCACTTCTGTCCTGAGAATTTTTTTTAAATTTTAGTTTTAAGTTCATAGAGCCAAAGAGAAGATAGTTGGAGTAGAAATTTCCATAAAACTTTCAAAATATTCTCAAGGTTCTCTCCAGTAAGTTAGCTTTCTTCTCCCCAACAATTTAATCTGTTGATTCAGTATCATTTAAAACAAGTAAGTCAGGGACATCCAAGATGTGAATCACAAACAATAGATATTTTTAATGGGATGGTTTGCTGAATAATAAAACTTACAGGCAAAGCTCTTCTGTCATAAGATTGATTTCCCTTTATAAAAAAAAAATCTAGTTTGAATCTTGTTCTGGTCAATAATACATGACAATAACATATTCTGTGTATATATTATGAGGTGGAACTTTAGAAATGTGGGGAATTTTGAGTGTATACCCCTCATTAAAGCCAGTGAAAAAACAAAAAAATCAACTTAAACAGTTTCAAACCACAGTGAGAAACAAACAATGTAGTTATTCACAAAAGACTTCTCCCCCCTGGTCTAAATTGTATTTGATAAGATGAGTAGGTTTGTTAAAATGCCAGTCGCAGAGGAAGAAAACTGATCAAAAGCCTACATTAGTACTTAAAGAACAAAACTTTTCTTTTTAAAAAGGGAAGAAATCTGTTTTTCTCAAACTGAGCAATATAAAGCCTTTTAACATTTAAAAAGCAAGAGTTTATTTAAGAATTTACATTTCACATAAACTTGGAAATGCTAACTTTCCAAGTGAATCTACCATTTCAGCTATTTCAATTTATTGTTATTTATACTGAGGAATTTGTTTTTAATCAATTACTATCATTGGTTATCCCTGTAAAGAACAATACTAATAACAAAAAAATTTTAACAAAATTAGTGAGGATACTTTCTCAAATTATCTTCAGATTAAGAATCATATTAAAAAAAACACATCTTGTTTAGTATTTTGTACACTGACTTTAAATTTCATTATCTTCCCTACACTGTGTTAACCTAGGAAAAAGCTGAAAGGGACGAAATTACTCTCTGTGGTACTACATGCGTTTAGAAGACAAGTAGATGAGCTACTTAAGGACATGGTTTAGTAGGGAGACAGGTACAGTTTGACTCAATGATCTTGGAGGTTTCTTCCAACCTTTTAATTCTACAATTCTGTGATTTTACCTGGACTCTGCTACACCAAATATCTTATTCTCCATATTAGCCCCCCCAGGGAGTTATACAACACCAGAACAGATTGCAAATATCAAATTATAACTTGTTGCACCAACTGGCATTATTTTTTATTAGTTTCAGTTTTAATTGTTTTCTCTCAGTTTCTCTTTTGGGGCACATCCCACTTGCTATAGGATTATTCCGACAGTAGCTCCTGCACATCAAGGCTTTCCCCAGGCATTTTCTTTCATTTGCAAGCTCTACCTATGCTGTCAAATTTTGAAGACTTTGTTTACCCAGAGTTTCCAGATGCAGCAGCTCCATTTAATCTACCATTTAATCTGCCATATATCTCATTGGCAACCATGAAGCACGCCAGGTCCAGTCCATAGCAGATCTGGTGTGTTGTAAGCGCACAGCACAGCCCACAATAGGACAGGCAAGCCCAGTGTTTTCAGGACAAGCTGCACACCATGCTATACAAAAGCCACCTCTGCCATGCATAAGCAGTGTTCACAGGTTAATATATCTGGTTTTGTTCTTCCTGGGCAGAAGAAACAAGCTATTTCTATCTTTGCTACAAGTTGTGCACTTAGTGCATATGGGTGTTAAATACACAAACTGAAAAAACATACTATTACATTGATTGTCCCTATCCTCTCTTTCAACATGCCGTAGTAATTATCAAAGGAGTGTTTCAAATTGCCTGTAACTTTAGGAGAAGGAAAGACAGAAGGGAACAGGAAAGGGAAAGGAGGAAAAGAAAAAAGCATACCAAATGGCTTAACAAGTGTATCAAAAGGCCCTAAACAATGTTGCCACCCTAGTATAAGATCAGCAATATTTATCAGAATATCTATATTTCAACTTCCAGCACAAGGTAATGATACATTTATGATACTTAAGCCTGAAGATTAGATATTTTCTCCGTTCCACTTTCACTGACTGATACATTTTTCTGCAACTTTACAACCTTCACAATCCTTATTGGGTGAAAGAAGTTATATTGTCTTGCTTTTTGAAGAAAGCAATGGTGGTTCCTGTATAAGATGAGTCAGTCCCAAGTCAGCATACACGACTTAGTCTCTTAAAACGATCATGGTACAAGACCTAAGATTCAAGACTCATCCACTGCATCAATCAACATTTTAAAACTGCAAGCCTTGCAGGGTTAAAAACTAAATAATCCTTTGCTCCCCAGTGTCTGCACTCATTGCATGCTCTAACCGTTAGTCAAATCTGGTTTTCTTGTTTCCTTCTACAGGTTGTCCACATCAGGAGACAGCCACACACTTCTCTTTAATGAAACAGTCCAACTCCAGAAAGAAGATGTTATGATTCTAATATTGTTTAGACTGAGAATAACCTATTGCAAGGGACCTACTGTGTGTGTGTAGGAAACTATTCAAGAAAGATGTCAGTAATTCCTGACATTTGATGGCTAGTTTCTGTTATCTTGAATTCCTTTAGAACCAGCTTTCCTATTTATTGTGTTTGCTACTTACTTCAGAAAATCAGTACTATTTGAAATTGCAAGGTTGATCATATTATCTACAAACCAATCCAAATAATTTTTTGGGGGAATAAAATAAGGTTTCCTATCACCTGGAGGAAATCTGCCTGCCTATAGACAAAACGCATGCAAGCCGGATGACTTCTGACATCCATGGTACACACTCCATTATGTACTGTAAAGTCCAGGCTTGGGTACTCTGTTCCTGCATAACCCTAACATCTGGTTAAAAAAAATAACAATCATCACCCAGATTAGGACTGCCAGACTTTGTCTTGGACAATAAGCAGCTTCTAATGTGCAGCCAGCTGTCACGAGAAGGGCTGTACAGAATTGGAGAGGTTTTGCTGAGACAGAGAGGGAACACTGAGCATCTGTTGGGTCCTCTGTAAGGCTCAAGGACCCAGCAGATGCTAAAGGCTCCCTCTCTGTCTCAGCAGAACCTCTCCAATTCTGTACACTAATTCTGTTTCAGTTCAAGCATCAGGGTAACCAATCATGAATATACATTCAGGATTCTGACATAAGTAATATATGAAGTTTCCAAGAGTCTCCTCCTGCAAAGACTGACTGCACAAAAGACCATTTTAGATTAGTATAATTTGGAAACAAGCCCCCAGGAATATTGTCTTTACTGCATTTCCCAGGGATGATACCAGATATACCATCACATGCTTCAGCTTTGTCTTGCTGTTTAACTGAGGACAAAAGCAGGCATCAAAGTAATTTTTAAAGGATAACTAATGCAACAAACAAGTCTTAGCTATACAACTTTGAGAAAGAAGCAATTCTCAAAACAGAAAATAGGGTGCTGTTTTGAAGCCAGGGAGGGTTTTTTTAACCTCCAGAGAAGAGCAGACAAATTGTACATTGCTTACACATGTAGGTAGATTACATCCATGCCTGACACTTTTGAAGGAGATGCATTCACAATCTGCAAAAGGAGCAGCCACATAGCCAGCCTAGATCTACATTATTGTTTGAGTCCCATCCACTTCTAGGAACTTTTCAAAAAATCATACTAGGAACTGAGTGCTATGATTGAATACATTAGTCTTTGAGATTGCACAATTCACATATTAATCGTTGACTAACAGGCATGAAAGGCCTTAAGGATTTCAAGATGCACATTAAAAATAATTTTAAAAACACCCCAACCCACACACTGCTTTTCTAATTCAACTTAAGTTCCATAGCCACAAAATGTACATGGTCCTCCCAATTCAATCTCATACAAATAATGACCTTTTTAGCTGGGCTTACATGCTGAATGGGAGCAGATTCTAAAAATATGGGTCAACCACCAAGGTAAGATTGAAGCATGGTACTTACCAGGCTGGTTCCTCAAACTAATAATCAGAGGACATAATGGTTTTAGTATGTTTCATTTCTTATTTTACAGGACAAGCAATGTAATAGCATGTGAACCAATAGATCTAGATAACTTAAAAATATTCAAGATTAGTGAACATTACTGAAAACTGGATGTTGTTCATAAGTTGCAAGGGAAAATATTGCAAAACAATTAAAATTTAGTGTATGAACGTCACTTGAAGTAATTGCAATTATTTTTTTTTTCATTTTGTACCACTGATGTAACTGAGATAAGTAAATTACACTGGTGGGATAGGAATCACTACCCACTGAGAACTTCCTTCCTCTCCACCTGTGACCCAACACACATCTGGATAATTAACATGAAAGATTCTCTCCCAGCATACTGTAGTACAGTGCAGAATACTTTCATGGTAACCCAGGCTTCACAAAGCTAACTGAAGTTAAATGCACATCAGGGAAGAATACATAAATAAATGTAAAGGACTACCTGAGTATCTTGATTTTTTCTACTATTAAGTTTCTTTTCACAGGTGAAATTCAGAGGAAGTATAAGTAGCTTTAACCTGTTAATCTAAGCACCGTTACTGGAAAAATGCAAACTACATACAGACTACTCCAGGAAAGTTTGACCTAACTATCCTACATAGGATTCTGTCCTGCAAAGTTAATACTAATGAAATTATGTGTTTACTTCTAATCATAGCATAGAATCCACTTGCCTATTTTACTTCCCAAGAGAAAAGACTATAGCATCAGATAAAACAATTTCAGATTTTTCAGTGATAGCTCTGAAACACGTTAGCTGTCACTAGTACCTCCAACCAGAAACTTTTCACAGCTGAAAACTTCTAATTTCTGCCAGTCTTAACTGAAAGTATTCCCTTCAGCAGGCACACTAAGATCGAGAGATCCATTTATCACAACTAATGATCATCTTCTTGGCATTCAAACTTTCTTTCAATTTGAACTGGTTTTCTTTGAGGAATACAGATGTGTCTAAAAACAATATATATCTTCTACACAAGAGATAAATTAATGTGAAATCGAATACTGTTGTTAAGTTGTCACATTTACTAGCATCTTCATTTCATACTTTCAGGATCTGTCCTCGGTAATAATCTGAATATAATATTGTATCTCACATCCCATTCTTGCAGAATACTAATGCCTTCCCTTCACAGAACAGCACAAGGTATACGTAGGTGCATGCTTTGTTGTGCTTGCAGTTTCCAAGGACTATGAGTGAAAAGAGACATTTCACTGGGAAATGACTTTATGTGGACAATATCCTATACGTTTCTGTAGAAGCACCCAGAGAGCAACCCTTTTTATTGCTTTTGAAGGGCTTTGTTCACTGCAGCCAGAATGCACTTAATCAGCTGAATGCAGTAATTTCAGACTAGCACTTTACTAGTTGGAGTAGCTACATGTTGAAGCAACCTTACTACATCAGAAATTAAATTTCCCCATTAATCTATATGTATGATTGTTTAGTCAAAGCCCTTCATTGTTGACTTAGATGAATTTAGAAGTTTGTTTCAGGTCTTTAATGAAAAGGTGGCTTTCCTTTCACTCCAGATAGGGTTTGGCATTTTGGTTCTGTTATTGGTTTTGTTTGTTTAGGCATTTGTGTGTGTTTTTGAATGGGGCAGAAGGGGATTTAGGAGGGTAACTTGGCCTTAAATAGACCCACAGCTATAAATTTGTTAACTGTGAAAAAGAAACAGAAGATGATATACAGTATCTGTAGCACAGTCAAATTAAATAATACAAATCTGGTTTTCTTTATTTGAGCAGAACATTAAAAGATCTGAGAATCACTGCAAATCTTGTAAGCTTCGTAACCAAAATACTGCACTCTTCTCTGATTCCATTGTTCTGATAACTACCAGCGCTCAGTAACTTTGCACACTCATTGCCATAATGAAATCAGAACCAGAGGTCATTGTGCCAGCACAGAACTAAGTGAAAAAGGGAAACAATAAACCTAAGTATTTCTCTCTAATATCTTGCTCTTCAGCATCTGTTTTAACTATGTTAACTCATTTAATTGTGCAATGTACTATAGCAAGGTACCCCGAGTTCACATTATAGAAACAAGAGTTAAACACCTCTCTCTATAACTACAGACTGTTGTGGTTTTGGATTTTTCCAAGGAATTTTAATTCCTCTTGCCAACAAAGGGAATTTCAGTGGGATGCGAGAGGGGTGGGAGGATGTTTCTGGGAAAACCGGGACAGAGGTTGTGCCCGGACATCCGTTTTCCTCTCGGACAGTGGCAGTCACTGCGTGTGTGCATTTTGCAGTCTCTGAAGAAAGGATCGCTGCTCATCTGAATCTTCCACAACTACTGCAGAACTCACACTAAGTTTCTGTCTCCCTGTCCCGCCCTTCCCGAGGTCGCGCCGGGGACAGCAGCAGTGGCCGCCCTTCCCCCTGCAGGGCAGCGACTGATCACCATCTCTTAGAGACCTGCATCGCAAGATTTTGGGTACAGGACTCAATCTATTTTAAGGCTTTAAGGTTTTAGTTGTGATTAGTGTTGATTCTGTTCTGTATATACATATATTTGTAGCTAAGAACTGTTGTTATCTTTTCTATACAAATTTGGGGGGGGGGGAGGGTGTTTTGTTGTGTTGTTTCTGATTAAAGATCTTTAATATCTGATAACATATCTTAGTTTTCATCTAAACTAAGACACAGAGCAATTGATCAGTTCAGGACAGGATAAAAAAATTACATCATGTATTACATCAATATGTCATCTTCATTTATGGTACTATCAAACTGCTGACCAGTGAATCCTGGGTAGGTTTTTCTGATCATCTGTTCTGCAAACCATGGATTTCTGAAGAGATCATTACCTGCAGGTAGCAAGTCAAATGTATTCACAATCCATGCCACTTCTTTAGCCTAAGAGTAGTGTCATGTCCTTATAACCACCACTTAAATTGCTTCAGAAGGGCTAGATCAGCTCTGTAGTAAGTGTGCTGACTGCTAAGCAAAAGGAAAACCTGGCAATATTAGCATTTTACAGAAACAAAGCAAGACATATTCCCCCTTAAGCATCAGGAAGCACCTTAAGATCCCACATAGAGACCTGTTATTCAAAATTATTTTTGAAGCTGTGTAAAGCACAATCATTTTGCATCCTCTCTCTAGAGATCATCATTTAATTTTGTAATGGGCTGTAAGTATTCAGGCTTCATAATCAGGGGTGAGATTGACTTCTGCTTTCTAAGCTGCTACTGTTCAACTGATGAAACATCAACAAAACCAGCACACATCAGGAGTCTTACACTTCAACTGAGTTCCCCTTGCCATATTCTCCTTCATTCACCATTGAACATGTTATAATGATAGTGAATAGTTGATAGAGTCATATAAAGGACAATGGCAAAGAAAAGCCTTGGACTTTCACCCTTTACTAAACTCATTACAACTCTGAAGTGGATTAAAATAGCACAGAAAGCACCTTTGATCCTCTTTCAGTCACAGGAATGACCTTTGAATTTTATTGTGTTTACAATAATCTTTATGCAGATGGGTGTGAACTTTAGCTAAATTAGTTTGACCTATTGCAAATAAAGAAAAATGATTTGCATTTAATGTTTCTTCCTGGAAAATAAGGGCAAAATGAAACCATGGAGCAACATACCTAGAAAATGCTTAAACATTTTCTCTTATTCTACTGCAGGAATATGCAGAATTCACCAGAGGAGAAGTGGGAGTTTAAATATATCTATCCTATACATAACAGTAAACAGGATGCAAATTGGTAACTTTAGAGCTAAAACTTTCCTCAAGTTTCCAAGCCCCAGAAAGAGAAGAAACACTTTCTTATATGAACTCTGCTATGTAGGTAGCCAAGGTAGGGGGAACAAGAATTGAACCGATGAAAATATCACTGTAGTTTCCTTGCAGATCTCATCAACCAACAGAAACATCAGTTGTAAGGAAAGAAGTCATTTACTTCTTTAGGTTTTTTCCTTATGCAAAATTCCAAATCAAACACCTGTCTTATCTGCTTTTTAAACTAATATATTCTATTAATACAGACAAAAGCCTTTTTTCAGCCAATATAACAAGAATGGTATACAATTGAACACCTTCTGAAGTGCACTTAAAATTTATACAACAGCAGTTTTGAAAGTGGGATGGGCTGCACGCAAACCACTTTACTTTTCATTTTAGTCCCCTGACACAGTTCCACTACCCCAGTGCAAAACACAATGTGAAAATAATATATGCATATTCCTTTAGAATACCGTTTGCTGCACCCGTACACTAACACACAGGCCATCATTTGAAGATGCAGGTTATTAGAAGTTAAATGTATTTATTAGAAGGATGGTCCCTCATCCTTCCATGAATGATCTTTGTCAGAGATCTGTTATTAGACAGACCTTTCATCTCCTGAACCACAGTATGCATACTCCTGCTCCATTTCATCCCTTGTACCTCTTTGCCTGTCATCACAAATGCCACAAGGGGAAAGCCCCTATCTGGATGCAGACAATTCTTTCTTCTCCTGCTGCAATGCTAACGCTATGGTCACTATGTACCATCCTAAGGAGGCCAACAGCTCTTATGTAAGTCAAGGCTTTACAAGCTTTATAAAATAAAATAATTATACAGCTTGATATAAAGCTTATAGATGCAAATGAATAAAAACTTTATTGACACTCAAACTGCCCTCTATAAACTCTCCAGAAGTCTTTAGTACTGAATACTTTAGGAATATTGAAGCAGGAACTGAGATTTTCCACAGCTATTACTTCAAACTCCCTTTAGAGACCCAGGAGCCCATAAATATCCAGATGAGAATTTACTTTTCTATAAATAGGTCTACAAATTCCTAGAACAGCCATCCACTTGCACATAACTAAAATTTTATGCAGCTAGCTGTGACAAAATGTGACCACCTTTCCTAAGAGATGGTCTTTGCTTACTATTAAAAAAGAGTAATACAACCTGCATACTTCCTCACATTCTGTAGTAGAATACAAAACTTAGAGATGTGGACTAGCTGATTACAAAAGTATCTCATGAAATACCAAAAAAAAAACCAAACAACAAAATCAAAGAGGAACTAATGTACTATTGTTATCAAAATATTCAGCTGAGCCTCCAAAAATATGCCTGCCGTTGGAGTTGAGGAA
The DNA here is from genome assembly GCA_033558235.1 of Neomorphus geoffroyi. NCBI lineage: Eukaryota > Metazoa > Chordata > Aves > Cuculiformes > Neomorphidae > Neomorphus > Neomorphus geoffroyi. The sequence continues at coordinate 27,406,149 of JAUMJM010000002.1, forward strand.
CACAACTGTCAAATCAAATCACCTGAAACACATGCAAAGAATGAATAGCAGTTTTTATTTCAGTATACTTAAGCATTCAGAAAGTTGAAGGTGGGAGAAAGAGCATATTACTTGTAATATACGGCTACTATAACTTAAGAGATTGCTGGAAGTACTAAATACTGTACTGTCTTACAAAGTACTCATACTTTCCTCTGTAACAGGTGCTTTAACTCTGTACTGAAAAGCCTGGACTGTTGTTCAACCTGTAGGTTACTCTTCTCTGTTATTTACAGAGTTCACAAACATCCTCAAAGTGAGAAGTGAGAAACTGAACACACAGGTCTTTGCATGTCTGGCAATATCGAAAGATACGAGAAAAACTTTTGCAAGCCTGGATGTTTCCTTCTCTGTAGAACAGAGTATCATCCTTTGACATGGATGCAGAAAGTTGTATTGGCTCAGGTAAAGTTCAATTAACAGCTATTATTTCAAGTCTAGTGCTACAACAGACAGTAGTTTCTAATGCAACTTCACTTTTGTCACAGGATTAAAAACCAAACAAAACAAAATATAGAGGGAAGAAAAACAAGCCCCAGTAGAATTACGTTCATTGAACAAGATTAAAATAATTTTTTCCTACTATTTCTCCCTTATTTCATCATAATTATTGACTATAAAGAGCATTAAAGATAAGATTAACCTCTCCTTTTTCTTTTTTTCATGAATATGAGAGGAGTATGTGGAAGTATATGGAAGTAAACCTATTACTGTGTCATATTTCCCCACACTGAAAGATTTTTCATTGACCAAAATTTAGGTTCCATTAGTCTTTTTTCTACTATCCAGAAATATGCTAATATCGTGCTTTATAAAGGGAGAGATTCATTATCAAGATATACCAATGAATGCCATGAAATTAAAGGTTTTCAGTTGAAGGAAATCAAACACTTGGTTCCAGTTTGCATGGGCAAACATTGATCTGTCATACATATTTTTATGCTTACAAAATAATTGTGAATGGATAACTAAGTACTATATTGTACAGGCATAAGTATTTCATTTTTAAAAAAACAACCAACCCACAAAAAAAAACCAAAAAACAACAACAAAAAAAACACGATGAGGAAGCATGCACTTTGTGGTTCAAAAGTGCTCCAAAGACAAGTAGAAAATTTAAGAGCAGAAGTGCCACAGAGGAAGACATTTTCTCAAAAATTTTTAAGCCTTCCTTGGTTTATAACAATAAATTACAAACCCCATATCAAGCATATGTAGCTCTCATGAGGCCCATAAAATGTATTAGCTTTTACTGGTCACAATACGTCCTATAGCAATAACACAAAGTGTAGCACACTCCAAGTTTAAAGCAAGACTAAGAAGATTAGTAAAACACATCAGTAAGTAGAAAAGTAAAGTCGATATTTACTGTAAGGATTTTGAAAATTAGCATTTTGAAAACTATTTTTTTTCTATAAAGTCTTCCTTTTATTTTGAATAAATGAATCATTGTAAGAGGGAATGGCATGTCCTTTTCAGCATGTCAAAACTGTGTCGACTGAATAAGCAGTAAAAAAAAATGCATTGTTTACAGAAAAAGTAACATTAAATATACAAATGAGCTAGATTCTCTGAACATACACGGTCAGTTGCATCATTTTTGCATTTCTTAATGAGCTAATGTGATAAAGAGAGGTATATTTGTACCACTATTTGTAAAATAAAGCCAGCCTCTTGTTAAAACTTCTTCCAATGCACTGAAACTTACAAAAAACAACGGTTAATGATAACATTCAGAGACAAATAAACATAAAAATCTTTATTATTTTATGTTGAATCAAGTTGTCTGTAAATACAACCTGATTAATAGTTATAAAAATAAATAATTATTTTTGTTAAATCTTATGGGAGGCTGTATGAACTAGTTACATACTGTTTCAAAGCACACAATTCTTTGCTCTGATAGTAACTTTCATAGAGTGCAAGACTTCCAGAAAGCATGGGTAGTAACATCTTGCTACTCAAGTCAGGCTTACTCAATAGTTTCCTTTTTAAGGAGTTATTTTAAGCCACTTATGGCTTAGCCCAATATAGCCATTTGGACAGTCTAGTTAATTTCCAAAGATTAGATTTTCAGACTGTATTACAAAGAAAAAAATAGTCCAAGTATTTTCAACAGGGATCTAACATAAAAAGGGTTTAATATGATATAAAACTCCCATGTTTCCTCATATTGTGGAAAGCACTTCTCCATTCTGGTTAAGTTATATATCTTAGATTTCAGTCTTACAGGGTTTAGCAGATATTTACAGCTGTGTAAAGTGGATCGCACAGATCACGGCTAACTCTGGCTCCAGATGTTAAACAGCTTTAGAAAGAAGCTGCTGACCACAGTCACTGCACAAGTCTGTGCAAAGACACTCTTTGCAGAAGTGAACATGGCTCTGCTCAGGTCCAGAACAGGAGGGATCACCACTGCACCGCTGCTTTGTACCCACTTATCATCATGTCACTTACTTGACGTCTCAGCTGCATCAGTCACAAACCTTTAGTGTAGACAAGGCTAGCAGAAGTGTAGTGGGGCATAGAGAAGCCAGGCCTCTGAAACCATCCGAAAGGTGTAGACTACCTTATAGTCACAGCACGGTATGTACAAAAAACAAAAGAGATAGAGGCAAGATAAGAAACACAAAAAAAAGATCACTAAAACTTATCTGGCAGATTGTTACCATTGAGATACAGAAGGCTCTAACTTTTCCTTCCTTTAAAAATATGTATGCATTATTAGCTGCATTGCATTTATTTTCCATTTCTCTTCAATCCCAGTGTCTTTGTTTGAGCTGGGATAGAGTCAATTTTCTTCTCAGGAACTGCTGTGTTTTGGATTGAGTGTGAGAATAAGGTTCATAACACATATTGTTTTACTGGTTGCTAGGTAATGCTTATGCACAGCTAAGGTAGAATTAATTTTCTCCCCAGCAGCTCCTGCTTTTCTAGATTTTAGTATGAGAAGAATGCTAAAAAATTACACTGGATTTTTTTCAGTTTCCCCCTGCTGTATGAGTAAGCAGATGTATAAAGCTGGGAGGAGCAGAGTCAAGACTCCAAAATCACAGTATCACAGTATCATAAGGTTGGAAAAGACCTTTGAGATCATAGAGTCCAACCTATGACCCAACACCTACACCTACACCTACTCGTCAACTACAGCATGGCACTAAGTGCCTCATCCAATCTCTCTTTAAACACCTCCAGGGACAGTGACTCCACCACCTCCCCGGGCACTGCATTCCAATGGCCAATCACCCTTTCAGTGGAGAATTTTTTCCTAATAACGAGCCTAAACCTCCCCTGGTGAAGCTTGAGACCGTGTCCTCTTGTTGTGTCACCAGTCACCTGAGAGAAGAGACCAACCCCTGCCTGACTACAACCTCCTTTTAGGCAGTTGTAGAGAGTTGTAGAGAAAATGGCCAATAGAAGAATTCCACACACTGAATGTCATGCTTCATTTATAGGTGGGCAGTTTGCTGTGGCTCTTGGTGTCTTGTTTCCACTACTCCAAGTTTGGTTTCTGTGTTTAGTGACTTCTTTGTAATGGCTGTGATCTTCTGCGCTAGTGGGAATTGTTGTACTCACCGTACCTGCTGTTTAGCTCTCATTGTTTTGAAAGCACACTTTTCAATCTTTAATTGGGACAGGCTAAGCATTGTTTTGTATATGTTATTGTTATTATTACTAAGACTATTATTATTATTTTATGTTATTGTTCTATTAAAAACTGGTTTTATCTAAACCCACAAATTTTCCTTTCTTTTTCTGATTCTCTTCCCTGGGTGGGTAGGGGTCATAGAGCAGCTGCATACTAATTACCTACCATCTAAGGGCTAAGCTAGGGCATAATTGGTCATATAGTTGCTCAGTTTTGCAAAGAAATTAAAAATAAAATAAAAAAAACAATCATGTCATTTGTAAATTGATTTAAAGCTTTAAGGGTTACATCATCTTGGCATCCTCACACTTTTTTTCTGCGGAAGAAGAATAAAAAAGGATGGATTCCATAGGATGTATAGAACATATTAGTCTACGGTAGAGTCAATTTTCCAGGGATTTGTACAGAGTGATGGCTCTTATTTTATTGAAGTGCTATACTTTTAGACAGTATTAACGAAAACTTTTGATCAGTTTAACACCCCTCCCTCTGACAGAAAAAAATGTCAGTTCATCATAGAAGTAGCTTCCAAAATATACCTTTATGGAAAAATATTTCTCAGCTCTTCTCCGCAATAGACATAACCTATCTCCCTCTGTAATGGTTATCTACATATTGGTTAAAAATAGAAGAGAATTTGGGTAATAAAGAAATCTAAGAAGGAGCTGTCTAAATTCTAGCAGATCACATCCATCCAGCATCTAAAAGTGGTCTTTGTTCTACAAGTTAATCAGTTATCTTGAGGAATTTTTTTTTTTCTTTGCCTTTCCAAAATCCACTCAAGTAAGCAGACTCTACTTCTTCCATTTTATCTGCCTAAAGCGTTAAAAGTATGTGTTGACTTGTGGTGCTAGATCTTGGGAAACTGTGGTAGTCTACTTGTATGTCAATGTTACAGAATTTGGTGCATAACTTTGCACTGTTGAATTATTCCTCTCTTCGTGCTGTTGCAAAGGTTGATTTCTGAGATAGCAGGAATCAGTTTCTAATTTGCACAAATACATGTACACACAGTTCTTATCCCAAATACCATGAATCAGCTCAGTATCAGAACTTTGGAATCAAAAATGAAAAACTGAAACCACGTGACTTTACCTCTCCAGGGACTATCAAGCCACCAAACAAAGTCCTTCTGCATCAGTTTGGAATTTGCACACCCCAAATCTGCTTACGTTTATTTCAAATTCTCCAAGTCATCATTACCAGCCCAATTAACCAGAGTTTAGATTGGCCCTTGCCTCTACTTTACCAAAGTTTAAAAAACCCCAAACCCCCCAAAACAACTACACAAAAAGCAATAATTAACCCCCTCCCTCTCAAACATAATCACGATACAACCCCAAATCTGTATCTTGCTAATAAACGAGTGACCAGTGAATAAGAAAGCAGAAAGATGGGGTTGGATTCTCACTCTTTCCTTTTAGAAATAAAAACACTGCTTCAGCCCCTATAAAAGCCACAATTGCACAACACTATTTGCATTCCTTCTGGGCAATAGATGAGTAGAAACTTGGTTTCAGCCATCACTTACAATTTGCTCCAATGGGTTTACAAGTGTTTAACTATATCCCTTTCAAAAGATACTGGGAAAGAAAGGTACGATTTTCTATGAACCTGCAGCACAACTCCACATCACCCAGAACTATGCACACAAGGTAGAGAGACAGGACATAACTGTCAAAAGAGCTCACCCATTTTGAAACATGGGCAGATCAATCAGTAATTGTGTTCCCTGAGTCATAGACCCAGCATCAGGGTTGTGTGTCACACACAAAAACAGCTCCACATTAACTTTTCAGTTCTTCCCAGGGTATCAGCGGGATCACAGCTATCACCCCCAAGGGTGCAAGTAAATGCAGACAAGAATTTCTCACTAGTTTTCCTTATTAGTAGGTGGAAAGAGATGTTAAACTTCTAATATTCCATTCAAACTGGAAAAACTTTCATTTGAAAGTTACAAAACACCACTGTCTCAGTTTAGTCCTGGCCAGCCAGCAGCTAACACCAGACAGTGTAGCCCCAATTATCCCCCCCATGAATAAGGGAAAGGAATCAAGGAGAGAGAGACTTATGGATTGAAAAAAACTCACTAAGACAACTATAATGAAACAATAAAAAAGGAAAGATAATTATTAATAAGAGAATAATACAATATATACAAGTATATAAAAAACCAAAATCATTGTTGACTTATAACATCAACACTGACAGTGCCAGGCAGGCGCTAGGGAAGTCCCAGACTGGATTTATTGGCAGACAGGAGTTAGGTTCAGAAACTGGATTCAGGAACTCAGAGACCAGGATCAAAGGCAGGACAACAGGAGCAGCCATTCTAGGACTGGCCACAGAAGAAGAGAGTTTGACTATCATGATCCTTCACCTTAATACTATGACATATATGGAATGGAATACTTTGCTGGTCAGTTTGGGGACACCTGGCATATCCCCTCCTCCCTTCAGGAGAGACCCTTTTGTTCCATTTGGCACATGGCATTCCACTAACTTCTTCACTAACCTTGGTTTCTATAGAAATAAATATATTCAATGGCATTTCTGTGTATCGTTATCCTGTTACTTAGCAATACCTACAAATATTAAGTGTTACTATCTCTCTAAGCAGGCATTTTCTGACCAAAAAAAAAAAAAAAAGGTTCTTCAGAAAATGCAGTCACTTTGAAAAAGTTACCTGAAAGGTTAGATGAGAATTGGTTATGATTTTAGCTCGAACCAAGACAACCACCAAAGACTGGAAATCTAAAGCACATGAGAGGAACTTAACGAACAGCATTGTCTCATCACAAACTTGTCACTGGTATTGTAGTACCTGCATCCACCACACACTTTCAAACTTTTGGACATTCAGGATCAATTTATAACAAGTAAAATTAATAACAGACTTGTGAAAAGAACTGTTAGCAAAAATCAGGCAGCTTAAGTGTAACAGCATAATCATAAGTTATAAAAAATTATTGTAACGTGACTTGGAGAGGTTACAGTCTTATTCTTTCCTGAGTGAATGGAATTCACCATATTATTATTTTATATTTACAAAAAAAAAAAATGTAAATTCCAAAGTGTAGAAATATCTTGTTCCTGAAACAGGCTCTATTTTTTGTCTTTTTATTTATATATATACACACACAAAATGAAATAAAACTATGAAATTACGATCTGACTTTGTATCTTCTTTGACTTCAGATAAAAACCATACAGCCAACATACTATATCACATACAACCTCCATCAAATATATTTGCATAGAGTCAATCTTACTAAGAAAACAGGACTTAAAACCACCTCATGTTCATTGATACCATAAAATCATAATGGGCCTGGTGTAGAAATCTCTCTTTAGATGTAAGAGTTGTGGAAGACCTGGCTGTTTCTTTGGAGTTGCCTTGTCATCATCTTTTTGTTGCTGATTTTTGGTGCCTGCACAGATAAGAAGAGACTATAATGAAAATAACAAGAGCAAAATAGTGCACAAAAGGGAATAAAACAGGAAACACATCAGGTTAAATAACAGAAGCAAAGGAAAAAGAGTGATAGGCTTCAGAAGCAATTTTAACTCTATATTTCACTTTACAAGGACCCACAGAGAGATTTAGCTACCAATATCTCAATTCAACCTTTGGATTTCTTTAGTTAGTACTTCTTGGAATGAAATAGTGTCCCCAATACATGGATACACTGAGACACCGATACGCTGACAGCAGGGTTGTAATACCATGATTTTATGGACAATGATATAACTTTTTCCTTCAATACTATTACATTAACCAGGTTCTAATAGTTGAAATTCTGAATCAAATGAGTCCATGCCTTCACTTTTTGTGAAAATAGTGTGAATGAAGCTCCAGTTGTTTGGGCAGACTTGGTTAGAGACCTGCTTGGCCAATTAGATGCACGCAAGTCTATGGGGCTAGACGGGATACATCCAAGGGTATTTTGGGAACTGGAAGAGGTCCTCAGCCAACCCCTTTCCCTCATCTGCCAGCAGTCCTGGCTGACTGGGGAAGTGCAGCTAGACTGGAGACTGGCAAATGTTACACCTATTTACAAGAAGAGTCAGAGGGAAGATCCAGGCCTGTCAGTCTGACCTCGGTACCAGGGAAGGTCATGGAGCAGATTGTCTTGAGTGCTATCATACAGCACACATGGGTCAACTGGGTGATCAGGCCCAGTCGACCTGGGTTCACCAAAGGCAGGTCCTGCCAGACCAATCTGATCTCCTTCTATGACAAGATTACCTGTTTAATGGATAAGGAAAAGGCTGTGGTGTACCTGGACTTCAGTAAAGCCTTTGACGCCATTTCTCATAGCATTTTGCTTGAGAAACTGGCTGCCATTGGCATGGACAGGCACACCCTCTGCTGGGTTAAAAACTGGCTGGATGGCCGGGCCCAAAGGGTTGGGGTAAATGGAGTTAAATCCAGTTGGAAAACGGGTCACAAGCGGTGTTCACCGGCGTTCAGTGCTGGGTCCAGTCCTGTTCAACATCTTTATCAATGATCTCAATGAAGGGATCAAGTGCACCCTTAGCGAGTTTGCAGATGACACCAAGCTGGGTGGAAGTGTGGATCTGCTTGAGGTCTGCAGAGGGATCCGGACAGGCTGGATCGATGGGCTGAGACCAACTGGATGAGGTTCAACAAGGCCAAGTGCCGAGTCCTGCACTTGGGACACAACAACCCCATGCAACAATACAGACTTGGGAAGAGTGGCTGGAGAGCAACCTGGCAGATAAACTGCCTGGCTCAGAAGGAACTTAAATCACAGCATGCTGTGAAGGTTATGATGAGAAATCACAGCATACTGAAAGGTTATGATGAGAGAATCATGCTCAACTTTTAGCTGACTACTGGACCTTTTATTTGATCCAAATATATTTCATATTACAATAATTAAGAACATTTCTAGATACAGGTAGTATCCTTAATATAGGCTCCAAAATAATGAAGGTAAATGACTACCAGTTAAGAAATTCTGTAGTAAAAAAACGTACAGTCTTCATGTATGCTAAGCTGGTACTAACACAGACCAGAGCAGGTAGATTTGAAAACTGCAGAAAGTCATCTGTTCCTTTGTTCTGCTATTTTTGTCCAAATCCAGAAAGAGCTAGAAACAGGCAAAGGCAGCATAGTAAACTTGCCAGAGCATCTGACAAAAAAGAGAACTGGTTGCACACAGGAATTAGGAAGGTACAAAAAACAAGTGCTGAAGAGAAGAGAAAATAGAGGAAAAATGGTCCTGATGATATCAAGAAATAACACAGAGACCTGGAGAGCCACCAAATGCCTGCTTCTTCATACGAAAAGAAAGATTTCAGGAGAGAAAACTCTCAATATGGACATACAAAGAGCCAAATAAACCCATTCAAAAGTTATAGGTGCTGTTTAAGGTCGAAATAAATAAAAACAGATAAGTTCCTTATTGCTTAACACAGATACATAAACATAATTTTTTTTTCAGATAAAACTCCTCAGGTCCTCTATTCAAGTTAGATTTCAAAATTTACTTCTCTCTGGGTTCAGCCTGACTCAAGAATGCCTGTTGCATCAGCAAATGTAGACACTGTAGGAAAAGACAAACCAAAAAAACATCACCAGAAAGTCAGTTCAGCAATCTGTGCCACTTCTGTGGAAAGAGAAGTACATCAAAACATGTACGTGAACGTAAATATCTAGCAGCAGATCAGACGATGAAACTAGTACTTACTCTAACTGCAGGTGGTTTAAAATTACAGGTTTTAAAACTATCATTTGGAAACAAAGCAAAGACTACAATCATTGTTTTGCATCAAAGATTTTATAGGACCGACATGTCATAAGCAAGTAAAGAATGTTTACTTTAAAGCATATCAACTTGTAAATGCAAAGCAGCCTACAAATCATGGTGGGATGGACACAAAAAGCACATGAAACCACATTAGGTAGCTCATTGTTTTATATTTTAAATACAGCTGCAGGTGTTGAGAACCGTCTTTCTCTTAAGGAACTAAATCTTCACCACAGAACTAGAGAAATAGTTTCCTCAAGAAATCTAAAACTGATGAGCCCAACTGCGTGCTTGCAGATTTTCAGATTGACTTTTTATTCCTTGAGGCAAAACTCCAGACCTGAAACAACAGCAAATATATCTTATCGGATAGTTTGGACCACGAGACATTCAAAATCATGATTGAAATGAGAAGAGCTAGGAGATTTTTACCATTAAAATTATTGGATGCATGAACAGTTGCCCCATTTTCCTCAGACTATTCTGAATACTTTCTGTCAGGGAATACAGAAAGGGACCACCCTCCTCAGGGATAAATCCCTGTGGGGAGCCATTGGAGACAGGATTAGGATTAGGTTTAGGTTAAGCATAGGTTTAGGGTCAGAGTTGTGCCCATAGAAAATTGACACCAACCCCAGGGAATAACATGTCCAAACAGAAACGCAGCTCTTGCCACATTTACAAACACCAGTAGGAAATGTAGTTCTGTGCTGATACTTAAAAATGAAAACATAGTAACTGGGTTTATTAGTTGCTGAAAGAGACTATCTCTCCAGAAGAGCCTGTGAAAAAAGAGCTAACAAAAAAATCTTAGAATATGACTGCACAATAATTTATGAATATATATTGCTCTGTTCATTTTCATATTGACAGTGAAAGTGAAATGCCTAAGTAATATATGCCTGTAGAAAGAAATTACTGCTTTAATCGCATTCATATTTCTTAATTATGGCATTTGCAAGTCTTCCCATGCCAGTTGCATTCCAGTTTAAAACCTTAGACATGGGAAAGTGGAAAAATGCTGGCAGACAATTGCATCTACACAACACAATGACAAAAATGCATAACTAATTCAAGTTTGTTCTCTGTTGAATTCTAAATTCTCTCAAGTGAGAGACTGTTTATCTCAACAACAACAACAAAAAAGTCAGAGTGTTAAAGTTTTAAATTAAAATCACCTTCTGTAGTAAAGATCAGGATGGTATGCAGATTCCTGTTTAGATTCCATGTTTGTGCTTTAGCTAACAAGTAGATTTCATTTTTTAATATCAAAAACCAGATTTTGTGATTCCCCTCTCAAACTGCATCATTTCTAAGTAGTACCATCAAGAATATTTAGGGTTATACTTGAGCATTTCTGTAACTATCAAAATTACTTTGAGAATATATAGAGGAAGGGGAGAATTAATCAGAATTCAGTTTTACCTTCATTATTAATACAAAAAAATAAAAGTGCAACTCAGCTGTAAATATATAACATCAAGAAGTTATTACTTGCATATCAGCAGAGGACCCATTTGTCTGTTCTTGACACTCGTGGAAAAGAATCAATATTAACTTTTCTCATCTGAAAAGTTTATTTTATTAAAAAGTAGATGTCTACATACAGTTCTGATATTGGAGGCTGCTTTTTATATATCCCATTATTCTCCTATTAGAGTCAAGACATGCAATCTCAGTGATATTATGTATTAATAGTGTTCAATACAAGCACACACTCTAAGTGGCAAGATAGCAGCTCAGAATGAATTCTCATTCCACATTGTCTTTCTGCAACAAACCATTTCCCTCCTGCAGGAAAGCGAACTTTGGCACCATCCAGGGTTGCATTTAAACACTTTTAGTGGCAGGAAAGGGTCTTCCAGTTGACAGACACTCGCTGTTTGCTGCTCCACTAGATACTGCCCCATTATTTTGCTTGCAAGGAAAGAAAAACTCTAACTCCAGTTTTGTCCCCTAGTACGCATCTGCATCTTTAAGCAAAGTTTGTTAAAACCTACTACTATCTGAGTATTGGCCTTCTATTTTGACCCCAAAGCTATTTCAGGTAACTTCTACACCAATCTGCTGAGTATTTTAGTTCAATATAAACTACTGCAGAAAAGCAACCCTGAGAAAGCCAAAGATTAGCATTCCTCTGCCTGCCTTCATTAGACTTGCAAAGAGATGGCTCACTCTATACCAGGGGCAAAGGGATCAGATCACAGGCTAAAATGGTAGAAGAAAATTTTGGAGAGTTCTTTTCAATGTTTTTTAAGGGTTTTTTTGTGAGATAAAATCCAATATTGGATATTCTAAGATTGTCTCAGTAAATTCTCTAAGTTATTTGCAATAATAACTAGTGAACATGGTGGGAGCTTGTAACCATTCAGAATAAAAAATAAACAATTCTATTAAAAAAATGGTTTTAGGGGAAATGAAGATATTGTAGATCAAATAATATGAATTTAATTTCATAAAAAATACTGAAGTAAGATTTTAAACAATTAAAAAATAAATAAAACAAACAAGAGGATGTAGTTTTATCAAGAACAATCATGTTACATTAGTCTAAATTCATTCTATGAAATAAACAACATGTCTTTAGAATAGGGGAGAGGAAGCTGAAGTCTTATTTCTAACTTAGCAAACCTTTGACGTAGTCACATTTGAGACCTATGCAACCTTGTCACAACATGAGGCTACAATAAGGAACACACATAATGAATTAGAAAAAATGCACTGATGTAGTTACCCATAACAGACTTAAAACACAATAATTCGTCACAGACAGATCTGAAGGGGTCTGTCCTTCACCCAATAGTAGTTAGCATTTTCTTTGGTGACATTAAGGGTTGAAACCATAAGGGAGCACAAAACAAGACTAAAATTCAAAAGGATCTTAAGCTGAAGTGTCTGGGGAAAAAAAACCCACAAACAAACAAACCACTCCTCACCTCTAAGACTTTACTAAATTACAAGTGTAAGGAAGGTTTAGTTTTGATAGCAAAACCTCAGTGTGATCAGCTAGGTGAAAGCCCTTCAAGATCACAGGTTGCTCTGGATCCCAAGGTAAACCTAAATAATGTGTAATGTGACTGAAGCAGTCAATCAGCATGACAGTATACACAAGGTGAAATACAGCCTTGAGGACACTTAAGGTAACTTTTCCTTTTTAGCAGTCACTAACAAAGCTACTAGAACAGTATTATCCAGTTTAAGGCGTCACATCCCAAAGAAAAGGAGTAGCTGGAGAGCTTAACAGTGAAGCAAGGCTATTGAAAGGATTTCAGGGGCATAATCTGTAAGGAAAGAAAATATACATTACAGCCTGAAAGACAGATGGTTTTAATACATCTTTGCAAAACAACGCAAATGACATCTTCTTCCAGCCCGGAATACAAAGGAAGAAAATCATGAGTTTAAACTGGAACAAGGGAAATTTAGGTTAGCCAAAAAAACCCGCTAGCTGAACAATTAAGCACTGGAATAGCTTCTACAAGAGTGTTATTGTAACATAATCTTTGGGGCTAACTGAAGCAATTAGACAAGAATTTAGCTCAGAACAAGTTTGCTTTCTATTTTAGTAACAGCTAGAAACAGGCTTGCAATAGAGACAACAACACACGCCTTAAGAGCTACTTTTAGCAGAGTCTACAACCTTGGCAAACAGTATTATTGCTTTGTAGCTACAAGGTCATTGAGCACAGCATTAGACTCTCTCAGGCTTAAAAACCTCAATGATGGGGGGTTTTTTTTGTTGGGGGTTTTTGGGGGGTTTTTTGTTGGTTTGTTTTTTTTTTATGAACACTGTTTTCTCTTGAATCTAGAACTAAATAGGCATTGTATCACAGTATCACAGTATCATAAGGTTGGAAAAGACCTCCGAGATTATCGAGTCCAGCCTATGATCCAACACCTATACCTACTCCTACTTGTCAACTACACCATGTCACTAAGTGCCTCATCCAATCTTTCCTTAAACACCTCCAGGGATGGTGACTCCACCACCTCCCCAGGCAGCACATTCCAATGTCCAGTCACCCTCTCAGTAAAGAACTTCTTCCTAATGTCAAGCCTAAACCTCCCCTGGTGAGGCTTGAGACTGTGTCCTCTTGTTCTGTTGCCGGTCACCTGAGAGAAGAGACCAACCCCTACCTGACTACAACCTCCCTTTAGGTAGTTGTAGAGAGCAATAAGGTCTCCCCTGAGCCTCCTCTTCTCCAGGCTAAACAACCCCAGCTCCCTCAGTCGCTCCTCACAGGGCTTGTGCTCCAGCCCCTTCACCATCCTCGTTGCTCTCCTCTGGACACACTCCAGCATCTCAACATCTTTCTTAAACTGAGGGGCCCAGAACTGGACACAGTACTCAAGGTGTGGCCTGACCAGTGCCGAGTATAAGGGGATGATGACCTCTCTAGTCCTGCTGGCCACACTGTTCCTGATGCAGGCCAAGATACCATTGGCCTTCTTTGCCACTTGAGCGCACTGCTGGCTCATGTTGAGTTTCCTGTCCACCAGCACTCCCAAGTCCCTTTCCGCCTGACTACTCTCCAGCCACTCTGCACCCAGTCTATAGCTCTGCATGGGGTTGTTGTGTCCAAAGTGTAGGACCCTGCATTTGGACTTGTTAAACCTCATGCTATTGGAGTTAGCCCATCTCTCCAGCCTGTCAGGGTCCCTCTGTAGGGCCCTCCTACCTTCTAGCAGATCGACACTTCCTCCCAGCTTGGTGTCATCTGCGAACTTGCTGATGAAGCACTCAATCTCCTCATCCAGATCATCAACGAAGATATTGAACAGGACCAGGCCCAACACCGATCCCTGGGGAACACCACCATTGTACCTAGAAAGGATATGTTTCTCCTGCTTGTCATCAAAACAGCATTCCCAAACACCCCTCAAAGCTCTGCTGCCCACAGGAGAAGACCCTTTTGAACTAATATAGGTTTGCTCCTGCTGTGCTGTCCCCAGCTCTCTAGCTCTGTATGAAGCTCACCACACTCAGGACAACTTCCCCTGCCTATCTGTTCTGACAAGATGAAAAAAATGAGAGTATCAACAGAAAAATTTCCTTTCTTATCACTTGACAAGACTTCCCCACAGTTTTCAATCATTTTTCAGCCTATGACTGATGCTTTCCCTAGTACAGCTCACATGGACTTTCACAGAGATGTTTTCATAACATTTGCTGTAATATGCTTATAGGAAAGCTGCTGCCCTGAGCAAGAAGAGTAATAAAGTAGAAGGCACAGGGTGCCTGATCTCTGCCATACCTTAGACTTGCCCCTGAGGGATGTTAAGCAGCTTCAGGTTTTAAAGAACAGGATGTATGCTCCTCTACAAAAAGACCTCTCCTGTACCAATCAAGATATTTGGTTGTCATTGCAAGTGACAACATTCCTAATCTCAGCCTACACCATTTCAGTAGGTGTTTTTTTGGTTTTAACAACTAGATTTTTTGCTACATTTCTTGTGGTTTTATGGGGGTTTTTTTTCCATTTTGAGATACAAAACAAATCATAGCCTTTACTTTACAACTGTACCTATGATTATGAATTTCTTGATTCTTCTCACAGATCAGCTTGTTCATGGATCGCATGGTCAAGATCCATAGATTTTAAAAATAAATAATAATAAAAAAATATTTTAAAAACTTATAAGCTTTAATGTCCAAACCGAGAAGTCCAGAACATATTCAGAAATGTAACAGTAGCTGCTAAGAAACTGCATCCATACCATAGGGAAATGTTTCAAAGCAGCTTAAAAAAATAAAAAGTCAAATAACTGTAAAGTTCAATGTTATTTTACAAAGTCAAATAACGACATTTAAGAAAAAATAATATATGTTCTTCCTGACTTCTTCTTCAGATTGAATACTGTGGGTGTTTAGACTTTTATGTACTTCTTTACACAAAAAGGAGGTATAGCTTACTTGTTTGGAGGAAGACTTACTTATTCCAGATACCACAAACTCTCTGTTGTCTATAGAGACAGTTTTCCCTGTGACTGACATCGGATGTGATGAACTACAACTGTTTTTACCCCCCTCTGAAATTCAAAGTCAGTATGTAAAACAAATAACAGAAACCTTTGCCTTCTCATGATCCCTATACAGTTTACATTTTAGTCCACTATTCCTATCTCATGGCTTTAGTAACCTTCCTCGCAGCACCAACCGAGAAACATCATCTGTCATCCAGAGTGACAAACCATCCTTTAAATACATTTATTATTAACAAGTTACGGGACACATATTTTTCAAAGCATGGTCAATCTATATATCTTACTCAGTTGAGTTCACACTTCTTTATCAATTACCCTT
Organism: Neomorphus geoffroyi; assembly: GCA_033558235.1. Classification (NCBI taxonomy): domain Eukaryota; kingdom Metazoa; phylum Chordata; class Aves; order Cuculiformes; family Neomorphidae; genus Neomorphus; species Neomorphus geoffroyi. The sequence continues at coordinate 27,421,918 of JAUMJM010000002.1, forward strand.
GTACTAGACATCGCATGACCAGTAGAAGATGAATGGAAGTAGTAGAGCCCAGTTCTATAAGCTAGACACAGCACAGTGCCCTGATGAATACATAGAGAAAGATAAAGACATTATTTACTTTGGAAGTTAACAGTTAATATAGAGTAATATAGAAGAATAGCCATGTGTCCTGAACGTACCATTAATACAGGCCAGTCATGGCATTCTTCTGAAGCTCAGTGGATTGCTTTCCAGAATAAATTATTTTCATTGTGGTGTTAAAAAGCTTCTTATAGGGCTGTGTTGCCACAAGATATACTTGAAGTGAAGGTTTTATAATATCAGAATGAAGTTTTTAAAAAAGCATTGCTTTGTCCGAAATAAATTATAACATGAAATTAAAGGGTTTTCCTAGGAGGTTACAGTACTTCTAGAGACACTAGGAAGACATTAAGTCACACTTTAGGAACAAAGATCTACTACAGAATCTACTAAAGAAATGTTCTATGTTTTCTGGGTTTATCACGCTAAAACATTATACATCGTATGGGCCAAATTGGGATCTTAGAATCCAACTTTTGGGTTTGCTATCAAACAGTACTCATGGAAACCTGTATACAGGCGTATTAATAAAGAAATTTTGCACTCATTCACTGAGAATGCTTGCTCATATATGGTGTTTGAATTCTCAAAATATGAGTTCATCCACCTTGGAAGGCAAGGCTGAGCCAAAGTATCACTTCTTGTCTTTAAGCACTCACTTGTTTAATTGTTGTTCTGCAATTCTGAATTTTTAGTCTCAGTGGACTACAACATGAAAAACAAAAATATTTAAGAGTAAGAAAATCTCCAACAACTCAAAAGTTTTTGCTCTTCTTTTAATCTCTTCAGTCATTAGGGTTTTCTTCTTAATAATTACTAATGTCACTCTGCGCCTTGTAGTCCTTATGTAAGTGATTTCTGTACATATTATGCAAAAGAATATAGTGGAAATGTGATTACAGATGAAGCAACAGCAGTTTAAAGAAAAGAAATCCTGAAAATAAGGCATTTAAATCTTCTGGAAGGTTAATCCAGTTGTAATAGAGTGAAGATATAAGAATCCAATGTTCGTAAGATAAAATAATGGAAATAAACAGAAATATTGATTTTGTTCACAAAATAAGCACTTATACGCACTCACCTAGAACCCACACTCTTCAGTGGGAACACTGCCAGACACAGAGCAATAACATATTCATTTGGCATTTGATAGGACAGAGTATTTATGTACTTTTGAGAATGTACATACACAAAGGGTGGGAAAGACGAGGAAGTGGGGAGAAAGCACAGAGGGGAAAGTCCAGGTGCAGCTGGATGGGGGTGAATAATCAAAATTACCCCAAAAAATTGTCTACCAAGTCACCTGTTTTTGTTACAGAATTACCATATTTGGAAAAGAGGATAAGATCTCTCCAACCGGTTTCAAATAAGCTCTGTAAGCCTGTCCAATTATTTAGAGCCTACCCAGGATGGCAAAATCATCTTCATGTACGTGTAAAATTAGAGGGATGGCATCTTTTTTGGTACGAAGTGGTCCATCTGATTTTCAGTTGTCTGGCTGTCACCCAACTTTTCTCCATTTCCAAGCCAAAACATGCCAAAACAGGACAGCTGTTGGGCTCATTCCTACCCAGCTCTATACATTGCACAGCTGTTTCCAGCACCTCCCTCAGCATCTTCTAGTTCTCTGCCATTACTGAGTGCTACTACCTAGGAACTTTGGATTTAAGACTCCGAATTCTTTATTTTTGTTAATACTGCGGCATATGGGGAGTTCTCCTAACTATTCCATAGATGAGCATGATAAAGTTGTATTTTCATCCTATCAAAGCCTCCTACTTCATCCCCAGCCTTTTTAGTAAAATTCAGAAAACTAATCAAAGTACTGAGAGAACAGAATTAAGCTACGCAGCTTGAGTTAAAGAAGATATATCAAGATAGAAGGAAAATTAAACTACTTTAAAATAATACCCCGATCTAACTCTCTGGTAGAGTTTCAGCACAGCTCCCTTTTCCTAGTTTCAGTGGATCTTTACACTAGTAAGACATCAAGCTCCACAGTATCAGAAGCCATTTAAATCAGCTATGTGCAGACATACTAATGATGAAGAAAGAAGCCCTAGACAGCCTGTTCACTAAGATGTGATCATGTCCAGCTCGGTATTTGAACAAGTGCTAGCCTTCCCTTCCACTCATGCCACCTTTAACACCTCAACAGCACTCTGGCATCTTGCAGCTTACATGTGAAAGACAGCAACACAGTGATTGATTAACATTAGTATTACCCTAGGAAGCTATTTTAGGATGCTCTCCCAAACAAGCACATTGTCATTCATCTGAAAGTCAAGAGCAAATGTTATTAGCATACTTTAGAGGCATTATTTCCTTGCTGCTACAAGCTCTCCAAAACTTGTAACACTATTCAGTTTGGACTTGGAGGAAATTTGATATGTAAGTGATTGTTAAAGCATATTTCTGTTTTATTATTCCAGACAACAATGCAATACTTTGCTAAACGAAATCAGAAATATCATATTTGCTGAAACATTTAAGCTCAACATCGAAATATTCACACATAGCCTCCTAGATGGTTGTTAAAGCCTAATTTAACAAGGAACAGAAAAAAACATAGCAATCTCATTCAGAATTCTTGTTAATTTTTGTTCTTGTTCTTCTCGTGGTGTCTAGTTATACCACACAAGTGATGAAAGCACAAGGTTTTGAACTGAAGTTTTTAAAATTAAGATGAAGCGATAGTTGAGCAAAAATTGTGGAGAGTGTTGGTTTGCAAACAAAATGAAATAAGTGAAAATTCAGCTCATTGGAACATTATTCAAGCTTTCTTTTTTAAACCTGCATTGCTTCCAATGGAGACACTTAATATATTAGGAACCAGAGGTGTCTCGAGCATGAGACGCATTGCATCCACACAGAAAGCATTTTTAACTGTATTGCTACAGTTAGTAGTAGAAAAGCTGAAGTACTTTATTACACTGGTGTTTGGCTTTACAGAAAGTAAAAATGTCACTCTTGTGTCAGCATAATTCCCACAATTCTTACTTCACAAAACATTGTCTTTTGAACAGCCCTAGAAAACCCTTCTGGAATGGGCACCATGTCAATCAGATATGATGGTTAAAACTAGTTAATGGCATAACTAGAAGGAAACCTCATTCTGTATCTTGCATACACTGCGCAAGCCTTGAAAGCCTGCTTGGCTTACCCAAGCTGACAATAGCTGAGTTCATTCTAACCCCATCAGTAGTTTTGACAGAACAGTTCTTCAAGATAGACAGGGAAACTAGATTAAGATCTAAGTGCACCTGTAGAAACTGCTACACCGAAACATTACTGTGCGGCACAAGTCTTACTACTGTGACAAGAACAGTAGATTTCAGAGGAGAGTCTGTACATTTAGGTGGCAGAAAAATCTATTTATACAAATTTTTCACTGTTATAACTACTTATTTTACCATTCTCTTCCAACAAATTACAAACTGTGTTGCTTGTATGTTCAGTATTTTATGCTGCTTTACCATTTCAAGGTCATGCACACTGAGCAAAACATTGTCTTCCTAAACTTGTTTTACTATATAAAGTATAAACACAGCATGCACTTTTTAATGTGAATTTCTTTAAGTGAACAAACCCTTTAATGCATTCATTTTCATTTTACAGAAAGATTAATATAGTCATATATTGTATGAAAGACAGACTAAAATTAATGCAGTACAGTTACTAAACTGTCTTGTGTGATAAAAAAATCTCCAGACTGACAGGAAAATCCCCTTTACAATATTATACCTAGACATTAAATTTAGCACTTCTTATAATCTGATAGCCATTTAAGCAACTATAAACCATACAAATCAATGTACCTATCACATATGGGGGGGCAGGCACAATGACACATTACAGAGCTTCATCTATATTCTACAAATCCTCTCATTTTGCTAGATGTTTAATTGGTTTCATTTTATATATGATGTCCCAATAAGCCTGAAAAACACTAGGTTCATAAATACTACCGAAGTATGTTTCATTTTGAACAGGATAAAACCACTCTGTAATGCCAAGGGAGAACTTTACTCACTGATGTTTGCTGAAAATGCTCAAACAGCTCAGCTTTCACACCCAGAGTTTCTGAAGAATAAAGCCAAATTATTTCTGCCCAGCTTCACATTTCATAAGAACCTTGCTTTATAGTTCCAATTTAAACATGATCATATTTGGTATTTGGCTGGATGTACCTCACTGAAAATTGAATTTTGATTTAGCACGATCATTTTAACTAAGCTCAACACTAAATGCAACCTGTGGTTCAGATGCAGATGGATTAAGTGTAATACCACATCAGCTAGTAATGTTATGTTAAACCTAGATTTAACTTTCCATGTTGATATTTTAAACACATTCGTTTCTCTAGGCACACAAAATCATATACATAGCTACTTTCGACTCTTTCTTGCCATCACAATCAGCCTGAACTTCAGCAGAAAAAAAGCAAGTGATTTACCATTTGTAGGCAGCACATGCTGTACGTGTTCTTCATTTGGCAGCTAGAAAGAAATAAATTCTGTGACTTGCAGTAACAGTGGAAGACTCCCTTCTAAATTGCCAGTTGTCTTTTATTTTTAATAATCTTGCTTGATGTTTGGTTTGCAGGGGGGAGGGTGTCAAATATTTATAGCTCCTTAGATGAATAATGTTCCTTTTGTCATAGTGTTATAAATATTGCATAGATACTTAAAATTATACCACTCTACCCTGCCAAATGGAAGTGCTAAGAGTTGTGTGTTTACTGAGGTTACAAACCTCAGCAAACATCCTACCACTTTAAGCTGATATCATAAGCTCAGAAATGCCTCAACATCAGAAGTCCAGACACTAGCTTTAAGATTAGTGTTTCCTGTTTCCTATCCTTTGCATTTAAGAACCCCAATCATGAGCCAACCTTGGCTTGTGTTAGTTTTGCACTGAACAAACCAAACAGCACCCTTGCCCAAAAAATTTGTAACTTGCATTTCATCCTCATTCGCAATGTCCTAAAAGCTAGTTGTCAAAAATTTCACAACTGACATTAATTTTCAACCAGTTCTTCATTTCCCCTCACCCCCACGATTCAACTAGAAGCACAGAAATTAGCAGTTCCCTACATTGCAGTGTAATTTTTGTGACTAAGACATGGTTTTGAAAGGTAAAAGGACTGAAGTCCCAAGTTCCCTGCTTCGCGTAGGTAAGTTTTAGGGTGATTTGTTACAAAGACACACTTAAAAGTGGGGTATGGAATCCTGAATCCTCAAAAGCACTCATACATCTTCAACCCTCAATATGACCATAGCTATAATTACTCTTTCTATATTCAGAATTAATTCCCTATGTTCTGTGAGTCTATTAAATCTTGTCTTTAGTTTTATATGTTACACTTACCTCCCTCTCTAAAGTTGAGAGATTTATTACGTTCACTTGTTGAAAGATTTTCATTGTTCAGGCTATTAGTTTGATCCATCCTGAAGATTTTAAAGGTCAGCTACAAACCCACAAACAGCTTGACAAACAACCAACCTTTGTAGATTAATATCAAATCTACGTGATATTATATTATATTATTTTTATACTCCTGTAATTTGCAGCAATCTAGTTCATGATGCGTCATTTAAATATATGTAGGTCTTCAATTATTCATGGCTTCAAACCACCAGTAAATTGTTAAGAACTACCCCCATTCCTTGGATAACTGTTCCCATTTAAATTATTCTAATTTCAAATAATCTATTCAGAATTTAAACTGGCAACAAAGATCACACTTGAACTTCAATATTTATTTCTCAATTACATAATCTCAACAAGTAGTTCAATAAAAGGTATTCAAAGTAAGCTATCTATATAGGGATCATGTAGCACACGCTAGTTATGTACAGATTATGTTTGGTTTAGTGCTGGAACAAATAAGAGTGCAGCATTATAGTGGATATAAGTGTCTTTTATGTATTTGTGTACCCAGACTCTAAAAGCAAAGACTCATTTTCCAGCCAACAGTCATTTAATGTGACTGTTGGGTTCTTGGTACAACTGGCAATTAGAAGATCACATGAAGAAACCGTGGTGTCAAAGACCTCGTTAGAATTTTCAAATTACATTTCAGAAATAATTAAGCTTAATTTAGGAAGAAAGAGGTATGACAATGGTCAAAAAGTTGGCTCCGTGTCAGGTCTGCATCTCTGATCCCTACATGAGTCTTTGCTCTGCTTTGAGTACCTTATAATAAGCAATTAATTCTACCTTTTCAGGAACTTTCAATATGAAACAATCATCTCTTCTACATATATGCTCTGGGAAAAAAGAAACACAAAAAAATATTTTACTTCTTTGATATGTGAAGTGGTAGAAGTCAGAGAACACATATATATGTGCTTGCTAGAAATGCCCTAGGAAAGGGTAAGTTAATCATCTAAAGATACATTTATCTTTTCCACCAGGATGGAATCTATTGACTGATATTCAGGATGTTTACAATTAGCAGTTTATTTATTGTTAATACTTTTAAAAAAAATAAATAAATACATAAAAAATGAAGGGCCCTGCATCTGTACAGTGATTAGTATTTCTCATAGTTCTTGCTTTTTGTTTTCAGAAGTCGCGTGACTATTTTCTAAGTATTGCTGAATGGACTATTGATCTCAGTTGCTGTACGCTTGCAGTTGACATTGATCTCTTCAGAATCCTTTGAAACTACTGCATTTCTTCAGTATAAAATTGATTTCTATATACATTGCAGTATCAAATACCAAACCAAAACCAACCTGAAAATGCCTGAAATATACACGCAGTTTCTGCCAGCAACAACATCAGAATGCTTTTTGGAAGTCACATAACAGAAATAAATGCACAAGCAGCCCTGAACCCTATCCAAACAAGATTTCAAATACTAAAATAAATCACAGTGGTAAATACATCAAAATAAACAATGCCTTTTCAACCATCCTGCACATTACCTTTATATGAAGAGACTCATTAGTTCCAAAAGAAATATTATTATGGAATTTCCTTGAAGATTCATTAAAACCATTGTACACATCATTGACCTTCTCATAGTTTTATAAGTGTTTGCAAGTGCTATATCACGTTCCCAAAAACTAAACTATTATGAACCAAAAGGTGAAGACAGGTATACAACACGATACTACATAGTTCATGTGCTACCATTTGTGGAGAAGCCTATTTTGTGCAGTGAAATTGATTGCCTTCCCACCCTTGGATCTCCCAGGAGCATACAGATGACTTGAATGTATAGATTTACTAGAGTACATTATTTCATCTCTCCCTCTTAAATTGCATGTTTTAATCCTATTTATTTTGAAGCATTCCTGACGCATACTTTCCATGCATAATTACTGAATAGCAGCTTTTATGGAAAGCAGAAACCTATTCTCATTTGCACTAAGAATATTTCATAACAAAAAAGGTAATCTCAAAGTTCTTTAATTTCAGCCACAGCAAACATTACCTTCCAAAATTGACTAAGTTTATAGGAAGCATTTGGCACTCTACCACTTTTTATCCCAGTATTACAAATTGACTCAGTTAATATTAATTAAAAAACAATGATAATTATAATGTAGTGCTGTAGGGTTTTGATTTGTCAGTTTTCAAAATGTCAGAGAAAGACCAACTTACACAACATTACCAAGTTAGAGCTGACCCCAATTATAGGCAAATATTACAGAGATACACTGAGCCCCTGGTCTCACTATTATATGATGCCTTTAATGCCTGATAACAAGATGCTAAAGATGAGAGGAGTCTTCTAAAAGATGTCACTTGCCTTCAGTTTTCTTTCACCATAAACACCAACCACAGAAAGGCTGGCTGTCAAAAACAAAAAAACAAAGATATCAAAAAAAATGGACGTCATTAAAGGCAAAAAGGTACCTGTGATCTTATTTTCATTCACATTTTAGTCTCCCCATCTTGAATAACTGTCTCTAACTCCAGCTTAAGAGGAAATCAGCATCTCATGGGAGATGCCTCATGGCTAAGGAGCCAAAAGAGTAATAAACATGTGAACTAGCCTTCAAGACAACATGTAATATTTTCAGAAATTAGAAGTTTGTATTTGCGATATTATTTTCAATATTCTTTTGCAGTGAGGAGTCACAGATAGAGAAAAATGGACAAAGGGATGAATTTTTTAATAACCTCTTCAGGTAGGTCAGTCAGTCAACCATACTCTTATTGTTCCTCTATTTCAGGAGAAACACCTTGAATTGGCCTTTCAAATCTGGCAAATGTTGGCAGAACACGCTTGGCTAGGTACTAAGGCTATTAATGACAAAAACGTATCCCAAGGCTTAGGCAAGTATGTGCATATATTTCAAGATACTGCTGATAGAGAAACTGGCAGCCCTGAGACCCAGCTGAAAAAAGACTATCACTCTCCTCCAGTTTTTTCATCACTAAATTTTCCAGTTCCACTCCTTCAAGGCTTTTAAACCGTCTGTTCACCACACAACATTTTGATATGCTCCGTTGACAGGGTAACCTAGAAAGGCAGCATTATTGTTGTAACTGCCTTGTATACCCCTCTCTTCTCCCTTAAAAAAAAAAAAGTGCAAAGAACACAACTTTAAAGGGAGATCCCACTTTGGAGCTCTATGCAGAGAGAGAAGCCATTTATGGAAAGCCCCATTACTATTACCATACTATTTGCCTGCAAACTGCTGTCACACTGCCACACAACTGTCCTACCTGCTGTTCCAATTCCATATCCTGCTTTTTTATCTTTTTTTTTTTTCCCCCTAACAGCAGCAGAACTAACAGAGAGCGCACTCCTGGCTCAGACACAAGCAAGTTATCATGGTCTTAAATGGGTTACACTGCCAAGCTGAAGTAGCCATCTGCCCACATGCTTTTAGCTCACTTTAATTATGAGATAACACAATTTAGCTTAATCTTCAATGTAAGAGCTAAATGTGAGATAACATGACTTAGTTCAAATCTGAAACTAAACTGCATTATCTCGCAATTTGACAGGCAAAGCATGCACCCAACTAATGGATAGCAAAGGTTAGCCGAAGGGAGGAAACTTGTTAAGCCATTACAACTCAATCATGCTAATGAAAGGTTTCATCTAATGTGCTTTGCAGTGTATCTGCAGCCATAAGTGCAGTTAAGGATGCATTCATGAATAGTTACTCAGCTCAGATGAGGCACAAGAATTCATAAAGCTGCATAGTTTGTTCATAATGCTTGATAGATCATAGAACATTCATATATACAAACCAGCCAGAATTTGTTCTAGACTAAGTCAAGCAAAATTGAACAAACATGAATAATAACCACAGACAACCCTGCTTTTTTGAGGAAGCTACTCATATATGGTTAGTAGACTTATCTCTATCTTGCAGAAGATTTATTTAATCTTCAAATCTGGGGATCTTGTTTATAGAGAAAAAAAAATTAAAAATTACATCCAGTTTTACAGTACTTAGCATATGGTCCCAGAGTCACACCCACTGAAAAGTAAGACTGTGGTAGATCTCCATCCCATGCTAAGATCATAAAATAATTGGCTATATCTCAAAGATATGGGTGACTATTAAATTGTGAAAAAGAACTGACACTTATAAAAAAAAAAAAAAAACATGATTTTTTTTTTGTATTTTACATATACCCATACTTAATAAATTTGTGCTTCAGCACACAGTGATGCTTAACACATTTTGTTCTGTGTAAAATGGTCCTTAAAGGGGTTTTAATCTGAATTTTAAAATAGAACTAAAAAAGCAGCTCCTCTGGTATTAAGCTGCTGTGCCTGAGAAACAATTACATTCCTTTCAAAGGGCTGCTGTTTGCTCAGATACATTCTCTGTACTCACACATCTAAAACTTTCCAACAATACTACATTTATCTTCTTGGAATGGAAAAACACCACAAACAGTTCTAGCTTTTTGGCTGCTTAATAATATGGCAAGACTTACTTTATTTTTAAATAAATTATAGTATTCTTGACCAAGCTTACACTGTGCTGCCTCTAGTGACTTCAGTAGAGGTACAACAAAGATAACTCTAGCCCTTTATGCCAAAGTGATTCAGAGCCAAATTATGATGAATTATCAGGCAATAGGAGTGTAAAAAGGGCCAAGGCTTCTGTTCAGAATGAATAATGATGAGCTAGAAAGTACCAACAGAAATTACTACACTTGCACAAAATTTCCCTGATTGTGGATGCAGAAAATCATATAAAATAATGCATCTTAGTACTATTCTTTCCATAAGAATAGGTAGCTTCCATTTAAAAAGCAGCAGCAGTTTCACAATTTTCTCCAATATTTATTAAAAAACAAACAAACAAAAAGTATTAAAAAACCCCCACAACACCTCAGACTTAAATGTGTATGGATAACCAAAAACGTTCCCTTTTACGCCAGCAGGTGTTTGCTCTAATCAGTTGTTTTCAGTCTGATTTTCATGTAAAGACACATTCAACTGCATCAACCTTGTAACACTTCTAATGCTAATCTGTTGATTCTTTTTGGACCGAAACACATTTTCTAGGTGCTACAGCAAAACTGATACCCAAATTTTTTTCTACTCACAGTGCCTGAGAACAAGCTATTCTGCCATTCCTCTTCCTGATGCCATACGTAATTTTACCTTAAAAAAACTAAAATCCTTCAACTTTAATCATAACTTTCTTCCATTGTTTTTTCTTTCCAATTATAACGTAACTGGTATACTGCAAATCTCTTAGCAAAAGCAATGCTTTCTATCCTAAGTATTTTCTTTTTGCATAAAACTCACATGTTCTGGAATCAACTCAGTAAGCACTCCTAACAATTAAAACATAACAAATGAAAACTGTGCAAAGAAAGATGCCATTATAGAGTAATCATTCACTATCAGTACTATGTGTGAAATTATAATAAGGTTTTTATGTTATTTATTCTTTTATTTGCTCAACAAAATGGGGAACTAGTATTCTGTATTGTTCCATATCAGAAAATTTAAAATTATAACCTGTATTTCTCATATTAATCACCCAATTAAGAGCTCACAGGCTGGCTCGCTTAATCTACAATGAAGGGCAGACTGTTTCATATTGGGTTCAGCACTGGAAACACTGCTTGGGCAACTGCACAGGCAAGAATAGCTGCTTTGTTTTCACAAAAAAAAAAAAAAAAAAAAAAAAAAGGCAGTCCCTGAAGAGGACAGGAGTGCATCATGCAATTTCAATTTCAGCAACTTTTTCAGCTAGCAGGGAACACAACCAGTGATAATTTTTTTCTCCCTAATGGGGATGAAAATACTCTATGCCCAGCATTAATTATAAACTATTATAAGCTTGACTTTATGTAGAACATCTAGACTTTCACAGTTAATTGATTAAATCTCTACCCTTTGTCTACATGACTGTCTTCTCTTTGCCTAATAATGTGAAATATTTTACAATGTAGTATTCTTCCCAAAGCTGAAAGCTTAATCTAAGTAATGAGCACCATTCATCACAGTCCAGCAGGGACAGTTAAGTTTCAGATAATGGAACCAGCTTAAGTTTGTTTAATGAGCGTTTCTGGTGACTGCGAGTAATTTTCTTCTTAGGTACAAGATCACCAGGTATGAGCATCCCCTGGATAAACATGTCATTGAGAGAGGCCTTTTTTTTCTGCCAGATTTCCTCAATTAAGTCAAGGGAGGTGAAAAAAAGCAGACTTCAAATGTAGCGGTCATACACCAAATGCATTTGCATAATTTACCATTTTAATATACAACAATTGGCCAAATTGAGTTGCATCTTGTCAAAAATCATTTTGTTTTACGGAAGCATGGCTGACCTTGGGACAAGGAGAGCAGCTGCATTTATTATTTAATGCTCCAGCCAGAACGGATGTCCTGGCAGGAGTAAAACCAGCTTGGGATTCAATAATGTCATTAAAATAGACTACAAGCATGTTGCATGGTTTATAAACATGCAGTGTGCATCTCAAAGACCACATATTTTTAATGGCTGTCTACTTCTTCCTTTTAGATACTTGACAAGTTTTAGGGGATTAACCAGTAAATTTGTGTCTCTTCTTGCTTCTGTTTCTATACACCGCAACTCACTTTCTCCCAGAGGACCATTGCACTGTATTTGCAGTAACTGAAGCTTAAAAGCATATATGAACAGAAGGAGGACCCTGTTAAAAATATCCAGGGCAAGGACCATCTTTAACACTCATTATCCTACAACACATTACAGTAGCGTTCAGAAAAATTACTTCTGTCCTAAAACAAAATCGTTAATGTATGTTCATCCATATATACATACACACTCACACATATACATATACACCTTCACAGACACCATAAAGATTTTCAGAAGCCAGTCTCTTACATCTGTATTCACAGGTTGCAGAACATGTGGCTTGATCTTCCCAAATATGCGATTACCCAAATTCTTCAGTGAGAGCTGCTGGATGCTCAACAGTTTAGCAGACAAAAACAAATCCACCAGCTCCAATATCTAAATATTGAACTCAGAGTCTGAAGGTAGCCTTAACACTTACATATAAAGGTCTCTCAATCCTGGGGGTGTGAGAGTGCATTAAGAAAGAAATCATCTCACATACAGATAAGACTTACAAAACCAAGCAGAGGATTCTGAAGAACAAAATACAGGACAGCACATCAATTCCAAAGGATAGACTGTAGATTGAACTGTAACATTTATTTTGGTAACAGTAAAATAAAGAGAAGCAAAAGAAGTATAATCCAATTCTAACTTAATACTTTGAGTATCTCACAGCAACAGCATCCATGAAAAGGAAGTTTGCAGCAAATCTAGAAAATAATCCTCACATTCTTAAAGCTGAAAAAATGCCTGCCAGTTCCAAAACTTTTTTAAAGGCACTAAAAATACTTGAAAGCACTAAAGAATAGTTCTGCTTCAGTTGTCCAAAAATCAGAACTCAAGCCAAGTTTACCACTTTGTTGTGCTGCAATCCACATTAGCACTTATAGTTTCTATATCACCCCTTAAGGATCTTCCAGTCCTTTTTCATTGAGGAAGCTTTCTAATCAAGATGCAACGTTCCTTAAACAGTTAACACATTTACCTTTTTCAGCTATAAGACCCACAAAATTATTATTTCAGAATGCCTTTTCAATTAAACCCTTCATGCCAAATAAGTCATATTAGTAAGATGGTTCTACAAAATGATCAAAGATATATTTAATGATGACATTTAAAGTTGATCTCATTTGAAAACAGTTGTCACATTCCATATTTATTGTCTACAGATGATTTTCACATCAGGTGTCCTCAACTTTCAAGTATAATTACTTTTCCTTTACTGCTAATAACAATAAGCTACTAAATTCTAACTAAGTCTGAAGTATATCTTCTACTGGATTTAGAAGATAAAGACATGTAATATTTAAGGCCTTGAGAAATAATACAGCAAATTTGTAGCTGCTTGCTAAAAAGGACACCAGAATTTAGGAGATTTATAGTGGAAAAGATTTACAGAGGAAGGACAAAAATTAACTTCTTCCTTTATGTGGAGTAAACTGATAAACTCTGAATTAGTGTTGGTGGTTTATCCAATCTATACGATACCCTACAAAATAAGACAAGTTAAATACTTGTAGTGTTTCTATTGAATCTCAAGAAGACTTACTTTCCTTCATTTACTTTGAGTAATTAGGTCTTTTGCTTTAGGAATGCAGTGTCTGCCTGTAGATACTGAGGCGATGGTATTTTGACAAGATACTTTAATTAAAAAGCCTCAAAACATATAGGTAAGTATTAAAGCATCATAGCCTACGTGAACTTTGTATCTGCTCAAAAGCTGTAGGCTGTAAGTAGCTACGTTCAGCCTGAACAAACTCTACTTTAAAACTTAGCCTTCTTTTTACACAGCCTTGTCTCACAGTTCAGTGACTTATACATAAAGTGGAGACAAAACTATTAAATTTTGCAGATGCACAAGTACGAAGTCATAGGAGGAAGTCGTAACATAGGTCAGGCTCAGCCAAGTGGCCCAAATGGCAGCTGAAATCAGCTGAAATTGTACTCCCGGTCTCATGGGTGCAGTGAGGGTCCCAGGTGAGGCTGCTCAGGGCCATTAATGCCCATTAGTGCTCTCAGGGTGCTGATCTTCAGCTGCTTATCCATCAATCAAATAGTTTTCACCAGAGAGGTTTTTTAATGCATACCTTTGAGCTCCCTACTTAAAAAAATATTTTCCTTAATTCGTAATTCCTTATCTTGATTCAAGGGAAAAAAAGAGCTTCTGCTAAAGTAAAAAAAAAATGTACTTAAGCATACGACATCTCTATCATTCACAGAATGATAGAAATGATAGAAACCTTATTGCTTTCCAAAAAAAAACCCCAGTAACTAACACAGAAATTAAATTCTCTACAGCAGTTATAATGTAATGACACAGAGTAATAAATTTTAAATGCTACACAAAGCAGCTCTGGTCATTAGAATCATTTTTCATAGCTTTAATCGCATTTTTTCATTTAGTCCAGGTCATCAGTATATCTATCCACCTTCTTCTTAAATGAGGCACTTCTACTGAAAATAGATAGCTCAGAGTTGCAGCTGGACTTCGTTCACCTTTTGGATGGATCAGTTGCTTCTCCGTGCATGCCTGAGCCTCTGCAGGCATCTGCTTGTCCCTCAGAAGGGATTTCCAAATGAAAGGAAATGAAAATGAAACAAACACCAAGAAATCAAAGTTTGATTAGCCCTCAGTTTAGTCTGAAAACCATTACTGAGCTTCCTCTTCTGTTTCTTTCTGGTCAATCACTGTTAGTGCTGTATAGCTGATGAATAATGACTCATTTACGAATAATAACCTTGCTATTCCTCATGAAAACTCTTAGTAAAAAGTTACTTGAGCTTTGAAAATGTTGCTCTTCTGTTGTAACATAATATTCGGCTGGTGCAGTATGTAATTTAAAAAGGTGCTTTCTTTTTTGTTAGGGAGTTGAAATGAAAATGGTGTTTGTTTTACAAGGTAATTCCTAGACGAGGTAAAGGTTATTCTACCCATTTTCTTAAAATGGGTGAATATGCTGTCTGTCATAGCTTATGTAGTACATTTTAATTATGCGTATTCTCAAACAAAGAAAAAACAAGCAGCACGTAAGAGGCAAACTTGTAACCCGTAAAATTGTGAAAGTGTAGTCTGTATATACCACATTGAAATTATTGCACAAAGTTGACGTGCTATTCTAAGTCTTCTAGGTTCTGTAGAGTGTCTATGTCTTAATTAATTTATCTGCCTTTGAATGTGGGTGATATTAACCCTGCAAAAGTGATACAAGCAAGAAAATAGACCAACTATTACAATTATGCCATGGTTTTAGATTATTTAGGTTATTTTTCCAAGAGTAATTCAGAGTTTCTAGCTGTTTTTCACATGAACTAGAGATACGACAGGTGTTCTCACTGTACAGAAATTCCTACTCTGAGTGTACTGTAGGCATATCTTATTTTGGCACAAATGAATTTATATTTTTAAAGAATGGACACTAAATGGAGTGTCCAAAACGGGAAACTTTAAAAATGTACCAGGATAATTTAGGATCAAAATATTTAGGATTACTTACTTTTGAGGTGAACGTAATTACAGCCAAAATAGAAAATTTGGTACAAATATCTCTATACAGCTTACAGAACAAGAGACATTTTGACATATGTTTTAACTGGCGGATATTAATCCCATATGTTATAAGAATGTGTTACAAAGCATTTTTGGAAATTATTTAAATATAAATTTAAAATTATTCATAGTGGTATGTAGGTCACCATAAGAGTGGACATAACAAAGATTAACAGCACGGAAGCTCAGCATCACCCAAACTAGCACTTTTAGACAAGTCTTGTAATGTACTGTATATAAAGACTTTTCCCTGCAATCTGCATAATTTTTAGGCTTTCTATTGGTCTTCACCTACACAAATTTTCCTATCTCATGCTTACGTTTAATACAAGGACCTCCTACAAAGTATCATTAAGTAGTAATTCCTCAATAAAACATAACCGCTCGTGTTCTTCAGCACAAGCCTTTGCCTACGGAGACAGACAGTTACAGGCAAAACAGTATGCTAGAACTGTTAGGAAAGAAAGGAAAAAAACTTCTGTGTGGTATATGTAAAAAAAATGTTACTTTATGTTTGTTTGCCCTGATCGTAAAATCAGGCATTCCTATTTGAAATTCACCTCTATAAGGATACTTGCAGCTGTAACACCTTCATAAACGCAAAGGGGTGCAAATGTCTTGTGAGGCCTAATTGTTTGTGCTTCTTGCTGGAAAAGGAATCTAAATCAGGTTTCTAAAGGTTGTTGAATTCTCTCCCATACCAGCAAGGTTTTCCTTCCTGTGCAGCAATTCTGCTGTAGTAACAATACAAGTAAAGTAAAAATGCTTCCCCTAGTCTCCCAAGATAGGAAAGCACTCTTCATTCACCGCCTATAGTTTGTTATAACCCCAAAGAAATATTCACGCCACCCTGGGTTCTCTCCACCTCTGAAAGTACCTGAATGAAAACAATGCATACGTTTTTTCCCTTTGAAAGAGCAAACTCAAAAAGTTCTCATGCTTCCAGCCCTTGGAAAACCTAAGAATCAGGTATGCTTATCCAGGATCCCAGCACATTCAGTTCTACTAGGATTTAAGAGACACATCCCAAGCTTGAAGCATGTTGCTTGGCAGGCAGCTCTTACACCTTTAGTACACTGACATTAATTCTGAGTAAAAATTCAGTATTTTTTTAACAAAACATTGCAATATAGCTTGATGTAGGCACACACTCACGTAGCCCAACTTCATTAACATAAATTTCTTACTATCTAAGAAGTGTCTATGTTTTCAGTAACATCAAAATGCCACAATTTCCCAAAGTTAAACTAGGTAGTCTGATGACAAAGCTGTCAGTATCTGGCTTTGCTAATGAGACTTCAATCTTCCTTGCGTCCTCCGTGAAACACAACCTTACTTCTTTTCAGTCTTTTGATACAGTTTTAAAACATATCAGAAAGATAATTCTTTATAAGCCCAAATGATTTTGTTGTCACAGACAGAACAGCTTCATAAATTCCTTCTATCAGAATATTAAAAAAAGTATTTTTCTTCCTTTCAAAACAGCAGTAAAAACAAAGCAACAGAGTGAATTAATTCCTACTGCAAAAGACGAACATAAATCTTCCTTTTCCCAGTGAAATTTTGAACACTTTTGGCTATTCACCCAGGAATCCCCTCCAGTTATGCATCCTCCATCCTATTCTTTCAACTAGAAATGACAAAACATTTGCAATAAATATATCCAAAAAAGGCAGTTTATTGTTGTTAAAATAATTGGAAATCTGCATTTCATCACTCATTGACATGTTTCTTATTATATGTCACAGAATTCAGAAAGTTACGTATTTATGACCAAACTTGGCAGCACTCTCTAGATTTATATACCAAACAAAATCTCCTCCAATTTACAACTTCAGTCAACATGTTTAATACAGCACATACATTTCCAATCATTCTTCCACTGCAGCAAGGCAAATACCAGTTAAGATGCAAATTAGCTGCTAAACATACAGCCCAACCCTGCACCCAGAGCTTTCATTAGAACACTCTAGAGAGGAATTTATAGATAAAGTTAGCTGACTAGTAGTTGACTTATTTAAATTTTTTATAGGTTAATTTTGCCTAAATCAGGAATGCATCTGTTTCAGCTAATTCAAGGTAATCTACTTAAATTATTATTCAGACTGAAATGACTCAGCAGTTTCAAGGAGTGTTCCTTATGTACGCTGTCTATGGGACTAACCCCATAATCAACATCAGAAAATTCAGCAATTTAAAATAGAACAGTTCAGGCACTGATAATTTTTGAAGTTCTGGTCTTAGTCTTAAATAAAACCTATTGGGAGAGTAGGGAGGCATTCTTTCCTGTTTTCACCTTAACAAAATATCAAGATTATAATATTTTCCGTAAAACACTCCTGACAGTATATCTGTCAATACATCAATTGAGCATTTAAGAGAACTTTTATGTTATATATTCAGATGTGTATTACCTAAATAGCTGAACTACTTCACAATTGTCTCTGGTTTTCCTCACACAGAGTAATATTTCATCACTGATGTCCATTATGTTCTAAAACTGTGGTTTTCTGAAAAAAATACCTGAAGACAAATCCTGTTCCCTTCAACATCAGTTCATAGTATTGACAGTATGACTGGAAATGTAGGGGCAAGGTAAGAAGAGCATAAGAAGGACTAATGTTTCCTGGAGAGTATTATATCATATTCAATTACACTTTGCTTAGATTTAAATGATTCTGATAAATGATTCTTATAACAGTATAATAAATAACTGAAAGTTAATAAGGTGAAGGGCATACAAGACCCTGAGTGACAACCAACCAGGAAAGATTCCTATTTGCAAGGCAGAAGTGTAATTTTCTGCTGAAGAATGAAAGAAAACGGAACTTATAAGTGTGTTTTTTCCAAACATTCCTTTTCTTACTAATCTCTCCTCCCACACATCCATTAGTTTTGAACAACTTTTGAACCATAATTTCCAGGCCCTTCAGCAGATCAGATGTTAATTTCAGCAGCCTGAAGACACGTTCTTAACATACAAGAGGTACTCATTAACACAATTAAAATCTGAAAGATTCTTTTATTTGCCAGATATTTCAAGATACATTTCCATCAATAGATTGTAATTATCCTCATATAAGATTCAAAGCACACCAAACTTATACAACTGCCTCACAATTAAACCTTCTTCCAATTCACACAATTCCTTTCAAAGAACTTGGCTATATGGCGTGGTAAATCCTTCATAAATCTAGCTGAACCTTTTTTAGCCCTTGTATTATAATCTGCATTTTCTTACTTAAGAATGGGTTTTGTCCTGTTTCACTGACAATGTGATGAACATGTTGAGGTAGCTACAAAAACTCACCTCCAGTTAGAAGAGTAGAAACCTATGAGTCAAAACAGTTGTGGTTTATTGCCAATTCTTTCAGTGACCCTCCTTGCAAACTAGGGCAAGTCACATCAAATCTCTCTTTTCTTTCGTTTACGGTCTTGATTTACCTTCTGGAAGCTCCTGTGAGAACAAGCTTTCCACGCACCTTCCAGTGTCCCAAAGAGACCTCACTCTCACTAAGGTCTTCTGGGCCTTTCATGTTAGATTCTATGCATTAAACCATTAATATCAAATATTATTTTTTTTGTGGTTTACACATGGGTGAAGCGATAACTTTTCTCTCTCCAAAACAGCCGGGATTTTCAGAATTAGGTATTTTCAGAATTAGGTATTGCAGGACTGCCACAGATAAGAACAGTATTCAATATGGAGGAAAGATACTCAAACCCAAGTAGTTAATGTCACTGTCCTAAAAAAGAGATCCCTATATGAATATTAGAGATACAGAGAAATAAAAAAAATATTAACTTTGTCTTCTTCCTTTCTTTGAGGGTATAAGCAAATATTATAGAGGAAAGACTCAATCTGAAACTCTGTTTTTATTCCAGCACTGGAAAAGAAATCTAGATTAAATTTTTGTCACAATGCAGTTGAGTTAATTAGTTTCCAAAAAATAGGAATGCAACCATTCCCATTTAAGAAGATATGTATTGCTGTACACATGTTTTTTTCTCAGTTATGGAATATGCTGATTGTTCCCAGTAACTGTACCAACTTCAATTTATCTTTTACTCAGTCCTCAGACTACAATTTCCAAGGAAATTCTCAGCTCATCTCCATTAAGTCAAAGTATGTTGCTCTTCGTTTTCCCCATTTATTTGTCTTACCCAGGCTGAATATAATTTAAGGCTTCTCCTGAGATAGTAGTGGTGGGGGAGAAGAAACACAGGCAGAGAAACAAGAGAGGAAATGAGAGAGAAAAATCTTGCTAAATTAACCCTGTCCACAGAAAAACTCTGAAAACAGTTATTTTCTTATCTAGACTGGGAAGGGAATGCCACATTTTGTATATAACAAAATAAAGCAATAAAATTTTAAAATGCACTCAGAACCTTAGTACTGAATTTTCTGTTATAAGTTACAATTTAAGGAGCTGAACTCTTTGCCTAAGGGATATATCTTTTTTTTCTATACCAGTGTGTGAGATGTTTTTTTACTATATATGGGAGACCTGGTTCAGAAATAGCCTCAGAATCTTCTCTAATTCTTAGGCTTAAAATAAGCATACCCTTTCAGATATGTTTAATTAACAAGTTCAAAACATTGAGTCTAGATGATGAAAAGAAACTACTGAAAGCAACTACTGTAAAGGCAACTCTGTTAAGATAAGTCAACTGTAGTAAAAATCTGAAAATCTTGGATATTTTCTAAGCAAAAGAAAGCAGCTAAAAACCATTTTCAGTGAACAGCTGAAGCATCAAAATGGAGCAACAATTGTAAATATTTTCACTCCCTCCACCATATAAGTTCAATGGCTCAAGTTTCAAAAAACATGCACCTCCCATAGAAAATAAATGGTATTCAGCTGACATCTCATGTAGGGAAAGATTTTTGAAAAGATACGAACTTTCAGACATAAAACATTTACAAATGTTTCACCTGGGGTATTTTTGCCAACAAATGAGCCGTAATATGAAATGGAGGATATTTCACAATTGCAAAGATTTTTTACAAGTGTGGGGTGACCAAAAGTGATGAAGTGTGGTTCAGGCAACTGCTCAAAGTAAAAAGATGGGAACCTAGAAAAAGAGACCCAAAAAGACTGTTTCAGGAAGTGCCTTGTTAACCGAGAACTATGTATAGGCTTTTGGTCAGGTAGCAAAAATACTCACTGAAGAGGCAGCTGCAAAGCTTGTCCAGGGCAGCCAAGAGCTAGGGCAGCCCAAGAGCTGGGACAGCGAGGTGGAGCAGCACAAGCACCTTGAGCATGGTCTGAAGCAGAGTCAGGATTCCCGTGGGAGCTGTGGCTGAGTGATTTGAATTTCACAGCCAGCTGCTGCCAGTATCCAGCCCAGGGTGAGCAAGGCAGAAGATGCAATAGGGACCCGGAAATCACAAACTGAGATAAGGCTGTGGCCAAAGCAGTGGGAAACAAAGAGCAGCCCCATTAATAGCCTTGCCAAGAGGACTGTGTATAGTTTTAGACTTTGGGAAAGCAATTTTAGGGATGGCAAATCGTCTCATTGCACTGTAAATTATCCTGTTGCACTTCCCCCTCGGTAAATTACTTTTCATCAAATCAATCAAACATGACTGAAAGTGGAAAAAAGGTACCTAGCTTGCTGAGCTCCAGACAGCCCAGTTTAATTTCCCCAAGCTTCTGGGGAAGGCTGAAGCTGGCATTTATCAGTGATCCATAAAATTTCAACTGGCTATATTTGCAGCCAGTCAAGTCCTAGACTAACTTGTTTTATTCCCAAATCCACATAGTGAAAAGGGGTATTTGATTCCTTCTTCAAACTAAAAATACAGACCTTTTCATTGAAATACAAATACTGAGACAATCTAGGCAGAATTTGAATATTTTTCACTTTTTAACCTTATTTTTCCTGGCCACTTAAAACTACTCTTCTTTACTTACTCCTATGCACCTTGGGGTTGAATAGCCCACGGTGCAGCCTTGCTTCCAAGTTTGACTGAGACCTCAAATAGTGCATTGGGGTTTGGGGTTTTGTTTGTAACTGAAATTCTATTCTCTTGTGCATAGAAGCCTGGATAACCATTTTCAGACTAAGAATAAAATACCTGTTCAAGACTAAATACAGCAGAGGAGAACCTGCTTCTGTTCCTCAAAACACAGCAGTACAAGACATGCTTTTGGGACCCACCCTGGAAGTGAGGAAAAGTAGGTTCTCTCTTCAGCTCATTGGATTCAAACACCTTGTACATCCCTGGTGAGCACCCAGCAACCTCTCCTGATCTAGGCAGGCACTTCCTACTATTCTTTTTTAGTATGTGCACTGTGCAGATGAGAAGTTGGTGGTCAGCTAGGATTAGGTCTGATTCTCCACCCCTTATGATCGAGAACAGAGAATTCGCAGCTCCAGATCCCTGCAGTAAATTATATCATCAAATGAAAACAAAGAAAACTATAGTAATTTCAATTGGTGAAATGGAAATTGCCTCAAAAATAGTCTATATTTCTGAACCAATAAGCAGGAAGATTCTGTAGCAAAAGAAATTGATTTCGGATTTTATTCTTTTTCTTGACACCCTTTTTAATCCAGAGGACCTGTAAAAGAGAGAAATGGCAGGCCGGCATTTCCTGCTCTAGTCATGTTTAGAAGACAATATATTCTTTTATTAAGATAATGGTGATTGTTTCTTACTTCATGGAGATATTCACAGGCTGGAATCTTAATGTTGTGTAAATACAACTTTTTGCCATCTTAAGCAAGATTTCAAAGCCCCTAACAGTCAGGCTCAAAGCTAATTCAAGGAAGTTCACATGCATTGTCCTATGGACCACAGGCATCTCATGGTACTGGAAAATTTGGTGCTAGTTTCTGCCTTAGATAGCTCGAAAGAAAAGGCTGCAGGTTTTACCTTTCACAGTGCTAAATATTTGTTTGTTTAGGTTTTGCTTAAGTGTGCCAGGAAACAGTGTGAGCCAGCTATTCTGCAGCATGGGCTGAGCTGGGAAAAAACGTGCACAGTTTTCTGGCTAAATAAAGTATTATCTTTCTGGTATCAAACACGTTCTAATAACCCTTCTTTTTCTTGCATATTCATCATTATATTTAATTTTTATTCAAATAGAAGCTTTTAATTTTATTTCCATTTCCATCTGAAAGTAACTTGACACAAAGTAAGAAATAAATACAACTTCTGAAAATTAGAAGAAACAGGATTTATTCATAATGTAAATTCTAGTAATCTGAAAAAAAAAAAACCTGTTATGTAGCTTTTAGCCTTGTATATAGTTTGTCTGTACATATTTTGGGAAAAATGTACCATTTTTATGTAAAATTTACATGCAGCTGTTCATCAATTTAGCAATAAACCCTAATGTTTCCTTGGTGGAGGAAAGAAGAGCAAAAATTAAAAACTAGAAAGTTGATATGTGAATCAAAACTTATCCATGTTCATTAATCTGTGGGTGAAGTAGGTGGTTTAAGCTACTTGGACTAAGTCATTCCCACCAGTGATCTACACTTGGAGCTATGCTTTAGTCGTGGCACATATTTCGGCCTCTGTAAGGTAAAGCCCAGGTGTCCTTCTCGACATATATAACATAATGTTCTACATTGCTCTTTTTTTAGTACTTTTGTTATAAATAAAGTAAAAAATATTTTTAAATATTAAAAATTCGGTTTAGTGTTAAGTTTTTCAACAAACAATTTGAATTCCATGAACTGGCAGAACATGCTGCTACACGTGACATTCAAGTAATTCAATTTTTTTTAGCAGTCAGTCGAATATTCCTTTGGCATAACAGACCCTGTATGCTTAGTTGCGAGGCTCTGTGTAGAGAAGAAGTTGCTTAGAGGAGGATATATGTGAACAACAGGATAGTCATCCTCAATCGTGATTAAAATCAGTCCCTGAGAATGAATTACTCCTTGGGCTTAAGACAGCTGAAATGAAAGCTTCTGTGTACGCTGCCTGTTTCTCTGCGTGATATGTTTTCTGTCTATTTCTATAATTGAAAGAGAGGAGTTACAACTGCTGTCACAGACAGCTCAGCTCTCTCTGAAAGGCTATGTTTGGATTATATCTTGCAAGAGCATGTTTCAAACCCCCCACACCTAACAGAGACAGCACAAATGCTCTTTTTACCTTCACACTACTAAGTTTCAGCCACTCTGTCAAGAACAGTTTTTTCTTATCCTTGTCATGTGGGACAATGCAGATGTAAAGTAAGTTTTACCAAAAAACAGAAATTGCCCAGATGATTACTGAGTAAAGAACAGTAAATATCATTAATTTTGAAAAAAATTAATACACTCACAGACTCGAGTATAGAGGCATTAGAATCCTAATGTTATTTTATTAACATAAAAGTAAATTTTCTTGACAGCCCCATCCAACTTTACGCTTTCTACCACCATACTGTGACTGCAGGGGAAAATATAGTGCAAGTAAAGCAGAACATAAGGGACTCTACTGTCTTTCATATGTTTGTCTTTAGCTAATAACATCCCAATGTGTACCTGAGAGCATAATCTGACATCTTTTGCCAGTGTCCTAAAGAACTTGCCTGAAAGCATTTTTCGTTATGACATTTATACGCAGTTTTATTAAATAAAGGAAATACAATGGCCTGCTGAATGTTCTACTTCTGTGTGTGTCCAAAAAGATGTATTATAATAATTAAATTGTAATTGTCAGGCCCAGTTTATTTATATTTCTGAGTATGTGAATGACAAGAAAGAACAAAATGATAATTTAGTTAGTGGTTTTTTACAGGCTGGCTGTAAAAACAACTATGTTTCAAGTCTTTAAATGACTCTCGATTACAAATGAAAATCGGCAGCGATCTCTCTGTCAATTTGAGGTTGAACAATCCTTTCCTGTCTTCACATGGCAATGTGCCTCAACATTGACTATCTTGCCCCAGGAAACGGATAAAATATCTATATGAATTCTGCTTTTCTAAAATTTAAGAGCTTCTATCCCACTTTCCTGTGAGAGGGGGAAAAAAAAAAAAAAAAGGAGAGAGAGAGAGAGAGAAAGAAAGAAAGGAAAAGGATAAATAAGAATCAAAACAAACACAGAGCCCCCTTACTGTCGCTGGCCAAACTGCCTTCTCACTACGTGTCGATTTCCGGACCTTGTTCTCCTGGAGCACATCAAGGTGTGACACCTAAACCTGTTGCACTCTGTGTTAAAATTATTTGAGCACTCCATATCACACTTAATTTCTCACTCCTGCACACACTGCCACAGCCTCCTGAACCACCCGTGTTGTTTTGAGCACTCATGAGCTGGAGATGGGTGAGAGGAGATGTAACATCCAGGAAGACAGAGATGTCATGGGCAACAAGGTATTGGTCTCTGGGATCCTCTGGCCTGCTACACCCAAGAAACCATGACCCAGGAGCACAACAAACACCAGCTGTGTCTCACTGACCTGACAGCTAATTGCCGTGGCTGAGATGCTTGATACATGCTCTGAGATCCTGACAGTTGTCGCACCAACAGACAGGTAGGAGATGTCCTAGGCCAGGCTGTTCACTGACTGGTAGGAACAAAGAATTAC
Organism: Neomorphus geoffroyi; assembly: GCA_033558235.1. NCBI lineage: Eukaryota > Metazoa > Chordata > Aves > Cuculiformes > Neomorphidae > Neomorphus > Neomorphus geoffroyi. The sequence continues at coordinate 27,447,138 of JAUMJM010000002.1, forward strand.
AGATTACAAACTTAAGGCTACCAGCACACTTAGGTTCTCATGTGAGCACCATGTCACAGAGGTTATTAATAAATAGTCTATGTACATGGGGATTCAGAAGCCACTGGAGGTGGAGAAGAGATGTTGATCATGTAGTGCTGACCAAATTAAGGCACTCGAAGATGCAAAGATGCACATGGTTCTCACTCCAGGGAAGAATACCTGGAGGATCTCTGTTCCTCCTGAAATTTCTCCCTGACAAAAGAACTGAGGCATTCTCCAAGCTACTCCAAAGGCACTGCAAGGACTGAAAAACACATGTGATGAGGATACCACCTGCATGGTACAGCAGGGTGTAGATACAGTCATTATAGCTCATCTTTTTCACATCAATCTCAGGGCAAAATTCTTAAGTTCAGAATTTTAGAAGTATCCTGGTGATACGTGCCCGTGTGAATATACTGTATGTAGGCTTTTGTATAAGAGGCCCAAATGCATACATACGCTAAGAACATTACATGTATAATGTAGATGTATGCAGAACTATGCATGCTTCTCCGGTGGACATATCTGAAAGCAAATAATATCTTTTATCACCGTTTTCTAGAAAATATTCTCATGTATTAAAACATTGAAGACATTTGTCTTACATCAACAATTGTTCTAATCAAGATTAGCACTTTAATATAGAGGTACATAAACCCTTTATGGGAATCCACTATTTATGCTAATGAGTAGAAATGCTCATTGTAGATCCATTGATGCACACAGACATAAAAAGAATGAGATAAATATTTACCCCTTCTTTCATTGACTCAATCCTTTCTTTAACTTCATATAATAAAAAGCTAGTTAATTCACCTTCTTTTCTCTTCCTGTGAGTGAGAAAATGCATCCGCTGGAGCTGGTATGGAGTCCTCACAAAATGAAAGGCATTTTACTTAATTTCATTTTCTTCTCCAAGTGATAAATATTTACTAGGCTTTTCAGAGTTGTACTGGGATTCACAAGATTACAGAACCTCAGAAGGCTTGAGGTTGGAAAGGACATCTGGAGGTTATCTGGCATAGCCCTCACCCCCTCCTCAAGTAGGGCCACCTAGAGCTGACTGTCTAGAACCAGGTTGAGTGGCTTTTGAATATCTCCAAGGATGGAGACCTCACAATCTCCCTGGACAACCTATGCCAGTGCACAGCTACAACAAAAAAGTGTTAACAGAGAACCTCCTATGTTTAGTTTGTGGCTGTTGCCTCTAGAAATCATATAACTGATAACACAGAAGGCATAAATTTATCCTTTACTGCTGGGAATGCATCTCAGCATTTAAGTTATACTCCAATGTTATTGACCACACCTGTTGCAACTCAAAAGATAATAAATACAAAACACATGTTGCTTGAGCTTAGTAACAAATATCTTCAGTGCAGACTTAGCTTATAAAGTATCAGCTTACAAAGAAGCTTACAGTGAGAGGTTTTTGGGAAACATTAAACATTTTAAATTCTTTACAGGAAATTTGAAATATTTTCAACGTTTCATTTCAAATTTACATTCTGACAGACAGTGTTTTCCTCATGAACTATCTTTCCTTTGGCCAGCTTTTCAAACTCTTATCTTTGTCAGAAGCTGTAGAATTGGGCAACATAATCAAGCCCTGAATATCTACTGGGGGAAAACAGCCAGCTAGCTGCATCTGAAGTCATCAAGAAAATATTTGGTTAGAAAACATCAGGAATCAGAGAAGTAGGGCTGGCCCTTAGGCAAGGGAGCTGGGGTAATGGGTGATACCAGGCCCCAGGTGGGCACTCACAGCCCCGTGACACCCAGCCAGGCAAGCAGCGACGGCTGGGACCAAGGGCTGATCTTGCAGCAACTCTTAAGCAATGTGGTAGCCCACCTCACAGCCTGCTCCCACCCAGGTCCCTCTTTCTGACAGGGCCCAGGACCCATAGCTGCCCCGCTGCAGAGCTGGCCAGGGACTAGGATCCTGCAGAAAACTCCTGAAAAATATATTCTTCTTGTACTAATAAGAATAGAGAAATTAATGACAAACAGAAATGGCTTGCAATGTGTCTCGTAATGGTTTTCTCCTAACACAATTAAATTGAATTCACAAGGCTTTGCTGTGACTTCTGTTTACAAAATCTAGAATTGGAAATCCCTGCACAAGACATGCAACATGAGAAATTAGCAAAAACATGACACGATAGGCTGCTGATTGAGAGTAACATATAGAGGGATCCTTGTATCTGTTTGCCTTTGTGTTCCATTCTTGTTGACACTGTTCACAGACCTGTCACCTCTCTGGTACGGTACTTACACTAGAATTACTTCTCCTGCTCTCAGATGGTGCCTGTCTTTCCTTCCTCTGCAATATAAATACTGTGTGTGAATTGCATATCTGAAAATATACATATGTAACATATTATAATATCCACGTATCATCACTGATACATGAAGTTCTCTAGAGAACAGTAATCTAAAAATCCATGAAACAGTATCACCTTTAGTTTAGAGCCACGTGAAGACCATTATCAGGAAAATATGCATTTTGCTTTACATTATAGTAGTTCTGAGAGCTGTATTTATATTCTCTGCCTTCAAAAATAATGAGCAAATTATCAATAAACTCAAAAATTACACACACAGAGGAAATATTTAATACATTTTGCTTATAAACATTTGAAACTAACTACTGCAACTTATGAATTGATTCCAAGACCTCAGGAGGATTCTGTAAGTATTAGCCATGTATATCAATAATAAGTAATCCAGAAGTGCAATAAAACTAACAAGAAGGCAGTAATAAATTGGCAATCATAAAACTCAGCAATTTTTACCCAGGTCACCTAACCTTTCAACCATCAACTCTTCTGCTGAATAGCTTTTGGAATTATTTTAAACACAGGGATAGCAATGTTTTTGTGAATGGTAACAGACTTTAAAATATTATTTCCAGACTACAGTGTATAGTAATAAAACGATTTATTGAGTATGCTCTCTTAAGGTGGTTCATCTCATCTGCATTTTAATCTTCCTTTTAGTTGTTCTATTAAAACAGTAAATATATTTGCCAGAATTCTACATTAGAAGATAATATCAGAACATTTAATTTACTAACTAAAAGCAATAAAATATGAAAGTTAGAATAGTAAAACTAGAAGTTACTGCCACTGATTTTGTTCAACTAAGAAAATACAGTCTTTGAAGAATAGCATAATTATAGTACCTAGCTGTTGCATAGTCACTTCAACTAGCAGGTCACAAAGCACTATGCAAAGGATGTTGGCATTGTTCCATTTGCTTTTCAGATGAACAGAGTGGCTCAGAAAGAGTAAATTAACTTTCTCAAGTTGCACCACACATTGACCCAGGTGTGTAAAAGAATATATTGAGTTAAGTACGGTATTAAACTAAAGAGGCCATGGCACTTTACCAAAGGTATGCATGAGGAAGAGCAAAGAGAAACAGATACCATTACTGAGTGCATTCACATTCAGCTTTTCATACTCTAAGTTTTTACTTATGTCACTGTTCAAAATAAAACCAAAAATCTAATTCTTTTTTTCACTGAAGGCATTATGAGGATACTGCCTGCTCAGTAGAGAAAATGCTTCACACACAACTACAGAAAGAGACACACAAAGACAGTCAGACTGAAGAAGTCTAAGATGTCATTGAGTAACTCACTGTATTCTAGACATTGTGTTGTGAAACATAAGGTACTACAAGCAAGACGATTAGTGAGGCTGACAACTACAGTAAGAAAAAACTGGCAGAAAAGCTAATCATTATCCTCAGAGCTACACAGAAACTATCAAGAATCTTGCAGGTGTTATATAATGTTCACGACTGCAGGGAATCCCTTCTTATTATGACAACCTTTATTAAAGAAAATGGACAATCTGCATATAAGGCATTGAATCAAATATTCAAGTGACTACATGGAAAAACAAGTGGTTTGTTTGCATCAGGCCTAGGCTCTCATTTGGGCAAGATTAGTTCTTATTTGCTAGAAGGACTTGTTACACTTGACCTCCTGATTGTTTCTCCATTCAAGTTCTTCTTGTCAGCTCTTTCATATTTAATTTTGCATGCAGTATCAAATGAATTAATGTAACACATTATTTATAAAAAAATATAAGAGTGCCTTTTGCTTTGTTTTAAAATTTCTGTATTTGGGGGAAATTTTCTGTTCAATATTGTCTGGGAGTATATTTTAACAACTTTGGAAATGACAACTTGATTGTCATCAACTTTTAAAATTATGACACCAATGAGACAACTTTATTTGTTCTAACATCAAAATTTAAAGGTACTACATAGAAATGTTCCAGAGACTAGTAGATACAATTTTTTTTTTTTAAAGGAAAAAAAGGAAGAGGAAAAAAATTCAGAGAAGTCTACTTAATCCTGTGGAAGAAAATGCCATGAACTTCCAGAAGAAAGGATAAAATGATTGTGATTTTATTCCAGACTTTCCATACTTCCATATCAGTGAAACTGTCAGGAGAAAAAGGAAGCTTATGTGCAATTGTTGTTTCAGCCAACACATAGTATAAATAAATGTGACTAAGCTCTCCAGACAAGGAACACTTTCTTTAGGAGCCTTTAGGCAGAAGGACCACTATGCCAGATTCTTTCTGACAAATGTGTTACATTACACTGCTCATTGAGAACAGCTATTGAAACCTATCAGCTTGCCTCACACATTTTATAGTATGGACTGGCTGCTCTTTCCACCAGCTTCCAAAAGTCTTTCTGCATCATAATCACAAGGTTAAGGCTCTTTGAGAGCAATCAGTAATGCATTTCCCAAAACCAGCTGTCTACCACATTTTGGAGAGTGTTTGTAAATGATAAAGTCAGACGTACAAATTCCCAAGATGAAAACCACTCCTCTTGTCATGGCTTATATTTCTACCTTCTTAACAACAAACTACCTGCTTCTTCCAGAAAAATGAGTATTACAGCAGTACTATCTGATCGGTCACGGGAAATTATTTTCATGTGGTCATTCTACTCACAGATAAGTGAAAACACATGGCCTGTGTTTGTCAGCCATTCAATCAACTTTTAGCTTAAATGCGATCATAGAATCATAGTTTGGGTTGGAAAGGAACTTAAAGATCATCTAATTCCAATCCCCCACTGTAGGACATTTCTCAGTCATCACAGCAGCAAACAGAACATACTAAAAAACCAAGGTCTAGAGTGATGTTCTGCGGTCATCATATTATATATGAGACAACTGCAGCAGCTGTTGCTTTCTGAACATTAACAGGGAAATTGTAAAAGTTTAAGAAATCTCTACTGAAGAAACTGCCAAGTGTTCAACTTTCCAGTGACTTAACAGTCTAATCAGGCAACAAAATACGGATATATTATGGCACATTCATATACCATATCAAAGGCATATAATTGTAATCTGTTTCAATTAACCTTGAGTGGACATAGAACAAAAACCAAAACAAATGTACCAGAGGAAGAGTAGATATGTAAAGTAAGAAGTAGTGATTATTTCAGGGAAATTATAAGAGAGAAATTCTTTATAAAGGCAGAAACCTTACCCTACTTATGAGCAAATATGAGCTTACTAGCTCATGTTCTTTTCCTATTCTATCACAGATAGTTATATACAATTTTACATGCTGTGTTATTATAAAGATCACAATAATTAAAACCATTAGTATTAAACTACACATCGAACACATTTCATTTAGTAAAACAGTGTCTGGCATATTAATTGCATTGTAATTTAATGCAAGTATATCTCTGTATTTAATGCTGTGCTTCAAGAATGGGAGAGGAGAACCAAGCCCTATGCAAAGAAATGCCATTTCACCTATCATAGATTCATAGAATTACCCAAATTGGAAGGGACCTAAAAGGATCATCGAGTCCAACTCCTATCCCTACATAGGACACTGCCAACATTCACATGTGACTGAGGGCATTGTCCAAATGCTTCTCGAAGCATTCCGTAACTGCTTCCCTGGGGAGCTGTTCTAGTGCTCTACCACCCTCTGGGTGAAGAACCTCTTCCTAATGTCCAACCTAACCTGCCCTGGCACATCTTCCTGCCATTCCCTCTAGTCCTATCATAGGCCACAAGAGAGAAGAGATCAGCACCTGTTCCACCTCCCTCCCTTGTAAGAGGGCAGTAAAAGAGCTAAGATCCCCTCTCAGTCTCCTCTTCTCCAGGCTGAACAGACCACGTGACTTCAGCTGCTCCTCCCACAACTTCACCTCTAGACCCTTCACCAGCTTTGTGGCCTCCTCTGGACACTGTCCAGCAGTTTTATCTCCTTTTTACACTGTGGCACCCAAAACTGCAAACAGTACTTGAGGTGTGGCCACACCAGTGCAGAGCAGAGCAGGACAATCACCTCCCTCGACCGGCTGGCAATGCCATGCTCGATGTGCCCCAGGACATGGTTGGCCCTCCTGGCTGCCAGGGCACACTGTTGGCTCATGTTCAACTTGCTGTCGACCAGAATCCCCAGGTGCCTCTCTGCAGGGCTGCTCTCCAGCCTCTCACACCCCAGTCTGTACGTGTATCCAGGGTTGCCATGTCCCAGGTGCAGAACCCGGCACTTGCCCTTGTTAAATTTCATGCAGTTGGTGACTGTCCAGCTCTCTAATCTGTCAAGATTCCTCTGCAGGGCCTCTTTGCCCCCAAGAGTGTTGACAGCTCCCCCCAGTTTTGTGTCATCGGCAAGCTTCATCAATAAACCTTCAAGTCCTCCATCCAGGTCATTTATGAAGATATTGAAGAGCACTGGCTGCAGGATGGATCCCTGTGGGATCCCACTAGTGACTAGGTGCCAGCCTGATGTAACTCCATTCACTATGACTCTTTAATCTCTAACCTATATGCTGCTCTTTAGGAGGTGATTATCATCATCTCAGAGACAACCAGAAACACTCAGCTCTCTAACCCAAGTGTCCTCAGTGGAATTCGGTCCACTTCTATACACTGTGACTGTTCAAAGACAATTAGTAATACTGCATGACATCTTTACTGATAAGCAGGTAGCCTATACTTCATAAATTAATTTCTCGCATGCAAAGTATTTCACTAATATTGACATATTTTTTTTACTAGAATTTTCAAAGATACCTGCAATTAAGTGCCCGGTCTCCTTTAGTTGATTTTAAAACACTTAGTTACAACCGTTGGCAAACTAAGCCCGGAATATCATGTAAAATTTATTCAAACTCCCGGAAATTGTACTTGAAGTTCTCATGGAATCATAGAATGATTAGGGTTGTAAAGGATGTTAAAGGTGGTCTAGTTCAAACCCCTCTACCATGGGGGTTGCAACTTCGACTAGATCAGGCTGCTCAAAACCCAATTCAACCTGGCCTTGAATGCTTCCAGGGTTGGGACTCTCACAGCTTCTCTGGGCAACCTGTTGAAGTGCCTCACCATCCTCAAGGATGAAGTGTTTCTTCGTTATATCTAGTCTAGTTGATGTAGCAGAATATTTGTATCTGACGATGCCATTATCACATTGGTTTGTATGAAAGTAAATTTTTATTATGACTTTAGCTCATTACATTATGACAAATGTCTATCTCTTACTAAAAATCTCCTTCATGACAAAACTATATCTTTAATCATTGCTGAAGAAGTAGTGAGAGATTCCTCTTGAGTTCCCTTTTTAAGCAGCCATAACAAACTAGAGAATTATCGCTCATTTTCATTTGTAACTTTCTTCAAGGCCTCAGGGAATATATTTATTCATAATCATCTGTCCTTAATAGGATATTAGTGCCTCATTTTCTTGAATGTATATACTGTTTCTCTGCTCACAGTGTCTTCCTGCACAGTACTCTGCAGTAGCAACATACAATGTCTCACCAGCTACCATAACACAGAAATAATCTTCCTGTGTCGCAATGCCATGCAAAGTCAGATTCAACTAAGCCTTAAAGTAGCCTTCCAATTTTTGGCATGATTTTTCATCAGCAAATTGTTGTGCATGCATTTTTGGCACTCAATAAAACTCAAATTTCTTTTAAGCTATAATTTTATTGTTTTAGCTTAAATATATACAACGTACAAAATGGATGTAACCCTGACCCAGGGAACAACCTGCACAAGTCATTTCTACTACTTGTGGTCAACAAAGAGCATGGGTTACAGACTACTGAACAACAATTAAAATGATTAGGTGCAGGTTTTATGATAACACAAGGGAATCAGATGCTATTCTTGTGTAGATCACTATGCTGGCTTTTTTGCCTTGATCCTTGTGATCTTGTTGTACACTGATTGGTTTTCCTCACTTTCCTGATTCCTTCCTAGAAACTGGACTGATGCTATTGTAGTCAATTGAGTGCTCCAACAGTAAGGAATAAATTTTTACACTCCTTTTTCCTGCACCTTTTTGTTCCCCTTGCCAGTAGTGCTCTTCCTTCTCTGACAGAAGCAAACATGAAGTTGGTAATGAGGCCTTGTGGGGCATATATGAGAGAAAGAGCTGTGCTGAGATGTGTCCACTACTTGTATCTTTGATCTTATCAACTTTAGATCAATAGGACACTTCATAGTCTTCATGGCAAGAAATACCAACATGTTAAAAAGTAGGAATCCACAGTGATATTTCCAGGTAAAGCCTTGGTAATCAGTTTCCTGCTAAGCTGATGTAAGCTGAAGTAAACTTACTATCTGTAGCTTCCTTTTCTCTTTAAAATATGTATATAATAACTTCTAAGAAAAGTTATTATTTTTGTAAAGATAAAAAGCAACTGGAATATTCAATATCCAAATGTAGCTTTATCTGACTTTCCATCAGATTTCACTGAATGGTGTAGAAAGAATAGCGATAACAAAAAGTATTAAACAAATTAAATGATTGAAGGTGATGAGAAATATAAGCTAACCGTGGAAGATATTTAATGTGTATTTCTTAACTGGAACTATGTGACCAAAAGCTCCATAACTCTTGTATTCTTACATCCAAGAATTTAGAAAATATGGACAAAATAGTTGTAATATGTGCAAATGTCAGTTGCAAAATAAACAGTTGCAAGTATCCTCTTCAAGGTTATAAGCAGTGCTTGGCCTCTCTCCAGATACGTCTGCAGTTTGTGTGCTCATCATTATCAGGTCTTCTGAAATAATACACCTGGAACTCATAAATAACAGTGTATCCACACTTAATTCCCTGGTTGTTCTTTTACTTGAGGTGAAGAAAGATTTTTCAAGGGACTTGCTATAGATATAGGAGTATTAAAGCATTGGGTGAAAGACCATACAGGGGTTCAAAGTTTTACATAGACATCTTCCGCAAGGCACAGCAAACTCCAACAGTTCAGAAATCCTGCAGAGGAACAGATAGTATGAAAAATTTCCATACAATCTTTGTCACTTTCATGTAACACATCTGCATAAATCCAGTGGGCTATAAAAGCCCATTCTCACACCAGGTAAATTCTAGCCCTGATTTTCATGAGGATTTTAAATCATTCTTGACTCTTCCAGAAAGTCATTTGTCAGAAGTACTAGACACCAAAGACCTGAAGAATGGCACAGAAGCGAAAGCTGTCTTTTCCTATCCATCTAAATATGTTTTTATCAGAAAAATATTGTTGTGTTTTTTTAAAGAGAGGTTGAAGCTGTCAGTGGTACACACGCTGTCGTTTTCCCTTCAAGGCTACTTTTGCTATTAATATATCTAAAGTTATCTATGTGATTATATAATCAAAAAGATTTTATCAAAGCTTTGAAGGCCTGCTGCAAGGGAGCAAAAAAAATGCATTTTCCTCAGACAATCAGGGCCATCCATTGAAATAGCACATTGTGCACAGAAGTCACAAGGTTAGACTGCAAGCATTTTTTCTTTCTTTCTTCTTTTCTTTTTTTTTCAGTTAATTTAAAGTGAAAAAGGTCAGTTTGAAATGGTTGGTATAATCCAAACCCAGATGCTAAATTTTCCTGACTAGAGCAGATGGCAGACTTCAGCTATTGGCAGTCCTCTCCACTTCTGGAGAGATAATTCCATAAATTCAAGAGTAAAACCCTACCTGTGATGTGGCAGTCTACATTTGTCCTGAATGATTCTTTGATCTTAGAGCAAAAATGCAAAAATGTACATTCTACCATCTTCTCTTGCCCTACACCACATAAATTCCAGATTTCTAACTTACTACATTATTAAGTTATTTCAATAAGGAGGAATATTAAAAATATACATGACACATGAAACTGTGAGCAGCAGCAGCACAACTTAATGCTTTTATGGCATTACCTTCCTAGGGAAGAAAGCATGTCCCTGTCCTTTTTTCCTTCCCATTAGTGGCATTATCCATACACTCTTGAAGGAGAATAATGACTACTGCAATGACCAAAGGCTATGCTTACTGAAGAGCAATCTGAAATGACTGTCCAAAAACTGACTCCCAAATGAGCATTTAGGAGAAGAGCATGCAGTGCCATGGAGGGAGATTCACTTGTCTTCATTTCGACCTCAACATTCACGCCAAGTCAAAGCTGGTTACTTCAGGCTCTCTTGAGAGTCAGTGGAAAAACCTTTAAAAACACCTGACTTCAGAGGAATGAGTACGTGGTTTGCAAGCAACTGCGTTGTGTTCCTGAACTGGTAGACCGGATATCCAACAAAGAGAAGAGTTATGCCATGCTCCCACTATCTGCAGTGCTTTTAGAATATTTGGATCTGTGATACTGTTAAATCTGTGTAAACACCGCCCCAGAACTCCTGGGGAGGCTGCAGACGCAGTGGAGAAAGGTCATATGTGGCAACTTCACAGAGGGTGATTAGGTTCCTCTACTTAGGAAAAGCAGAGTCCGATTAATCTCTCCCACAACCATATTTTCACTCATCTCTGGCAATTGAAGATATGCAAAATATCCCAATTCTACCGGTACGCTTTACACAGAGTGTTTTCTGACAGTATGGTAATGGAAAACAGTATGAAACTACAGACAGAGAAAGTAAGAGTTATGATTTAATGGATAATAGTAGTGTTACTGTTACCCTTATTGACAGAATACAGATATGATGGTGTAAGAAATTATTTATTCTTTTTATTCTCAAGCAAAAGTTTTATTCTTTCATTAATAACCCAAACACCCAATATTCTGGATGCCATATAAAATAATATGTTCAGAGCAAGTAAAGATCACAAAACACATACATTTTTTTAAAAAACAAAAAAGAGAATGAAGCTGCTGAAGAAATTTTATCATTACTAGAGGACATACACCAGGACAATGATAATTTATAATGGAAGAAGCAGGTGACACTAATTTTTTCATTTGCTCTATGATTAGCATCTCCCCATATGGTAAATATCTTCTGTTAATTATCTTTCTTGTGCAAAAGCTTACCTAGCTTGTTTCCATTTTGTCAAGAAGAAATAATTTTCAGCAGCCAAGAACCTAATGTGAGAAATTTTTAGTGGGAGAATATTTAATAGCTTCTGTATATGAAATCGTAGGTCAGAATTCAATGTCTGACCTTTAAATAAATAACAACAGAGCAGCGTGAGTGACTCAGTACTTTTAAAGTTGTCAAATAAATTTAAGGCCATATTGTTTTTTCTTAAACAGGAAATAGCTTATTGAAATCTTGAAGGCAGTTTTTGTGATATCTTATTAAATTACATCATAACCCACTATTAATAGAGTAAGTTTTAGATAAGCATATAATATTCCGAAGACATATCTTTGCAACATAAAATTAACCTTCATAATATTAAAACATGAGCTAAGGTATTATAATAAAAATTAATGAATATTAACCTGACTAAATCTATACTGACAAAATATTTGCAAAGCAAAAGATCAATAAAGTGACCTGGGACTCCAGAACAATCTTTTTGGTTTTTTGTCATTTTTAAGTACACCTGGAGGCATGGTTAGCCTCACTGTTATTTTCATGATATACATGATTTTTTATTATTTTGATCCTGTCAAGTGATATAGGTTTATAGCTTAATGAGGAAGAAAAATGTTCTTCTTTGCACATCTACCCTATGAACGTTTGTCACTGAGAACTGACAAGCAGCTTGTCCAAAAACGGTCCATCTGACATTATTCAGTTTGTTCTCTTTCTCTTAGGACTGCTGACTGTTTACACAGTTGTCTTTGATTAGCTACCCATCCTGCAACTAAACTTCCTTACTACTAGACATGTGGTTTATCTTATTTTTTCAGCCAATGTCAAGGTTGCAGAGGTAGCTTCCAAACTGCCCATCCTCATCAGAAACTCAAGTCAGAAGATGGCTTTTGATGGTTCTGGGCCACATCCACTCTGTTTGATATCAAGAAGTGACTTTCTTATACCAAAGAGTAGTAGCAATTCTCAGGGACGCTAGGCACACTCACAGGTTGTACAATTGAAACTTATGTCTGCTAACAGATCAGATGCGCTGAAGGTGGAAATTTGACAGCAGAAAAAACATTCAGCAAAAAGGGAAAGCAACCTCTCTTCAGATTAAGGTCATGCAGAGGATAGCCAGCCTCGAAAACTAATAAACACCGGCTTCGGAATTAGTATAAAACAGGATAGTTTATGTACTGAGTTAAGATACTACTTTTCCAGCTTTTCTAGGTGTCATAGGAAGCTAAAAGCTGTATTCCAGAAAGCCCCAAGGTGTATCCCACATGGTGTAGTGAAGTCAGTAGGTCTAAATTCTTATTCTAATAGCTTATTATCAGCTTGCAGAACACCGTGTATGCAAGTGGTGTCCCTTTAAAATGACAGTATGGTAGCGTGCTCTGCTATACTGACTCACATCTCGAAATCACAGCAGTTTGATTTCATGCTACATACAAATGGATAAATTCCTTCCACAAAGAGAGTTTTTTTCTGTATTTTTAGGTTGATTCTCTAAATAAGGGTGAGGGTTATGCAATGGCACTTTATCCTTCTGCCAGCTTTCTCCTAATATTTTTTACTTGGCTGATTTCAATACATGTGACTGAGACAGAGGTCTCAAGGATATGAAGCAGATGACAGATAACGCAGAGAACTGAATTAGTGCTCTACGGGGCTGGGGAGAGGAAGGGGAAAGAGAGGGGAAATGGGAAGGGGAGAGCTCTGCAGTTCTCACTGCAGGCAAGGTGGCCCAGCAAGCGCTGCCCAGCAAGATCCACTGTAGAACAGACTCAGGCACAGGAGCTGTGACCGATGGTTCACCTAGATGAGAAAGGCACCTTGGTGAGAGGGAGGAGAATTAAAAACAGAAATGGCAAGAGGGGAGGTATAGGTATACTGAGAAGAGTTGAAGGATGGCAATAAGAGGGGACTGGAATTATTGAAGGGGAGGGAGTGAACAGGACACAAATCCAAAGTAAATAATTTTGCTGTTCTTGAAATGATTGGGCTTTTGGAGAGCTGAGGAGGAGAAGACATTTCATTCTTAGGCTGATTACCCAATAGACAGAATGTTTGTCTATTAAGGATTTAACAGCTGAGGATTAAGAGCATAGAAAATTTACCACAGAATTGAAAAGAAGTTGGGATAAGTCTCCCTGGATAAACTCTACTCTACAGAACACACTCACTATTCCATCAATGTCCTCTGCAGAAACAAAACAATTGCAGCCCTCACTCAGGCACACAAAATTGTAATGAATCCCAAATTCCCAATTGCCGCCTTCTCTGATGAACAGAACTATCACCTCTGGATAAGAATAGGGATTTTTTGAAATATGTCCTTGAGGTAATAAATGTCATCCTCTCTGAAAAGCAATCTCACCTCAAGATAACTAAATCTTTTTTCCATTTATCAAATATCAGAAAGATAACTATTGTTACTTGCTATTTAAATTCCTCCACAGAAATTGAATTCTCACCTCACAAATAAAGATTTTTGCAATTATGTTCTCAAACAGTCAGCACTGTTCCAATTTGAAAAAAGGAAAAAAAAAAAAGCAGTGGGGGTTTAGTGGAACAGCATAATCTGCAGACTGGGTGAACCAAGCTGTTTGTTTCTGTATTTGTACCCTAAAATAACTAAGATATAATTTCCTTCTTTTTTTCTTTTGTGTTTTTTAGGGAAGAAGAATTTTCCCATTATCTGAATTTTATTTACTAGCAGATTCTGACTAAGTTTCTCGTGTCTGCCAAAATTCAGATCAAACTAAAACAGGCTTATTTATAGCTCTGCTCTGCATTTGCATGTCATAGGTGTTTCAGGCATACATCCTTCTGAAAAGAAGTGCTGACTTGATTCCACTCCAAAACTCCATGGAAAAAAATCGAAGTGACTAGAATTATACAAGCACTATGGTGGTCCAAACATCAGGAGTCCAACACCATGACAATTTTCGCTGACAAGAAACAAAGCAAGAGAACTCTTATTCTACAGTCAGTTGTTTTAGAGCAGTGATAAATCATCTCTAATTCAAGTGACATAAATCATTAAAAACAATCTATTTTCATAGCATGAGAACTCAATAATGGACCAGCTTCAGAATATGCTGTCTCAGAAAAATATAAGTGGAAAGAATGTGTGTTTCTGCATTCATATATATTTTTGAAACCATTTTTCTTGAATGCTATGAAGGAGCTCTTTGTTTTGTTAAGACTGAAGTTTGATATAACTTCGTTTTTAAAACCTTCTACAAATCAGAAACAGTGGACATATGGTTTACCATTTTTTTTCCTTGTTTGTTCTGTTTTAGTGGTGTTGAAGTTACAATTTTCAATCAATCCTTTTAAAAATAAGGTAGCAATTGACAAAGGTAGTATATGAATTGACAAAAATTTATGTTCTTAATTCCATTCCCTCTTTCCCTTTTTGATTTAATTGTTTCAAAGTCTGAAAAGAATGTGAGTTCTCTGCCATGAGCCACTATTTGCTCATACAAATGAGCTTCAGGGCTATGGCTTGTGAAGATGTAGGCTACTCCAAGCAGGGCAAGACTTCTGCAGAGCTAGAAAGCCTGGCCTTTCTGAAGACATGCCTACACCTCATGTCCCCTATTTTACTTGGTTGTATAATTACATTTGAAAAAAATCAAAATATTTCTGTGTACCTGTAGGACATTTCTGTAAGAATAACAACAGCTAGCCCTGTTGCATTACAGAGACTGTGGGATTATATGGTAACAACACAGATGTTATAAGGTATTTTGGGAACATTCTCATACATGGAGGGGATCATTACTGAGGAGGTCTGACAATAGGTCTAGATTCTATCTATATTCACAGCAGGTCTAAGATGTGACTGATATTTAATTTCAAATGGCTATCCAGCTAAAGAATATGACTATGCAGTGATTTAATTAGTTATTAGTTATATACTGTATATTAGTTATATATACTGTATATTAGTTATATACTGTATCATAACACAATGATCAATATACAGGTAATCACAAACATCTCATCAGTCGCATCTGTCTGACTCTTCACGTGTGCTGAAACTGTAGGTTTTTCAGGCTTCTAGGACAGTATCTTCTTGCTGTTTTGCATACATTACCATTATCTCAAACCGCATATTAGCTTCATCTCTGAAATTTCATTCAGCTCCTGTGGTGATATCAGCAGTACACAAGTGTTTTTAATAAGCTTTCAGAAAATGTAATGAGGACGATTATTTCCCTTCAGTTCTACTTGGCTCAGTGCTAGAGCACAACAATGGGATGTCGTCAGAGTAAAAGTTTGAATCAAGCCTTCTCATTTACTTCCTTTCATTAGTGTTTGGAAGAGGAGGGGGGCTGTTGTGACAGCTGGTCAGTAATGATTCAATTATATGCTCTGTTCTCTGGACTTAAGTTCAAGATGTCCTTTTGAAAGCTGAGCAACTGCTTGATGATAAATTTAATAGCTAGGATTGGATAGAGTATGCAAACGGACGTGACTGATTTTGACACATTTCTCAGACAGCATGCCTTTAAAGGTGCACTACAAACTATGGAATGTACATTTCACCAGAGCTTCCCACCAAGTCTAATTCTTCTCTCCCTCACATAGTGAAAGTGATCTGTAACATCCCCACACATCCCTTGAGGAGTGGAATTGCATAGGTCAAACTGAGAGGAAAAGTAGTCTCACAAGCACTAAGGAATTAGAAACAGATCTGTCCTGATGTAAAGTTACTTTGGTAATAGTCACATCTCAAACAAGAAGAACTTGTAGAGTACAAGTTTACTCAGAATTTTCACATTAGGCCTGCGATTGTGCACAAAAAGATATAAGAGGGACCCTAAAAGCACAAATAATGTTGCTAAGCCGTAGTGCCTTTGGGTGTCTAGGGCAGGCAAGCTCTTCCATTTCTGTATCTGAGCACAGAATCATAGAATTGCTTGGTTGAATAAGACCTTTGAGATCCTGGAGTCCAACTGTTCCTGTCCACTACTAAACCATATTCCTGAGCACTTCATCTGCCTGTCTTTTAAATACCTCCAGGCATGATGAGTCAATTATATCCCTGGACAGTCTGTTCCAGGGCCTGATAACTCTTTCGGTGAAGAAATTTTTCGTGCTATCTAATCTGAATCTCCCCTGGTAAAACCTGAGGTCATTTCCTCTCATCCTATCACCTGTCACAGACCAAAACCCACCTTGCTAAAACCGCCTTTCAGGTAATTGTAGACAGTGATAAGGTATCCCGTCAGCCTCCTTTTCTCTAGCCTAAACAGCCCCAGTTCCCTCAGCTGCTTCTCATAAGGCTTGTTCTCCAATCCCTTCACCAGCTTCCTTGCCTTTCTCTCATTATGTTCCAGTATCTCAATGTCTTTCTTGTAGTAGGGGGTCCAAAACTGAACACAGCACTTGAGGTGCGACCTCACCAGCACAGGGGCATAATCACCTTCCTGCTTCTGCTGCCCATGCTGTTTCTGACACAGGACAAGATGCCATTGGCCACCTGGGCACACTGTTGGCTCATGTTCAGCCGGCTGTCAACCAACACTCCCAGGTCCTTCTCTGGCAGGCAGCTCTCCAGCCACTTTTCCCCAAGCCTGTAACGCTGCATGGGGTTGTTCTGACCTAAATGCCGGACTTTGCACTTGGCTTTGTTGAACCTCATCCCGTTGGTCTCAGCCCATTGATCCAGCCTGTCCAGATCCCTCTGCAGAGCCTCCCTACCCTCAAGCAGTTCAACGCTTCCACTCAGTTTAGTGTCATCTGCAAACTTGCTAAGGGTACACTCAATGCCCTCATCCAGGTCATTGATAAAGGTATTGAATAGAACTGGACCAACACGAAGCCCTGCAGAACACACTTGTGACTGGCCTCAACCTGGATTTGACTCCATTCCACAACCCTTCGGGCCCGGCCATCCAGACAGTTTTTAACCCAGCAGAGGGTGTGCCTGTCCATGATAGATAATAAAGAGAGAAATAATAAAGAGAAAATTACAAGGGCTAAAGCCCAACTAGAACTTAAATTGGCCAATTCTGTAATATTCTCTTTGCACTATCTTACTTCATCCTAGCAGTTCTCCTGAGATGCCTACCCTTTCTTCCAAAAATCCTACACTTTTCTATTTTTTCCAAGATCCACCCAAATCTCTCTGGTCAGCCAAGCTTGTTTTCTTCCCCTTAGGCTTATTTTTTGGCACATGGGGATGGCCTGCTGTCTTCCACCAGGATTTCCTTCTTGAAAAGTGTCTAGCTGTTTTGGGCTCCTTTGCCCTCTAGGACTGCCGCTCACAGAACTTTATCAATCAGTCTTCTAATCACTCCAAAGTCTTCCTTATAGAAGTCCCTCCTTGCTTCTCCAAGAACTGAGAATTCTATAATCTTGTCATCACTGTGCCCCAGGCATCCTCCAGCACTCACATCTCCCATTAGACTTTCTCTTTTCACAAACAGCAGGTGCAGTAGGCCACCTTTCCTAGTGGGTTCACTTACAAGTTGTGTCAGGAAGTTGTCTTCTACACACTCCAGGATATCTTAGACTGTTTGCTTTCCACTCTGTTATACTTTCAGCAGACAGCTGATAAGTTGAACTCTCCCACAAGAACAAGAGCTAGCAATCGTGAGACTTCTCCCAGTTGCTTGTAGAATATCTCAACAGTCTCCTCTTCCTGGCTGGGTGGTCTATAGCAGACTCCCACCATGATATCTGCCTTATTGGATGTTCCACTTCATACTGGACTGTGTAGGAAAATAATTTATTCAGCCTTTGAGTTCAAAGAAGCTTGGGTGATAGCTCTCCCACTCATCTCAAACACAGAGAGAACTGGATTTGGTCTTTTGAAAAATTAAGAAAGTGGAACAAATCATGAGTTAAACTGATACCTGTAACAGACAATAGATCTCACCAATATTTTGCCATTTATGCCTATTACTAGTCTTCCACTGATCCCCCGGAAACAGTTATCTACGTTGAAGGAGGGATGGTTGCCAAAGGAGTTTTCTCTGCAGAAGATCACCGCTTCTCACTTCTGGTGCAATGGAGTCCAACTTGCACATCTGGGAAAGTCCAGTATTATCTGTTCTGCCAGATTTTCATGAAAACTTTAAGATGACTGAATAAATGATTTGGAGCAGAAACATTTACTATCATTTCACATATTTTGCAAGCACACTAGAAATCTACTTCGTGAGCGATATGAACCTCATACAGATTCTCATGGAAATATGCTGTGAGCGTTATTAGGGTAAATCATCCTATTAAAAATCATAAAACAAGGGACAATATAATGGCAGGTCATCAGAATATGTACAAAAAAGTACAAAATTATTAGCACCAAGGATAAAAAGTACAAGGGAAATAGGCATCACAGTGTTAGAAGGCAGCAAAAGAATTTTGTTACCATGAGTTCATAACTTTACAAAATATTCCT
Organism: Neomorphus geoffroyi; assembly: GCA_033558235.1. Lineage (NCBI taxonomy): Eukaryota > Metazoa > Chordata > Aves > Cuculiformes > Neomorphidae > Neomorphus > Neomorphus geoffroyi. The sequence goes on from JAUMJM010000002.1 coordinate 27,465,894, forward strand.
ACAGATATTTGGCATATATTTTTCTTATCTAATCTATGCCCAAATATCCCTTGTACATTTCTGTAAGAATTCTTGGAGAGGTTGACTTATTGAGGGAAAATTGCGAAGTATTTTAATCAAATCACAGTTTTCAGTTGGTTGAAAAACATATCACAAACAGGTAAAATTTGAAAAACGGTCAACAAATAACTAGATATAATTGAGTAAAGACAGCAAATTGTGGTATCTTCCATGCCTTATGACAGTATTATGCCAATTGTAATTTAAATATACTTGATTATGATTGTGCTTTATTGCAGGACTCACTTAGGAGTTTTTCTAGCAGGACATCTGTTAGAAAATGCCAGGTTTTCACAACAAAAAAATTTTAATGCATTGGGTTTTAATACTTATGCCAAAATATATCTAAAAGTAAGGATAGAAAAGGATATCACAGGGAAATCTGTCTCTATCCACTGCCATGAAAAAGCTGTGTTACTTCTTAAATAGAAGTTAGAGTATTTTTATTAAACTTCTGTCTGTTCAGAATGTTCAGGTTTATTGCTCTTACTTTATTATATAAAGATTTTATTTTTAACTGGTGTACCTCATTGTTATGTTAATACCATCTTTCTTATATTCAGTTTTATATAACTTTGATTTTTTCTTTACATTATATTATTTCTCTGGAACAGTTAGTGTCTTGCTAAAATGACTATTTAATCATTGCTGTTTAGTTTATTATTTTCATATCACTGTGATGACTCCTCAGGGAAGTCAACACCTGTCAGATGTTCACTTTTCTAACATTTGCTTGTGTATTATTGCAGACATTAAATTTTAAAGTGGGACAATAGCGTTTAATCTCAGTATTTTCTGCTTTATAAGCACAAGACTTCATCTAAAGTTTCTACTTCATCATACCTAGTTTTGAGTTACTGTGATATTACAGGAGTTCTGAAACAAGTATAAAAAATAATAAAGCTAGAATCCTCTAGTAGAATAATTATTTGCGATAATACTTTCGTTAATGCTGGGCACATACCTTCTTTAGGGAAACAACCCTTTAAAAAAATCTGTTTCAATTCCTTTAGATCTAATTTAAATTTTGACTAGAAGACTGCAGGAATGCATTCCAATGTATTAATTTTGGGACGAAACAAACTGTCCTTACACCACTCAGGTAATATGCTTCTGCTGTTAAATTTTGTTCTTAGGATGTGACAAAAGGCTTAGGATGTGAAGTGGTTGGTGCTCCCAGAAATGAAGCCATTAACAAGGCCCTTGAGCATACTGTTGAGGGACCCAGGAGCAGTTCTGCTTACAGACATAATGCCTCAAGCAGTAAAATTAACCACAAAAATTTCCTCAGAGAAGGTTATATCAAATGTCTTTGGAAAAAAGTTTGAATTCTAAATGCCTGATTTGTTAATAGGAAAGAAGTTATAATCACTGACTATATCACTGACTAATTTGACTTCTTGCATCAAAAGCAGGATGGAAGCGGTTTGCTTCTTTGCTGTTTCTGTACTTATGGTTAGTTGTACCATAAACAGATGCAAATGCCATAGTATTTAACACCGAAACCACAGTATGAAAAGGATACGATAAAATAACGTACTGCATCATTTGCACTGAAGTCTATACAGTAAAAATCTGATACACATCCATTTGTCTGCTGATTCACACAACCCTTCAATGAGAAAAAGAGATTTGCACTTGTCCCAGCAAAGACCGTCTTCTGAGGCAATACACTGGTGGTAAGATGGACGAGTGCCACTCGTTCTCTATCTATACCTCAGTTTGGATGTTATTAGAGACGAGGTACTCTGAATTTCTAATACATGGGAGAAAAGTAATTCATGGGAGCACAAGAGGTGGAGAAGAAGATCAGGTGATGAAGTTTTCCCCCTGATACATCACTAGATTTCAAGAAGTTGGGAACATTTTCACATCCTTAGAGTAGAGGACAAATCTAACCTGCTTGCCCTCACAGTGCTACAGATCTGTCAAGCCTCGCATATTATGTTTTGTTCTGGTACATTTCGATTCTAACTCATGCTTTCCAAGTATCTTCAGCACATACATTGACCACATTGTTTCTTGGTTTCTGGGCCCCTTGTCATTGCATAAGGTAAACTGACAGATACAAATATAGACACTTGTCATTTGCTAGTTCTTTCACAACTAGTGAAGTCACAAAAGTGGTCTAAAACCTTTTCCCTAAAATCTTAGGAAATGGGAATTTAAGGCAAAACCTTAATACCACATCAGACAAAATCTAATCATAGTCCTCCATTATCAAATGTTGCAGTTGGACAGGGCTAGCATCTTATTGGAAAGGAGCTACATCTGATACTGGCTGTTGTCTTAGAAAGCAGGTCTGTCCCAGCCACTCCAATTTCAAATTGGCATGGTTAGCAAGGACTCATTTCTACATATTGAGTGTATGTGTAGTAGAAATATATGTCTTTACTGAAATGAAAGTGTTTTATATAGAGAAATCCATGGACTTGGAAGAACTAGGGCAGTGTAGGGGCTCACAGCGGGCCATGGATCCTGAAGAGGAGACAGTTAGCTTTGACCTTGGTGATATCAAAGAATTCCTGTGAGAAGAAGGCCTGGAGAAAGAAGAAAGGAAGGACTGTAGGGGTGCAGGCTTCAGGAACAGGAGAGCATGGGGGAGGAAGCTGGCACAGACGAATGTTAAGCAAACGGGGTTGAATATTAGCCAATAACATGCCTGCGTGTACTATGTAGACCATATAAAAGGTAGCCAACTTTTTAATAAAGTGGTGCTTACTTTTGATCTGCAAAATAGGAATTATTGTCGTTCTTTGTCCGTCTCAACCATGACAGGGCAGGAGTTGTCTAATTACCTGCTCAGAAAACTGTTCACCCAATGTACCTCATGAAATAAATCCTGCATGGTGCCCTGACAGGAAGACTCACATTTAACTCTCCCTCACTAGATGTAAAAGCAGCTCCTGGCTGAAACAGCAACTACGCATTTTGTTACAGACAGCTTTGATACTTTTAGATGTTTCCAGGTGAGAAAGAGGCAGACATGAGAAGGCATAAGGAAAATAGTCTTTTAGATATGATGCAGCTTCACAGAGAGGCTCTTGTTTTATAGAGGCAGCCAAATAACTTCCCAGTCTCTAGTGCATGCCTATAACTTCAATATAAATTTGCAGCCAAAATGATTTCCAGCAATTATTTCTCTAATTTTTCAAACAGGTAAATTTCCAGACTAGCTGAGAATACATGAAATGTAACAGTTATTTCAACATTTTCCATGGAAAGAAAATAGAGTCCTCTCACTTTATTTCTTTGTTTCTACTCCACTCCATCAGGCAAAGTCTCAGTTGGAGTATTCAGTACTCTTCCATTCAGTGAATTATCCCAGATTAGGTGGGACATTCAATCATAACTCAGGTGAAATTATGTATTTGCAGGAGGACACTAAAAAAATAATAACGCTGCAATTGTTAAAAAAACCTTATCTTGTAGCAATGGCATTCTTAGAAAGTGCCATTGACTTTTAAAGAGGTTTAAACTCTTAAATGAGTAACTATTTTTGAAAAGAGGACATGGACTTCTAATCGACTCAGCTATATTAAGAAATTGTAGTCTGAGTTAAGCTAGATATCCTTTTTTTTTTTTTTTTGGTAATTGACCAGCTTCTCAGTTTAAGACATACACCTCTTGGGTTTGGACTGAATATTTTATGTACAGCATTGTTGTGAGCCCATTAATCATCATTTTTGCTCATATGCTCCTGTTTGGAAAGAATGAGCCTGTAATTGAAAAGGCAGATTTAGTGTTTATATTGGTAATAACAGTTTCATTGCCATAGTCCCCAAAAAGAATTTGAACATTATAGTGAATCATATCTCATTGATAAGCAAATGGAAGGGAAGTCAAGCTTTCTCATTATCAGGCCCCTGTGAGCAAAGTCATTTGTTTTTTGAGCAGTCTTCTATTGTATTGTAACAATTACTTTTACTCCCAGATGTGATAACTCTTTGGAACAATACCTGGGAGACACATGTGATCTATATTAGCAGAGGAGCTGGCTGATAAACTAATATTTGCTACTCACCTGATATTTCAATGTTGTGGGTTTGATCGGGTTGTTTTCCTTCTAATGGTGAAAGCCGTGGACTCCAATTCAAATAATTTAATTCAGAAGAGTGTATTACTTAAATTCAAGATGAAGTTTGAGATTATAAATTTCTTTTATAAACTTCTGTTGGAAATATAATTCTGTGCTTTAGCCGTTTTTAGCTAGCTAAAGCTAATTTGAATAGACTTGTTATACCAGCAGGTATGTATACGCATATATTATTCTAAGATACCTTTTTAGGTTAAAAACTCTCAGTAAACTCCTGAATCTCACTGGATTAAGAGAATGGAAGGTATGGATAAGTGCTACAGTAAGACAGTCGTCATTTATCATAAATTACAGATAGAATTTAAAGAGAAAACTTGTGATATACAAGATGGATGGATCATCCTGAGAAGTTATAAATTTCAAACATCCCGAAAATAACACACTTCCACAAAGTGATTTTGTTACTTTTCCATATGCTATGTGCAGATTAAATGCTTTTTTACACCTCAACTAGCAAAATGTACTTTTAGTTACAGGCTTAGGGAGTGTTTGCTGAAGCAGCATGGACTTTAAAACAACTTGGTAACTAGGATTATGCTTGAGTGATTTTTTTTTGGCTCAAACTGTACTTGTTATTGGTAAAAACCCTTATTGTAATGTAAAGTAACAGTTCCTTTATACAGTTGCACCAGGCTAGCCAGGTATCTCATTAATTCAGAGTCAAGAATTACAAAGGTAAATGAAGAAATAAAAATCATATATAACTTTAAAGCTTCTATGTGTTCATATTCAAAAAAACTACCCAAACAGATTCTGGTGTGAATCTCTATTTTGCTGAGCCTTCCTCTCTTATTATTCATTGTACAGGTAAAAGTGGGCCGCCTGACTTCAGACATTGATCAATATGCCAATATACTTAATGAAAAACTCTTGTGTCCTGAATATTAAATAAAATTATCCTAACAAAGAAGGGAACAAAAGATTATACTGCTATACAACTCTGCGGTTCTAAAGAACTTAAAGGCCTTTTTTTTGTTCTTTTTCCTGGGAGAAAAAAAAAATTAATAAAAAAAGAAAAATCTGTTATGCACCCAGCGTTTCCTTTTGTTACCTTTATCTGCCCACAGGATCAAGAAGCAGACACAGTCTCTCATTAGTCACTGTTATCTGGCCTGCAGAACAGCACTGTATTTCAAGGCATGGACACAGAAACCGCTCTGATAAGTAACCAGAGAGTTCTGCCTCTTCCATATCCACCAAGTTGTTTTAGGCAACCAAGCTTTTATATCTATTCATGGTCACTAAATGACCTCTCTGCATGTTTCTGGCAGGTATCCCACGCATCTGCATAAGGGGTTTTTTTTGGTGCTGTCCAGTTCTTACCATACTGCCCTGGGCACTGAAGGTACGAAAGACAAATACTGAAATGCTCTTTGTATATGAGTATTCGAGCTGTGTCGTATTTTGGGCATCACTAGGATTCCTCTCTTCTAACAGCTACCAGTTGGAGTTTTATATGTCTAGATCAGGGGTACCAAATTCCAAATCTGGCCCTCCACCTTGTTTTATCCAGCCCAGCACCTTATTTCTACCCGGCAGCAGCACCGAGCTCCTTGCCCCTAAGCTCCTGCCAGCGCGCTGGTCTGGTGTGCAGCATGTGTGACGCGCATTATGCTGCAGGAGCAGGAGGATGGCAGGAGCTGCGAGTTTGACACCCCTGGTCTGGGTAATGCATCTGCACACTGGGCAGCATAGATGAGTTTTTTAAGAGCTTCGCATGAGGCTGCTTCCTTTCAGAATGCTTTGTGCTGCCACGTCCTGAAAACAGACAGTCGCATATCCCAGGGAGAAGCCAATAAATCCATATGTCGCACCTTTTCTTATTTTTGCCCCAGAGGGCACTGCACAAAGCCATGCTTCAGTTGCCCTTGTTGATTTTGTGACCTTGCTGCAGAGGGCTCATCACTTGCTGACAGGCACCTTTACACATTTCCCAACACTGAGGCTCAGCAACAATCCTGCCAAATCTGATCCCTTTTTCTTGGCAACTGTCAGGACCAGCAGCTCTTTTCAGCCTTCACACTTCTTTCTCTTCCAGGCAAGCTTAACATTGTGACTTTCCCATTTCACCAATAATCCTCTTAAAATCCCCATCTATTTCACACTTTTTCTCCTCTAATCACTACCAAAAGAGGAAACACTCCCCATCCCGCGTGGCAAAAGGTCTAAGGGCCACACAGCACTTGTAACCATGTACAATGTGACTGTGGCAAGTAGGAAAGGAGAGATTAATTGTTCCATGAAAGAAAATACACGTTCATCCTGATGCTATTTTGTCTCACGCTAGGATGCATACTTCAGCCTCCACCTGCCCTAAGTTATATACCAACTGCGAAAGAATATATACATATTTCCCCCGCAAGCATATAGTCTTTTGAAAATTGTCCAATTCCTGTTTCTTGCCTACCTTTAATAAACTCAGTAAATTGTTTAAAAGTAAGTCTCTGAACTGAATTTATTTCATACCTTAAAAATTAGATTACATACAATTTGATAAGACAAAGCTGCTCTGTCCATCTAAGATTTACAATTTAATTCTACCTTTTTACGCAGTCAGAAAATGATGAACCTGCAAACCAAAATAACATCATGGAGAGCAGCATTCATTTATCGATCAGACTTAGGTAGTATGTAGGTATGTTGAGAAGCACTTACAAATGAAGTCAAAGAAGTGTTGTGAAGAAATCCCAAGGTTCCCTCCCAAAAACAGCACTGATGGGAGAGTGATTATACATATTTTTGTAAGACACTGCATATTACAAGTATTCTGCCCAATATGGGATTAGAATTTTTTACTCTTGCATCGTATTTATTCACTCTCTGATCGAGATACTGCATAAAGAATGGTCACTCGATGTCTATAAAAACAGTACAAGTGTTACACTACTTTCATTTCAAGAAATGTATCTCACTGCTGCTATAAGGTGAGAAAGTTTTTCATCTGTATAAGATCCAAAAATATCTATTTTCAGAAATACTTGCTAACAAAAAAAAAAATAGGATCATGACAATCCTGAGCTGTGTTTCTAGCCACAAAAGTTCCTCTGCCTGTGTAAGGAGCTGAGCTGCAAAACTTACTAAGAGGAATAAGCGTCTTTCTAAACTACTAGGTCAGGTTTGACACCTAAAAAGGTAGTCCAGACAGATCTTCAGGGGAACTGGGAAGGAAGTCAACATTTGATCCTCTTATGGAAGCAAAATAACAGCGACTCCTTCCAACAGTGAAAAAATCTTCTTTTTGGTGGATCCTCAAAGTGGATAATCCTCAGCTAATCTAAGAGATTCATCTTTAAAGCACACCAAGAGAAAAAATCTACACTAAAAAAACATCCTCTGGTAAAGTGTACCAATCAGGGAAGCCTAAGCCTGCAAACATATTATAATTACAAAAGGAATATGGCTAAATGCTGGTACTAGAGGCTACCTGTAAGTAATTGCTGTAATTTGTATTCAGGGGAATTCAGCATTTCAAGTAGCCATAAAATAGAGCTGTAATACTTTTACAGCAATTAAGACCATGTAAACAGCCTACATAAAATGCTGGAAAAAAACCAAAGGTTTTCTTTCAGCAATGTGCACCCTGAATTTGAGCACAGTTAAGACAATTTCTTTAAATAAGTACCGGAACAATGTCAGTGTCATTGTTCCTTTCTGAGGGACTCCATTAAAAACCATAATTGTGAATAAAGGAATAGAAGTACTGGTCTGCATCACCCGACTCAATGTGAACTGATACCATGCCACTGACAACATGATGCATTTATTGTTCTCACCTTGAATTCTGCAAATTGGCTAGGTTATAATTGGCTACTGCTTATTGACTATAATTTTGTATTACTTTCTTCAATAATTCTGTTCCTCAGGAGTACAAGCAGGGAATAGTTATTGGATGTTCATGATGTTCCAAATAGTTCTTTAAAGTCTTCCAAAAAATTAGCAAACATTTCATTCCACTGACTTAGTACATATGATACAAAAACATTGATTCAGGAAACTAATTTTCACAAACAGTTTTCTCTTTGCTCTTTTAGTATTTATCAATACTTAGCAATGAAAACATGGAGTTTTAAATTTATTTTTATTTCAGATTCATAGCACAATTTTAGTCCTTATTATAGAAGACCTTAAGAATTACTTTAAAGTAAATATTCCAGCACATATTCTTCATTTATATGTCAATATTCACTAATATTGTGGATACAAAACCACCTCTTTTCTCTTGTGAATCCCTTGTGCAGTACCCTACAGACCTGACTAGTCTGCAGAGCAGTTACCAGAATCTTTTCTACTCGCTTTATACTACAGCTCTTCTGGGAGCAGTTAGCTACCAGCTTTTCTTTCACGCTTGAATGCAAATGAAATAGCAAAACTACTAGAAGTGTAAACCATGCAATTCAGCTGCCTTGCCTAATAACAACATTGCCAATTATTATATGATGTCATTCCTAGTATCTTTTTAGACGGTGAACTTTTGGGACAAATTTTATTATTAAAATGCCTAATGAAATCATCTTCAAAAGAACAATTTTCCTTTGTTTGTATTAGATGGCTAGTAATACATTTTTGTACCTGACATATGTCTGCATAAATTTTACATGGTAAGGTTAGTAACTTAATCAAAAAAGGACCATTCATATATTTTTAAGGAGTAACTCACACTCACTGGAAAAAAAAATTGTTTGTCAGCTATGGGAAAAGTAATATGAATTCTCTCTCTCACACACACACACCCGTGTTTATACTAATATATTTTTTTCCTTATTATTTGATAACATGACAGCAGTTTGCTGTTGTTCCGAGCTTTTATTTCCCTGACAGCTTGGCTTTCTTATCTGGTTACCTTAAAAGTGAAGAAATGGTTTCCAGCTCAGCCTAGGACTAGTTTGAAGTCCCCAATCGTACTGATTCTACCCAGCTCTTCAGGTAGTCCCTTTTGACAGAAACTGAATTCCCATTCACATAAGTGCAATACATTTAATTAGCCAAATACCAGGGAAATTCATTTCAGCAAGATTTGGCACCGGAGAACACAACTGCATTCATTGTTCAGAGATAAAGGACTACTGAGGACAACTGTGCCCGTAGATTACAACACCTTCACAGGCTCAAGCATGAACGCCTCCAGCAGTCTTTCATCCCTTCCTGTTCCACATTGGAAAGGAAAATGCAATAACATCATTCCATGAGGAAGGCATATAGCATGTGCAGTTGGCTTGCAAAAGGTGTAAGATCATTTCAGAGCGTATTCAGGTATTCCAGTCACATTATCTGATGAGGTGATTTCTGTAGAGGCTAAAGACCACTTGGAGAAGACCTCTAGGCACAACGGCACAGAAACTGACTCTAAAAGCTAAGGGTTCGAGCAGAGAGAGCAGGACAATGGGGTCAGAACTGCTGGGCAGATGAAAGATGACTTTGGACTTGACTCTTGAGCCATCCTTTCCCATTAAAACTTGAGTTTCCCTCCCGGGGTAGCCAGCTGACACATGTCAAAGTGGAACCCATTTCCTTCTCCTAATTTAGGCAGTGTGGATGAACTCATTAAACAGGGAGATCATGACTGTCCACACGAATCGGTTGTCTGTATAGGCTCCTACTATTGCAGCCTACAAAATATTTAGAATGAAAAAGAAAAGTACGATCTAGGATATGAAGTGGTCTGCTTCCCTTCCCTCTCCTTCCGTTGATCAAAAAGCTGAAATTTTAAATAGGGTTTGGGGAATGATTGACCAAATTATAAAAGGCTTGTGGTTTTAGCTCAACATCTGTTGCTTCCTTTGAGAGGTTTGGGGAGTTGTCAAGGGTTTTATTTTTTTAATTGAGCAGTTTAATTTTTTTTAAAAATTGCTATTGCTTGAGGATATTGGTATAATTGAACACATTAAGATGGTATAATGGCCAGACACTGCATTGCTACTTCATAGAAGAACAGGACACAGCTGCCTGTGCTTTGTGCAAGCAAAGCACTGAAAATAATAGCTTTGCGATGAAAGCACATTGAGCTGTTAATCACTTTCTAATATTCTCTGCACAGAAATATTCTTGAGATTTCTCAAATTAAACACAAGAGGCAAGAGACGACGTCATTTTTTTAGTGGCCATGTGACAACTTTTGCCATCTAACCATATATGTCTAGAAGTTGCTCTACTTGAATCCACAGTAGAAAGAATACCTAGTCTTTCCCTGTTTGACGTATCTGTCAAACCCATAATTTTCATTCCGGAAGAGTAAGTCCCAAATAGTACAGAACACGATGATTTAGGTGTGCTAGTGTTAAAATGATAACTTATTTGGATGACTCCAGTTATTGGGGAAAGTACAAAGGTATAATATGAAATATGCATCCCAGAAGAAACAATTGAAGAAAAAAGTTTTAAAAAATCAAAAGGTCTGAATAGATTCGAAGACAAGAAAGTACAATTTCTCTCTATGGCTCTACTGTGAAATATTTCAAACATGAAGCCTTTTCCAGATAATTTAACTTTCTTTAAGAGAGTTAAGGCAGCATTCATCTTGCATTGATCAGTCCCTTGAGTGTATTTAAAAAAAAAGAATGGTTTGGACAAAGAGGAAAAATAAAGCTTTCTGTGAAGGACAAGCATTCATTAACATATACCTGTTTATTGGAATAATCTGGAGGCTTAAGATAAAGAATATTAGAAAAGCCCTACTGAATCAGGCCAATGGTCCATCCTACTCCCTGTTTAATTTCTGGCAGTGGCAACAGCAGGTACTATTCAATGAAAGCATGCAAGCCTGCCCACTCTCTGTCGTCTATCCCCTCCACATATTGCCAGCACCCACAGCGTGGGTATGTTTGTTTAAGTGAGACTTATTAAAGGGTACTCTCCCTGCTTACTCTCTACTACATGTGAATATCCCAATCTTGTTTTTTCTCAGCCTGCCGATAAAGCCTCCTTTCTTATCCTCCCACTGCATGAAGTTCCTGAAGCTCACTGCTGGATGAGGGTGGTACTTTTTCTTATCTATCCTGAACTGATCTGCTAGTTTCCTCAAGTGGCCCCTGGCTGTAGTGCTGTGGGATTTGGTCAACCTCAGCTCAGCATTCATTATTGCCCGTGTGGTGTTACAGCCTCAGCCACATGGCCTCTCCTCAGGCCTCTCTGCTCTTAACGGAGCCCCCTCATCCTCCGAACACAGCAGTTCCAAACTCTTAACCAATTTAGCTGGTCTTCTCTACCTTCTTCATCTCTGCTACATCCGTCTTTCAGTCACAGACAGCAACCATGCTGGCATACCCAGCACCTGGGTGAGGGCCAGCAGGCAGGTAGTATTACTTGTGGAACAGCACCAAGCTGGGAGGAAGCAACACTAAGTCCCTTGCAGCATGCTTCATCACAACCCTTGCGGTCACCAGACTGTCAAGTGAAAAGGAAAGGGAAATACTCTTTGAAGAAATAAGCATATTTTCCTATTTTATTATGTAAAATAATTTTAAGGACAGAGCTGTACAGATTCCCCGTCCTTTTCTAATGAGTCGTAAATGCTAGACTTTAACACGGGTTGTCTATGTGCATTGTGTGTTGCTATTTCATGACCCTCAAAAGTTTTCCTGCTGTTTTGATCCTGAAAATATGATGAGATGAAGTGAGAGAAAATATCTCAAATTAAAACTTTGCATATCCAAGCTTGTTTTGCCTGCGGAGTGAATACCATTTCAACTCCGCAGCTTTCTGTTACACTCCCATTTGACACATTTCCTGTAGAAAGTCGGATGATTAACCTCATATAAGCCTGTTCTCATAACATAGCCTCTCAGCTTGCTATCATCCCTTACCTCCAGTGTTAGTAAGATAAATTCATTTGGGGCAAAAAAGTCAAGTCCACCAGTATGGTGTCTTTTCTGACATTGTTATTTTCAAGTCTTAGCTTGCCCTTCTTTACAGTAGGTTCTAAAGAATATACTAAAGTAATATTATGAACTTTTCCAAAAAATTACAAATTAAATCGACTAGCACACAATCATTTGCAAATTATTCAAATGCATTTGTAATACATGGTTTGAAATTCATGCTGCATTACTCAGTCACCCAGCTTATTCATACGGGAGTAATGAAACTATCATCTGACTTGCATATTAACTAGTCCAACACAGATCAAAGTATACATCTGACTTTCACCCAGCATTTCTAAATCGAGCTATAAGTTTCAAGATTCTGACCAATTTAATAGGAAGGTGATTTGCAAAATGAGCCACCAGAGCCCTGTTTGTAAAGTTTTATAGTGTGCATGTAATTAAAAATTTGCTCCCAGTTTTGAGCATTCATGCTTCAAAAATGTGTTTTCCACACTTTTTATTAAAAAAAATATTAAACATTTTTGGACAAAAGCTATTATAGTCAAATTAAGACCAGCTTTCAATTCAAAATCCACCGGGCATATTATAATAATTCTGAAGTATAATTGAAATTTTGTTTTCTTGTAGAACTTAAGTTTCATACTTAATTTGAAGTAGGATATTTTCCATGTTGATGAGCACACAAAGAGTGATTAACACATTTGAACGAAGGTGAAGAAATGATCGATCTTTATGTTTTTTTTCAAATTCAGAACTTGGGTCAGACTCTCCACAGACTTTCTGAACAACTGCTATGTGTTATGTGTCAGCCAGCTTACGTTTGCCTTACTGTAGGATATAACCTTCACCCAGAGACAACTCATGCATGCAGGCCATTTCTGGAAGGTGTCCAATGACAATATCTGATTCAAAGTAGAATGCACAAGAGAATTTGTAAATATACACAGATAATCAAAAGGCATTTAGGCTTTACACATTTTTTGGCTGTTCAAACATTTCAGACATTCCTTAAAATGACAACATAAATGCAAAACAACTGCTGAGTCACCTTGTTAAAAGACTAGTAGAACTGTATTTTGCTACTGCACTTAGACTGTAGCATTGTATTCCAAATGTTTGTTTCCCTCCACTTTCATTTAGTGAAGCTGATATCAATATTTCCATCCAAAACATGTGATGGATCTGGGAAAAAACAAACAAACAAACAAACAAAACCCAAAGAAACCCTGACCACCCTATGAGATCTCAGTGTAGCAGTTCCCAATTTATGGTTTACAGGGCACCATTTTTCTTGCAAGATCTTCTGATGATAGTGTCAACTAAAGGAAATTAAATGGCAGAATACAAAGCCAATAACATTTCTGAGTGTAACTGGCTCAGTATTGTTGCTGGTGAAACAAAGGAGCATAAGAACGCTGTTGCAGGGAGCACTAACTCAAACACTTACCAGCTACCTCTCATGTGCAATCAGATATAGAACCACAGCATTCAAATATACTTCTTTTCTAAATGTTTTGCCATTGTAATTCACAATAATTTGATGCCAGAATACTTTACAGTGAGAAAGAAAATCACTGCTGTTAATAGTAGAGGAGAATTTAGTCATGAAAGATAAGCCAGGATATTGTGTGAAATGATGACTCAAAATCAAAGGCAACACTATTTATATCAAATGCATTATCAAAAATCTCTCTTCTCTAATTCTTCCTTTTGTTTTGCAATGTATCTTTAATAAACTGAAAGGTATGTTTAATTCTTGCAGGAGTGGGTGGACAGAGGCAAACACGAAAGACACAGCACAACATTTTGGAGAGGAGAGAGAGAACTTCTGAGATTTAATAACAAACCAAAGCAATCGCCTCCATATCCTCCACTGAGGATATCTGAAATTTCAGCCCACGATTGTAGTTGTGCTTCTATGCCAAAACTGATCCCAAAGCTGGGCTTTTTTTCTAAATTATTGCTATGAATAAATGCTGTACTTGCTGTAGAAGAAATAACTCATCTATGTATGGGTCAAGCTCTATCTGCTAGTGGAGACTGCATGGTAGATAAGTAACAGACAAGACTGATAAGAGCCTTGTTTTGGTTCTACCTCATATTTAACAGGGATAATGAAGAATGTCACCATCCCTTTGTAAGTAGGCACACAGCTGCACTTCTGCATTTTATTCAACTAGCTAGTTATGACATTAGCATGGACTTACACAACAAATAAGTAGAAGGGGTTGTCCTAGACAAGTTTCAAAATGCAGAACAGCAGAGAAAACCAACTCTAAATGAGGAATTTTTCTTTGCTAATACAGATATTGAAGTTATCTCCTATTTGTTAAAGAAAAACACCACTTTTATTCAGTCTGCTTGGCCAACAAGACCAAAAATTTTGTGGTCATAATTTCTAACTTTTTAAATAAAAAAAAAGATTGTATACTTCTGTGCATGCAAAGCCTGAACATGCCAGTTTCCAACAGACTTTTCATATTTTTTCCTTTTTTTTGGTGTCCAGATTCCCTTAAGTCACAGTTTCAAGTCAGACAGGTTTTACTTATGTGTTATTAAAACAAACAAAAAAAAATCTCAAGTTATGCCTCTTTAAAAAAGGGTGCCCAGGCAGCAAAGAGGATTATCTCACTGCTTCGTGCAGACTGCTGTGCTTTGATTCAAAAAGAATATAGTAGATTGCAACTCTGAGTTTAATTGATCATACAAATCGCAAGGAACCTTTCCGAGAGAAGACAGTGTTCAAAACCCGTATTTTGACAAACAGATCTGGCACCTGCAGCATAAGAAGAGACCAAGTAGCTTCTGAGCAGCAAGGAAACAAAGAACTATAGCTTAGAAGTGATGAAGAAAAGATTTTCCTGGAGACCTGACTTGTGTCTATTCTTTTTTAAAAGGCTGCCACACACATCACGAGTCTGAAAGAAAGCATCCATCCTGTAAGTGTCCTGACACAGAAGCAAGAGGCCTAAAAGAAGCTTACTTAAAACCTCTTTTTATTTTCCAGACTTGCCCTGCAGAATGGGTTCTGCATTTTCAGTTTTAACTTAGTTTGAATTCAAATCAAAACTAGCTTTAGAGACTTAAAGCCTCCCTGTGATTTTTGAGGAGGCAAACTTATCTCCAGTCTTTGGAAGACATCATGAAGTAGTCATGCACTTTGAGTGAGAAAGTTATTGGAAAACACATTACTAGGAGCAGGTGGTGGTACGCTAGAAGCTTCTTTCACTGTGGTATGCTCTGTATTGGGACACTTATAATATAGATATCCCCTCTTGCATGCTCTGAATCTTATCTCCATTCTTACATAGCAGGATTAACAAGAGAAGTTCAATCACTGATGAGGATCTCCAGCCTAATGGCTGAGGTCTTCTGCCTTGAAAAAGACATAGAATATGTGTTATAACACCAAGTTAGAATACTTTAAAAAATAACACCTGCAAGCCTATAAAGTAAGAGGAGATTAAAATTGCAGCAGCATTGAATTTTCTGCATTGCTATTGTTGTTTACTGTTACATAGAACAAAACTACTACTGGTTTTGAATTTCCAAACACTTGTCATCCGCATATGCTTCTCAGAGTATTTTTTTAAGGCTGCGTTTTACCAGTATCTTGAAGAAACACGTACTTCAATTACAGATTCCCTAAACTACAGTTTGTTGCATTGCAGTTGGGTGGTTTTTCTGTGTGTTTGGTGTTTGGGTTTTTTGCCTCATTTTTTTTCTTGCAAATTAGCAAGCTTCTATACAGCTGTGGAAAGTGCTTCAGGAATTCACCAGATGCAGGCTTTTAGTTTAAACTTTTCTTGATCACCAGCATGCACAAACCCATTAAAAGGAGGAAAGCACTGTTCTGACAAATGGCAAGTCCGTCAGTCAAGGGTTAGTTAACTTCTGTCTATGAACAGGGTCCCTCAGGAAGATGTCCCTAAAGTCACCAGATCGACAGAAACCGCTCAGCCAGCACCCACAAAAAAAGCAACACAATTTGTATCCCACCTCCCTGCTCACTGAAAATACGCTCCTGCAAAGGGGGCTAGTGGGATAGAAATAAATAAGTATTAAATGTCAATTATATGGTATAGGTAAGAAACTGAGTAAACTGTTTTGGAGGAGGAATTCCAGTTTGGGCTTTTTTGTTTGTTTGTTTGTTTAAACATAAAGCAATGAGAATTGCTGAATTAAAGTCAATATTTCACACCATATGGGAATCTTCCATTTTCTTGCAGCAGAAGCATGGATGTGTTAAAAAAACAACCAACATGTTTTCATTAATAATAGCAAGTTAAAATATTATAAATTCAACATTTATTTTTTTCTGGACCTGATTTGTTGAAAGCTCATTGAGAGCTCCAAATGGGACTATACTACCTATGAAAACTGTGGGTTGGGTAGGTTCGTGTCGTTTGAACAAAACTCCTGCACCCAACCATTTAATGCAACAACATTGGGATTTCTATTGAAAACTGTGTTTGTGGGCTTTTTAAAAAAATGGATCTTTTTTTTAATGGAACTGCTTAATCTTTGCTGTTACCAAGTAAGAACCTTTCAAACATGTAATGTGATAGTAATACAGTATTAAAATAAGAAAGTACTAGGTACTTACTTATTTTACTAGGTGCTATGAAAAACTGTAAGGATTTCCCTACAAAAATCAGAGGGAAGGAAACCCCAAAAAACAAAAGACAAAGCATTATTTTTAAGTCATATCTGGAGTGTGAGCCTGGAGATTCTGTGCCTGGCAGCACACATGAGGGCAGAGGGTGCCTTCAGGGTGCTAATTCCCCCGCTCTGGCAACAGGCTCCAGAGACAGCGCAGCTCATCCCTAAATGAGGGGATGGGAAGGTCTATCAGGTTCCCAGATCTCACTTTGCTTTATGCAGTTATTTTTTTCACTCTCACAGACATGAGGGAAGAAATAATCACAGCTTCAGATTTCCAGTTTTATAACTTTGGATGATTATGTAATCATTTTTATCCTCTAGCCTCTTGGGATCTTTTCTTACAAAGCAATTATTTCAGAGAAATGTCACGAGTGGGGCAGGTACCTACACTACTAACAGCAGAAATGTAAGCACACAATTGCTAAGCTTCCACTGTCACACTTGTAATGACCTTGCAGCCACTCCTCCACAGTATCTCAGAGATCTGCAGGCTCTCCACGTGCCCGCCCTCAGCCGGTGCTGCCATATTGTTTAGAGCTTCCAGGAAAAAGCTACCAGAGCAAAGGCTACCCCCAGTCACACACTTGGAGAGCAAAACCAAGAGACCAGGAAAAAACTGCCAAGCCAGAAAACAGCTGTAGCTTAGAGCATTTTGTCTTTTACTTCACACAACCAGCTGATACCTGTCAGTGCTAATAAGCCCAGATGGCCCCAAGCAGCCCCACCTGGGGTCTCCCCCGCCCCCCACGCGTGGGCCTAGGATGTCTATTTAGCCTGGTTGTTGTTTGAGCTGTTTTAGAAGGTTGTTGGGTTTTGGTTTGGCTATAGTTGTTGTTTGGTCACAGGGTGTCCTGCTGCTATGTTGATATTCTCTAGCATCTACAGCTGTGCGTGGTGCTTTTTGGACCTGACCTTCACCTGTGGGTTGGTCTGCAGGCCTGATTGTACACAGCTTTGTCACTGTGGTATTTCCTTAAACTCTAGGTTTGTGGATTAATCTGTCTGATGTCTCTAGACTCATCTTGTTTATCCCTCTTAGGAGAAGGATGAACTAAAGCTGGTGAGTTCTATGCTCCTTAGCTTCTGATTTTCCTTCTCTTAAGCAGCAGCAGACGTGCTCTCACTGCTTCCTGGTGTAACCAGCTGTACACATCCTATATTTGCTACCATAGCATGTTATTTCCAGGCATGGCACAACACCTACTCCATAGACTAGAGCCTACTGTGGAGCCAGCTGTGCTACTATGATACGAAGGTGGTTTTGTTACTATTTAGTTGGGGGAGACTTGAGGGGAGGGCTATATATATTTTTTTTACCTCCTTCATTTCTTTATACAACACGTTGTAGTCAGACAAATTCTACTGAGAGGGTGTGCTTATATATATACACACACTTTAAAAAAAACCTCTTTCTATGACCTTTTTAAATAACTTGGAATTTCAGATTCTAATGGTTGAGAACAGCTCATGCATTTATACTGCTTCATGGAGCTAAATAAGAGTATCTTAATAGTTATTGGGGAAAAAAAACTGTGTATCAATGAACAATAAGTGTGCAGGGGACAACTGCTATAAAGATAGATCAGGCTGTCTCAATTATTAGTAATTTCTAGCTGGGTCTACAATGATAGGAGAAAAAAAAGTCATCTTTGTATCAGACCGCAAACAGGACAAATACTAAAATGTTATCATGGCAATTGCCAGAAAATATTTTACGAGCCTCGGTTGTCTAAGTATGTGCAGTATACTCAGCACTTTAGAGTCTTCCTAACAATCGTTCCTTCTGGTAGTGTTTCTAATATGTCTTGATTTTTGAAAAGGGCCTTGAGTGTGCCGCAGCAAGATGAATCCTGGTAACAAGGTACTTCTGTCCAAAGCACTTAGTTACCAAGAAAGATAAACTCTAATCATATGGTCGTATGTAATAAGACCATGAATTAATTCCATAATTTTAATAAACACTCTCTGCTGCATCAACAGTTGAACAAAAGTTTCAAATTGTATCATTACATAGCTTTAAGTTATTTATAACATATGGCAACAGATTTCTCATATCATACTGGGCAGCTAGCCCTTACTGATTTGTCCAAATCTGGTCCCAAGGCTGCCAGCTAGAGCTTTTCTGCAGTCTGCGTAGCTCTACAACATCTGCTTGGACTATCTTCAATATTGGCAGAAGTTAGTCCTTTACCATTTTATTAAATTCTTCAAGGCAAGTGTTTAGCATTTCTTCTGGTCCAGATGGAGCTTAAAGTGATTTAATATCCATCACACTGAAATCTCATTCATTTGATAGACTTTCCAATGTAATGACCAACATATGAGGCACATTGTGATTTTTTTGTCTGTGTCTGTTGCTACTTCAGCATGGCTGGTTAATGGAACCCAAAATGTTCTTTGCTTCTCTGCACCAAACTGCAGAAGTCCTTCCACACCTCAATTTATTTGCCCAGCTAAGTGAACAACATAGCTGTAGTGTTCAGCAAGGCTCCTAGGGGGCAAGTAAGCTTCCCTGGGCAAGTAGAGATGATGAATTGATACCCCACTTAGTTTTCTTAATATGATGTCGGTAAAAACTCTGCTTTATCTTTTATCTGTTTCAGTCCTGCAGCACCAAACTCAGTCCCCTTAGATACTTAATGCTGTCACAGGCTAATTCAGTCACAAAGGAACATTTTAGCTGGACAATGCTTGTCTTCTGCCTCTGAAAGCTGGTGCAGTTGATGGAAACCACCTGTCTGTACCCAGGTAAATTCTCAGGCAAACAGAACTGTTAATCTTGCATTTTCATAGGATGAAACATTTCTTCCTTCTTAAAATTAAGCAATCCACGTAACTGCAAGTATATTAAGTCTATGCACAAATTCTGCTTTCAGGTGCTGAATCTGAAAATGCCTCTACAGTTTCAAGTGCAATGAGTTCCCATGTGTGTCAGACTAAGTGAGAGCAAGATGTGTCCATTTAACTTGTACTGCTGATACATCCTACAGTGTCAGAGGGGAGGGTGCTGCTAGCCTCATCAAGATAAAATCTGAAATTTTTTGAACTAACTTTCACAGCCTCCAGCCAAATGAGCCCACTGAACCAAGTTTGAGCCTGCCTTGAGTTTTGTGCATCTCAGTGAAAGTGAATTCTCTAAGACCACAAGGAATATCAGAGCAGGTTTTTACCCTGTGAAATAAAAAATGCATATTGAAGTGAGAGAGGTTGACTATGTCACTTTAGATTAATAGCCTCCGACTGATTCAAGCTAAAATTTTGGAAGTGAAGGGCTTAAAATTAAGATACCAGAACTTGTCATACAGCCATAACTATAGCAATAACATTCTTTTATTTTTAGAATTAATCCAATACTTTTATGAATTTCTGTATGTTACCTTGGTATTCACATCTAAGGGTACATTTTCTGTGGGCAGACAGAAATATGGTACCTCATTTTTCCCAAGTGGCCTTCTTTGTGCTAACTTGGAGGTCACTCAGGTGACTCACCTTTGATAAATGAACACTAGGAAGCTCTTGCAATTCCATTCTGTTCCAGAAATGTCAGCTGCAATTTTCCATAGATTCAAGAACTCTAAATGATATTACACCTTCTGCCTGGTAAATAATTGATATATGTCTGATAAAGCAACTGGAGTAGGAAGATTTCTGTTACATGACTCTTCATGCTGCTCTATATATTCTCAGGTTTTGGCAGTGCTGAACTGATTAAGAGATATGTGTTCACAACAAGCTCAAACAAGTCATGCATTCCACACATGAAAGAAAATTAATTATGCTCTCAGAACGAAGCAATTTAGAGGGTTAATTTGCCATTGTGAGTTTTGTAATTCTGAAAAACCATTAGACCACAACAATTGTAACAGGAGATTTAATTTTTCCT
Organism: Neomorphus geoffroyi; assembly: GCA_033558235.1. Classification (NCBI taxonomy): domain Eukaryota; kingdom Metazoa; phylum Chordata; class Aves; order Cuculiformes; family Neomorphidae; genus Neomorphus; species Neomorphus geoffroyi. The sequence goes on from JAUMJM010000002.1 coordinate 27,486,418, forward strand.
AACATTTACCTAGCCTTTGTTTGTATTATACACAAAATAAAATAAATGTTGGAAGAATTAGCTTGCAGCTAATTAGAGTTCTGAAGTGTGTTATATATTGTATTCTTAATCAAATAAAAATAATGAAATTATTCCCTTAGTTTCTTAATACTTTTGCTCTAAAAATGAAATACTTCTTTGCTCTTGCAATGTAAGGAGGCATAATGAGGATTAGTACATATGCCTCTGTAGAAGATCATACTATTTCTGTACCTACAATAGATGTCTTAAACACTTTAGAGTGCCATAGCCAGAACACACATATGGTTTCATGACCTCTTTTACTTATTTTCTCTCTTTGAGATGTATTGTAGAATTTAAATTCAACACTGGAATTCTCTGGCATAGTAAGGCAGTTAAATCTAGGGGAATTACTTCTATATTAAAAATTAGTGTAGAATTAAACAGTAGTTTAAGACAAACTGTTGTCAGATTAAAATGCAAGGCTGGGCAATTCAAAATATATTTTGTCTTGTCTGGAACCCAGTTGTGTGGGTGGTAAATCTTGCAGTACTTTTATTTCTTTAAGACTTACAAGGAAGAAGCATGTATGTTGCTCAAACTGAATAGGAAATTATTATGTGCCACTTCCCAGAATGCCACTGTCACTAGCTGTGTACATTGACAGCTGTATGGATCTAAGGGATTTCCCCCAGACCAAAACTTCTGAATTATCATACTTCTCTGACTTCTGCACAGGACTGCTATGCCTCTGCTCTACTACTCCAGCACCCCAGATATATTAACTTTTTATCTAAAAAAAAAAGTTTTTCTGGAATATGTATATGGCGATCTGAAAACTCAGACAATGGTGGCTATGAAAAGCCTTTCTAGTTTCTAGTCTCAATTCAAAACACCTCATTTAAAGCAGTTATTATACTGCATGTAATGGAATTTTCAAGTTAACTTTAGATATTAATGTAAAGTGCTGAATCCTACAATTCTTTCTTACTTCTACATTTTTTCATTCATCTTCAGCCTTCACTAATCCAAATCAATGTTATTTGCACTGAGAAAGCACCTTAAGAGCTATCGACAAAAAATAAGAGAAAATGCTGTGCCAGTTCTATTCTCTTTTATGCTACTGAAAATGTGGTAACCCACCTAAATGCTGTAATGTCAACGTAGAAAAATCATCCCACTTACGAACAAAAATAATATGGTCTGAAGACTTTTATTTGCTTATATGAAGTCTGTGCTTTGTCAGCTATTTACGTATTGCACATTACTGTGGGAGTTACGTCTGGTGCAATAAATCACTCACACTTATTACATTATCACTGAAAATCAGTAAAATTTGGGTAGTTCTTTTTATGTGGGCTCGGGTCCTCAGCAATGTAATAAAAAACATGTTCATAAGTGATTTGTTGATTAATCATCAATTTCAATGTCCAGCTTAGATACTTGTCCCTCCTAATAACATCTAGGTGCATAAGCAGCCATTAAAAAAGGGCAGTCACATTAAAATTATCTCTGAAATTTAGACAAATTTTTCAATAAAAATATTTTCTAATTCCCTAATCTCTAGACATCCACATACTTAGAATTGGTAAATTCTAGGCATTTTGCTATATTATTTGTTCCTGCATGGAGCTAATTTGAGCTTAAATTAAGGAAATTTTATTAATTTTTGAAAGCTGAGGCATTTTTATGTCATTTCATAGAATCCATCTTTCTGAAAGGTTACCATTCTGAAACGGCTAACATTACAGAAATTCGAAGAGCAGAAGTTCCATCTTCTTTCTTTTGTATTTTTAGGCAATTTTTTTTAAAAAAAACAACTTCAAGTAGTTAAGCCAATGATATCTTTATATCTTTGTCAAAAGTGCTAAACTGTCCTTTTCTCTGTATAGATATGAAAAGATGTGGTCTTGCTGCTGGTGATATTTGCTCTGTGGGAAAGAAGCTGAAATAACGCTCTAAACGCAAATAGAGTATAGATGACTTGGGCCTTTTGAAAATAACTCTCTCTGTATTGATTCACTTCAGGAATAAAAGCCTGTAGGACTGATTGAAAGTCAGCCACAAGCACAGATGAACCACTGCAAATTTTTTGCACAAGCAGCTCGAAGGCTCTAATAAATGTCATCTGCAGATATCAGACAGAGGGAATCACCCAGCAGCTATGTATCCCTCCACCCCGAAAACTTTTTTATTCCAGCTCCTGAAGACACTCAATTTAGTTTAAAAACACTGTCTTCCTTTCATAGGTGAGGATTTTCAAAGTGAGAATGAAATCGTTGTTTAATAAAGTGATCATCCAAGCGAGATAAGAAGAGAATAGTAACAAGCATTTTATAAAAACTTTTACCGGTATTAGGGGGTAGGTATTTGCACCGCCTAAATGCAGCCAGAAAATTGCATACTTTGGTTCATTGAACATACTTCTAATGGAGAAAAGGAGGGGTTTTTTTTTAAATAAAGGGTTAGTGTAGTGCCTGCTAATGGCTATTTAGTTTTCAGCCTACTAAAATAAATCCAGTAGCTCAGCTCAGTTCCTAAGCTGACGTGGCAAAACATATGTCGAATTCAACACCACTGGGCAGTCTAAGTACAGGTAAGAAAGGAGTGAGCACAGGGATATAACCATCTTTCTGCAAAGACATGACTACTAACACACATTACGCTGTCAAATTATGAATTTAGTGGTCACTTTGAATGTATGTTTAAATTATTATTAATAAGATATATTTAATATAAAAGCATGGAGATTAGAGCTTTTCCTTGAAGTTAGTTGAGCTTCTCCGGAGAAAACCGTGTACACAAGAAACACATACAAAGCACAACATTCAGGCTAATTTAGCTTCTGTAGCAAATAAAAATTTGATTTAATAAAAGAGTTTCAGTGGAGCAAAACCTCATCCTTGAATGGGCAGCAAAATCTCGCAGTTTTTCCAGGGTCATTAACAGGGCTTATAAGTACTACTGCAAAAAGAGGAAAAAATGAAGGAGATTCAAAACTGGCTGTTAAAAAATGCAGACTCTCTTGGATTCCTAGCAAAGCAGGCTCTTATGATTGTGTACCTCCTTACTCTGATGGAATTTCTGCAGACTAGTAGATCAAGGGTGGAAAAAAAACCAAACAAAATTACCACCACACCACTGCATAATCTCAGGACACGATTATGCGTTTCAACCAGCATTTGCAATTCTGCTGTCCCTAGGGAGAATATGGAAACTGACAAGTTTTCCCATGTTAGTGACTACATTCAGAAGCTGATTCAGGAAGGAAAACAAGGTGCCTGAACAGTATAACACTGTTGGGGTATAGGAAGAAGTTATAATAATTTTCCAGAATATGAAACATTATTTTATCAGTAAAAGACAATAGAGCAAATGAAAACTTAGCTGCCATTGCTAATGAAAGCATGACAGCAGTGTAGATCCAAACCAAATAAAACCTGCTGTTAATATTAAAAATCACAATGAAAAGTGGTAACTTTCTCTGGGAAGATAATCAAAATCTTAGGCAATGGAAATTCAAAATTCAAAATGGATTAAAGGAATCTGTAAAGTTAAGAGGAGAATGACCTGAGAGCTTAGCTGCAGATTAAAATTCAGAAGTTGTTTGGAGGATAAGAGTAAGACAATGCTTCCTAACCTGAAGCAGTCCTCACAGATTTTATGAGGTTAATGCTACAAAACACAATCAGAAGCTGCCAATTCAGGAAACTAAAGCCAAGTTAACAGATTTCTTGAAGTATTCATTTTGTCTTTAAGGAAAAGTTATATTGTACCAGGTAGGCAGTATTTGCAGTACAATACAGCACTGGATTGTTTCAAATTCAGCCTACACAGTGCCTCTAGCAACTGGTAGCATTACATTTTTGTGGTCTATAGCTCTGAGTGGCCACCAGTACATTCAAAATCTCCACAAAAACAAGCAGTGCTTGCACCTTTCTGACAGGGCACATCTGTTTTTAAATAAGAAATATATCTTTGGACAAAACTGTGAACAGTCTCACAATGGCATTATATGTCTCACTCCACAATAGACATTAAGCTTTGAGCAGCAATGTTCCTGCTTGCAGCTAGCTGAAAGATGGGCAACAACTAAGAGGATGTCTCTTGGAAAAGGGATGGTAGCTGCAGGGCTGAGAAGCGCCTGGATGGGATTTATCATCAATAAGGAACTGGTAAGATGCTGCCAGATGATGACTCTAAGAAGGAATAAAAGCAGTACTGCAAGAATAGGATGTGAATATCCCATTTTCTGCCTGTTAGTAGAATAGGAGAGCTTTCCTTTTTGCCGTGATTGTCAGCTGGTACCTTGGGGCACTTCGCAGATATTCTAACCACTAGAACTTGCTGTAGAGCATGCGTAGCAAACACAAGGCCCGTGGGCCAAATCTGGCCCTCCACCTTGTTTTATCTGGCCCAGTACCTCGTTTCTACCTGACAGTAGTGCCGAGTTCCTTGTCCCTGTGCTCCTGGTCACGTGTGCAGTGTGTTACGCTGCAGGAGCAGGCTGATGTGGCCTCCCAGGAGATTGACACCCCTGCCACAGAGGAACAGCTAACAGCTAAAGAGCAGAAGCAACAACAATTGCTGACCACTGTGCTGCAGTGATTTCAGGGAAAGACACATTATATGGCATGACAACGTTAATAGGAGGTGATATAACAGCATCATAAGAGCAGGATCGCTGGTAGACGTTGTAGAAGGCGTGATGGCACTTTGGCTAACCACCATACCATTTAGATCAATTAGCTGGTTTTATTGATGGAATACTGGCTTTATTCTTACTTACAAGACTTTTTAGTGTGTGTTCTCCTACTGTCTTTTGAGACAGGAAGGGTTTTTTGGGGGGAAATGAAAGAACTATTCAAGGAGAGTCATGATGCTCTAAATGGCAAAGCCACTACCCATCTAACGTAGCTACTTGGCTGGCTAGTAATAACTGGGATAAAATGAGGGTAAGCAGAGGCCATCCAGAAACTTAGCCTTAGACTGAGAGAACAACTTAAGTAGCAAAATTACTACACCAAGAAGTACTGACTGTGAAATAGACAGCAGTACTCCTCTTTTCCTTCTCTTCTTACTGAGCACCTGCATGTTTAATAATTGCTTTTTTAAAGCACTGTCATTATCATCAGCACCTCGAGCACAGGCCACTGATGAAGATAAAATACTGAAGATTTGATCTTCTCTGGTAGTCCTCATTCAGGGAAGTTTCCCCTCCCTATCCATTTATCAGGAACAGTAATTTTGCTTAAAATTCAGCAGACACATACCAAAGCTTTATTAAAATGTTTCTGTCTGAGCAGTGCATCAAAAAGCTGCAAAATGTAAGGCTGACAAAAGGAGAAGATCCGTGTATGAGCCACTGACAGTAATTGTCAGGTTTAACAAGGATGAAGGATTATATATTATACTCCCTATCTCCATTTTTATAAAGAAAGTAATAAACTATATGGGCTTTGAGTTATAATTCTGAAGAAATAGGCTTGTTTTTTATCATTGATCATGACATTTATTTATTTTTACCATAAGTTCTTAAAAGAGTTCTCAGAATAATTTTTACTCCTGACAAGCTATAGCAATATAAATTAAATGCCTCTGAGGTATGGTGTTCTGTGATTATAACAAGTACGAGTTGTTCTTGTATAATTTCATTTTCACATTACAGATTTTGTCACAAGTATGATGTACTCCTATTTGGATACATGGTTTACACTAGGAAAGACAACAGTAAATATCAGAGCTTTTGCTTTCTGGTATACTTACATTTGTTTTCTCTCAGAATTACTGTTTTCATGAGATTTACCCATAAGAAAACAGAGTAAACTCATTAATATTCTGAAATATATGTTACATGGGAGAAAGGCTTCTTTATGATGAATCACATATTAATATAATGAAGCTAACTTCCTGAACCAAGATGGTGTCACTATATTTCAATGTAAAAAAAACCCAAACCGAACACCAAAAAACAACAAAACCAAGCATACCCATTTGTTTAAGTTGTAGGGGGGTTAATTTTCAAGGTAGAAATAGGTTTTCCTGCTCTTACTGATATTGAATAGCATCAAACGTCGCGAGTAGGTCCATTGATCTCTCATTTTTTGTTTTCTCTTCAGTGTTACTGTGCTCGTTGTGTGTTACAAGAGCATCCATATAAGCTGGTACTCTAGAGCAGTTGATAGGCTTTAAGACTCTCACCCCTGCTTATTCCCTGATAACTTTTAGCAGCAGACAGAGAGGCTGCCGGTTTTCAAGGCTTCAAGTTTTGAAAGTCTGCCTTGTGGTGATAAATTGATGACATAGACACAGACATTTTTTGTTAGCAGGAAAGACTTCTGAATTCAACTGTTTCATCTGTTTCTTCTTCTCCTTTCTTAGGAACAATTTGCCATCTGAGACGCAGACTTCTGTGAACAGTTTAATTGCAGCACCTGAAAAGTGAGACATATGGGACACCAGGTGGGCTAGCCAGTTTCTTAGTCAGCTGTTTCATCAGTTAGTCTTTTGTCTGACTTTATATATTTACTGTATCTGCTATTCCTTGCTCTTTAATTTCTACATTTGCAGTTTTTAACAATGAAAATACTACCCCTAATGAAGTTTTTTTTTTTCTCCCTATGTTACAAATCAAATAAATCCATTCTTAAAGTATGTCACATTGACAAATGCTTGATGCACACATTTGTTTTAAGTGCATTGACTTCAATATAAGGCAACACAGCCCTGTGTAGAATGAGCTTGAAAAATCCCAGTAATACGTTTACTCTTCTCTTAAGAAATTGAAAAACATCAGTTCACAAACATTTTCTCATATGCTTTTTGTGCATCCACACATTTGTAACTCAAAAACATTTTATACTCTCTGAGAATTTGACAAGTCAAGTGTTAATTACAGTCTTGACATCCTTGGACACCCAAAAAAGGAATGTGTGGTTGAGTGGTGAAGCAAGAAATGGTGAACATACAAAACCATACAATTCACAGATATTTACATCATGACTTTGATAAAAATAGTTCATCCGTAAAGTAAGCAGCAGTAAGCTAGCAGGAGAAAAAATAAGCTTTTATTTACATTACTGTAGTTGTTATATGAACATAATAGAGAATAACAGAAAGAATTTACTTCTGACACAGAAAAAGAACTTTACTGGAACAAGGTTAGATACCTCATCTTATCCATTCTTCAACTCCAGTAGCACGAATGCTTTGTACTTCATCCAAACCTAGTTTTAGCAAATATAATCAACTCTCCCTGAAAGGAGTTTGGACCTTGCTCCAAATTAACTGCAATAAAATAATGAAAACAAAAAATCAGCTCATTTTTTAGATATGTATTACAAATGGCATTTGATGGTCTCTCTCTTAGATGTATGTTTTTCAGCTATATGAACCTATTAAAAATAAGGATGGTATTCAACATGTTTTCGTACTTTAAACCTACAAAATTATGCCAAATTATACTAATTTCATTATTCGCGCAAACTTTTCAAGCATTTAAAACAAAATATACTGGGATTATATTATAGGCTTAATTTACCAGCATACAACCAGGATTGTATGTTTAAGACAGTAGATTTTTTTCTCTTTATTTCACTGAATTATACCAGCATTAAATTGATATAATGTAGCAGTAGATGTGGCTCAGAGATTATACACAGTTCATTTTGTATAGATACATACTAGATAAAAATAAGGGAACTGAAATATTTATTTTCAGAAGAAAACAATTCAACTCAGATAAAATGAAACTCAGCAACTTCACTTTTGTAGGAAAGCATTTGTTAATTTCAAAAATGTCAAAAAGTAAATTACACTTAATTAATCAAACTCTGAGTGATTTCCAATTAGTTTCCTACAGTTTTTCTATGACAGCTCTTTCCATTATTACGGAGTGTGAAAACAATAAGCAAGAAAGAATGACAATGCATAATAACCAGGATAATTTTGAGTGCTATAACTTCATGAACTCCCTCAAGCTCTGAATGCTTACTTATGTGAAAGTCCAAAATTGGGTTTGTGTACACTACCCAAGTAAAATCTATTCAAAATACATCTGACAGCTTCCACCAGTGAAGAGACTGTCACAAGCAGTGACAAAGAACTCTCCCTTGCACCTGTGCCATACTGTAGGATGGGAAAGAAAATACTTCTAATTTTAACTAAAATCTTAATTTAAATGTGTTTTAATTTGCCTAAGCAACATTATCTCCAGAACGGAATACTGCTCTTTTTCTTGTTGATCCTGCTCATATGTGCTGAAACAGTGCTTTGAAGGTATATAGAATTACAAAAATTGACCCTTAATATTTTCCTTTCTATCCTGTAGGGAACTGAAATATTTAATCTAAGATAACAAAACCAGCCAGGAAGTAAAAATATAACTCAAAAGTCAGTAGTTCCACAAGTGATAGCTAAGTTGAAAAAAAATAGGAATTTGCCATATGGGACCCATCCTTCCTCCTGCATAAATGGAATTTTTAGTTATTCGTCATAGAATGTCAGCTCTCTCACTGTAGGAGAAACATTTCCAGAAAGCAGCACTGTAATTTATTTCTCCATGTCAAATGTTACTGGTGTCTCCCACGCGTGAAGATCACTGATGAACTCGTTTTCAATTGCATCTCCCAGACTTCGAGAATTCTCTGCAGATATTTTCACAAGTGCTTCTGCAAATTATGGGTAGAAATCAGTTTATTTGTTTTAAATAGTATAGTGTGCTATTATAATTTCGTGTATTTATATTTTATTCTTCTAAAAGCAAAGCCAAAGCAATTTTCAGCAGTTCTGACTTGCTTCTCTCTGCTTTTATGTTTTTAAAAAAAGAAACTAAAAATTACTCTATCTTCAATATAGCCTGTCTACAGAGCATTTCTGATTCTCAATGCTTAATCATGGCCTTCTTAACCTTTAGCTTATTTTAATAGAAGCATCCTTTGCTCTATTGTTCTGGTTCCTGAACTGAAAGAGTTAATTACTATATGGACTGCATATGTATTTGCAACCAGAATCTCATCTAAAAGTAGTATCTGGAAATTCAGCTTGCTTGCTTTCTTATTTTACAGGAACTCTTTTATATCATACCCATATGTGCAGACAGCTTTCAAATTCCTGTATCATTGACAGCTGCTAAGTCTAGGGAGGAAGCTGTGGAAAACACACACATCACAGGACATTGCACAGCTTCCTTACTAACCACAGCTTCTTGCTGAACAGCATCTCCTCATGGAGCACAACAGAAAAACAGGGAAACATGGAAAATTAGTTTGGAGAAGATGGCCAAGAGAAGGCATGTGAGGGAGCCTCGTGATTGCCAGAAAATATTTCAGAAATGCTGAAGAGCTGGTAAAATTTCTGGAAAATTTCTCAGGATTGCTAATAACACAACAATAATTATCCGCTGCTATTCGCTGTATTTGCCAGTCTCTCTACTCAAGGATAAATATCAAAACCATAGTAAAAGTCTAAAACTTTAAGCACTAGGATTTCCTGAAATTATCGACTCACCTTAAAATGGGACAGCTTAGGCAGTTTCCCACAAGGAAGAAAAATGCTATTCAGTCACACTATGAACAGATAGACACAGAGGTAACAGCAGTAGCATATCTCTCTTGAAAGCTGAGCAGCACCTTGCAAATTATGTGTCAGGACTCCCTTCAGATGGGAAATAAAGCAGTTACTGTCAGAGGCAGAAATATGAATAAGTTGAGCCTACAGAATAATCTGAAATATTCAGTGAAAAAAATAGTGATTTTTAAAATATTAGTCACTGACCACCGTAAGAGTATTGACCGTTCAATAAAAAGGTATTCAGCATTCAATAAAAATACCATTCAGTCTCCAAGGTGAAAAAGATACAAAGGGATGAGGGCTACATTTTAGTACAAAATTTGTTTGCACAGCAGTGATTGTTGCAAAGTAGTTCTGCAGATTTTTTTTTCTGCTTGCAGATGTTAAGAGAAGCATATCTGACAAACATAGGTTCAAACTGGTAGTAATAATTACAGTCTCAAAGGAGAGCTTCTGTAAAGAACCAGAATTTCTGCAGACTTTGAGTGAGCCACTCTTGACACTTGGGCACTGGACGTCTTAGAAGTAAAATGTAATGGGACAGAGGTGAGATCAATCTTTCCAAGGGCTGTGAAGTGAGAGTAAAGGTGTCAGTCTCTTTTCCATAGTAATAAGTGATAGGATGAGAGGAAATTTCTTCAAGGTCTGCCAGGGGAAGTTTAGATTAGAAATTAGGAAAAAATTCTTCACTGAAAGGGTTATTAAGCATTGAAACAGGCTGCCCAGGGAAGTGGTTGAGTCACTGTCCCTGGAAGTATTTAAAAGACCTGTAGATGCGGTGCTTGGGAACGTTGTTTAAGGATGGACTTGGCAGTGTTAGGTTTACAATTGGACGCGATCTTAAAGGTCTTTTCCAACCTAATTAATTCTATGATTCTATATTCCATGCTGCTGCTGCTGCTCTCGAGTGGATTGAGAGCTCCCCAAACAGGAGACAGAACAGAGAGCCCTGAAGTTTGACTTTATAGTTCCCAGTCTGACATCAAGATATTCCTTCATCTAACAGACAAAAATCACAGCAACAACTTGGAGTTGAAGTCAAGAAGTAGTAAGAGTTTATGTTTAATTTTTAACAAATAAAGAAGGAAACTTGCTTCCAATACCTATTTACAGGACAAAAATATTTCATCCCCGGGAAACTATGAATAAGGTTAGGCTTCTTTCAGCCCCATATATTCCTGGTAGTATTCCATATGAAAATCTTTATCCCAAGGTAACCTTGTGGTATTTATATTTGACATCTTAAGCATACGAGTATCCTTCGTTTTTGTAATAGAGCTTGCCAAGAATGTTTCAACCACATCTCAGTGTTCATGACGTTTGATTACCCTAAGCAGTCACAGACCTTCATAAGCGATAGAAACTCTGCTTTCGCCAAGGAGTTCATGAAGCTCGTTGTCAGAGTGCAGCCACTTGCACCACCTGGAGTCCAGAAAAGTAGTACTTACTACAGACAGATTGGGTTGCAAGTTAATATTGTCATGCCTCTTTAGCCTAATATTCCTTGTCCAGTCTCCCGCTCACTGGACCCAGGAAGTGGGGAAACCCCTTTCATAAAGTATATTTATTATGTGAAGCTGTTAAAAATGTCTTTTTGATTGATGGACTCAGCCCTATTAATAAAAATCTAAATTGTTCTAAACATGCAATCCTGAGAACTCTTGTTAAGTGTGGTGTTTCTTAGCAAACACAATGTAAAGCAAGACTTTGGCCCTGTATTCTGCAAAGAAAATGATGGACCTTCATGCAACAGTGTTGGAAGGCAGGCCAATTTGGGCAACTATGATTTTGTGGCCTTCTCATCTGCCACTGGTCAAGGAAGTGTCGAGAAACAGCATGATTTGTGCCACAGTAGACTGATTTTTAGTACTCAAAAGAAATAATGTCTGGAATTTATTCCTTATCATGGAGTGGGACTCTGTCTTGCTCTGTAAAGGCACAGCATGGTGGCAGTAGGATAGCTGGGCTGTTTTTCAATGCATTAGTGCTGACTTACAGATACCTATACAAAAGCACATCGGATACAACTACAGGTAGGTAGGTAATCGTAGGTTAATGCTCAGTTTATAGTCAGTTGTGCAAAATTAATTCTTTCCTGCTTGTTTTGTCCAGTCCTCCTTGCCATGACAGTAGTCCTATCAGGCTACAGAATTTCTGGCTGCATCCATACAATCTCAAATCCATCATCATCTTCTACTGTTATTACAGAAGAAAGTCTTAGTTTTATTCTCCTGATATCCAGCAAAGAGAGAATTACACAGAGTCCCAGCAGTCTCTAAAGTAATTAAACCTGCAGAGAATTTCTTGGATCAAATACAAGCAAGATACTTTGCAATAATCTTTCAAGAGGAAAACTGTTAGGACACCTAGAGTACTGGAAAATATCCTTGAAAGTCATAACATTAAGCAAGGAAAGAATATTTGAAATAATTTTGATCAGATCTAGAACTGCCATGTAGAAGGTGTAGTGCTCAAATGTTAGGCCACTCTACTGTGATAATTCGAATATCCAAGGCGTCTTTTCATAAGTCTGAGGTCTAAAACATCTCTCTCCAAAAATGAAATTTATGGGCAGAAATGAAATTATTGGATATTTCTCCTGTACAAACCATGTGCTAGATTATGTAAAGGAGAAAGAGATAAAAAGGGAAGATAAGATATTTGAAACAATAATGGCAAAAAAACTTTTAAAAGAAATCATAAAAAAGAGTATTTATTTTTATTCTGTCCCTTTTTTAGAAAGCACCTAACTCTTTCAAATAATTTATTTGAATGACAGTTGTAGACGACTAATGAGCTACAGATGTCCAACTCTATAAGCTGCAGTCAGGAAAACATAGTTTATTTATCAGTCCTTCACAAGGAGAAAAAGAGAGCTAAAAACTTTTTAACTGTTCTTTTTATTTGTGTTTACTTCCTTCTAACTTTGCAAAAATCTTTAGCTCCATCTTCAGAGCAGTAATGTGCATGCACCTTCAAATCAGAGGTAGGAATCTGTTAAGCATATAATAATGTGCTGAAAAGTAACACAGCACAAATGCTTTGAAATGTAGTTGAAAACAACAGAGAATTTAATCTGCGTAAGAGGCAGAAAACTTTGAAGTACAGCACTTCCCACAGATTGGTCCTGATTGTAGCAGTTACTTGTGCGAAGCTGGTTTGAGGAGCTCTTGAATGGCTTAAACATACATGTGTGTAAGCACTTCCCTGCACAAGGGTATGTTTTACCAATGTCTATATAAAAAGATAATGAAAAACCTTTGGCTAGGTTTGAGGGGAAGGAATAGCGAGTGCAGTGAAAAACAGTGATGTATTTAACCCAGTAAATTACTGGCTACTGAGCTGAGTGGCTTAAAGCTGCTGCTGAAAGTTGACACTCAGCTGTTGACAGCAGAGGCTGAATATTTAGGAGCCTACTGTGTTTGAAAATAGGAAGGCTATCATTTGGCACAGTTAATGGGCCTGTTGTCAGCTGCATGATGGCTAAGTTATAGACGAGTAAGGAAGTCAGAGGAGTACAGAATAAACTAATTCTCAACTAAGAGTATGGTTGCTTTCAATGTCAGTACTTTAAAGGTATTTCATCGCTTGGTTCTAAGTACCAGGTCTGCTTTTGGCAATGGTTTCTTTTTTTTTTCAAACCATCGCACCAGTGCTCTTTCTGTCTGACACCAGGTGGAGCTGTGCTGCTGAGAGCATTGCATCTCCCTGAATTGCCAGTGAACATGAGCAGGTATCTTTGCTTTATTACACTTTCAGTTATTTAGTTCGCAGTGCATTCAGAACCTACTTCAGGCAAATAACTCTTGTAGCTCAGTAACCGGTTTGGGATCTAGTTTTACCATAAACACACAGGTATTGAAGAACAGACTTAAATCCTTATGGGCTTTATGTAAACATATACATTCAGTTTAATATGCTTCATGTCCAACTTTAATAAAACAGAATTTCTCTTCTCAAATTCAGTAAAGCATTGCACACTGTAATTAAAAAGACATTGACGCTAAAACCCAAGACTATTAATGTTTCCACTGTTTTTCAATAAGGACTCATTAAAGCAAATTTAAGTTTCAATAATAGCTGGGAGAACAGTACTTAAGACCATTCAAATTAAACTGGACACATTGTACGCAAGACAAGTGTCCCAAAGCAACACTAAGTAATTGCCAGTTGTCCTCCTTTCTGCAAAATCTAATTCTTTCAGACATAGAAAGATGCATGTTGCACTGGAATTTGCTTGTAATCTGTACATTTCTCTCTCAAAGTCAGGCTGCAAAAGGATAGCTTTATTGCCTATGAACTTCCTTTTGCTCCCATTGATTCAGAGCCATGCAAAGACTGTTTGGAATGGTTCAATCAAACATTAAAAACTGTTAAAACTATCACTGACTTGTGAGCTACCTATTGTAATTTATGCCTGACATGCTTCTTCATGAGTCACAAAAAGCACGTTCTGCTCAGCTGGTACTTTCTTCTTTACCTGTCAAATGCAAGCCTAAAAATGGAAGCACTGATAAAATGGTTGAACCTCACTAATACCAAATAAATAGCTAAAACAGAAAGTGGGGGAGGAATGCATATGTCAAAACAGCAGCAATTCTGATAGCTCAAATTCTACTCTCCATAGATCTTGGATTGTGTGTAGGGACTACATTAACTCAGTCCTAAAAACAGGCAATAACCCACCAACAAAAAAAGGCAGCAAGCACACAAGTGGGGTTTCTCCACTAGTTACTAAAAGGTTAATGTTTTCTGAAAACAATGCTAACTAATCTCTGCTGGCAGTTGAGGGAACTGAAGGGTTATATGCAGAGGCTTATAGGTCACTTTTCACAGCCTCAAGGGACAAATTTTCGATAGGAAATGCAGGTGCTCTCTCAATCCTACACTGTCCTGGAGAAAAAGCATGATTTCTTAGGAAAAGACAGATTCATATGACACAAGATCTGGTAATACCAGGGAGTTGTAAGATATTCCCTGCTCTGAGACTGAAGTCAAACCATCTAGACAGTCCTGGCCAACAAAGACAGCATTTCCCAAGATCTATCCCTTCTTGTCTCCCGCTAAGATGCCCTCTGCATGTGTATGTAGTAATATCAGGCCTTCAAAAGTGCCCACAACCCTGAAATAAAGCAAGAGTTGTCATGTGTAAAATGTAGTAAAGGAAATATGGATGATTGAAACAATAGTCAGCTAGGCAAATTATTTACCCTTTGCGCTACTAGGTGTGTTACTGTAAGAGTAACCAGGCTTATTTTGTAGCTGGGTTCATTTTGTAGTCTCCTGCGGTGCTTTGATTAATAAGGGTCTTTAAGTCATTGTTTCTACTTTATTTCTATTTATTCTTAAGGTTAGAAGGAAGATGGTATTCTCTAGTTCTTAATTCTGGTTTTAATTAATCTGAGCTTCTAACCTGATTGTGTCAGTATAATGAAGTAAAGTGAGGGCGGCACAAGTCTGATCTTGCAACTCCATGGCTAATGGGCACTAGTGTATTGCAAATAGATTAATAACATTGTGATCTATTCCATGTGCTCACACTCGCAATCTTCCAAGAGCTTCTGTTAGAATCTCATGTCAGGAGTAGCACGTGGATGGCTGAAGCAAAGGAGTTATTTCATATATAGCTGTATAAATTTTAACACCTTAAGTCACAGGGTCATTTCAATAAATATTCTAGATACACAGGAACGTAAAAAATGTGGTTCAAAGGGCTGAAGAAAATGTTTGACTGGAACACTGCTAAACATAGCATGGAAATTCAAGTCTAAATAGACTAATTGAACCAATCTTTTCAGTCTTTTCTCCTAAACAACAAACTAAAATTAAGGACCGGACAATTCATGGTGTCACCTTTCTATATACCGTGCAATAAGCCAGCCTACAAAGTCACTTTTATAAAGATGTTTTTATATGGCTTTGAATTTCCACCATTGCAGTAGCACCTGCATGGGACACAAGGGAAGTCAGAAAAAAAGGAAATCATTGTCTCACTGTCTCACTGGATCTCATTGCATGTGAGCTGCTCTGAAGTCTGTTTCAACACAGACATTTGGAATTTGGCAAGTATCTCTAGCATTTCTGGTTCCGCTGTCACAGACTACGCTGAAGATGCGGCCTAATGTAATGACTTGATGATACAGTTTTTGGGGAGCATCAACAATGTATTTTAGCATTAGAAAATATCAAAATAGCAATATACAAATGGTTGCATCCTTTGACTCCTTGATTTTCCAGGAAAAAAAATAAAATAAAATCTAACCCTTCAGTGCACTATTTTGGTTTTGTATCACCACAGGTTCACTTTCGCATGCATATCAGAAAGCATTTTCTCACTGTCAGTTTGAAGACTTTGAACAGGAGGTCCAAATCCCTATCCTCATCCATGTACGGAGGAAAGAGAAATCAAGGGATATGAACCAACCTGAGCAAAGTCACATTGGAGTTCACTGGATTAAACAGGAATGGAATATGGTTTTACAGGGAGAGGGGTTCCCTACCTAGCAAGGTACGTTGCCTTTCTTTAAAAATGCTTTAAGGAAGTACATCCCAGTTCAGTTCTTCAGGGTGGCTATGGGAAGCTGCTACATTCAAATGATGCAGCTAGCTCATAAAATATTGTCCATACCAAGCACAAAAAAGTGGAATTTACTGTCAACATCTGAAAAGAAACTGGTTTTACATCTGCGTTTCCTGGCTGATGCTGTAAGCATTCTATGGATTAAATTATAAAAATTATAAATGAAGAGAAGGTACCAAATGTGTTGTTTTACCTGTGCTGCTTTTCTACATAATGTCTTAACGTGTATGTATGGAAAAGTTTTGTTGCATTTTCCCCCTAGTAAGGAGATGAAAATAAGAAATTTTACTAGAGTTCTTAGAAACAGCTTGTTCTACTGAGAAGCAGGACTTGCAGCAAGTACATAATCACTCTTTACCCTTCTGAATTTGTCTTTAGAGATTTCACAAAGCTCAGCTTGCTTACAAATGTGGAATTCCTTTTGTCATTTCCCCTTGTTCCTGCAGTGTACCATGCATCATTCCATTAGTCCACAGCTTAGTGCTCATTGAACTATCATCATTCTTGTTGTGCTTAATAATGTTCACTAAGGTTTTAACAGCATTCCTGCACACAGCAATAACTGTAGCTAACAGATGAAAAACATAGCCATTTCAGTGCAAAACAATTAATTTACCTGTGTTATAAAATGCAAGTTAAGAAGGAAGAAACCATGCAAGTTAATTGGAAATAAACAAAAAGATACATTACTGGCATGTATTACAATGTAGCAAAATGCAGTACTTAAACACTGCAATTAACAGGTTCATTTAATAGAGAATATATAAGTGCTTTCTAGTCTTGCTGATCATATAGTCATTCTGACAATCACACGTGATTCAGGGTACTCCTGTAGTACTCGAGAGACTGATAGAAAGTTATCTGCCCATTTTTTGTTCCTTGTACCCGGGCCTCCTAGAACATCACTGCATCCACACATGCAGTCTCCAATGAGGCCATTCCTTTGCATTCCATGCCAGGCACCGGACACACCTTGTTTCACCAGGAGTCACTCAGTACCAAACTTTCTATAAAGCCTATGAGAAAAAAAGTTCTGGGAGAGTCTAAGCTCTCTTCTGCAGAAATCCAGAACAAATACAGGAGGAAAAAAGACATTTTTGTGGTCTTAGATGCTTTCTTGTGTACCCAGATGAGGTTGGAAGCATGACAAACTGCTGCCACCTGCCGTTGGTTCATTTTCAACCACAAGCTCCAACAAACCAAATTCACAGCAGCCAGCAGAAATTGCAAAAAAAAATCGTTTTGTTCTCTAGGGGAAACGGGAAGAAACAACCTGCTATATTTATCCCAAGAGTAGGCAGGCGCTGCTTAGACCGAGGACACTAGTGCCAGTCCTGTGGTTGCTAGCATTCAGTACTTTGGCTTCCCTACCCTGCAATTGCTGCTCTGTCAGCGACTTAATTGTGTGACCTTTAGAGCCAATTAAAATTTTTAATGTTATTTTTCAACCAGTAAAAGAGAAATAAAACTTCTGATGTTTTACCCAAGTTTCTAAAGGTGCTGAATGTATCGATATAGCTGTTTAGAAATGTACTTTTTATTATTATCTTTACACTTTCTTTCCAAAAGCTATTTTAATAAAGCTCCCATTGTAATAAAAGTTTTGAGCTTTGTTAATAAGTAAGTATGGATATTCAGCTGTAAGGCAGTAAGTCTGCTCCAATCACACACATAATAGGGTGAAAAGAGAACAACCTGAATCAACAGTGGGAGGTTAGAGTAGTAGTGTGGGTTTTTAAATGTCTACATCCATGCACTTTATATGGCTCTATGCAGCTGTCATTGGGATCATCAAAAAAATTACAGGGTGATTATAGAGGCCTGCTTTTTAGAGATGTCAGTAACCATTACATTTCAAATCAAAATGAGAGCTCAAGTTGACATCTTCCACATTTACTAATAGGTACCAATTCATGAAGTCACATAGCCTACTAGAGGCAATAAAAAGAATGAAATATATAATAGCCAAATACCTAAAAGCTCTGACTATTTTTGCTACCTGTATTTATACAGGTAAAAATATACCACATATTTTTGAAGGAAATCCTTTCCTTCAGTAGTACTGTGGTGCAAACTGTCCTGATCTCACTGCCAAGCATCGAAGGATGAACCACAGAAGTGGAACTGCCAGGAGGTAATTTTCCGTGATCCAGAGGAGTGGTTTTGTAAGGGGGAATTTGATGGCCCGAGGTAAAGATAAAGTGAGCTAGTTCCCAAACTGGCAGCTTTCTCAGGGGCAGCAGCAAAGTCCTGCAGCTCTCAATCTTGGGGATGGCCTGGAGCCTGACATCCAGCTTGAAAACTCAGGGGTTTATTAGTTATGCTTCCAAAGGTTGCTCATGCTTAGTACAAAGCATTCTTTTGATCTGGAAAAAAACCAGAATAAACACTAAGTATACTAGTTTTGTCTATAAGAATGACCTGAAAGTAATATGTTTGTCCACACATTTTTAATCATTATTTCAAACTCAAATATTTCTGAGGTGAGAAACATTGGAAGATGTTCAGATGCATGTCTGCTATACAAAAAACAAGCTAAGGGTATGAAGCATTCTGTGGCTGCTTCTGTGTGTGTTTTCTGTACCCTTTTAGGCAAATGAGCAAGATTGGCATGTACTCTGTAAACTCAATAGTATTTAAGAAAGCACACTGGGGACAAACTGCCACTGGCAATGTACAATGTGCAGCTACTTCAGGGAGATGAGTTTCATATTTCCAGTCTTATTGTCAAAGGTCAGACCCTGCTCCTGTGTTGTTGCTTTAATTACTTCATTTTCTCAGGTACAAGTTTCTATTTAAATAGTGGTATTTCTCCCACCTGTTTTTGTTTGGCCATAATCAAAAGGAATACACAGAAGTCACTGTCTGTGATAAGAGCGTCTTGGAGCCTCCTAGCTTTTTCAGATCAAAATTAACTCCAGGGAGTCCTAGGGAGTTTCGTGGTGTAGAATCAAACACTACTACTGTTCTAGGATGAGCTGTGCTCCGTTCCTCAGCGTGATAAATACTGTAACGACTGACTATCTATGGGGAATTAAAAAATAAGGATTTAGTTTAAGGAAAAAAGCCATGCCTCTTCTTTCTGCTGTGGAAGAAGGGTAATTCATCCCCTATGCGCAAACAGATGACAGAGATCTCATGAATATCTCACCAGATTTTTAAATTAGGACAAATGGATTAATTTTTAATGTTGCTTGAATGTAAATTGGAGCTTTTTGTTTTCAGCTTGGACCACAAGGACAAACAGAAGGGAGAGAGGCTTTGTCTGTTTTCTGGTTATCTTACTGGAGCAAGGCATTACCATTCTCTGCTGTCGGCCACTTTTCTTACCTGGAATCAGTCACTTGAATCTTTGGTATCTGCATTTCTATGTCTGTAAGACAGAGACAGATCTGCATCAATTTAAGTTAATATCTCTGAATACTAAATAAAGGCCTACTCATGTGATACCTTCACCTCAGCTGAATATTAATAAATATCAGAAATTTTGAGAGAATATAATCATGTGAAATTCCCTTGGAAACTGGTCATCACATGCTCAAATGACCTGTTGAGTAGTTCAGCCAAGCTACTGAGACATCTCAGCTCTCTCACTGTTAATCCTATTATGTTAAAGGTAGAATAGTTCATGCCCTAAACCTGTAGGTTCAAAGAAGAATGTACTTGTTTCCTTCCTTTGGAGCTGGAAACAGCACTTTCCAGAGGAGAGAGACACAACACATAGCAGCTGTTTGAAGGTTGTGATGGACCGCATTTCTCGTTTTTCCTTTCTTCTTTCATCAAGTCTTACTGATAATGTTGTGATATGCATTTTTTTCGTTTCTGTTCATGTTACACGGTCATATAATGATCCCTATCATGAGAGGAGCCACACTGTGTATGTTGTTAACATTAGGCTAGCCTACAACGTGAAAGGTGATGGTCTCTAAACCACTGCAGATGAGAGAATTGGCTGTAGAAAATCAGAGATTGTCTCCATCTGTTAGAGTTCTATCACAATGCCTTATTTCAAAATCAGTCACTTGGGCTGGACAGCACCTCTAGACATTGTCTAGTCCATCCTGTCTGCTCAGAGTAGGGTCTCCTGGAGCAGGTTGCTCAGGACCGTGCCCAATAGGGTTTTGAATGTCTTGAAGGCTGGAGAACAGGTTGTTTCAGTGTTCCACCACACACACAGTACACTGTTTAGGTTTTTTCCTTATGTTTAAGTGGAATTTCAGTAATTCATTTTGTGCCTACTGTGCCTCTTGTCTTGCCAGGGCACCACTGAGAAAAACCTGGATCCATCTTCTTTTATCCTGCCCCCATCAGGTCCCAGTTCTCTCAGCTTCTCCTCATATGACACATATTCAATGCCTTCGTCGTCTTTGTGTCCCTTTGCCAACCTGCTCCAGTACATGCATATCTTCCTTGCACTGGACCTAGGCTCCGGATGTTTCTTCTCAGTGATGACTAAGGGGGAGAATCACCTCCCTTGACCTACTGGCAACACTTTTCCTGTTACACGTCAAGACACCATTGAGCTCCTTTACCACAAGGATGAATTTCTGGCCCATGATCAACTTTGTGTCTGTCAGGGCAAGCAGGTCCTCTTCTGCCGAGGTGCTTTTCAGTCAGTCAGCCCATGCCTGTACTGTTGAGTGAGGCTATTCCTCCCAGGCACAGGGTTTGGCGTTTTCTTTTGCTGAACTTCATGAGGCTTCTATCAATCCATTTCTGCAGATGGTAGGTGTCCCCCTGAAAGCCAACAGAACTGTACCAGTCACTGTTCCCTGTTCCATATCATATACCAAACGTGCCAAAGGTGGACTTTGTCCCATCAGTCAGGTAGTCAGTGATGCTGTTAAACAGTACTGGCCCCAGCATCAGCCCCTGTCATACACCATTATGGACAAATCTCCAGCTGGAGGTGTCATCACTGAACTCAGTGGGCTAAGCCTAACAAGTCAGTCAGTTCCCAGCCTACCTTGTGATTCACTTATCCAGCCTGTTTGTCTCAGTTTGTCTATGAAGAACATTTGAGAGACAGGGACACACTAAATTTGAGGCACATAACATCCACTTGCTACTTTATTAGTTCAGTGTACCAAGTTTGGAATACAAGAATATTTGAGATACCACAGGGGAAAATGTGATAAAATTAAGATAAAATATCTTAAATTGAGATGTATGACCTTTCTTACATTTGCTCATTCCAACACAAACAGTGGTTTTGGGATAGTCCAAATAGGTTTACTGGCATGGAATTATATTACTGATTATAACAGATGAAAAATATTGCTTAGGCAATTGAAATTGAGAGCTGTCAAGGTCATGGTCCTGATTATGGAAAGCTTTTCAATGGCTCTCTCCTGATGTGCTAAGTTGCTATAGTGATTATCCATCTGCTTTTACAGCTACTTCATAAACATAAAGGAAGGCTAATCCATTTGCCTGTAATATTCATTCTGAATATTAAACTGTTACATGAAAGAGGGTGATACTTGACACTTCTAGTTCATTAAAGACTTCCCTGGACAGATCTGAAATGATATTACAGGGCATTTGGGGCTCTAAACAGAAGTTTTTCAAACTTACTAAGCAAAGTACAGAAATTACTCATGTAAGTAAGAATAGCAAATTGCACTGTTAAGTCTTATCAAGAATTTCTGAATGGAATAATATGTCTATGGTGTATATATATATATAGCCAAAGGAAACACCACAGTGTAGTGTTTATTTTTTACAAGATACGGGTGCTGTCTTAGCATAGAGTCAATGTGTAATTTGAGGATCATATCTCTGAGTTAATTTAATTAAGGAGCCCTGAATATTAGGACCTGCTCTCTATTAACCACATAAAGGGTGTAGTCACCTGGAAAATGCTGTAATTCAGGCAGTAATACAAGGGTCTTGGTGGACAAGGATCCTCTTTTCCCTTATCTTGCTTTGTTTCAGTTTCCTTTCTTTGTAACATAAATTGTAGAAAATAAAATAATAACTTTCTCGAGCTCTTGCAGAGCTGTTAAATCAGCACATATCCATACATTTTGCAAATAAATAGCTCTCCATTGTCGCAAACATAGTAATGTGGATCCTGGAATGACATATAATTACATATTATAAATGTATGTTTGTGTAGGTAGTCATGCAGATAAAAATATTTTGATTGTTCCTTTTAGAACACTGACAGGGTTGCCTTCAGTCCCTACTTGTTATGTATTTTAACTTGGAAGTACTCTGCATATGATTTTGGAAATAATAGCTAAGATTTTCAGATAACTCTTAGAAAAATAAGTCATGTTGAGATAGATAATTTCAATCACAAAGAGACTTTCTGGTTTGTGTGTGTGGCTTCTTGCACAGCAGGATAAAGTTCCGGAATTGGAGATCCCTAACACCCCTGTGATGCAATGAATAAATCATAGTGCCTGATCCAAAACCAGTTAAAAGCAACTCAACTTTAAGTCATGCTTAAGCATAAATAGTAAATTGGGAACACATCATAGCATCTTGCAAGACATCTAGCTGTTAGATCTTGATAAATACATTTCTTCTTAGCCAGGCATTTTATGGCTGGTAGTTTTATTTGAAGTTCTTAAAGAAAGCTAACAAGGAACCTCTCAAAAAGTAAATAACGTCTCCCAGTCCCTGAAGTGAAAGAAGGAAAAAATAACCCGAAACACTTTTCTGGCAAGTTGTCAACAGCAGCTTGGTATTTTGCAGCCTACTCTGAGGAATGCAGAACTACTGAAAGTGTTTAAAATTGTACATCTTCCCTTGATGTCGGAAGCACCAGCAATGGGACTGTGTAAAGTACGATAATTTTAATTTATTAGAACACTTAAAATACTTAAGAGATGACAATCCTTTCTCACAGCTAAAGACCTTTTAAAGATTTAAACCACTCGAGTAATTTGAATTTGTACATCACAAAGCAAGAACCCCATCTGAAACAGACTTGTATAATGCAAGGGCATGTATACATAAGAGCAAATCTGAGAAGTAGTTCTGTTTTGGAGAAGATTGTATAACGTAAGGGAACCAACCAGTTATATTCACCTTTTTCTTTAATCAGTACTGAAAACAAGAAGAAATGAGAAAGAAATGTCTGAGCTTCTCTCTTACCCAATTGATTTTTTTATATATATATATATATATATATATATATATATTAAAAAAAAGGCAGTGAGGCTGTATCCAAAGAGTCAACTTTTGAGAAATAAATAAGATATGAATGAGTGTGTTGTTTGCACGCTAAGGAGTAGGCAACTGACACAAAGCACAGTAGAGTACTTAGACAGGCATCCTAGATAAGAGGTTGTGGATTTGTTTCTGATAAATGGTCTAAAGACTAATAAGACCAGGAATGTGTGGCCACCTAACAACACCAGCACAATGAAGATGCTTAGAGGAGGTGGGAAGAAAAGAGAATAATGGAAGATGGACTCTCAGTAGCCCTCTAGCTTGTGTGGCATCTGGAAAAGTATCTGGAGTGTAAAGGTGTTAGCAAATCTGAGACTCAAGTGCCAGCACTGAGTTTTGTGCCTACATATACCTGCTTGGGAATGATGGCAACCAACTCCTGTGATAAGGTATACAACTGGCATATGGTGAATGTTTTTGTTCACTATGAGTTTGCTAGCTGGAAAGCACTTAATTCAGCACAGGAGTGGGTATTGGTAAAGGCAGTATTGTCATACGAGTGGAATGCTAAACCAAAGAAACAAGATAACAGGCCAAAAATCAAATGGATGAACTGCAGTTTACCTCAGTGGGGAATCGTATGTTTGCTTCAGAACAAAATTGAGTAAATGTAGCAATTTAACAATAAGACTGATGAAGCAACTAAGCTCTACTTAAACAGGTGATAGGCAGATACAGTTATTGGGATAGATAACTGGGCAGAAGGAGTTCCTGTAACCACTCAGTCCCAACTCTTTTCTCCAGAACTTCACCATGGAAGAATACCCATCTCATTATTCTAGAAACAGGCATTTACTTACCCATCCCCTTATTCAGAAAAGTCAAACAGGGAATACTAGAGGGTGGCTTATCCTTCTACTCACTTAGGAACTAACCTATCTCAAATCAGAAAGTCTAATTTTCTGGGTTTGCCTACTTTGGAGAGTGAAGAAGTCTCCTTAGACAAGTTGGAAATAGAACAGTCTGTTTGGGTTTGCACTGGAAATGTAAGTGCTACAAAGGCAAAATTCCCCAGGTACAGATCAGAAAACATGGTTTGTTTTTTTCTCATCTATAAGAAGTAAACAGGTTTTTATGCCTCAGTGCTTTGTTGCGGGTTGTTATGCTTCAGAGCTGTACTACGAGCACAGCTGTCACACGCAAACATCCTGAGCCACAGTCTCACAACTGCATGAGTACCATTAAGCTCTTACCATTCAAAGAATTTGCAAACTCATTGTATCTTATGTTCATTAAAATATCAGGTGTTTGCAGGTACCTGGGTTTCAAAGGCTATTAGAATTTACAAATATGTGTACTGTAATTTACAAATAAGAGTTAGTTGGTTGCAAATATGCTTTCAGTTGTACAATTGAGTTCTAAAAAATTATCTATATTAGGCAAACAAAGGGACACTTTTGCAGCCATGTCATTATGATAGCGCGATATTCAGACTTACCTTGGGATTTTTGTTCTTGGGAAGGTGGGATTGGGGATAGAGTGACGGTATCTTCTGCACCGCAAATGTTTCAGTAGCTGTCAGTAATATGGGGTAAGCAAGGAAGGGGACTAAGACACTCTATGGAAAAACAGCTTTGCAGAAGTTGAAATGTTCTGACAGTAACTGTAGAAGAATTTACTATATTGCACTGTGTTATATACATTCCTGTACTCTATTCATAGTTTGTCTATCACCACTTTGGAAAGCAGAATTTAGAAGCTAAAACCCTTAAAGTGGTGTTGCTTGAGACTGTTGAAAGTATAATACCCAAAACAGTGGCTCTTAAAATTCTTTTTTTGCTTCCTTTTGCATTGTATTTAATACATTTTCTTATCCCTCTACCTCTTCACTGGCCTCAAAGTCCTTCAGTTGAGGATTGCTACGTGATACCATTTTTCTGTGGCCACACATCAGGTTTCTTGTCTCTGCACTGTACTGACTGACACTGGCATTCAAGGTTTTAGCTAGGGGTTCTGATTTTTCCTCTCTTCAATGCCTTACACAATACTGAAATTGGTGTCTGAATGGTGCCTCTTGGTGATGTTTGTTTTAGAATAATGTAGCTTTTCCCAAAAACCTCATCAATAATTCACAAACTATAATGGAGCTGAGAATAATTTTTTATTCATAAAGCTTTTTTTTTATGGGAATCTCAGGTTTGCATTGTATATGGCAGGAATAATGTATGAGGGGGTGTGAACTATAACGGCTTATAGAGTATACAGGCCTCAGATCTGTTCTTGAGTGGAAGGCTGTGAGACCACTTGCACTGGAGAAGAAAATCTAACTCATTAGCACCATGGACCCATACGCTACATGGCTTCTTACAGAGATATATTATTTCCACTGCATTAACCCTGTCAAGAAGTGTAGGTTTAACATCTCATCTTCAGGTCCCTGAAATGTTAAGACACTGACAGAGAATATGTCAGAGAGAAAATCCATCAGTACTTCTTTCCTTGCAAATACCACCCTGTCTGGAACTAATAACCTCTTTAAACTCAACAGAAATGAGGCTGCAAGATCCTAGCTAACGGCACATGGCCCCAGGGTCCTCAATATCACACATTAGGGCAGAAAGCAATCCAGCAGAAGAACTTTGAAACAGAAGAAGAGCTAAAGCTGTGCATGTGTGGTATGGTCCTCTCTGACTGGAATATTAAGAGTCATTGACACCAGTTTCATGTGCTCTGATGTCCTTGTACAGACAAGATAGGGTGATGCAGACATAGGTCTGTCATCTCTGGGAGCTACGTGGCCAAGCACACACGTATTTTGGGACACATGAGGAATTATCTTATACGATAGGGTTTTATTTGAATACATGACTAGGAATTAACATCTGGTTGACAGGAAACAGTCCTTCACCTGTGCTTTCCCCACAGCTCATGACTGGCCAAAGTCTATGGTTTAGATGATAATGTGTAAGTAAGTGAAGGCAAATATTCCTAATGTAGCAGTGTGTTCTCTGCATCTGCCCTCGTAAGAGATCAGAAGCCCTTGACCTAAAGACGTGATTAATATGAGCAAATTTAAACCCAGCTGGATTTTACATAGTCCATTTTGCTATTGATTAAGTGATCCCTCTCTAGAAGAACCAAGTGTTGGCTCACATCACTGTTCCGGCATATAACAGAAAGCAAGCAATAAAATTCAAATCAGCTTAATCCCATTTACAGCAAATCCAGAAAAGGGACTTCATCAGCTGCCTAACTAAGCAAATGAGAAGCTGAATGATATGTAACATTGTTTACTGTAGAAAATAATATTATGTAATCATCAGTCATGCAGTTTGCAAAGACAAGTAATCGGTCTGTTGTAATTAATATCCTACTGCATCGAGGCATAAACTACAATTCTGCAGAGGAAAGTTGAACAAATTAAGCCATTCAGTTGACACATTGAGCTTAGCCAGGCCATCTCCCCAAAATTTCTGTTACTCAGTGGAGACGCTCTTCCTAGCAGCAACAGTGTACCAAAATCTGTTTTCTGAATCACCTCAGTGAGAAGTCCATTTCAAGTCTAGTTGCTCAAAATTGGGTGGTCTTAATATCTACCTATATTAAATTACACTTAAATTTGGACAACATCTCAGTGAATA